>JAZFAV010000016.1:12352500-13602500 GCA_037954035.1 Rosalia funebris | reverse complement strand
AGGCTGAGTGGCGTAAACTTTCGATTTAAGATACCCCCACAGAAAAAAATCTAAAGGTGTGAGGTCGGGTGATCGAGGCGGCCATTCCATTGAACCTCGTCGTCCAATCCATCTACCAGGATATTCTTCATCCAAATACCGTCTTACTGCACCGTAATAGTGTAGAGGAGCACCATCCTATTGGAATGTTATTTCCAAAATGTCGAATTCATCTTGATTATCTTCCAAAATTTCAAGGATTAACGGTTCTATTGCATTTTGCAACATCTGCAGATATACCTCACCGGTTAAGTTGGTATTTAAAAACAGGTCCAACGATGTGGTTTCCCAGTATACCTGCCCAAACATTGACCTTCTCGGGATACTGAGTATGTGTTTCACGAAACATGTGAGGATTTGCGTCACTCCAATATCTCATGTTTTGTGTATTTACATTTACATTTACATTTCCATTTATATAGAAAGTACTTTCGTCAATAAAACAAATTGTTTTGACATAGTCTGGCTGTTGGTTAATTTTAGTCTCCATATTTTCACAAAATTGCAGTCTTCGGTCTGGATCGTCGTCTGAGAGTTGATGAACCATTTTTAATTTGTATGGGTGAAATTTGTTTTTTTTTCAACACCCTATGCACTATACTTTGACTGACTAAAAAAACATCAAATTGGGGAGACTTGCAAAAACGTCAGATTATTTACTATCCAACTATCCAGTGGCGGAGCTTGAATTTTAAATTTTATTATTAACTGATTCAATTCATCACAGCTTTGCGGTTTTTGAAAGCCAGTTGTCAAGACTGCCGTAAACAGACACAATATTAGTATCATTGAATAGGTTTTTTCGATATCTTTTAAAAGAGGTGTCGCTTGCCATAGGGTTCCATTTAAAATTATTGGTCACAATGACCTTGTGACGTCATCTTTGACGCATACGTCATCTTTGACGCATACGTCATCTATCATCACTAGTAGGGAAGTTTACAACCCTTAATATTCAGTTACCAAATTTCACTAGTTTATGTATAATCGTTCCAAAGATAAGAGGGGGGGGGGAGGGGACTTTTGAATAGCACTGTATGTCAAAATAAAACAACGTTTGAATATATATTTGAAGAATATTCCAAATGAGTTGTGGACTCGCACTTTGTTGCCTTTAAAAAAAATCCCAAACGGCGCCACAAAGCCATCTTGACGATTATATGACTATTTATTATATGACTATTTATTATATGCCTATTTATTAACTAATACATTATTTTTACGCCCTAATCTATGTATGCCAATTGGTCTTCTAGGCCTCTCAATTTCAAAGTTATAGGGCGTGGAGGGAGAAGGGACTTTAGACGCGCATTATATTTTCGTAATACTTTTTTATATAAAATTTTAAGTCATAATATATAAAATATATGCACCTGAAGTCACCGAGACGATATGTATATTCAGTTATTTTTGACAACTAGCCCTAAATTGTATAAATTGGGCGTTAAGAAATCAATGAATGGTGTAATAGGGGATCTTCCCCTTGAATGGTCAAGAGTGAATCGGAAAGAGAATCTGTCGGCGATGTTTCTGGTGGCAGAGTCCTTCACAAGGGGAGCGATGAATTAATTGAAAAACCTCTATAAAGGAGAAAATGTATCTTCCAATATAGGAAGTTGTTGTGTAAATATATGTACTAGTATTTCAGAGATATAAATACCTAAACACTAATCGATATTTAAAATAAAATGTTACATTAGAATCTATATATATCTGAAATTTGATGGACTTATTTACTTTTATATAATAATTGTATCATAGTCTATAGTTTTATGTATAATACTCGTAACTTATATCCAATTCAATTTGTCACATTATTTTTTACATTACCTATTGTGAATGAGGAAACTTTGTCAAATTGAAGATATTAACGTTTTTTTCTGATTGCCCACATCACTCATTAACATGGAGTAGCGTGACCATATTATTGAGATTTTATATTTCTTTGGATTTTCGTAAAAATATATCAACAATATACTTTCAGAATAATGGTTAACTATATTGTCAGAATACCACTTGAAAAATCGTATGGGGTATCGTAGATTTTGTCTGACATTTCTGGCAGCTTAAGTTTATGTTGGAATTAAATCTATGTATAAGCTCTGAGGGTTTAGATCTCATGATTGGATATACGTCTTTGGTTTATCTATATTTATTAAACGGCTGTTTTCGTGTGTGTGTCACGAAATTTTTAGGCCGATGTACGAAATACTTTTCGTTCGAATTTCGGCATTTTGACAAAATCAAAATGGTAAATTGACCCTTGCGAACGTGGTTGACAGCTGTATAATTCATTTGGCAGGCATGTGTCCTTCTTTATTGCAAATGTTAGGTTTACTGATTGTTGTTGTTATTGTCATTAGCTTTATGCGCCACTTCCTAAGTATATTTTAAGTTAATTTGTAGGTCCCTTGATGCTGATACTGGATCTCTTTGGGATGAGATCAGCAATCATATCATCACCAAACGTACCAATTATCGTAACTCATGTGTTGGTGAGTCAGATGTATATGGTAAGTATGACATGGACCGGACCTTAGAGCACTGCCTTGTAGTGCTTCAGACTGGATGGGGTAAATGTCAGTAAATTCATTTTGGTGTTTTATGAGAAAATGTCTGTTATTTAGATAACATTTTAGGATCCAGTAGGACCGGTGGGGAAAATTTGGATTAGTTTGTAAAACCAACCATTAAGATGTATAATGGTTGGTTTTACATCGAAGGCATGACTATTTTATGGATGTACAATCATTCCGTGTAGATTTCGCTCTTTCTGTTATAAGTTATATATATATATATATATATATATATATATATATATATATATATATATATATATATATATATATATATATATATATATATATATATATAAGGCTCTCCAGAAGCAGTTTCTTGAAGACCTTTGAAGGAAAATGATTTGTTATGTAACTTCATTAAAAATTTGAGTGATAACTTTAGAGCATTTGTCAGATGCTTCTTTCGATACTTTCACGGTAATCACGTCAAAACCTGGGATGTGGAGGCCCACATCCTTTGTGGATTAATTTTGTTTCGTAATTATTCCTTTGTGACTTATTTAATTTTGAATTCTGGAACGGGAAGTTCCATTTGGAAAAGGATAATTAAGGTATTCATGTATTCCACTTTCCTTTTCGGCTGTTAAATATGATGGGTAAATTTGGAAAGTATTCACATGCTTAACAAACATATTGTTTATATAATGATTATTTGCGTGTGCGTCACAGGTAACAATCGTATGAATCAATCAACTGACATTTTTGAACAGGGTCGTGCCGAAAACACATTTTAGGATAACAGTTAGTACAATGCAAATCTGTCAACTTATGCCAGAGTATTGAAAAGGTTCTCCACAAAAACATTCAATGGAAGTGATATATTCATCAAAATAAATGAAATAAATTCACCAAAAAAATTAAAATAAATGAAACAAATGAAATAAATTTTACAGAAATATTGAGACGCCAATGAATCAAATTATGCAATAAAGCTAAGACGTTACTTCATAATTGCATTCTGTTCGGCAAATTATTAATTCTCTATGCCGTACGTAGTTGATTGAAACATATGTTGCTAGACATACGTGGTAATTGTGACATATTAGTAACAATTGCGAGTGGTGTAGCATGTGATCCGTGCGTCGTCACTAAATTGATACACGCGCAAAGATCCATTATACAAATTGTATTTGCTTTTTCCTTATCGTTCCCTACTTCGTCTCTGATAGGAGACACCATTTGATGTGGCCTTGTAGATAGACTTTTTAGATATTCTCGTAAACCAAGTCTTTGATTCATTCAACATTTCTTTCAGTTCCCTAGTAATCTTAGCGAGTAATGTTTTATTACCTGGATATTTGGTTTCTTGTCATCTTTTTCGCAGCACTTCTTTTCGGTAATTTTCTGCTTTATACTGAAGGGTACATTTTCCTTAAGTTATATATTATTAGCATTAGGAGTAGTATGCCATGCAGCGTTTTGTATGCTAGTTGTTAATACACTTACCACTTCTTCTAGAGCATTTGCTGTTTTTAAAGGAATGTTCAATAATACAAGTTTATGAAGTTCTTCTCTAAATTTGAGCATGTGTTCTTAAGCGTTAAAAACAGTACAACTCTCTATGGCAAATGAGTTTTTTCAATAAACTTGAAGCCAAAGGGAAAATAAACAGTTTTAAAATCAACAAAACCAAATAAACCAACACATAAATGCAGAATATGTGTTTTATGCGACAGTTTTACTTTTTTCATTGGCGACTGCTTTAGTGTTGTTCGATACCTTTGTGATCGAACAAATTTTTTTTTTCTCATTCATTCGTATATGACACAGGCCAAATATATTTATTTTTCGTTTAATGTAAAATCCGCAACGCGTTAAATGTTCATGTTTAAAATGTCAGAATGAACATAAACATTTACATCGTGCTTTATCATGACCCATGGACAGGCTGGGATGTGTCCTATCCATCTCGAAATCAATAGATGTCGTCTGGTAGACGTCGCTAATCAGAATAAGTCGAAACCCGATCGATCAGACACGATTTAATTGAGTGATAGTGCTACAAAAAAAATTTCTCAAATAGCCCACCATTGTGCTTTCTCATGACCCATGAACATGGTAGAGTGTGTTCCATCAACTTCAAAATCAATAGGTGTCGTCTGGGAGACGTCCCCGATAAGAATCAGTCAAAGCCGGATCGATCCGACACGATTTCCTGAATCAGAATAAGTCGAAATCCGATCGATGAGACACGATTTAATTGAGTGATCGTGCTAACAAAAAGAAATCTCAAATAGTTCACCATTGGCTATTTTCATGACCCTTGAACATGGTAGAGTGTGTTCTATCAACCTCAAAATCAATAGGTGTTGTCTGGGAGACGTCCCCGATAAGAATCTGTCAAAACTCCGACACGATTTAGTTGAGTTATTGTGCTAACAAGACATTTTCATGCCGACGACAACAACGACGATAACCACGACAACGACGACAACGACACGTACACAGATACAAATTTTGCAAAAATAATTTTTTGGTTTTTAGGCCGAAAAACGAAAAATAAACGTTAGAAAATTTTTTTCCATATTTCTTTACACTGAAGGAGGGCAGCAGCTCTTTCAGTAGTCATAGTGGCAGAAACCGTGGGGGTTGGTATGGTGCTATGACACACACGACTGCGATGTGGAAGGCAAGAGGAAACCACCACATTATAATCCTCAGAACAGCTAGCAGAAAGCTTATCCTAAATTAATGATGGCGTCTCCTGGGGCAAAAAACTCCGGAGGTAAAATAGTCCTCCGTTCGGATCTCCGGGTGAGGACTGTTCCGGGAGACGTGATCGAGTGCAATAATAGTAAGTGTAGCATTTCACGAGTCGGAGCGTGGAATGTCAGAAGCATGAGACAGGCAGGGAAGCTAGAAAATCTGAAGATAGAAATGGATAGGTTAGGATTAGATATAGTAGGTATAAGTGAGATGCGCTGGCCGGAAGTAGGAGATTTTTGGAGCGGTGACTATAGGGTAATACACACAGGATCGGTAAATGGAAACGCGGGAGTAGGGATCGTTATGCGGAAGAACGCAGGACAGTGTGTAGTTAGCTACCTACAATACAGCGAGAGAGTAATGATGGTTAGGTTAGATTCGAATCCAGTGGAAACAGTAATAGTGCAAGTATACATGCCTACTTCTAGCCATAGTGAGGAAGAGTTAGAAGCCGTTTATTCGGACATAGAGCAGGTAATAGGATTTGTGAAGGGTCATGAAAATTTAATAATAGTAGGAGATTTTAACGCAGTCGTAGGTGAGGGGAAAGAAGGAGAATTTGTAGGCCCTTATGGATTAGGAAACAGAAACGAGAGAGGTAGCAGACTGATAGAATTCTGTGAGAAGCACAAGATGGTAGTCGCGAACACATTGTTTAAGAATCACGTTAGGAGGCGGTACACATGGAAAATGCTAGGAGGGATAGACAGGTATCAGATAGACTACATTCTGGTTAGGAAGAGATTTAGAAATCAAGTAAAAGACTGTAAGAGTTATCCAGGAGCAGATGTAGACAGCGACCACAACTTGGTAGTAATGAAAGCTAGATTAAAGTTCAAAAATCTGAAAACCCGGAAGGATAAGAAACGTATAAATGTAGACATATTGAGGGATCAGAATATGAAAGATAAGTTCCAGGATAAAACAGATCAATTAATAAATAAAACGAGTAAGGACGAAATCAAGAACGCAGAAACTGAGTGGGAGGGTATCAAGAATAGTCTAGCTTCCGCGGCTACGGACGTTTTAGGACACGATAAAAGGGAAGCTAGGAAGCCCTGGATAACGGACGAAATCTTAAACTTAATGCAAAAGAGACGAGGCTACAAAAACAGACGAGACGAAGAAGGACTGAAAACTTATAAGTCAATAAAGTGGGAAATCATTAGAAAATGTAGAAAAGCGAAAGAACAATGGATAGAGGATAAATGCAAAGAAGTAGAAGATAAGTTGCAAGTAGGTAAGACCGATGAGGCTTACAAAATAATTAAGAGGAACTTCAGGGATATAGGTAGAAACAATAAGTAGAAACGTACAATAAGTAGAAACAATAAGTAGGAGTCAATCGGGGGACATACTGATCGGAAGAGAGGAGAAAGCGGATAGATGGAAGCAGTACTTAGGAAATTTATATGAGGGCCAGGAATTAGGAGAGATATTAGAGGAAGAATCTAGCATCGATAGGGAAGATGTAGGAAAACCTATATTGAGAGAGGAATTTGAAATAGCACTAAGGGAGCTAAAGAATAATAGAGCGCCGGGTGTAGATAAAATACAGGCGGAAATTTTGAAATGTGCGGGACAGAAAGTAGTAAATAGGATGTTTGAACTGGTAAAATACATATATGAAACGGGCGAGATGCCGGAGGATTATAAGAGGAACATTATCGTTACTATACCGAAAAAGAGAGGAGCCGACAAATGCGAGAACTTTAGAACGATTAGCCTAACTTCCCATGCGTCAAAGATCTTAACTAGAATAGTGCAGAAGAGGATGGAAAATAGAGGGGAGGAAATACTAGGAGAAGACCAATTCGGCTTTAGGCGAAATAGGGGAACTCGCGAAGCTATTCTGGCGCTAAGAGTAATGTTAGAGAAAACAATAGAAAAAGGAAAGAACGCTTATATAGGATTTGTAGATTTAGAAAAAGCTTTTGATAACGTAAGATGGGAAAAAATGTTCGAGATACTATAGAAGAGCGCGGGAATGAAGTATAGAGATAGGAGAGTAGTACACAATCTATACAAAGAGCAAACTGCTGTTATAGAAGTAGAAGGGGAAAAAAGGGAAGTAGGTATTAGGAAAGGAGTAAGACAAGGATGTACGCTATCACCACTAATTTTTAATCTGTACATCGAAGAGGCGATTAATGTGGCAAAAGATAGAGTGGATTTCGGGATTAAAGTACAGGGACAGAAACTAAAAATGCTGAGATTCGCGGATGATATAGCAGTATTAGCATCTAGTAAGGAGGAATTAGAATCAGCATTGAACGAAATGGAGGCAGTGTTGACAGAGGAATACGGAATGAGGGTGAATAAAAACAAAACTAAAGTGTTAGTGTGCAGAGGGCGCGAGAGCAGAGCAAAAACGAAAGTACAAATTAATAATGAAAGGTTGGAGGAAGTTAAAGACTTCACTTATTTAGGAAGCAAAATAAATTGGGATGGAAGAAACGATAAAGACATAAAACAAAGAATAGCGCAGGGTCGAGTAGCTTTTAACAAAAAGAAAGCACTTTTATGCTCGGGGGTAATAAACTTAGAAACAAGGAAGAGATTTTTGAAAACATATGTATGGAGCACGGCACTATACGGCTGCGAAACCTGGACGGTAGGGGAAGCAAGTAGGAAGAAATTAGAAGCTTTTGAGATGTGGTGTTACCGAAGAATGATGAAAATACCATGGACTAATAGGGTTAGAAACGAAGAAGTATTGGAGAAAGTCGGCGAGAAAAGAAGTATGTGGAAAAACTTAAAGAAGAGAAGAGATAGAATGGTAGGCCACTTGCTGAGACATGGGGGAATAGTCCGCGATATTTTAGAGGCAGAAATAGGAGTGAAGAAAGGCAGAGGTAGGCCTAGATTAGACTACTGCTCGCAAATAGTAAGGGATGTAGGTTGTAGCACAATTAGCGAAATGCGTAGGTTAGCACAAGATAGGAGAAGCTGGAGGTTAGCGTCCAACCAGTCTTAGGACTGATGACCTAATGATGATGATGATTTATTTACACGATTACATTACTCTTGCGCTCTGGCATAGTTGAATGCGAAAAAGTAAAAGGCATATAATCCCCAATTTTTATAACGATGTCTTAAAATGGAACTGTACGAGAATTCTCTCTCGATTGATCTATATTATCCTGCAGACTACGGGTACGCGGTCAACATTGTACCTACTTGTGTCGTGATATTTTCACTGCAATGACGCTCTCCTATTATATTTACTTTTGAAATGTCTTTTTAATACTTGCAGATGTTGTAAATTAAATGGAAGAAAATTGTAATGTGTAGTTTTACGTATCGTTAGTGAGCGGTCTCCAACCTGACCACGTGTATAATTAGTTATGGTAATGCTTGATGGGCGGCGAGGGCGAAGACTTAATGAAGGGGGCCCGATCACGGAGTTTTACGGCCCCGGGCGAGCCTGCACGCACGCGATGCTGCACCACTCATCTGATCCAGTGTTCTGGACCCAACAGCCTTTTACGAATTTTATAATAGCGTTTGAGGTTCCTATATCGTCGTAATAGCGACCGAGATAGTTCGATACGAACTATTGAAAAATTTATGATTTATATTTTTTTTATGATTTAAGCCAGACGTATTTTACGGACGATATTAAAGGGTTCTCCGTCTTGACATATTTTTTTTTAGATAAAGTCTTATTTATTACCATAATCAGACAAAACAGGTGCCTCGCTCGTTTTTTTAAAGCAGATACAGCGCTTCGAAGGTAGCGATGGGAGATACGGTCACAAAAAATAGATCTCTTTTTTATTATTATGTTAAAACTGGAGAATTTTGATTTATTTTTCTAATACTTGTAGATCTACGACATTATACAGTCGTCTATTTGGATGTATTACTTGATAATACTCGTATTATAATTTCAAGGTTTAATTAACTCAATCTTTCAGAGTTGAAGGTTCGTAAGGGTTGGAGCAGATTTAAGAAAATCATTACCGAAAAGTAAGTAAGAAAAAAGTCTATTTTTGATGTCATCACTATTAGAGTCATGACGTCATTGTTTATGAGATCACATTTTTTCTACATATGATACGTCAAACTTTATAGTAGGGTTACATAACAACTGTTTTGAAAAAATCATTAATTTCATTTTAAGGTAGTTTCTCTGGTACCGTCCAGTCCAAAAATAAATGCGCGTGTAAACGTATAATATTTAGAACATCAGTAGTCTAGTGTTCATTATTTTTGTTCAGAGATTGTACTCTATATTCAGATACTGCATGTACGTATACACATAAGTACATGCTCATTAACTGCAACTAAAGACATGGCAACGTTGCGTTGTATCGTATGTTAATTTGTTGTGATTGTGTATGTCTTATACTTAACCTGATTGTAAATTTTTCTGAGCGTAAAAGAAAATTTTTAGAAAAATTAAAACTGAATTTTTGTCGTGATCAGTTGCCGAAATAATCGAAAATTTGCAAAGCAGAAAATAAGATAGAAACGTTTAAATTGTATGTAAAAATGAATTTTACGAAAAGTAAACAAAATAACTAACCTAAGCATTGGACGTATTGTTGAATTGAGCGAGCTTGGCAAAAATTTAAGATGTGAATGTGTAAAAACGCTCTTTCACCTGAAAACATAAAGAAATAATTTTAGATATTGTTTGTGACGAATGTGCAGTAATAACATAGGTGGCGACTAGTAAAATAAAAGGTGGTCCAACCAAAGCGCACGATGTTAATTGTAAATAAAACAAAATATTTTTTATTATGATAGAAGGATCTATGACAATTATGTGTGAAACAAAATATCGGCCAAATGCTCGCCATGGCTTCGGTGGCATACCTCTATCCGATGGTCCATATGTTCAATGACTCTGAGACATAATTGAGATTCAATATCGTTAATGTGCCGAATTATCTCATCCTTTAGCTCTTGAATTGTTCTTGGCTTATTGACGTACACTTTTTCTTTTAAATATCCCCAAAGAAAGAAGTCCAACGGTGTGAAATCACATGATCGTGGCGGCCAATTAACATCGCACGACGTGAGATAACACGGCCATTGAATTTCTCGCGCAAAAGTGCCATTGTTTCGTTGGCTGTGTGGCAAGTGGCACCATCCTGTTGGAACCACATATCGTCCAGGTCCATATCCTCAATTTCTGGCCACAAGAAGTCCGTTATCATCTCGCGATAGCGAACACCATTCACGGTAACTGCTTGGCCGACCTCATTTTCGAAGAAGTACGGCCCGATGACGCCGCCAGCCCATAAACCGCACCAAACAGTCAGTCTTTGTGGATTCATCGGCTTTTCAACAATCAGTCGTGGATTCTCATTTGCTGAATCGTCGCTGAAGATGATTTTCTTTGTAAAGTCACCATTCACTTCTGTCTGTTCAACCAACCATTCGGCGTATTGACGACGCTTGAAATGGTCAGTAGGCTTCAGCTCTTGAGTCAATTGAACCTTGTAAGCGTGTAAATTCAAATCTTTATTCAAAATTCGCATCAGTGATGTTCGTGAGATGTTCAATTGTTGGGAACGACGACGAGTCGAGGTTGACGGCTCTTCTGCTACACTATCGCGAACAACAGCAATGTTTTCCGCATAACGAACTGGGCGAGCATGCACAGGTGTTTTCACATTTCCTACAGACCCGGTTTGCTGAAATTTGCGCACAATTCTCCCGATTGTGGACACATTTGATCGATTATGCTGACCAAAAAAGTTACGAAGTGCACGAAATGCATTTTGATTTGAACGCCCATTTTCGTAAAAGGCTTCAACAATCTTAACGCGCTGCTCAATTGTGTACCTCTCCATGGTTGAATTTGTCAAACACTGAAACAAAGAAATATCAAATTAAGTTGGGCAAAAAACTTGACGTTAAGGTTTGACTCACAATTAACATCGTGCATTATGGTTTGACCACCCTTTACATGCCAGACGTTAATTGACAAGTTCTCGACTTATCGAGCAAATCTGAAACTGGCATATTTTAAAAATGTTTATCTTTTCAACAAATTGGGCAACAACCGATTTTTTAAATTCTAAATATTCGTAATAAACAAATACATAGATGAGTTGCTTTTGCAAAAAATATGTAGAAAAGTTTTCATGTTATGATGTAAAATGTGTAATTTTTAGTCAACTGGTACATTCAGATCATGCAAATAGATCCAAATTTGATAATGATCTCCTTTATTGTACAGACAACATTTTTTCATTTAAGCAATTTCCTTCGGGAAGTTTATTTTCTATGTGTAATCGAAATTTGATGAAGTTCTATAGAAAAATGGGTTTCCGGAGAAACTACATTAAGTGCATATATTTCTATTCTTTCGTTCCGGTGCTATATTTGTAGCTACTTTTTTAGCTAACATCTTAACAGGTAAGTTAAGTTATGAAAAGAACTAAAATATGAATTATGGTTACTAGAGTTTATAATTTACTTGCTAATACAATATTTTCTCCAGTACTAGAAGCAGTGGTGATCCCTGCAGGACCTGTAGAATTTCTTAGCATATTCATATAAATTTTAAGAAATACATTTTATTTTGCAAAGGGGTGCATCACCCATCACGCCTTTTAAGGTCCAAAATATCAACCCCTTGGTTTGTCAGAATTTTGGCAGAATGCTTTGGAATGCATGCCCGGTGTAGATAGACGAATCTGGCAAATTTAAATATTTCGCAGTGTAATAGTGCAAACTTTTCTATTGTGTTTCTGCCCACTATTAGTTTGATTTTACCATTGAGGATGACCTTATTAACATTAATTCATTTGTGAATATCATAAATTTTCATAAATGACTGTTCCCACAGACATGCCTCTGCTATTCCGAATATCATCGCTATTTCTTTAAGAACTTGTACACATCTTCTCTTGAAAATACTTTCGATGACTTTGGCTGACGTTCAATGTTCAATTAAACTTAATATCAAAAATAATTAGAATTGCAATTTCAAAAACACCATAGCCTTCAGACGGAAATTTAAGTTCTTGTTTTTTCTAATAAACTGCGTTAAGATTACTTTTTATGTCACATTTTCGTAATTTCTGTCGATGGACCAAGCTTTGAAGTGTTCAACAGTTTTACGTACTATTTCTTCGCCTTTTGTGGTATAACTGCAGAGAACTTCCTCAAGACCATAATCGTGACTTCCTTGCACCATATCTACAAGACACTATAAATTTTGTTTTAATTTAAAAATTAAGAATTATTGTTATAAACTTTGAAATATTACTTGTAACTATAGTTAACTTATTTGTGTTAACTATACTATATGAAATATCACTTGTATTATCAAACCTAATATCCAATTAAATATTATGATCCCATCTTAATGTGAATGTTCCTACAGATTAATAAGTACCTAATAAATGTGCCTTGTTAACATCTATATGTTTTTTTGGATATTTACTAACAATTTTTCCTTACTGAAGATAAAAAATATAATTTAAATAGTTTTACTGTAGTAGTAATGTAATGAAGAACGTACCCAATCATTAAATTCATTATTTAATAAATTGGGTACATTCTTGAGAAGATTAATGTGTTATTATTAGTAAGTGTACAATAAGAATTGGGAATATCAACTATTTAACGAAATCATTCATTATCATCACATTATCTATTAGTATTAATAAACTTGACAATGACTATGTTTGCTTTTTAAGATAGATAAACCATTTTGGTATAACTTGATTATTTAGAAATCATAAATAGGTGTATCGCTTCAAGTTCTAACAACGTTAATAATTCTTCTTACTAAGATTTAGTTCTCGCTGAAAATACAAATTTGGTAACATTCTTGTTAAAATTTATATGTATATTATTATTAAATAATAAGCAAACAATAAATAAAAACTGACAGATGTAAAATATGCATTTGTATTACCTTGTTTACTTTTAGTATAGGTTAGGTACATATTTATTCGGTGAACTCATCCAGCGACTCACATAAAATTTATCTCATTATTCGCTCATATTGGCAAACAATTTTCGGCTAACAGAATTCATTTTTGCTACTTGAGATATTTAACAGCATTTGGACATAAGTTGGTTAATCAGAAATTACGATGTTGCCTAACGTTTCAATAGTGTTAACATAAATACTACATGGATACTGTAGAAGAGTTACCAGGCAGAGATTATAGTCTGTCCAAAGCGGAGGAAAGTATACTATATTATCATGTATTTACATTAGTTTTATACCTATATGTATAACACTTTTTATTTATTTTGGTGCAATGTATTATTAATTACACTGGTGTTAAGTTTTATGCAGAAATAGTGAACTTTCACACCATTTTCAGCCAATAAAAGTGGTAAAGTTTTACCACGACAGATTTTCAATAGTGTACACATTACATTTCAAATGAATTGTTTCTAAATAAATGTAAAATTTAATCTATAATAACCAACAAAAATGATGGATAATTGTTGTTGATTATTTATTTCCTACGAGTACTTGGTGAGAAAGATATATAAAAACAAATACATACACTTAATAATATTTACTGGTGCGACGGCGATGCTGAGCCAAAATGTCCCAATGGCCCCAGGGTATAAACGAGACACGTAAATGTATCATTACAAAACACCGACTATAATATAAAAACTAGTGAAATATACCAATTTCGTACTTAGTCACAGTTAGGGTATTTATCCCACAGTATTTGGATCAATTCAAGTACACGCCTTCAAAAAAATATTCCCATGCGCTTAAAAGTATATGTGGGTAAATATCGCAACGAAATGGAACCGTATAATGTACTAATCTTAATCCAAAACACAACAACCTGTTAATCCAATAACAGGATTCGGATTTCATTTTTTACCTGAATATATAGAAATATCGATTGTAAAACTGTAACGATTTGGTGGTTGAACATTGCATGAAATTGATTTCGTGGCAATATCTATTATATATGTTACTTTCGTGAAAATGCCGTGGAACTCTATATTGGGCGATTTCAGGAACAAGTGGAATCTCTATACACTGCAATTTTGAGGTAAACCAAACTGACAAATAAAATTAGTGTTGAGATAGAGCGAAATTTCATGTGGCAACTAAATACAGAATACACATATAGAAAGGGGATTTATAGAATTTCATTTAATGCAGATATAATTGTATATAGTTTTATATAAAGTGGATATAAATTAAAAATAGAAAACGATTTGCTTTACGTTCATTTGAGAAAATTCTGTGATGTTTATTATTATCCAATTATAAAAAAGACGACATTTATTGAATGTTATGGATGATAGCTTTGTCATTTTTAACAGCAAGAAATCCCTTTTTGTGGATAAAAATAATGTTTTTTTACACATTTATCCAATAAGCTGAATCTAGCTGCGCTTAAATATTAGCTGTTCCTAATAAAGCTAATTCCATTGTATTATGTAGATGGCTTTTGGAGTTGTCGTGCTTTTTTATTTTTTCAGTTAAGTGCACCAAATCTGTCACCCCTACCTCCGTCCATGCTTTATCACCGCCAAAAAGTAAACAAGGAAAACAAAATAACGCATTTTTTTTATTGCACCCACAAATCCAATTGTTCTTCGAATAAATGTCTCTATTAAATTGACGTTTATATGCTTTTCCGCGGCTAACACCTGTAGTCTCAATAACAATATCGGGCAATGGCCTACCATTGTTTTTTAAATCAATTTTTTCTTCATAAGAGTATTTAAAAAATCGCTTCACATGAATTAAATTATAAACTAAATCCATTGTCACTATCACAGTATATAAATATTAATAATTAGTACAATACATCACTACACAAATTCACAAAACAGTATTTAAAATCTCAAATTAACACGAAATACGAAATAGGTACGATTTACGCCCGCCAACTGTACGAGAAGTAGGAAGGAGTAAACATTCACTGATGTTGCCTTAGCTGAACTTCAAATCAAAACGTTGGTGTATATTTATGATTTATTTAAAACTAAATACTACAAATATGACATCACTTAGCATAACATCACTAGAATACACCATTACTACTTATTAAAATAATAATTAATTGTAAAGATGGTACCATTATTTCCGCTATTAATTATCGAGGAAGATATTTCAGGTAACTTAATGTTAGACCTATTGTTGAATATTTTGTGAGACATGGCTTGATTATAAGTTAATGATTGGTCGTTTATGTTTGGAGTGTAAATATCGATATGATTATTGTGTTTTTAGGAAGTAGATTTAGACAGTCTGAAATTGTATTTGAAATGTCAATTTTATTATTCAAACTATCCTCTATATAAACTTCCGCGACTGTGGTAAATTCCCACCGATCGTGATCTGTAACAGAAGTCGCCTCCTGAATTAGCCAAAAGAGTATCACAACCTCTTCTGAAGCAATGGGCCCATATACAAGGGTGGTCTGAAAAGTTTTCGACCTAAGAAAGATACAAGATATTTTTTCTTCAAATTTATTTTTATTTTTCTACATAGTCTCCTTGTAAGTCTACAACTTCTCCCACCGATACTTTCATTTCTTTAACCCGTCTAAATGGTACTCGTCGTCTTTCTCTGCAAAATAATTGTTTCCGAAGGTGATCGCCTCATCATTTGACGAAAATTTCTGTCCTCCGAGCGAAACTTTTATCTTAGGGAACAAAAAAGTCGCTTAGATCTATATCTGGTGAGTAAGGAGAGTGGTCAAGCAGTTCAAATCGTAATTCGTGGATTTTCGCTATTACTGCTGTGGTGTGAGACGGCGGATTGTCTTGGTGAAACAATTTCTTTCTGCAAATGTGGTCGTTTTTCCGCAATTTCTGCCTTTAGCTTATCAAGTAATGATGAAGATAATCGATTAAGATAACTCCATGACTATCCCTAAAAGACCGTCGCTATCACTTTCCCAGCCGAAAAAACAGTTTTTTCTTTTTTTTTTGGAGCCGATTCTTCCTTAGTAGTCCATTGTTTTGACTGTAGTCTTGTTTCTAGGGTATGATGGTGTATACAAGTTTCATCTACAGTAATTAATCGACTCCAAAACTCTGATTTATTGCACCTAAACTGCGCTAACAGAGCGTTGGAAATGTTCGTTCGAACACGTTTTTGGTCTAAAGTAGCAAATGCGGCACCCAACGCGTAGCCAACTTTCTCTTGCTTAAATCTTGATTCAATATGTGACAAACACGTTCTTTGGACATATTCATAGTCTCTGCTATCTATCTCACTTTAATTTGACGGTTATCTAGCATCATTTGGTGAACTTGGGAGATGTTATCGTCAGTGGTTGCAGTTTTTGGACGTCCCGAACGTTCATCGACTTCCAACCTGATACAGCCACGTTAAAATTCAGCTGCTCAAAATTTTATAGTGACAAATTATGGTTTAGAGTCCCCGTACACAGTGTCCAACTCCTCTTTGATTTGCATAGGCGTATAGCCTTTCAAAAACAAATATTTGGTGACAGCTCAATACTGGAATTTTTCCATTTTCACAAAAACACTCACATTGACTCTCTCAAGCGATTGTCAAATAACATACCTTTCATAAAATGCGCAAACATATTTACTAGCATTTTTTGACGAGTGCTGTCATCTTCATGTTGAGGTCGGAAACTTTTTAGACCAACCTCTTAGCTGTTACATGTTTTCTTTACAAATCATTTTTCCATAAAATTAGGCATCTCTCCTATTTTATTGACCCCTATATGTTGATTAACATATTCTTCATTGGTTTATTTCATGAAGATCCGACAAGTTGTAGTATAGGACAGACGTAGAACTATGCATTTTCGGTACATCTCAATACATTCCAATTTCAAACAGTTCATTCACAATGAACTTTAGAATCGATTACTTTAACCAGCTTTATCTCTTAAATCATCAATATCATCTATGCTCATTTTTATAAGTTCTTCATGGCGACAAGCGTCACTTATACCCAAAATTTTATTACAATTATTCAAATATTACCTTCTTAAGTAAACGAGTATCAGCATCTTTAATAAATGTGTTATCACCTCGTATTAGAACTTTTGATTTCTTTCCTCGACATCCAACTCACGTTGCTACAGAAAATAAATGATGAACTGTAATAAGAAGTGTGCTTAGACCGTTATTCTTTAATAATAACCTTATTGGTGAAACATATCTAAATTTGCTTCATGAAGAAAGTTCTATTTTTGACTCTTGTCTTCTATTACAGATGTACGTGACGTCAAAATATAATTTCAACGAGATGGAACACCGAAAGCGATATGAAATCTGAATTACAGAATAATAAATTGTGGTTATATGTAGAAGAAACCCGATCCGATTGACTTGCACCTTGACGAAGTTCTAGTGCAAACTAGAACGAGTGGGTCGGCTTGCGCGTTTTAATGATTTAAGGAGTCGTATAATAGGTTTAACCATAGGTGGGGGGGGGGTCCTTATTGAAAAACCAGACTAAGACAAGTCCCTGAAGGAGGGCAGCAGCTATTTCAGTAGTCATAGTGGCAGAAACCGTGGGGGTTGATATGGTGCTATGACACACACGACTGCGATGTGGAAGGCAAGAGGAAACCACCACATTATAATCCTCAGAACAACTAACAAAAGGCTTATCCCAAATAGCGAAATGCGTAGGTTAGCACAAGATAGGAGAAGCTGGAAATTAGCGTCCAACAAGTCTTAGGACTGATGGCCTCATGATGATGTAGAAGAAACATATTGTAAAAAAGATATGTTGCTAATGTTATATCACGTACACTGGAAGTTCTTAAACCATTACATCCATTCGTATTAAATAATTAACGATTTCGAAAGTATATTGGCGAAGCAATTACGAGGGCGGTGAATTCATTAGAAAAACTTTCCAGAGTGTGGTAACTTCTTCCATATTATGTTAATTTGTACCTCATGCATTACATCTTGTGACTGCAGAAATTCGAAGATATTATCCAAGCGTAAAGCGAAGATATTATAAAAGCGACGAGTTCACAAACAGTGTGCCGACATCTTTGAACCGCCATAGTCGATTCCTGCTCCGTGAGGAACACGGTTGTATGCATCATTTTATTGTTTTGAGGAGCATTTCCACAGAATAAAGTCTGTAGTGTTACAATTCGACCCTAAAGGCTGTTATTAAGGAAAATCGAGAGAGGTTTCAAGATCCAGAGTTGAAGCAGATTTACAAATTATGCATAACAATTACAAGCTACTAGTTCAGATAATAGAAATATTACAAAATCCTTCCTTGTCGTTAGTGGAGTCACTGCACATAATGGATGCTCTTACACGCACATATTGAAGGTTTAAGGGACGCAAAAAATAAGTGTTATAGTAAAGTTTAACAGTTTTAAGAAAGGATTATGCTGGGTACAAACAAATGTACTGTTCTTCTGAGTCTATAGATCCGTTACAGAATTATAACGAACTGCTGTTTTCTTCATAAAAGGACATTTTTTCACCATGGCGAACATGGCTCGTTGAAGCAACTCTAGAAACATCTAATACTGCATTGATACTGTCATTTCTTGCGAACACAGAACTGCGTATAAGAGTCATGCAACAGTAGAATTAGACAAATTATGGCGGATTTATCCGCTTGACATTTTCATTACCATTTTCACTTTCATTAAAATTTTACACTAAAAATCGGGAGAAGTTACTTACGTAACGTGTCCATCACTGCTTGTTAATTAATGCATGTCCATATATTCGGATATATGGAAAATAACATAAATCATAATTTTTATTTGTGACTTGTAATTAGTTTCAGCAATGAAAATTTCAAGAAAAGCTACGTTTAATCGAGCTAATCCAGCTGATATGGTTTAAGAGGATAAGTGTTTTACAGTGTTGTATAAATTATAACCAAGTGCTTATTATTATTGCATTACTTATATTGTTTTATTTGAATTATTAAAAACCACAAAGGTGACGCCTCTGTTATCTTGTGGAAGCGACTAGCTTTATTCATTATTTCCCAAGTGTAGGCAACCAGACTCAAAAATCAACCTATTTCATGAATTTTATTGAAATTCTTCATGTTCAGATCACACAACGTATTCTAGTTATGATTTCCACCCTGTATAAAAGCATGTATAGCGAAATGATGTATAATTTATAAATTAAAAATATACCACTTTATTCGACGACTGTCTGTTTTAAAAACTGCGATATAATTGGAAGTGGAATGAAATTTACTATAACTAAACAGTTTTAAAACCTTAAAACGGACTTTTCCGCACGTAGAACATCTCTATCTCGAAATTGAGTGGCAGAGAAAAAAAAAATAAACCAACACATAAATGCAGAATATATGTTTTATGCGGTAGTTTTACTTTTTTCATTGGCGACTGATTCAGTGCCGTATCAATACGTTTGTGATCGAACGGAATTATCATTTCTCTCATTCATTCGTATATGATACAGGCTGAATATATGTTTTTTTCGTTCAATGCAAAATTAGCAACGTGTTAAATGTTTGTGTTTAAGATCTCAGAATGAACATAAACATTTACATGGTGGTTTCTCATGACCCGTGGACAGGGTAGGGTGTGTCCTATCCACCTCAAAATCAATAGATGTCGTCTGGTAGACGTCCCTAATCAGAATCAGTGGAAATCCGATCGATCCGACACGATTTAATTGAGTGATCGTCCTAACAAAAAAAAATTTCAAATAGTCCACCATTTGTGCATTCTCATGACCCATGAACATGGTAGAGTGTGTTTTATCCACCTCAAAATCAATGGGTGTCGTCTGGGAGACGTCTCCGATCAGAATCAGTCAAAACCCGATCGATCCGACACGATTTAGTTGCGTTATCGTACTAACAAGAAATTTTAATGCCGACGACAACGACAACGACACACACACAGACACAAATTTTGTAAAAACCATTTTTAGTCCGAAAAATTAAAAATAAAAGCTAGAAAACAGTTTATTTCCATTTTTCTTTACACGATTACATTACTTGTCCGCTCTGGTATAATTGAGTGCGGAAAAGTAAAAATTTTAATTAAGTATCTACATATATCACTCACTTCAGGTTAACTGTATATGCACTACGACACAGAAAACATACAAATCATTTGCATGAAAGATCCTGTGCTTATTCAAATGTTAAGTCTTCACCACGTATTGGCCTTCACGAAGACGAACGACGTGCTCATTCTTGACGCGCTCAGATTCGGCGGGTTCCAGGTGCAAATCACGAAGTACCACCGTATGCAAATCGTAACAAATTCAAATAGAGTACAGACCGGCGCGGCGGTGAAACTGGACGCATTAAAAATGCCAGGCATGTACGGGCAGGCAATTGCGCTGGCAAGCACAAACTTACGCGTCCATTTTTGACGTGACGGACCGTCAAGTTGACTGAACTTATGCTTATGGTTAATTTAAAAGCAGAAACAATGCATAGACGGCCATGTTGACTACTCAAGAAGCCATGTTTTGTCCTACGGCAGGTTTAGTTCGACGCCCACGAAATGTACTTGATCACAAGATCTTGCCGCACAATCCGGTATATTCACAGACGCCGATTGATCAACGCAATTTTGGACCACAAGACGCTCGCAGCCGGCGGCACCACTTGTTATCTGAAGAATTTCGCGGAGGTCAGTTGGGACGCGAATAGGCAGGGGTGTGTGTTTTTAGTGCTAACAGTAAAATTTGACAAATTGGATCGGCAATGATTTATCTGTACTTTTAATAGCGTCCAGAGTTGTTGAAGACAGTGTCGTATCTTGCGAACACATAACTGCGTATAAGACAGTTATGTATCAGTAATATTAAACAAATTAGGGGGGAATTTATGCACTCGACATGTTTATTAACAGTTTCCTTTTGATTAAAGTTTTATAGTAACGACAAATGGAGAAGCCATTTAACCGCCCAGAATTTTTTTGCTAATAAATATGCCCATTTGTTTGGATATATGGAAAATAACACAAATCATAACCTTTATTTGTGATTTGTAATCAGTTTCAACACTCAAAATTTCAACAAAAGCTAAGTATTGCGTAAATATCGTCACATTTCAAAAGTCAAACAGAGATTAGGGTTAGATCTTAGTTCGCGTATACGCAATTTTATTCTCCATTTTTTTTTCATTAAGTTAAAAGTTGACCACCTTTTAATGAAAATAAAACTAATTTAATTTGTATAAAAGGAAACATTGATATATACAGAAATTTAACTTTCTTACTGAAAGTTAATAAAATATAAATATGTGATGCATAAATCCACCTAAGATGGCCAATGGTTTTTTTTTTGTACTTTAAATAGTATCATAATCGAGGATAGTTTTTTTAAAACTCGATAAGTACATTTTTGCCAAAATTGAGTTGTATGTAGATTTCATATGGAATTCAATGCCCGGCCAGATGGTAGCGTCAGATTCATGAAAACCCGATAACTAAAAGACCTATAGTATAGCCAATTATTTGATGTTTTTAAAAACTCAATAACTGCGCTACCTTCTTGAAAACTCGATAAGTAACGAGCATGCATTGTTTTAATTAATTGTTTTTGTCGAAGAACGAAGGTGTTAAAAAGAAGAAATGAACTCCGCACCAGCTATAAGCTTCATAATGACATCAATTTTTTCAAATACTTGAATACCCACAAAGAAAATACATTTAAAGTTTGTTTCGATTTCCAACAAAATCACCCGTTTCCAAAAATGTCCGTTGGTAAAGTTTTTTATTCAAGACAAGTTTGACTCTATTGACTAACCTGAGCATTGTACATCAACATAAAAAGCAATCAAAAGAAGATGCCAGCTTTTAGGTTTGGTTAGAAACGCAAATAAGCAATTAAGTAGATTCTGGTCTGCTACATTATATTAGCAAGCACATTGTCTGATGAAGACAAGAATGAGTTGGATCTTAGAGTTGTTTTCAGACTCGTGTACATCCCAGAACAAGAACAGCATCATGATGACAGTTCTTAACCACGTTTTGGAAAAGCCTAAAGTTTTTAAAGAAATACGACATTTTTTCCCATGAGAGGTCATAGTTTCATGCACGAAGATAGGGTTTTTGGAAGAGTCGAAAAACAATATCTAAGACGAGAAAAAATTTTAGGGCTGAGGGAGTATCACGAGATTTTGGGTCAATGTTTGGGAACAAGGCTGGAATACATTTGATTATAAGTCGGTATCGCAGAATATTTTGAAGAAAAACCTACCTTTCAAAATAAGTGAAGCTGGGGTCCTAACGTACCAGAAAGTAAAAGAGACAGGTCTGCAAGTGACTTGCAAGGTTCGCACTACGTATACAGGTCATGACATAGAAGTCGGTATTTTCAAAAAAAGGTGTCAAGAACGCATCAGATATGGGCAGCTCAGGAGTTTCCAGCAGTCAATCACGTTAGTGACCTTAAGAAGGCCGATGTTAAAAAGCTCTTGCGCGGCACTGATCTTACTGATGAAGCAAATCATCATAAGAACAAATATCTTCTTTTTATGATGAAGTCATGAAGGGAATTGCCCTTAGTTCTGACGATAATTCTGATGGGACAGGGCCGTGTGATGAATCCGAAGTGAATGTGGTTTATTGGAAATATATCATATGAAGTTTTATCTTGTTGTGAAAACAGGTAAATTTTTCAGTTCGTCATTTGTGTAATTGTGAATAACAGTGGCAATATATTATAACTAAAACTTATTTTTCTTGCATAATTCTTCACGAAGGTAGAATTGTGAAATGCGAAGTAATCTGCGAACAAAAATTGAAACATTGTATTTAAATTCCGTATTTTTGGACTATTTTAGAAATTTTTTTGTTAATAAGATAACTCAACTAAATCGTATCGGATCGATCGATTTGTGACTGATTCTGATCGGGGATGTCTCCCAGACGACACCTATTGATATTGAGGTGGATAGGACACACTCCACCCTGTCCATGGGTAATGAGAAAGCACGATGGTGGACTATTTGAGAAATCTTTGTTGTTAACACGATAATTCAACTAAATCGTGTCGGATCAATCGGGTTGTGACTAACTCTGATCGGGGACGTCTCCCCGATGACACCTATTGATTTTGAGGTGGATATGACATACCCCACCCTGTCCATGGGTCACGAAAAAGCACGACGGTGGACTATTTGAGAAATTTTTTTTTGTTAACACGATAATTCAACTGAATCATGTCGAATCGATCGGGTTTTTACTGATTCTGATCGGGGATGTCTCCCAGTCTGCATCTATTAATTTTGAGGTTGATGAAACACACTCTACCATGTTCATGGGTCATGAGAAAGCACAATGGTGGACTATTTGAGAAATTTTCTTGTTAGCACGATCACTCAATAAAATGGTGTCAGATCGATCGGGTTTCGACTGATTCTGATTTGGAACGTCTACCAGATGACATCTATTGATTTTGAGGTGGATAGGATACACCCCACCCTGTCCATGGGCCATGAAAAAGCACGATGGTATTTGACTATTTGAGAAAAATTTAAAAAGTACTATCGCATAAAACACATATTCTGCATTTATGTGTTGGTTTATTTTTTTTTCGGCCACTCAATTTCGATATAGAGATGTTCTACGTGCAGAAAAGTCCGTTTTAAGGTTTTAAAACTGTTTATTTGTCACTCGCCAGGGTTACGTAAATCTCACGGCTTCATTATGGATAGGAGACTATAATAGAGAATAACTAAGTTCCTTGGCCAATTGTTCCAAAATTTAATAAACATTTATTAGAAACATAACAAATGAAGTTGTTGTCAATGTCGTTAACATTTAAATTTTGTATTCCGTCATGTGTATAAATATGAATAAGTGACATTATAACTAAAACTGTTTGAAAGCATGGGTTTTTTGGACATTTCCAAAATCAACATTTATTTGGCATTAATGTAATTCTAGTAACAATAAATGGAGTGTTCTCTCAGTATACATGTTTATAATAAATTGCAATGCATTTGAGTGTACAAATTTCAGCTAGCGATTTACCCTTGAATTTGTCAAAAATACAGTTCAAAACAAAACAAATTGAATAAACGAGGTGTGTCTATCAAATATATTATTCGGCGAAACAATAATAATTATATTTTAACTAAATGTTACATTAAGTAGTATTAATAGTATTAAATTTTTGTAGGTATAATATGTGTTTTAATTAATAAAACGCTTCTATCAGCCTATACTTTGGCGTACTTAAGTTTTCTAAGATTTTCAAAGTATACCCCCAGCAACAATTTTAGACTTCACTATACGTATTGCCATTGAAACTGAAATTATTTATCACTAGAAAATGAAGAATAATTTTTACTTATCTATTACGTTACGCCAACTACCCCGTTACAAGCGTGCTTTCGTCGGAATGATTATGAAGCGGCGTAGGTACTGCTAATTTAATTGAATTTATCTGGACTATATCGTGGCACTTTCGTGTTTTGTACATCTAGAAAGTAATTTTCTAATGTTTTCTACATACATGCATGCTATAGTTATGCTCAGGCTATTTCAATTTTACAATTTTATTATTTATTACAATTTTCATTACAATTACAATTTATTACAATTTTCATTAATACCTCCAGTGTTACAAATAAATACAAGATTGAACATTTCAGCGTTGTCAATGTATAAAAATTGAAACTTACAATTTTATTTGATATATGTGATATATAGTGGAAAAATACTTAATATGCATTCTTTTAGCAAACATTTATAGGTATACTTACGAAACATCACAACAAGAAAGTGTGATAGTACATACATCAAACTTGTGAAAACGGTATTTTCAATATTGCTATTAGTGAAATAAGTATACTTGGGCATTAATTTCATATTTTGGTTGTGTTGACAATATTATTTTTAACAATTGTGTGAAGATTTATGTAACATACTGCATCCAACACTTTGTAAATAAACATAACGTGACATTAAACTCCTGGACAAAATTAACGCGAAACTTCATCAGAAATCAGTGAAACTTCACATTATTATTTCTATTTTTTCCAAGATTTGAATCATTGTACCTACCTGATATTATAATTAAATGATTTCAACTAATGTTTAACAAATTAGAAAACCATGAATAAATAACAGAAATGAACAATTGTGTTAAATGCAATGAAAATAGCGTTAATGAAAAAACTTTAGAAAAATAAGAATGGAAGTGAAATTAAATATTAAGAATTCAGTAGCGTGTAGATCCTCCTCTAGTTCTTATTACTACTTCTATTCGTCTGGACATGCCATTGATCAAGTGGTAAATGGTTTCATGATGAATGTTCCTGAGGACTTTATCGAGTTCTATTAGAGTCGTATGTGGCGCCTAACTGATCGTTTTAGTGCATTCTATAGATGATCTGTGGGGGTTATATCTGGGATTCTTGGTAGCCAGTCCATATTGGGAACATTCACAAATTGAAAGACCAGTATCCCTCTAACAAAGTACCATCTGGGCCGAGCGTTATCCTGCATAAAAATGAAATTGTCCCCAGAAGGTAGAAATGGCATCACATATTCTTCTACGATGTTGTCTTCTTAAAAATGTGCATTCATAGATCCTCTCGTATAGGAACCAAATCCGTGCAACCATTGAAACAAATTCCTCCTCGGACATTATTGATGCACCAAAAAATTGCATCCTTGGAGAGGTATAGCAGACAGAAAACCTCTCTCTAAACCACACTTGTTGACGTCCATATGATGAATTAAAATTTACTCTTGTTTCATCTGACAATGGTCCAATTTATGTGTTCGCTTGTAAAACGTAGTCTGGTAACTCTATGTTTTCTGGTGAGTAGTAGTGCAATAGAATGGCATTCAGAAATTGCTAAATTTCGAGTTGCTGTAGGGCCCTGCTAGCTCTAAACTAGTAGACTGCCTATTTCTTAAGGTACTTGCATCAGACATTGTTCATCTCTTACATCTAGACTTCTTACCACCGTGTCCTGGGATTCTACAGTAATTTTCAAGTTCATTGAAACGTTTATCTGTTCGACTAATTGTTTATTGTCTACCTCCTAACAAATCAACCACATATCACTAGATAGGTCCATTGTTAACCAGAGTTACTGCTTTCACTGCTTCATCTTCCCTGAAATTGCATGGACGATTAATTTCTTCTACTTTAAGTGTACTGTACTAAGTGCTTTATTCACTTAATGACATTAAATTAAAAAAAATCACTAATGAAACTGGATTTATTGCCTTTTACAAACCACATTAAACACCGTTAAGTGTACTTTAACAATTACAAAATTTTACTTTACATCTATTAAACAAAAAAAAAGTTTTGCTGATGCTTTTAATTTTGTCAACAGGAGTGTATTTAGAAAACGATTGTATAGTAATTTGGCGTGCAGTAATTAGTAAAAATCACTTTTAAGACTTGTTTATGGGTCGTGTCAACACAATTTTCATAGTGCATAGTTGATATCTTGAAAGGATCAGATAAAGTTCCTACAACGTACCTACTTGTTGCTTAGAACTACTTCTAAAATTCTAAAAACTCCTAAGTGACAAATAAATAACGCCCCACGATTTTACTTTATTGTTCTAACAGCGTTAAAGAAGTGTGATTTAGTGACCAAAATATGAAAGCTTTATGTATATCCATTCAACATATTTCAAGTTATTTACATCTAACAATGGTTCTAATAGGCAGCCGGAATGTTCTGATATGAGTATAAAGTGATTCTAATTGTAATGTCATATATTTAGTAAAAGTAACACAGTAACTACCCACTGGTAGTTCTGGTATCAGTTGGAAAAACTGCCAGGATACTGCTCCTAGGACAAGTTAATCACGAGGATTTTCTAAACTGAGAAATATAACTAAAAAAGAAGATGGTGTACAAAGGGAGGGGGAAAAACATAAAATTCAGTGAAACGCACTTTTTATGAGGATATCAATTTGCGTGATGGAATAATCCTTGTTGAATCCACCTCCCCTGTTTAGATTAGCCACTCTGTAAGTACACATATATAATAATGTGTATGTGTGTGTGATATTTCCCTCTAGATTCGGTCCTTCGGGCGAACTATTTTTCTTCTGTCTTATTGTCTGGTGCATAACATAAGCATAGCATACACCCACAGCAATACGGAGAAGTAAATCAAAAGATGAAATTGAAGGTTTGTAATCGCAGTCGCCTGTGGCACGTAACTCGGTAAGCCAATCACAAAGCGTGTATCTTATCGTTCTGGCCAATGGCCGCTAGTCTTACCCCCGGCAGGCTTCGATACTAGCCAAAGGACTTGACACTACTATCTCACACACAGTGCCTGGAAACCCGCCTAAAACTAACATATCGCGTACACCCCAAATTCAAAACTAATCCGTCGAAATCTAGTGCGTCGATTTATATACATACATATAATCGCTTTCCATTTCCTGTGATATTAATTATAGAAAACTACATAGTGTTTTAAGGGATGTGTTGTTCTTGTGATTAATATTCATCGTACGAACACCCGTACCGGTAAAAAGTATTTTGTGTGCAACTGATGTGTGTTTTGTGCCGTTAGCTGCCCGTATTTTTACCTTTTGTCAACCGGAATATGGAATGATGTCACGATTTTATATAAATTCTAATTCATCCTTGGCGAATTATCAGCAATATGAGGTAAGTCCAATTAAAGTGTCTTTCACTTTACCCACTTATCATTTAACATAAATAAATAAAATCGTTTCCTGGGGCGGTGTGCGTCACCCCTCGCGAACTCTTTTCTCCTGTCGCACACTCCGGGCATTTAACGACATCTATAATTAGATACGGGAATGTTGGGATTAAACAATGGCCTGAAGGTGCGAAAAATAAACCGCGCCGACATTTTCATCCAAATATTGCGAATGGGAGAATTATTTATATGACAAAATATGGCAAAAAGTGTACACCTACCATTATAGACACCCGATACGAAGTGTGCCCATAAATCGTCGCATAATTATAAATATATACTACTCCCACTCTGTGATGCCATGCCCTTCTTTAAAATGTATCAGTTACTTAGCAATGTTATAGGTCGGGATATATTTAAATTTATCATTTTTTAATCTGTTTTTATAAAGACACTTGAGTAATAATTAATTTGGATTTATAATACAGGTAAATTAAATTCTATTAATTCCATATCATTCTCATACCAACATTGCAACATTTCATTGTTTTTCTTCCATTTCGCTAACGCTTTTTAAAATCGGAACAGTAATCTCTTCTACACCAAGAAAAAATCATTTGAAATATAAATAACCAATTTTTAAATCATGTTCTGATATTTATATAGTTTGCTGTTGATAGTTAATATATATTTTATGATTTAATTATAGAAAAACATATCGCGAGAATGCTACAATTGTGAAAATCGATTAATTTATTTTCAACATTCTCAGTTTACTTGCTTCTTAACATTAATTGTTTTCACACAAACGCGTAGTTGAGAATATTGTATCAATTCCTGGAAGTAAAACTGCAGGAATTTGTTTAGGTTTTTGTGACAAACATTACTATGGAGTATGACGACGATTGAAATAAGTCTTTGTGCCAAAAAAATGAACGTTTAGTTTTAAGACTAATGATTTACGTCTAGGAAATTAGAAAAATGGATTTAATTATAATATCAAACAGTCAATGCAAAGATAATTGAATAAATATTTACGGTACAGAAGAACGAATTAAATGTTATCCTTTTTTTTTGTTTGTTCATATACAATAGTGGTTATATAATTTTCGTTTCTGAATATCATACAAATATAACACAATATGTTTTTATTTCCCATTATATTTACTATTCATAATTATATTACATAATTTCATCTTATTAGAATATGTGGAGAACAGACACAAAACTGAAAATTGAATATTTTCAGCTTTCTGAAAATATTCTAAATCTTGCCTTTCTCTAAACCTCAACATTAACTAATTATCTATATACACAAAGATTTAGTTGGGAATATTATATCATATTGTGAGACAAACATTATAGCCATTTGTTTATATGTGAGAAAGAATCAAGAATGATTGAAATAAGCCCTTAGCCGATTGATACAAATATTGCCTTCCCTTCGTAATAAATATTTAAGGTAGAAAAGGACAAATTAAGTGCCATTCTTTTGTTATGTATACTTATACATGATAGTGGTCATATAATTTTTATTTCCAGTAATTTGAAATGTATAAAATATAGTAAAATTTTTTTATTTATTGTGATTGTTTCATTATTGTACGCAATTAAATACGGCCATTACCATTTAATGATAAGGAAAATCTCCATTGTTGAATGAAACGTTAATAATTCTTCTAATGAATTATAAAGGTTATATAGGAATACACTGAGAAAAGTGTGTAAATATGAAATAAAAATTGTAGATATGAATTAAATTATTTACTTTATATTTCTAGAGCTAAATGCATAATTATTTTAATAGGGTATTTATTTAAACAAAAATATCAAATATTCAATATTACAGAAGAAATAAGGAGAAATAATACTTAATTCCCACAATTAAATTCTGATCTGTTAATAATACTGGTACTTCATGTTGCGTTATAAGTGATAATAGTGTGAATGTATATCGAAGTGATTTTTTATGTGAGGTTATATAGATATCACATAATTTACAGTCCTGGAGATTGAAAATTGTATGAGAAGTGCATGATAATGTTAAGATTTAAAATAAGCAAAAACTAAATTTTAGAAAAATTAAGTTTATAATGGATAGACTGTAACTAAATCGCTAATTATGAACAATAAGAATATGGCCCTCCTTTCCAATAACACATGAATAATAAACGATGTTCTCTTTGCATTGTTCTTAATATGAATATATATTTTTGATAAATAAACATATTGCTGAAATTTCTGAAAAATATTGTACTTAATCAAATACTTAATCAGTTTTCCAATTATCAATCGTATAATGAAATATTAAATAATTCATTTAGTGCTTTAAACTTACTATGTAATAACAAATATTTATTATTTCCAAAAAAAAATAAGATATCTATTTAGAAACAATACGTTTTCTCGGTGTAATCTAAACTATAAAAATTGTACATAAGACTCAAAGATAACAATAGTAAATTAATTATATTCTTATTATATATCGTCGCAACATATAGGCATGAAATTGTCAATTGCTAAAGAGTTAAAGAATAATGAATTACTTACATGTTAATAGAGTATATTATTTTCAAAAGAAAATATAATTTATTTTGAAAATTAAATATTTCTTTATCATTAACACATGAATATATATTATGTCTAATTGAATATTTAATATTCTTATTTAAGGAAATATCCTTGCAACAATAAATGAATTTTTAATTCGCCCAATAGAATAAGGTTTTTGGCTTATAGTAAAGTATATTTCTTGATCTACATCCTTCATAGAAGAAATCTACATCTCTATCAGATGATTCCATACATCTGATGTGTTATCAAAGTAAGCTCAAAAATTTATTAAGTTGAAAATTTTTTATTGACATATTAAGCCAAATGAATACTTTTTGGAAACTAACTTTACGTATATTTCAAATTCAAAATAAGAACGAATGACATAGAATGAAAATTGATGATACATTTGGAAACGATTTATTTTACAAGAACATTGAGGCCGATAACACTGAAGCAAGAAATTCAGCAAGAACAACTATAAACATATGGTATATTAGTGAGGTTTGTAAACTACTACAGGACATTTCTCAACTATAAAAATGAGGCATAGAAAAGATGTACGATCTAATATTCGAGTTCAAAAATTGCTGACGTCCAGTGGCGTAGTAATCTGGGAAGATTTGACGACATGAGACATGGAATTCGTAAAGAAATCAATACAGAAATACGTCAGAATATACGTCAAAAAATGTATGAATCACAGATGAGAAGATTTGCTATATGATGGATGATGCTATGGTAAGCATTCGAACGAAAACTATTATTTCCGAAAGGCATCTTAGAATGATAAAAGCGGAAATAAATGCACTAAATTTATTTACAAAATTTATAAAATATTTTATATAAGACATTATGGGTAAGCATATTAGAATTAGTTAGTTAGTAATTATTATGAAACTCATAAAGAGAATATAATTAGATATAATTTGGGACACTGAAAGCTGGCTAAATATTCCAACTCGGAAATATTAAAATGTATAATGTATCGCATGGTGATAAAATTTACTTATCAAGGTTACTATCAAGAAACACTTGCCACGTGGGGGTGGGATCCTGATGGCGGTTAATAATAAATTTAAGATACTGAAACGGGAAAAAAGAAATACTTTATCACTATTATACATTTCAATTTGTTTTTTTTTGAGAAATATATACTCCTGGATAAAATTAACGCATCAGCAAAAAAAAAACTTTTACACTTGAGTTAGACTTAAAGTTAACTTAGGAGAAGATGAAGCAGTGGAAGCGGTAACTCTGGTTAACGAGGGACGTAGGCAGACATATGTGACTAATTTGTTAAGAGTTAAACAACAATTTGTCGAATAGGTAAACGTTTCAATGAACTTGGAAGTTACTGTAGAACCAACCCTAAGACAATGTCGTAAGAAATCTACAGATGCAAGAGATGAACGGAACGTTATGCAATTCGCCTTAAGATTACAATTCGCCTTACAACTACTTTAGGGCCAAACAGAGCCCTAGCAACAGCTCAAAATGTAGCAACTTCTGGACGTCAGGAGAAGACTTAATGAAGGAGGATTGGACAGTAGAAGACCAGTTGTTGCACCATTACTCACCAGAGAACATAGGGTTACTGGACTGCGTTTTGCAAGAGAACACATAAATTAGACCATTGACGACTTAAAGCGAGTTTTGTTTTCAGATGAAGCAAGTAAGTCTTGATTCACCAGATGAACGTCAATGTCTGGTGTAGGCCAGAATAGAGATTTGCTGCCTGCAATATCTCTTCGAGGATTCCAACTTTTGGTGTATCCAAAATGTTCTGGAGAAGAATCTCTTCTCTTTCTTTTATTTAGAAAACATTGTAAAACAAGATGTGATGCTTTTTGCCTCGTTTGTAGGGAATCATTTATATTTTTACACAGGATAACGAACGGCTCCACATTGCTAGAGAGGTTAATATTCCAACTATAGACTGGACACCAAAATACCCAGGTATAAACCCTGTACAGCCTCTATGGCAAACACTAAAACGATCAGTTAGGTATTATATAACTGCCTCTATGATTCTTAGAGAAGTCAAACAACTCGATTTTATCCAATAGGAGGATATTCTTCGGGAAACCAATCATCACTTGAGCAATAGCATGCCGAGACGAATAAAGGCAGATATAAGACCTAGAGGAGAATCTACATGCTAATTAATTCAAATTATTATGGTTTAATTTCATTTCCAATTTTGTTTCTATTCATGTTTTTCATTAACATCGTTCTTATTGTATTTAATATTATTGTTCATTTCTGCTATTTATTCATGTTTCTTCCCGACAACTCCATTCGAATATGTTAAACATTGATTGAAATTATTTAATTATAATATCACGTAGGTACTATAATTAAAATTTTTGAAAAATAAAAATCATTTGACGTGAAGTTTCCCTGAAGCGTTAATTTTGTCCAATTTATATGTAGTTGGTGATGCTAACTCACCAAATATAGATAGCAATCAATATATCGATATGATACGTACCAATTTTGTTAATTTCGTTGTTGGCCAATTTTGGTTGGACTTGTTACAGTCACTCAAAACTTAAACATTTAGTGAACATCCATAAGATGTAAATTGTAGATATATCCAAATTTAAACTTAACAAATTTCACCGTCAATCTTCTGGATATAGGTGTAAATAATTCAAATTAGTAATGAAGAGACAGGGAAGCTAGAAACATAACTTTTCTCGAATGAAAAAGAAGAAAGAATTATCAATAAGTTGTGTTTATTATTGTTGTGATGTTTCAAAGAACTTCTACAGGAATGAATTTACGTTTTTGAGTATATATTTTGTTTCGTTTGTATGCAAATTTAATGTTTTATAGTTGTTTATGACAAATAAAACATATTTTATACTAGATACAATAGACTGTAGATTGTAAATGGAATGCCAAAGGTATATTAGACAATTTAACAGTTTGGATATACAACACCAAAATGTTTAGGTTAGTCAATGCCAATAAATGTCGACTTTTGTTGTTAACCATGGATCTACTGAATGGATTTCATAACATATGGTATGTAGGCGGACTACATTTCATTAATTATTTTTATGATTTGTCAAAGGAATCCATCAAATACGGATACAATAGGGCATGCTATCTATCACTTACTTTTTGGTTTTGGTTAGATACCTACTCCCAAAAGTTTAGACGTAGTTCCTAGCCTCCATAATCTAAAATTTGAATAAAATATAACACTAATTGTTTTATAAGGTCTATAATTTGGATTTGATCATACTGAGACTCTAGCAGCTAGATATTCCTAAGGTTTTTTATTCTATAATTTTTATTTTCGTATTTATCTGTTGAGATGGAATTAGATGATGATGGTTCAAAATGTTTCTCAAAATACTCTTACATCGGTATATGTAGTCTATCCATATATGTATGTAGCCTAGTATATAGTAACAACAGACACATTATTCGCATAGTTTCGTACTTCTTTTTTAAGTTTTCAGTAGATATGAAATAAAAACATGGAAAGTTATCGTGTAACAGAAATATTACCAGAAATACAAAATGCCGTAGTTTCCGTTTCCTTGCTCTCAAAATTGATGTTTAATGAGTATATAAAAATGATAATTCCGCAGTCAGTAGATTATACAACAAAAAAATTATACTTCAAGTATTCAAACTGTCTATAATCATAGTATTTTGTATTTACATTATTTAAGTATTTTCGTTAATTTGCTGTATTATTTATTATTTGCTTTCGTTGAACATAAGTAGATCTATTTACATACTATTCTTAAAATATATTAATATGGGAGTAGCTTTATATATAATATTAAACAAAAGTAATAGAGGATTTAAGTGAGAGAGAAATAATTTATATACTTCGCCTCTCACTAATCATAATTCATATTTAGTATTTAGGTGTTAATTGCGGTTTTGATCATCACATGAAACATATAAAAAATTATTCAGTGAAACTTACACTGATAATCCGCAAATATTCTTATTCTCTAATTTTCTCTATCGTGAATAAAATAGAGATAATTGGGGTATTTCTGTTTAAAAATTTATTCGGCACAAAATGAAGACTTAATTTTAATGTTGTACCACCAAGCAACAAAAATCTCATTGTATATGAACAGAGCTAGTTGCTATTTGTAATAAAAAAACGTGGTATGGTATATAAAAAATATATCCGGGAGAATTTTGTTTGGAATATTGCTGGATTACGTGAAGATTTTACGTAAAAATGAAGTCTATAAACAAGGGCCTCAATTGTATACGAATATTAATTTTGTGTAGAAACATAATAATACATAACATAATAAATGTAGAAATATAGTTTTCAGAAAAAAAATCCTTTTCTGCCGAACTGTCAAAGAATACGACATTTACTAATGAAAAAATAAATGTTTTTTTCGGGCTAACGTCGAATAAAAACGTTTGTGTATATTTATGATTTGTGTATGATTGAAAACTAAAACCTACAAACAACAATTTTCATATTAGCTTCATCGGATTCTAAAGGGAAGGGAATGGGCTTCGGTGGAAAGCAATAGTTACATTTAAGAGTGGAACAGATATTACAACTAACTCAAATTTAATTCCATTTCACGAAGAAATGGTATTTTATTCTATTTTGAGTACTACTTTTGTTAGTGTACAACGGGAATTATATGAAATTATAAAAAATATATTAAAGTTTGAAATATCGTTCATTTTTTAATGGTCAAAAATTGGCTGCTGCGTCTAACATAACATCCTATTTTGAGTACTATTTTTGTCAGTGTACAATAGGAAGGCTATCGCAAACCACGGTATACCATTAGTTTTAATAGATTCTAGCTGAGTATAGCATAACATCACTTGCATATTACTTATTAAATAATAACTAATTATAAATTTGGAACAATTGTTTCTTCATTATTTCCCACAAATTCAAGACATTTCAGGTAACTGCATGCTACACATATTGTTGAATATTTTATGAAATATGTATTGATTCGAATTTTATGAGTGATCGTTAATTTTTGTAGTGAAAATATCGATATCATTGTTGCCTTGTTTTGAATGGAATGATTTGAAGATGGCAGTCTAAAGTTTTACATGAAATGTCTATTTTATTATCCGAACTATCCTTTATATAACCTTTTGCCACGACGGCATATTTACATGCTATATGACATTTAATATAAATCATATCGTCTGCTGAATGAGCTAAATAGGTAGCGCACTACTTCTTTGAAGCTGTGGCCCCTATGGCTCTCACACATGATCTTTACAAGCCAGTTTGCGAACAAACTAGGCATATCTCCTATTGTATTGACCCCTACATGTTGATATCATAAACACATTTTCCATTGGCATATGCTATGAACAATCAACGACTTGTGGTATACCGCGGACCTAGAGCTATGTATGTATTTTCGGTATACCTCAATATATTCAGGATTTGAAACGATAAAAGTTCTTTCACAATGAATTTTAGAATCGTGTACTTAACACCAGTATATTTCCTAAATTGTTAATGTCACTTATGTTCATTTGTACAAATTCTTTACGACAACAATCTCCACGTACCCAAAATTAACACACCCTACAACAAAGAAATATAAAGCATACTCGAAGTTCTATTAAAATTATTTAAACCATTACCTTCTAAAGCAAGTAAAGTAAGTAGGTATATAATAAAAATATAATATATTTTTATTATATACCTTCCATAGACATCTTCCATAAACCAATATCTTACCGTATTAGAACTTCCCTTAGATTTATTCCCTCGATATCCAAAATATTTGCTTTTGAGGTAAAGTATCAACTTCAGAACTCTTTATTAGTAGTTTTCCTTTATAAATGTAAATTGAAGTACACAGACAGTGTTCCATAACATAGATAGTTTTAATATTTTTAATTTTTCTTCAAAACAGTATTCTGACGAAAATCTACATTTTCCGATACTTTCCTCGCATTTCTTGTGGTGGGCCATTCACTGGATACAATGTAAACTTTTTTGAATTGCACTTTTGATATTGCAGAGCTTTCAGGATCTACTGGCTAGAAATGGGTAGTCGTTATCACTGTTGTCGTATCTGAAATTCCATTATTCGATTTATTAAGCTTATAATATATTTGACATAAGACCAATAAATATTTCAAAAAATTATTTATATACGGGCATCTATTTGATTTTTCGATATATTTGTAAAAGTATGCATGTGTATTCAACATAACTTCCAAACAAAATGGTTACCGTCAGAGAAGAGGCAAGCAAACAACTACATATTATACCTACTAAATTAACATTAAGCCTTTAAGTTAACAACAATCAAATTACGGTTTTATCTTTATTGCACTGATTTACTTCAATAAATCGATAAACAAACGAAAATACTTACTGACGTTGTATTGACGTTGTATTGACATGACGTTGACAACTGGACAAAAAATACTGTGTATTTCATGGTAACATCAGTGTTTTACGGCGCGCTCGATTGAATCTTTGGCCCAGACCTGCAGTCTAGACCAAAAATTGACACCTTCGTGCGCCATTAAAAAAAACACTGATTTCGCGTCCTTAATATTAAAATAACTATTTTACACAAATAAAGCGAATTTAAAAATGTTTCCGAATATATAATTGGAATTACTTTTCAAGTTATTAGGCACACAGTCTTTAAAATGTGTATTCAGCTAATCAAGATGAAGTATTGGTGCTAATAGTGCATCGAAATATGTTTGGTGATAATTTCACATCCTGTATCAATGTTCTCTATATTACTAACATATTAAATACCGTATCCGGTATTTGATAGTTGTAATTGCAAATGTAGCTTAAGGTCATTTTATAACATTTAAATAATACTGTTCCAAATTCGAACATGTAATTATTGAAAATTATGACAATATTTTTTAAACCTATACAAACCATATTATAACAGCTTTTTAGAGCAGCTCTTTTATAAAACTTGTTTTCTTTTCAGTAAATCTCGTAGCCAAAACTGATTTTGGTACAACGGCTGTATTATTTTCGAAACGTATGTTGCATGACTTCGCAAAAAAACTTCACCATTTCTATACTTTCCAGATATAGTTCCCGTAAATTATGGCTCCGTCAGTATACATTTATAGACGATTTACTAAAACAAATTGTCAAGGTTTTCTAAAAGAAGGCATGATGTTATAATGGATTTAAAAGCTGTTTTTCCTTGTTATTTAATATATACTTGCATTCAAGTATGAAACCCAGTATTAATAACTACTATGTATATGTCAACAATTATGTACAACGTACAAGAATATATGTTTGCACATAACCTTATATTCGTTAGAAGCTATGTTTGTAGATGGTGATTTACATCACCATCTACATCTACATAATTAAAAATACAAATATACTATTAAAAATATAATGATGAATCAAATATATTCTTGTAAATAAATATTTATTCGAAAATAAATGATATAAAAAGTCTATTGAGATTTCCACGCAATAATAAAATACATAAAACTTATTTCATTTACTTACATCATACAATTTTACCGACGGCAAATTTAATGTAAAGAAAATCTAATTATAAAGAATATAGTATAAATAATTATCATTTAATTATATTTAAATATACCAACAATATTAGGTATATTCATAAGCTGCTAGCTTCCATGTGCCATTTCGACAATTTCCTCTTATTTTCTGAATAAATCCTGGGTGGAACTTAGCTTGCGGGTCATTTCCTCAGGGAAATTCTATGCATAATTGTTGAGTAGAGACTTGTGGAGGACGTTGTTATTAAGATTTTATTTTATTTCAGAGTTAGGCTAAGTATATACAGAAATAAGTCAACAAATATTTACTTAATATAATTATTATTTTTATGTTATAACCAACTTGCTTCTTATTTATAGTTTTACATTTATAAAGCTTATATTTTGTTCTAATCACCAGATGATTACAAATCCAGATACACCAATACCCCAGACTTTCTGCAAATAATTGTAAACTCTACCAACCTTTTTGTAGTGTTACAATTATCACCTCCCGTAGGCAGATCCAGATGTCCCGCTGAAAAAGAAAACAGTAGCATTATTTCACTATGTTAAGTAACATATTTGTTGAAACCCATTTATCGGCCAATAATACTGATACTGAAAAAGTATAAGATGAACTATGACATATTCATTTTAAATACTGAGATACAAAAAAATTATATTTGTCACACGTTCTTACATGAAAAACATCCATCTAAGGTTAACTTATCCTTTTGAAATAACGCAGTCAAAGTTTGTCAAATCATGCACCATATTGACATAATCAATAACATGCGAAAGTGTTACTAAATATAGAGTTAAAATAATAATGCTACCGATTTGAAAATTAAAACGAAAGCAAATTAAAGTACCTGGTAGAAATATCCTCCACTATTTATTGAATTTATAAGTTTATGTGCCTCTTCACGCCATCAAAAACATTTCTAGCATTATGCTTCTGTATTTTTCAGAAATTCCTTGTTCTATTTCTTACAAATTAGTTGCATGAGTTCTTAAAATCCTGCTTTTTACAGAACACAAAATGGTTAATGGTGATCAAACAACGAGACGTTAGACGAAACTCAACGTATTTTATTGCAAAATTATCAGCTGGTCATCAAAAAACTCTAGCAGAGAAAAGCTATAGTATCTTGTGTTGTATGTTGCTATTGCAAGGTATTGTTGAAAATAGCTATACTGATGATATCATCGTGTAGTTATTGAAAATGTTACTTCTGTACCGCTCTGTATTAACGGTGAAATTGAAGAGAACGGGTCTAATTATTTTTCTGCGAGAAACTTTCATTCAAGCACGCAATTTGTGAGGATGTAATAGCGATTCAACAGAAATGTGTACGCACTGATCCACATTTTTATATTAGCAGATCCTCATTCATTAAGTTATTAACGACCCCTTGACAGTACGAAAGATATATGTGATTATCGGTCGGCAAAAGGGCTGATTAATACCATTGCATTTTATATGGATTCATATGCAACTTTCATACTATTGTTCGGCGTGTAAAATGTTACTAAATAATACTATTACACTATGTTCCAGGCACGCAAGTATCGTGTTATTTTCTACATAAGGTACATAATTAAGAAATACACATTTCTATGATAATTATTTTAAAGAACACCTGGAAATAGAAACTGTTAGTTGAAGCCTTACATTCCTCGCCTCTCTCCGTCGTCATAATTTACACATTTGAAAGATCCCGATACGTTCATGATATTTTATGGAAAAGAGTACAGGGAATCCGTTAGTAAAAACTAAAAAAATATACTTTCATTAATATCAAAAATACATTGGTCAATATCAAGACAAATAGGTGTCTACATTTTGCCCGCAAAAAAATTAATATCTCGAAAACCAATCATTTTCCATCAAAAGTGGTTTTATTATGAAAATTTATCGTTATTGTCTATATAAGATACATCATTTATAAACAGCCATTTCTATCAAAAGTATTTTAAAGCATACCTAAAAATAGAAACTGTTAGTTGTACCTGTATTCATCTAAACCCTCCCCGCCGTCACAATTTACATATTTGTAGGATTCCAATATGTCCAAAATTTTACGAAAAAGAGTACGCGAAATCGATAGGTAAAAACTAGAAAGATATATTTTAGTCAATTTCAAAGATACGTTGATTAAATCAAGACAATTTGGAATCTGCGACACTGTCCCAGAATAATTTCTCGAAAACCAACCATTTTCCATCGAATTTACTTTTATTTCCAAATTTTGCGTTATATACATTAGAAATATAATTAAGAAACACGCATTTCTATGAGAATAATTTCAAACAACATCTGAAAATAAAAACTGTTAGTTGTACATATCTCGTCTCTCCCCGTCGTCATACTTTACGCATTTATAGGATTCGGATATATCCATGACATTTTACGGAAAATTGTACATGGAATCGACTGATTAAAACTTAAAAAATGTGCTTTAGTTCATTTCAAAGATACGTTGGTCAAAATGAAGACAAATTAAAATCTATGACGTCTTGCCCGCAAAAAATATCTCGAAAACCAACCATTTTCCATCAAAATTAGTTTTTTATCTTAAAATTTTCCTTTATTTTCTACTTAAGATCCATAATTAAAAAGCACCTATTTCTATGGGTATTATTTTAAAAAATACTTGGAAGTAGAACGTGTTAGTTGTACATATCTCGTCTCTCCCCGCCATCATATATTACACAATTGTAGGACCCGGATATGTTCGTGATATTTTATGGAAAAGAGTATAAGGAATCGACTGCTAAAAGCTAAAAAATGTACTTTAGATCATCTGAAACATACATTGCTTAAAATCAAGTCAAATGAGTATCTACGACATCTTGCCCGCAAGAAAACTCATATCTTAGAAACCAACTATTTTCTATCGAAACTTTTATTATTAAAATTTTTCGTTATTTTCTGTACAAAAACATAATATTTCAAAAAATAAATCCCGCCACAGGTAGGATTCGGCATCTGTCCCGAATTGGAACCGAACGACATACAGCTGTTTCGAACTTATTAGTTCTTATCAGTGCCGTACACGGTACGCCGATCCAGGACAAGTGCCGAATGAAATCTATGGGGTATACATCTTTATCGATACGATCCATGTTAGTAACACACATATATATATATATATATATATATATATATATATATATATATATTTTTTTTTTTTTTTTTTTTGATTTCCGACTTATATGTCAAAAACATAATATAAAAAGAGCAATTTCTATCAGAAGTATTTTAAAGCATACATGGAAATAGAAACTGTTAGTTGTACCTCTATATATCTCGTCTCTCCCAGCCACCACAATTTACATATTTACATAATCCCAATATGTCCATGATATATTAGTTCATTACGTTAGTAGTGTTATTAGTAAAATTACGTTAGTCAAAATCAAGACAAATGAGAAGTTACGAAACCTGGCCCGCAGAAGAAAATAATAAGTATCTCGTAAACCAACCATTTACCACCAAAACATTTTTCTCATAAAATTTCTCGTTATTTTATACATAAGAGACATTATTAATAAAAGCCCATTTCTATGGAAATTATTTTAAAGGATACCTGGAATTACTAACTGCTGGTTGTAACTATCTATTTCGTCTCTTCCCGCTGTCACATCTTACAGAATTGTAGGGTACAGATATGTTCATGATATATTATACAAAAGAGTACAAGGAATTAGTTTTAGAAACTAAAATAATATCCTTCCGTTAATTTCAAAGATACGTTGGTCAAAATCAAGACAAATGAGTATCTACGACATCTTGTCGGTAAAGAAATGAATATCTCGGAAACCAACAATGTTCAATCAAACCTAGTTTTGCATTAAAATTTCTGGTTATCTTCTATATGAGAAACATAATTTACAAATACCTATTTATATCAGAAGTATTCTAAAGCATATCTGAAAATGGAAACTGTTAGTTATAGGTGTACATATCTCGTGTCTCCCAGCCGTTACACCTGACACTTTTGTAGGAGCCGAATATGTCCATGACATTTTACGATAAAGAGTACAAGGAATCCATAGGTACAAATTAGTAAAATATACTTTCGTTAATTTCAAAAATACGTTGGTAAAAATCAAGACAAATAAGAATTTACATCTTGCCCGCAAGAGAAAAATTAATACCTCGAAAACCAACCACTTTCTATCGAAACTGATTTATCATAAAAATTTTCAGTATTTTATATATAAGATACATAATTAAGAAACACCCAGTTCTATGAACATTGTTTTAAAGGACACCTGGGAATAGAAACTGATCGTTGTAGCTGTACATATCTCGTCTATCCCTGCCGTCCTCTCTTATATATCTGTGCAATTCGGACATGTCCATGATATTTTACGAAAACTAGTACAAGAAATTGATTTTTTAAAAGCTAAAAAATGAACTTTCGTTAATTTCGAAGATAAGTTGATCAACATCAAGACAAATGAGTATCTACGACATCTTGCCTGCAGTAAAATGAATATCTCGAAAACCAACAATGTTCCATCAAAACTGATTTTATTATCAAATTTCTCGTTATCTTCTATATAAGACACATAATTTACAAATACCTATTTCTATTAGAATTATTCTAAAGCATACCTGAAAATTGAAACTGTTAGTTGTAGCTGTACATATCTCGTCTCCCCAGTCGTTACACTTGACACATTTGTAGGATCCGAATATATCCATGATATTTTACCGAAAATAGTACAAGGAATCTATTGATAAAAACTATAAAAACATAGTTTAGTTCATTTCAAAGATACGCTGGTAAAAATCATGACAAATGAAAATTTACATCTTGTCAGAACGAAAAATAATATCTCGAAAATCTACCACTTCATATCGAAACTAGTTTTACCATAAAATTTCCTGTTATTTTCTACATGATATGCATAGTTAATAAACGCCTATTTGTATGGAAATTAGTTTAAATAATACCCATAACGTACATGCTGCTAGTTGTAGCTGTATACTTTATTTCATCGTTATTTGCCAAATAAAAAATCTCAAAACATACCATGGCTTATTTTTATGGCTAGGCTTAGGTAGATTGTTCCGCTTATTGACAAGATAAGACAGTGTTTTATTTGGCAAATAGCGATGAAATGAATAGTACATATCTTGTCTCTCCCCGCCATCACATATTAGAAAATTTTAGGATCCAGATATCTTCATGATACTTTATGGAACATAGTACAGGGAATCGATTGCTAAAATCTAGAAAAATGTACTTTAGTTAATATGAAAGATACGTTAGTCACAATCAAGACAAATTAGAATTTGTGACATTTTGCCCTCAAAAGAATTAATATCTCGAAAAACCAACCATTTTTCCTCAAAACTGGTGTTTATTATCCAATTTCTCCTTATTTTCTATATAGAAAGCATGATTCACAAATACCAATTTCTATCAGAAGTATTTTAAAACATACTTGGAATTAGAAAAATTAATATATTGAAACCATCAAAACCCCACTTACCCCACTTGATCTTATTTGTGAATGCAATTGAAAAGGTAGATTTTTGAAACTAAACCTGACAAATGTAGAAATGGAGAGGTCGTTGGGCACTTGGTGAAATATTTTTGACTAGTAAATGAAAGAATACACTTGGTAGGTTTCACAAACATTACAAACTATATTCCTAACACTTGTCTCGGCTTTTATGGCATTATCAAAGAGTAAAAGTTTGTTACTATTATTGTTAGTAAAAGTTTGTTACTCTTTGAGAATGGCATAAAAGCAGAAGGAACTGTTAGAAATATAGTTTGCAGTTTTTGTGAAATCTACCAAGTGCTTTCTTTCATTTACTAAAACCTGACGACATTGAGATTCTGTAGCAAAGAATAAAACATGCACAATCCCTTTACAGAAGATGATGGTGCAATAATTCAACAGGATAATGCACCTATTAATTCTGCAAGGTCTACAAAAAATTGGTTTCAACAGTATGGAATCGACCTTATGCCATGGTCAACATTAAACCCTGACCTTAACTCGATAGAAAATCTATGGGGAATTACTGCAAGAATAGTATACAATCCAACAAAGCCTTGAATTGACAGTGTTGATGAAGTGAAGCGTCGAATTGTAAGCTGCCTGAGACGAAATTCCGAAGGCAACTTTAAACAATTTTATAAATAGTATGAACATTCGCTTATTAAATGTAATAAATAATAAGGGTAAATGAACCAAGTATTAGTCCAAGTAAAATATAAAAACGCCAGTGAGTTTATAATTTGTCACAAACTATAGACCCGTTATTTCATAAATTTTTGTTATTCAAAAATACATGAGATTTAAAAACTGGTAATATAAAACAATGATTTCACGTACTGTAAAACGGGGTTACTTTGAGCTGTCGGGGTAACTTTATAAAATCAGGTTTTTTGAATTCAAATCGTTCTGGTGGGCTTAGCTTTGATGTCAACGACCTCCCACTAGTCTCATTATTTGAAGGGTTACTGGTAGAGGGTAGTGCAATTATTGCATATTTTCCAAGTGGCTAACTTGGCAAGCCTCGCACCATTTTTCTGTATATGTAATAAAATCTGTCTTTAAAACTTTTGCCAAATCTCCTCTGGCAGGAAAATACTTTTAGAGTCATCGTTTCAAGTAGGTTATTTCCTAATCACAAAACTATCTAGGAACATTTTCCATTTTTTATCATTCCTGTAAATCAATTCTCCTATTTTATACAAATTAGTAAGTGAAGTTTGTACAATTGAGGAGATAACTTTGACCCAGGTTTATGTACGTGTAGATTGACGGGGTTAACTTGTGGAGCTTTGTGGTTCACCTGAAACCTGTCCGTTGTGAATCTGTAGCACAAGAATAACGTAAAGAAAACTAATGATAGCGCCTGGAAAAGGGATCACGACTGATGATTTACTCTCCACAGTCATTCCAGCCTTTACCGAAAAGAAAAACTGGGAATTATCAGAAAGCGAATAATATGAAGCCAAGAAAAGATAAGAGCAGCCAGGTGTACCTCTTATGACTCTCAATTTTCCACAAACTGAAAATTGAATAGTGATAACATGTCATATGCTGACAGTGAGTCTGTCAAATTTTGAATTATCAGGCAATGAGGACCATCAGCTCACAATGGACCAAGTCTGCCAACTAGGTCTAACAAGTCAAGGACTCTATGAATCACAATCACAGCAACTGAAGAAAATATTACTACCTACATTAGAAGAAAAAGCTCATTTGTGAAGAATTTTTCAATTTAAAAAAAAAATCAGGAGCTAAGTTTGAGAAAAACTCGATATAACTGGACTTTATTTTTAATTTTACAGTTAGGCTGGTATTTTAACGGGGTCACATTGATATAAGCATCTAAACAAGTGTTTTTGATGGGGAAAATACCTGTATTCAAAGTTACCCCAGATTGAGGGGTAACATTAATACAAAAATAAATTATATATAAGCCCTCTGCTATGAGCTATCTGCTAATACTATAAGCCCTCTGCTTCCTATTGAGGTTAATGAAATCGTTCATATTCCAATTAACTTGAGCTTAGGTGTAGAGCTTTCGCTTGATCCAAGATTTTTTAAAGTATCTCTAAAATTAAGAAGGATACAGTCGAAAATATGAAAAATCTGTGCCAAAGTAACCCTTGCGGTAATATTTATTTTCAGTTTTGACTTTTACTCATGATATATTCCAAATTATTGGCGAATCTATATTTTTTTCACAGAGGTGTATTTTATTTACTCGAAGTCTTGAAGAAAGATCATTCTTACGATTTACAAAACTCACATATTTGCATATTTACCGAGATTGTCTATTCCGAGATAAGAAGTATATCCATAAAAACTGGTGTAGATGGAGAAATACGAAAGATTGTTAAAATCACGCGTAGCTCGAATCAGGAGTTTATGAATAATTCATAATTGACTATTCTTTGATATGTTGATGTTGCTTTTTCAATCGTTTCCGAAGAATGCATTATTACGTATGAAAATAACTTGCTGCCTATAATGAATGCTACAGCGAGTGTTACAGAATTATGACGATGAGTCTTGGTTTTAATATCGAGTTTATATCGAATTGCTTTACAAAACGTCATAAAATTTGTACGGGGTGGGCAAGTTTGTATGTTTTATAAAAGTTCTTTATAACTGTATAGTTTATTTCATCTCTATTTGCCAAATAAAAAATCTCAAACGGCTCTTATCTCATACCGTGGCTTGTTTCTATGGCTAGGCTTAGGTAGACTGTTCCATTTATCGGTAAGATAAGAGAGTTTCTGATTTGGCAAATACCGATGAAATGAATAGTATATGTAATATGAATAAGGTATTGTCGGATTATTTTTTGGGACAAATTTATCGGTGAAAAGTAGAATTATTTATCAAAGGACAACATTAGTTTAATAATAATCATAATAATCATATTATGTATATTAATAAAATCTCTCATCCCACCGCTCGTATATGTTTAGTTTGCGATAAACTTTTGTTGTTATGGAACACAACGACCTCTAGGAAATATGTAACCAGTGTAAGTATAGCACAAATATAAAGAAAATGCCTAATACCGAGGACTGAATTTATGCTTGACTTAATCTAGATGTTAACATTCAGTAATTTACCATTTACTTCATTTAATAAACAAGCACTTTGGTACTTAAATATACCGTGGATAAATATAGGGTGTTTCAGTTGGAACTAAGATTTGAATTGCGCGCCATTTGTATTCTGTCAAAGATAAGGGGTAACTATTTAACGGCTATCATTTACAAATTATACGACATCAACATGTCATGATAGACTTTCTCATTTACTGTGATAACATTACCAGCTTCATTTTCAAGGAAGTGTGTACTTACCAATTACTCCACCACCCCAAAATGCGCATCAAACCGTGTATCTCTGTGAATGTATTTCTTTTCCGTGAACAGCATGTAGATTTCCTGCACCCCAAATTCGACAATTTTATTTGCTGACATATCCGTCAGATAAAAATGTGCTTCATAGCTGAACAAAATCTTGTTGCAAAAATCAGCATCACCTTATTTTCAAAAGTTTTCAGATAATATACACTCCTGACCAAAATTAACGCATCAACAAAACTTCATTGAACATTTCATTATTTCTTATAATTTTACGAAGTTTTAAATCTTTAAACATTTTATGTAGGTGATATAGGATATCCTTTGTCAGTAACATATAAGTCGGAAATCGAGAAAGGAACTACCAAAACCGCCAAGCGGTTATCAAGTAATTCCCGAATAGCAAGACTATTACATAATCGCTATAGGAGACAACTACTCCTCAGCCCTGCCAGGCACTGAATTATACCTAAAAACGGCCCTCGACCCCTTTCTCGTGTTTCTGCACGATCAGACAAGGTTTCAAAAAACAAAACCCGCCACGGGTAGGATTCGACATTTGTCCCGGATGGGAACTGAACGACATGCAACTGTTTGGAACTTATTGGTTCTTATCAGTGCCGTACATGATACGCCGATCCAGGACAAATGCCGACTGAACCCCGTTAGGTATACATCTATATCGATACGATCTATGTCAGTAACATATAAGTCGGAAATCGAGAAAGGATATCCTTTCAATCGAGAAAGAGGAGAATCGAGAAAGGATCGTAGGATATCCTTTGTCACTACTGATAAGCAACTGCAATTTTTTGACAGATGTAAAGTAACAGTTTGTTAATAATATATTTGACGATGTTTAAAGTGATTTATATATATTCAGTTACGCTAGTGATTTTTTAAAAAATTGAATGTCATCAAGTGAATGAAACACTTCGTCTAATACACATAGAGTAAGAGAAGTAAAGAGTAGAAGAACATACATGCAACTAAAGAGAAGATGAATCAGTGAAATCAGTATCTCTGGTTAATGAGGGACGTAGCGATATGTGGTTAACTTCTTAGGAGCTAGAGAATCAGCAATTAGTCGAACAATTAAACATTTGAATGAACTTAGAAGTCATTGTAGAATCCCATGATAAGGATGTAAGAAGTCTACAGCTGTAAGGGATGAGCGATATTTTATGCAAGTCATCTTAAGAGATAGGCATTCTACCAGTTTAGAGCTAAGTAGATCCCTAGCGGCAGCTCGAAATATAGCAGTTTCTGGACAAACTGTCAGGAGAAAACTTAATGAAGAAGGATTAGATAGTAGAAGATCAGATATTCCAGCACTGCTCGCCAGAGAACATAAAGTTGCTAGACTGTGTTTTGCAAGAGTACGTAAATTAGGCCATTAATGACTTGAAGCGAGTTTTGTTTTAATACGAAATAAGTGTCTTAATTCAATAAGTCTTAATCCACCTGATGGATGTCAGTGAGTCTTGGCGGAGGCCGGGAAAAGGGTTTTCTGGAGAGGGTCTATTTAATTCTTATGCAGGATAATGCTCGACCCCACGTTGCTTGAGGGGTACTGGACTGCACTAGATTTGTGAATATTCTAACTATAAACTGGTTACCAAGAGACCCAGACATAAACCGCATAGGGCATCTATGGGATACACTAAAACGATTAGTTAGGCGTCACATAGATATCACTATGTCTCTTATGGAACTCGAACAAGTCTATCTTGTCCAATGGGAGAATATTTCTCAAAAAATCATTCACCGCTTGATAAATAGCATGCCCAGATGAATTAACGCAGCGATAAGAGCGAGAGGAGGATCTACACGCTACTGAATTCAAGTTCTTATTATTTAATTCCACCTCCAACGTTTTTTCTAAAGTGTTTCATTAACACTCTTTTCATTGTATTACATTACATTATTGTTCCTTTCTGTTATTTATGCTTGCTTTTTTCCAATAATACCACTCTAATTTATTAAATATTAGTTGAAATCATTTAATTATAATATCACATAGATACTATGATATAAATCTTATAAAAAATAAAAGTAATAATGTAAAATTTCACTAATGCATTAATTTTGTCCAGAAATTTAATTACCCAATATAATAATTGTATTTGTTTCCCAGATACTATAAGCCAATTGAAAAGCTATCTAATAGTGGAAATGTTAAAGAAATTAGTGTACCAATTTGACCAATTAATGTAGAAATGCAATTATTATTTTGGCAAGCTATTTTTTATGTATGCCACAAAAAAAAAATTCAGCGATGCCTCTAACGATGTTCCGGTTTTATTGTTATTTCTGTCAAATTGTGGCTTCAGTTTCCCGTTAAAGGGCAAAAATACGTGTATCTCAAAAACTCTTTTTATACATTTTTTTTTAGCTTTAGATATTTTGCCAACGTAATATTTTACCAAAATGTGTGTATTAATTATATAAACCCATCTGTAGCCGAGCTTATATAAGCGATTGTATAACAAGCGCCCTTTTACATTTTTTACATAACTGCCTATATAATTTTTCCATTATCGAAGACGATTGTTTATTTTTCGGTAATATAACACTCGTATATCTACAGACAGTATACAGCCCTCCGAGCATAAAAAATGGGCAACCATTTAAATAACACTAACAATATCAGCCTCGAGCCTTTGTTTATGTATCAGTTCCGCAAATCGTATAAATGCATGAGTATACATTAATTCATTAAACCTCCATAAATTTCATATGGATAACACATTTTGATAATCGTTATATGAATATTCAATTTATTCCAACTATCAAGAAACTTTGATCTCCTGTAGTCAAATGGGAATAAATCTCCATGCCAGCATAACACAACCTTCCTCTTCGTAGAGGTTTCTATTCATTTCCATGGTTGGCTTGTTACCGTTAATTATACCAGTATGTTAATTTATTATTGAAAAGTAACTTTATAACAAAATACAGGCTGCCCCACGACGTGTTAGACAGGAGATACATCGAAAATACTTAACACGATGAAAATGAAATTTGGAGGGCCTATACTAAGGAGTGGTGCATGTTTTCTTATGATTATTTTCTTTTTCTTTTTGATCTCGTGTCACCACTTCAGAATTTTCAAAAAGACACCCTATGTATTATTATATTTTCTATATTCCTGCTACAAAATAAATTCTGCGAAATCATTTGCAGGAATTTTATTATAAAACAGCAAAAACATTGATAGTTGAATGAAAATCATGTACTATTTTCAGACTTTTGAGGAAATGAAATATAGAAAAAGGGGTATCCATAAAATATATTTTATTAGTATTATTAACAATGGAACTAGCATAAAATTAATAAACCAACATTTAGACGGGAACTCCTAGACACGAGAGAAATAAATGAAAGACACTTAAGTAGCTTAAATAAATAAATAGGTATAACAGAAAATGTAATGCTTGCAAGTTGTTATTATTATTTTAAATTAAAGAATTAAATTCTGCAATTTCTTATTTACGTCTTTCGTATATAATCCCTTTCAATAGGAACGCTTGCAATTTATTGGGTTATAGCGGCCACGTTGTAAAGTAACATCTGTCACATTTATTGTAAATTGTCCGGTAGTGTATGACAAATTACCGTGGAAGGTTATAGTGTTCAACAACTTGTGCAAATCATCAAATTTAATTTTTAAAGTCAGTACTCCGTTCGAGAAACATTCTGCGCATTACGTGATTTTTATCCTCGCCAGAACCGTCCCACTAAGTCGACTATTCGACGTTTGAGGGCCAAATTTGAGTCAACCAGTTTGACAAATAATCAGGCAACCCCGTACGTCACCGAAACACAAGGTTTGCTGAAAACATCGCTGCTGTGCGTGAGAATGTACGGGACAACCTGAGGCAGTCAATTTCTTGTCGTTCATAAAATCTTGGCCTTTCTGCGACTTCAACTTGGCTAATTTTGCATCGGGACATGAGTTTGTACCCATATAAAATCCAACTGACCCAGGAACTTAAGGTAAACGACCATAGACAACGCCGTGTGTTCCATTTTTGGATGAATGGATATGTGAACAAGCAAAATTGTCGGATTTAGGACGATACCAATCCAGACGAGATACGCCAGCACCGAATGCATCCCGAGAAAGTCACTGTTTGGTGCGGATTTTGGTCTGGCGGAATCATCGGTCCGTACTTCTTTCAAAACGAAACTGACATTGCCATGACCGTCAACAGCGAGCACTATAATAGATCAGTGATAAGCAACTTCTTGTGGTCCAAACTCGATGATATGGATACCGACGACATGTGGTTCCAACAGGAACAAATTTAGTTTATAGTTTGTATAAATCTAGATAAATTAATCATCTTTATTTCAAATTTTCATCGATAATCTTCCAGAATCTCTGATATATTTTCGGGAGCTGTATACACGCTCTATAACAAAGCATCCTCTACCATAAAAGTGACAAAAATTGTTTCTCAACATAATCTTCTTATTGTGATGACTAATTAATCAAACGAATCATAATAATGTTGAAACATTGTATTCAATTTTAATGACCCTCTTGCGGATCTTAATAAATTATTTAAATTTCTTGATTTAAATTCATTGTTTGTTCAAATATTAGAGTAAACTGTTTCTGACAATAACTGTAATTTCTTAGCGATATTGAGGCTTCATTGAATGAATAAGAATAAAGAAATTTCTGAATTTACTGTAATAAAAATTTTTTTTTTGCCAAAAATATTTACATCAAAAACAGTTGATATTATTATTCTATGATTAAAATACAAAACTGAAATATGAAATTGATATATACTGTCTATGGTATAAGATTTGACACTTTTATACCAAACGAGGTACATATAGGATGAGGCACATACACCATTTGGTGTGAAAGAAACCAGTAATGGAGTAAAATCAACACGACACCTGGTGTAAATTTTACCACTTTTTGGTGTAAAGTTTATATCAATTTTATACCTTTTACTTTCTATATTATACAATGAAAGAAAATAAAACTAGACAAATTTTAAATAGAATTGAATATATTGTATTTTTCTTTTTAATATATCTACCTTATTAATTTTCCACACTCTATAAGAGGAAAAGTAATGTAATCGTGTAAAGAAAAAATGAAAAAACAACATTTTTTTGACTTTATTTTTCGTTTTACACTTTAAAAACAAAAAAAAAATGGTTTTTAAAAATTTTTTGCTGTGTGTGTGTCGTCGTTCTCGTCGGCATTTATTCTTGTTAGCACGATAACTCAACTAAATCGTGCCGGATCGATCGGGTCTTTTCCGATTCTGATCTGGGACGTCTCCCAGAAGACACCTATTGATTTTGAGGTGGATAACACTATTTGAGAAATATTTCTTGTTAGCACGATAACTGAATTAAATCGTGTCGAATCGATCGGGTTTTGACTGATTCTGATCGGGAACGTCTCCCAGACGACACCTATTGATCTATTGATTTTGAGGTGGATAGGATACCCCACTCTGTCCATGGGTCATGAAAAAGCACGACGGTGGACTATTTGAAAAAAAAATTATTGTTAACACCATAACTCAACTAAGTCATGTCAGATCGATCGCGTTTTAACTGATTCGGATCAGGGACGTCTCCCAGACGACGCATATTGATTTTGAGGTGGATAGAACAACACACTCTACCATGTTCATGGGTCATGAGAAAGCACAATGGTGGACTATTTGCGAAATTTGTTTGTTAGCACGATCACTCAATTAAATCGTGTCGGATCGATCGGGTTTCGCCTGATTCTGATTAGGGACGTCTACCAGACGACATCTATTGATTTTGAGGTGGATAGGACACACCCCACCCTGCTCATGGGTCATGAGAAAGCACGAGGGTGAACTATTTGAAAAATGTAAAACTGTTGCATAAAACACATATTCTGCATTTATGTGTTGGTTTATTTTTTCTCGGCCACTCAATTTCGAGATGAAGATGTTCTACGTGCGGAAAAATCAATTTTGAGGGTTTAAAACTATCTATTTCTTTATTACACTAATGAAATATTGGTGTATATTATATTTATATAGTATATACTAGTGCAACATTAGAAAATATTTATATGTTCGTGGACAATGCAAACAAATTCCTAATTGTCATATTTAATATACTTGCATTATCGATCATTGCAATTAAATATTATGATCTTGTCCTAATGTAAATATTCTTCTATGTTAATAATTAATAAATGTTATATCCATATGTATTTTCCAGATATCTAATATCTATTAGTTTTAATAAACTTGGCAATGACAATAACTATGTTTGCTTCTTAAGACATATAAACCATTTGGGCATAAGTTGTTTATTAAAATATCATAAATAGGCACATTATTTCATGTTGTAATAATTATTAATAATTCTTTTTATTTAGTTCTTGCTGAAAATAAAAATTTGTAATATATTTATATATATTAATTTTATGCCTAACATGTGTAAAAGTTTACAGTTATAGTAGTGTGAAATTTTACTAATTACACTGGTGTTGACTGAAATTTTACACCATTTTCACTTACTTAAAACTGGCATAAAGTTTTACCATGATATATTTTCAACACTATGCAATTCTAATTTCACAAATGTTTTTAAATACATTTTTATATCTTTTACACTTGTATAATTGTTAATCTACTTTTTTGGATGATGAAACTTGTATTACTGATCATTCAACCCACTTATTATGCTTATACTTTCAGAATTTTCATATGCACAATTATTAAAATTCTTTGTAGCTACGGCTCTTCTAGCAACTGCTTGGTGATCCACCAGATGATGAAAAAATAATGATAATATGTGCCGGTTCATTAATTAAAATAAAACCTCGTTTTGTTATTTGGAAAGTGAAAACTGTATCACAATTTTAGGAAATTTGTGCAATACTTTCACCGCTCACTGTATGTAATAATTTTAAAAAAATACTGATTACGTATGTGCATGTCGACGTATAAAATACTGGTTCTGACAGGAATTTATAATTCCAAATTGAATCTGTCTTATTTATCAAATATAATGCGTTAACATGTGGTATACGTTATAATGTGTAGAAATTATTGATTATAATTCCACTTTTCGTTACATACAATTAAACTACATAACACGTCTAACACACTCAATGGTTTCATCACTGTGATGGATGGATCAGCAATAATTACCAAGTGTTTGAAGTTAGTAGTTATAACACGATGATTTTTTAGCTTAGTTCTCCAGTGGCATGGTTCACTTTTGTTTAGATATATTGGTAGATATTTCATTTACGCATGCATTACAAATTTTGAAGATATTTTACGACATCTTCAGTTATCAGCAATAATTACCAAGTGTTTGAAGTTAGTAGTTATAACACGATGATTTTTTAGCTTAGTTCTCCAGTGGCATGGTTCACTTTTGTTTAGATATATTGGTAGATATTTCATTTACGCATGCATTACAAATTTTGAAGATATTTTACGACATGATCATTAATATAAAAATTACGTTTTGATCTTTTTAAGGTTATAATTTGAAAAATTTAGAAGGGATTTTCCAGGAAAAATATTATATAGTATATTTCAATTCTCTATGGCAGTGATCTGTGTTTGTGTGAAAATACGGTGGGCATTCAGTTCAGTGCTCGAAACAGAGCTGATAATGATGGACCTGCAATATTCTTCTATGGATCTGGTGTCTGCAATAATGCTATTTGGACTGTGGTTTGGGGTGATGGATTTAGTTCAGTATTGAAGGGTGTCATTGTACTCTTGCAATCTCAATGGGAAGAGTTACCTCTCCCTGAGCATAACTTGCTTTATCATCATATGTATGTACAACCTTCTCCTTCACAGCGCAGAAATATTATTATAGGATACACCAAGGACTCAGTTATGCAGTTATAGGCATTAAATCATAAGCGTAGCTAGGAAATTATAGCTATAGGCATATTTTCAGGCATACAACAGATTTATTTTTTAATACAACCTACCACATTTTTATTTAAAATATGCCATATAAGAGTTATCATATAATTCTAATATTTTCATTTAAAATATTTTTTTATAGAAAAACGCCTTGAGTTCCTTGAGCATTATAGATTAAAGTTATCTTAACATTTGTTTCATTTATCTACTAACTCATTGTTAGTATTCAGTAGATGAACATCCAACAACACACTTAATCACTTTGTTCGTGTGATAGACATTAGAATTTGTAGACACCTTCACTGTCACTATACTAATTTGAACGGTTTTAGGCCCTTTAGACGTCAAACAAAGTCCATTATTGTTGAGTAGTGATATTGTTTCAACATTTTCGTGGTTTTCTGGGTTTTCCTGATGTTTTCCTGAAATCTTCCTGATTTTATCTTCAATCATAGGCACCTTCAGATCGCGTTGAATGTCTTCATTGCAGATGTACCATGGTGATGATGCTGTAAAGGACTTTGTTCTGGAGCATCTGAATGATTTTAATGTTAGATTTTTTGGTGCATTTCCAGAGTTGGATGCCATGAATTCACACGGAGTTGCTTGTAGAGAAGCATTTTGTTGTGTATTGATAACTCAGAATGGCGTACGAGAAGCCAATACATTTGTCTGATTTGAGGTTCAGTTGCTCACGTTTCTTCTTCGCAAGTGTCTTACTTGGCAGATTTACATCAAGAGTTTGCTTCGTTGGCATGCGGGATTATTTGCTTGTTGATTTACACTGGTGTGTAGTCGTATTTATTGTTGGTGGAATTCTCGTGAGTCGACGTCGCCTCCAAATTTAATATTGATTGCCTTTGTCGATAAATATAGTCAGCGCTTTTATTGAATTACAATGTTCAAATGTTAACTGATTCTTTCATAAATATCCATCAATTGTGGGGCCCAAAATGCTACAATTTGGTGGCTACTACCTTTCTTGCTGAAATGCGTTTTGGTCTATTGTGAAATTGTTTTTCTCAAATTTTTGTTTTAATGTGAAAATCAATATAAATTTGACAGACGTTGCTTTAACAACATGGCCGCTATAACCTAACAAATTTAAAGTGTCCCTGTATATTTCATTACCTTTGATTTTTATACGATAGAGGTTACAACTAAATATATGTATAGGATCATAATATTCTTCTTTACAGCTCTTATTTTATAAACTTATATATTTTTTAGATAGCATAATTTTTCTTATAATAAGACATATTTCTGTACAATAATATTTACTTAACTACCTTAATAAGGTAGTTAAGTGAAGATAGTTAAGATAAACCTTAATAAGATAGACATATATGTAAAAATAGTTGACATTGTTCACTAATTTTTTAAAATAACTCCACAGTTTCTCACTAACGCAAATACAGAATGGCCCCCTTCAGTATATGTATAGCCTGCACGCCCTTGCCTTCTATCAATTTTGTTCGTAGATTATTGTATAATAATTCATTTGACTAAAATGGACAAATACCAATTTCAGATCAACAATGAAACGAGGGTATAATAAATGGTTTTATATGATTTCGTATTGAGTTTTTTGTATTATTTTTTTTTAATTAAAAATGTGGCAATAAACAAAATTTCAATTTTTACAACATATAAAAGCTAATAAAAAATAGTGGGTCATCAATGTCGTCACACAATAATAAAGAAATGATTGAGTAATAATTATTAATTATTGAGTTAATATCAAGGCGATATAGAAATACGTAATGCAAAAAAACTAGACAAATTATATCACCGTTGCTTGTCTTGTGCTGTTAAAATTTGTATTTTGAAATTAACTATGCATTGAGGTAGATAAGTAATTACTTTGTCATTATTCTTTTTATATCTAGAATTACAATTTTGAAAAATTTATAACTGTAAATATGAAAATAATAATAATTATTATTGGATAAGATGTGGATTGAAAATATTAATAAATCTCATTTTCATTGTAAATGTTATTTTTACCGATAGGTTTTATGCAAGATAAATAGACTGTATTTGAAGAACGCTGAATTTTTGATAGTTGTTTAAAAGGTTGGAGGAAATGAAACTTATATTGACGATGTTGATATCTACGCACCTCTATTTTTAAGAGTTTATAGCTATTTTAGCAGAGAGCTTATATTGTTCGAATGTCTTCCTATATGCTAATCACTTCTCATCCCTTTTCTTGCCGGTAGGGGTCGGTATGTAAGAAGAGTGGTAAGGATATAGTAGAAGAGGCTACAGGTTGTCAATAATAGGAACAAGTCTTAAAACTGTGATATCGGACAGCCCTCAAGGTGCGCTGTAAATAACCGAATGCTGTCCTCACTTTTTCTTTTACGCATACATACAGAAATCTAACACTTTTTCCTATTATTGACGACCTGTATATCTATGCATATCGCGCACAATATAAAATAAAAGTCCTTGCGATATACTATTTAAGAAAATAAACATTTACTATAATAGAATAATTATTACATAAAATATTAGGATCTACAATTAGTTATTTGGCAAGTTTTGGCGTTTTATTTTATTATAATAAATTATTATTAATTAATTGGAAAGTACTTTACAACTAAGGTACAAGCTCTTAACTTAAACATGTCAGTAATTCGAAGATTATAGTCTCAAACCTGCGTTTTAAAATATGAAAGAGATTTTTTCTTTTGACAAAAAAAAATACGCTGCGAAAATAACTATATCTTCTAACTAAAATCTGTACTTTATTCTAATGTGGCTGCTCTGACTGGGAGAATACTATCAAAATAAGCTTAACATCCCACTTTCCATATGAGAGAGAAAGAACGAGATTAATGTAAAGCAATAGTCGATAGGACATGGAATATTAACGTCAACTGCGTTTACTGTATTTATCCTGAAGAACTTATTGACCCGGCTCAGTAGTGTTCTGACGTAAGGGACATGAGATTTTTATATATTAAGCCCAATTCCTAAAAGCTATGTTCATGGTATTTCTTAATTAAAGGATAAATTTGAATTATAGATATAGGATAAATTTAAAACTAAAATATTCACTTTCTCATATTAAGATATATTTTTCATAGCTTGGCATCATAAATCAATATTTCTCAGAAAGTTTTCAATGTTACTCCCAACATTCAAACAAAATTAAACTAAACGTGATTAGAAATATTAAATATAGGCCAATATAAGTACCGAACTTACAATTTATTTAAAAAAAATATATAAAATTCATGTTATTTATTGACATAATTATTCTATTTCGCTATAAACTCGAGAGCGATAAAAATAAATGGACGTTTTATGGCAAGTATGCTCATATTATTTATGTCCATCATTCGTGCTATAACATGGACAACGATCTTCTATGCCCTCATTGCCATGCATACAAATTTTCTGTAATGTGCTCTTCAGTCAAGGTAAATTGAATAGAATCGTTAGGATGAACATACGTCAGATAATTTGCGATAAAATAAAAATGTGGTAGTATTTTTTATATCGTGTATAATCGTCGACATTATTCCGATTTGGTCCAATTCGCTATGTGAGCGACATCAGCGCCACGTAGTGTTCACAACTTTGTAGACTGTCATGCAGGGGCGGCTGGTGTATAGGTGCTGCAGAGCTGCAAAATTGCCAAAAAAATTAGATATTTGTATATTTTCGCGACATAATAATTACTAAAATTTATTAATAAAATAATTTGGTTAGTTGGTGCAGGTAACCAAATTATTGCCTTAAAGTCGCATTCTGCCCGCCGTCCTCTATTGAACTGGGCCACACGAGGTAGTTCTCAGCACGGCTCGGCACACCCGTCCTCCCCCTCAACTCTCGCCACAATCCACACTTGGCGCTCTTAAATGCGCGAATTTACACGGTCAGTGAGCTTTATTCTTTCCAGCTAAGGCAACATCAGTGAATGTTTACTTCTTCCTACTCCTCGTACAGTAGGCGGGCGTAAATCGTACCTATTTCGTATTTCGTGTTAATTTGAGATTTTAAATACTGTTTTGTGAATTTGTATAGTGATTTATTGTACTAATTATTAATATTTATATACTGTGATAGTGACAATGGATTTAGTTTATAATTTAGTTCATGTGAAGCGATTTTTTAAATACTCTTATGAAGAAAAAATTGATTTAAAAAACAATGGTAGGCCATTGCCCGATATTGTTATTGAGACTGCAGGTGTTAGCCGCGGAAAAGCATATAAACGTCAATTTAATAGAGACATTTATTCGAAGAACAATTGGATTTGTGGGTGCAACAAAAAAAAATGCGTTATTTTGTTTTCCTTGTTTACTTTTTGGTGATAAAGCATGGACGGAGGTAGGGGTGACAGATTTGGTGCACTTAACTGAAAAAATAAAAAAGCACGATAACTCCAAAAGCCATCTACATAATACAATGGAATTAGCTTTATTAGGAACAGCTAATATTAAAGCGCAGCTAGATTCAGCTTATTGGATAAATGTGCAAAAGCATAATGATAATGTGACAAAAAAGAGATACGTTTTGTCAAAAATTATAAACTGCATAAAGTTTTGTGGGGCCTTTGAACTGGCGCTGCGAGGACATGACGAAGCTGAAACCTCTCAAAACCCGGGGATATTTCGTGGTTTGATAAATTTTTCTGCTGTGCTTGATGTAACTTTAAGCAACCATCTACAAAATGCTTCAGTATTTAAAGGAACTTCTAAAGAAATACAAAATGATCTTTTATACTGTATATTAAAAGTATGTCATGAAGAAATAATTAAAGAAATTAACAAACCTTCATTTTTGGCAGTTATGGCAGACGAAACAACTGATGTATCAGCAAAAACTCAGTTAGTGGTAGTTTTAAGATATATTCTCGATGGTGAGCCCATTGAACGTTTTTGGACATACCTGAAACCTACAAAATGTGACGCTGAAACTCTTTCGGAAAATATTTTAAATGTTATAGACCCTCTAGTAGAAAATTCACCTTACAAGCCTTCTCTCTTAACCAAAGAATATGACAGCAAACATGAATGTTCTTCAAAAAGGTATTAAATTCCAAAAATGTTTCTTGTGAAAGTCTATATTTTTGTATAAACGGATTTTACATAAAAATTCTGAAGTATCAGGAAAACGCGTAACCTTGAAAATTTACGCCTGCGGCGCAATTTTTTTACGGCCCCTACAGCGCCAGTAGTTTGGATACGTTTGAAATTTGCACGCGGGCGCCAATACCCTAGGATCGGCCCTGTGCAGAACACCCGTCTCATTTCATCACGAGCCGCCACTGCTGTTATGTGTCTGTCAGAAATTCTGATTAAATTAGTCATATTAAAGTAGCATGTAAAATCATATTAAATTTAATTGCATCGCATCAATTTTTGTGGACAAAGACCATAGCAAGCACTTTATTTCAATAAGGGGATGAAGGTCTCATAAAGCATGCAATATTATATAGAGAAATATTTTATTTTGAACATTACTTACAAGCGTTGTACTTGGAAAATACTGCTGCTGGTAGCAATAATGTGATACATGAAATACGAAGTTCACTGGAAAAGATGTAGGCAATTTAATATAGATATTATGTATGTAATACCAAATAAATAAGAATAAATGTAAATAAATAAGAAGAAATTTGTATAAAGGATTAAAAGAATTAATGTTGACTATTAATAATAAATGTTTATTTTTTATTATTTCTTTAATTACTGGGGGTCGCAAATTTACCAATACATAACAAATTTGTATAATTTGGCATCAACGTGGTTAAATAAATAGATAGTCGAAATTATATTTAAAATCTGATAAGCTCTTAGTCTTTGCGTTATTCTCTCGACATGAATTCTGACATGGGCAATATTGTAAGTTTCTTGAGTTTCCTCTCTGAAAAATTCACTTTTGTCCTATAGAATAGGTGGCCTAACTATTTTCACTTACTTCCGGCTTCATCCAGAACTTGTCTTAGTTCTGGAAAACCTTTGTCCGTCAAAATAATGTGATCTTCCAAATAATTTATTAATCCACATTCTACAGTCATTTGTAAATTATATTTCCTTCCACCTGCCCCATTAGACTTAAATTAAATAAAGCTTCCAGGAGGAATACCAATTAGAAACTTCTTGGTAAACCCCTTTCTGTCCATGTATCCACTTCTTGCATCATTCTAATATCCAAGCTGCCCTAGGAAATCGATAAAATTTGCATTTACTATTTCTTAAGTATTATTGCAATTTACAACACAGCAACTATACAGGTCCGTTTTTATTTTCGTTTTCGAATTAACTTTTGTAAACACATTTTATTTTGAACACACACACACACACACACACACATTTTATTCTGCATATAGTATTTAAAAAAATAAAATATTTTCAAGAAGAGGTCACATTGCTATGAAAAACAGCCTTAAAGTTTCAAATGTTTGCAAAAACTTTGCCATGAGATTCCACGATCTATTGTATAAAGGTTGGCAGTGAACAAATATGCAGTTGTTATATATCGGTAATCTTTAATTTATTTAGTATCATTCCCTTAGATAGTATAGTTGAATGCAATATAATAATAATAATTCCTTTATTGCCCAACAGAAAAAAACCCATTTATAGGACAAAAGTACAAATAAATACATATATACATATGTGTACAGCAGGGATGAGCATATTCGTAAACGCAAAGTCTTCTGAAAATATCGTTGCTGTGCGTGAGAGTGTACGGAAAAACTCGAGGCAGTCAATTTCTCATCATTTACAAGAACTTGGAACTTCTGTGACTTTAACTTGTCGAATTTTGCGTCGGAACTTGGGTCTGTACCCGTATAAAATCCAGCTGATCCAGGAACTTAAGGTAGATGATCATAGATAATGCCGTGTGTTCGCTGATTAGGCTCTGGAGGAGTTGGAACTTGATCCATATGTTGCCAAAAAAAAAAATCAGTTTTATCGACGAAGCCCATTTTTGGATGAATGGATATGTGAACAAGCAAAATTGTCGGATTTGAGATGACATCAATTCATGAGATACACCAGCACCAAATGCATCCCGAAAAAGTCACTGTTTGGTGCATATTTTGGTCTTACGGAATCATGAGTTCGTACTTCTTCCAAAACGAAACTGGCATTGCCATAGTCGTCAACGGCGAGTGCTACAGATCGATGATAAGCAACTTCTTGTGGCCTAGACTGGATGATATGGATACCGACCACGTGCAGTTCCAACAGGACGGCGCTACATGCCACACAGCGTATTCCACGATGAGTATTCTGCACGAGCAATTTGAGGGCATGGTTATCTCGCGCAACGGCCACGTGAACTGTCCACCAAGATCGTGCGATTTAACGCTTTTAGACTTCTTCCTTTGGGGCTATTCTAAATAGTAGGTCTATATGAGAATAAACCACAAACAATTGTTGCCTTCAAAGTCAACATAACGAACGCCATCCAGCAAATTCAGCCAGATATATGCGACAAAGTCATCGATAATTGGCCCTCCCGGTTACATGCCACTAAGCAAAGCCGCGACAGATATTTTAATGACTTCCATACTTAATACATAACATATTCTTTCAAATAAAACAAATTGAGTGAATATCTCACACACAATCTGTTTTATTTACGTTTAAAAATCGAGGGTCCTTATTGAAGGACCCTTTATATTAATGAATGTGCATATGTATAATATTAAAGCTTGGCATAAATCATAAGCAATACCCTATTAACGTCACAGGGTATTGCTTGTGATTTATGTTAAAAGTCAAATAAACAACTTTAAAATGAACTGGTCTCCTATATCTGTTCTTTTTTGCTTTACAATACATCTGTTAGAGCGTGTTTAGAATGCTTTTATACTTTTAATTAGTAAATTACGTACCATAAACTCTAGTCATACTTTTAAAGTCTATATTGCAGTTTTGGATATCGAGAACCGTTAAGACCGAGGTTTCCTATCCATTTAAGACCTTAAAAATGACTTACACTTCCCGGTTGGGAAATTATTTTATGCAATGTGCAACGTATACACAAAAAAAAGAAAAGAAAAATAACTACATAGGTTTGTAAATTAACAACTATCAAACTGCTTTGCTTTTCTATAATGTAGTAATCAAACAAAAGAAAGTTTTCCAATTGACTAAAAATCCAGATCCACAGAATTGTCTATTAGCAAAATATAATCTTAGCCTTAAATATAATCTACTTGTTCGCCGAAATAAGAACTGTATATTATTTTAATTGCTATTACTTTTAGTTATACCTGACTGTAATAATATATTAGAAATAAATAATTTTCATATACCACCTACAATAACTCGCAATTTAGGTATATGCTAGTTAAAAACGACAAATATACTCATAACTGTTGTAGTGTTCAAAACATTATTAACATATTTCACAGCAATATTTATCATACTCGTATAAAATTTGTGCATTAATCACAGTAATATTAAAGCATCATTTCATTTATTGTGTATGTGCCTTTGTACCATATATTCTAGAATAATTTATATGTATTGCCTTTCATACATGTTCTATTGTTTTGGTTTTATATCCAATTAGTATAATTCGGTGGTATTATCTCCCTGTTCTATACTTGGAACGTAAATATAAACCTTAGTTGTAAAAAAGCTATCTATTTATAAAACAATTCCTCCAAATATATTAAATGGGAGTGGGAGTATCTGTAGTAGAGAGGAATTTATACCGTTAGGAAGAATTTACGTGAATAACTTTGTTTTTTTTACAATACCTTTGCGCTATTTAATTTACTCAGATAATCGCAAATCACACAAATTAAAAAGGTCAAATGGATGTAGTAGTAGTCGACGAGGCGAATCATAATATATTAATTCTAAAATTAAAATTATATGGATTCATATTAGTAATCTTCTTCACTTAATAGAATCATATTTAATCAGACATACATTATTTCCTTCATACAAGAGCTTTAAATCAGAGATTCTTAGCGTTTTCCGGAGTACCTCAAGGCTCAAATTTGGAACCGTTATTCTATATCTTATTTATTAGCGATTTGTCTCCAATGCTTATACCACATCTTTTTGTCGATGACTTAAAATTATTTTTAAATATAACCAGCTTAGGTGATCAACTGAGGTTGCAAACCTTATTGTCATGGTGTTCAAAGAATAAACTATTAATATACATAGAAAGTTTGCTCCTATACCTTAAAGAAGCATCCACTAATATTTCCCTATTCTCTTGGTGGTACAGTTTTAATACGTTCCGAAAATATTAAAGATGTTGGTGTGTACTTTGATGATAAATTATCGTTATCTGGGCATATCAACCAGGTGGCTCTTAATGCGTATAAAACGTTTGGTTTCGTGATTAGAAACACGACATCGTTTAATAACACTGCTACCTTAATCTACCTTTATATTTTACATTAGTTCGTTCCTAGTTCTCGCTCGTTCCTCGAGAATTAACCTGCTGTTAAAATGTAATTTCACATAATTTTAATGGAATATGCAATTGTGCATATTATCATCTACATGAATATCTAGAGCACTTGTGATTTGAACAGTTGTACTCATAATGAGTTATTATACGTAGGGAAACACCTTTTTGCGGTCCTGTAAGTTATATGCTAAATATTCCATTGTTTATTTATGTCAAAATTGTGGAGGTTACCCCTTTGTTACCATTTATTTTTCAGTGTATACTGTACACCAGGCACCATCGTAAATATGAATACGAATGAATTCACAGAAATTGTTTTCTATGACTATGAATAAAAATATGTACATATATTCATGTACACACTTTTGAATACGAATATATTCGTAGTCATACCTGTGAATATGAATTCTTGTTAACACGAATATATTCGTATTTTAATGTGTTAATGTACAAATATATTTGTATTAAAAGGTGTTAATGCCAATATATTCGTATTCATGGCTGTTAGTATGAATATATTTGTTTTCACGTGTATGAATACGAATGCACTCCTATTTATATCTATGAAGTCGAATACAGTTGCATTCATGCATTCGTATATTACCTCTCGGTCTCAAAATTTAATTAAAATTTGACTTTTTTGGTATTCAAAAACGGCTCTAACGATTTTGTTCAAACTTTTGACAAATAATGTACTAACATTAACTAAAATATGGCGAAGGTGCCATGTCTCACAAAATCATAGTTAATTAGTAATTAATTTTTGAAATTTGAACATTCGTTATTGTGGAAAGGAAAGTCGTGTGAGATATCATACATAGCCCAGTCACACAGGATTCACGCCGTTGTGGAGCAACTTCACAGTATTCAGTCTTGAGAATTACGTGTAGAGAATTAAAGGTTTTTGGCTCAAAAACCTTATTGAAATTGCATATAACTTTGTATAAGGTCATATTTTATTATACCATTTATAAATCGCCTCCTTCAAAACCTGGGCCTGTAAGCGATTTTTGTTTGTGATAATTTTAGAGCGTTTTCTCCTCAAATATTTACAGAATATAAGAGGGGGGGTGGAGAACGAATCGCTGCGTTACCCTTATTATAATCGTTAAAAAGCAGATACGAGTCCATCTGTTATTTTATTACTTTGTTGACCGTCTGATGTCTCAGATTTCGAGCGGAGATAACGAACTTTCTTCCACATATGCAAAACTTCGTAAGTGATTAACCCACGAAATTGACGGTGAGGCACATCGCCTTATTATTACCAATTTATTAAAATAAATAATACCAAACTTACGCTGACAGGTTCTATACTTTTCATACGATTAACGACTATAAAAGGAACACCTGTATGTTGTGCACCGCGACACGCCCATGCACGTACAGAAAATTGCTGACCAAGAACGACTGCACACGCCAGGAAACAATGCCCCCCACCATTGACGAGCCATTACGACTGGAGAGAGTTTATTTGCTTGTTTCTGATAAACATCTTGCGGTCTTCTAAATTAAAAGTGAATACTTTTTCGTCTTACGAGGGTCTACAGGGTGGTAGTCCAAATTCGATAAACTATGGGGTATTCTCGAAAACAATAAAGGATTAGGAAGAAAAAACCAGGTTACTATGACCGATTTCTTTTTATTTTAAAGATGTAGGGTGTTATTCAAAAAGGTATAGTATACGCTGTCTCAGTTGGAACTATAAGATTTGAATTGAACACCATTTCTTTTCTATCAAAGGTAGGACGTCAATATTTAACGACTGTCATCTACAAACCATACGACATCAAAATACCGCGATTAAAAGTTCACAACGAATAGTTTACTATAACTGTTTTATGAAAATGAAAGATCATTTGTAGTTCCATTAAGAAAAATTCGCGCAAAATTACCTACACCTACAGGCACCTACAGAGTGAACAGGTCGTAACTTAATCAGGAAATTTCAAGAGACGGGTTTTCTTATTGATAAGGCAACACCAATACGTCTTCGTGGTGGTCAGATGAAAATATTGCTGCAGTGAGAGAAACTATATTGAAGTATCCAAACACATCAAGTCGACGTAGTGCACAACAACTGAATCTCAAGATCCAGCACGTTTTGTATTTTAAAAAAAGATCTGTCAGTAGGGGAAATCCGGGAAAAATGGATACCTTAACGTTTAGTAAGCAAGCTATACGAAGAGAACCAATGGACACAAGAATAAAACAAATAATCTTAGTAAATCATAATTTATTAAAGTTCTTAATATAATCAATACTTTAATTGTAATTATTAATTATATCGCAAGAAGGGCCACTATCCGTTTTGCCCTATGCACCAGATAAAGTGAATAGGACGATAGAGCAAAGTGAACACACTTTATATGTTATATACACACACACGTATATAATTAATGAAGATTTAAACTAAAGCCGTGCATCTCTCGAGGCTCCATTGTTTACAGGTACTGCACGGGATCCAATCATCAACTAGTTTCTTATTTATTCCTATATATTTCTCTTCGCAAAAACAGCACGGACACTTTTCGGTCGTCATTTTCTTCTTTTTTTATTTTTCTTTATCGTAGCTGTAGCGTTTGGTTTTGTATTTAAGTCTTTGTTTATGCTTTTTATTACTTTAGCGTTTATATTGACAAATCTAACTTTCTGTTCTTTCTTCACAGGCATACTTGTAAGTACTTCAGCCCTCTGCATTTTTCTTTTGCGAGTACCTATAGGAACTTGTGGAGTTGGGAGCGGTGTTATGTATTTTGGACTATAAAATACTAAGTACTAACTTTGTATAATAAAATACTAACTTTGCTATAATAAGCAAAACGTGAAGCAGTAGACAGCTCTGGACCTGTTTTAGCACAGTTCAATGTTTCCACATCGTCGTCACTTGAACAATCAGTTGAAGAGTTTCCCAAAATAGGGTTTTCTATGTCAATTATTTAACTACTTGATTCCATTGCAATTGCATGTTGATTAGCAATAATTACTAAAGTGATACAACTCTAGAATGTCTTATCCTGGACATCGACATCGCAAGATACTGTTTTCAGCTGTTGCTACATTTACAAGCTTAGTAGATTCTGTTCTTATTTATTCCATTGTTTCCACATCGTTGTCACTTGAAGAGTTTCCCAAAATTGCATTTTGCCGAGAGGGCCTTTGAAGCGCTGATGTAGAAGATTTTTCGATGTCAATCGTTGTTCTGATATCTTGACTGGTTAAATCCATAACAGTTTATTGTTGATTGATGGTATTATGATCCGTTAATGTTATTGAGAATGGTGCATAATCTTCTTCTCTCCATACGTCTTCATCGATTGGCCAAATACTAGATGATTGAAAACCTTTGTGTTAGCGTTGATGGGAGTAGCGTATTTCTTGACTTTAACTGGCTTAACCTTAAGTGGCTTCTTAACCTTAAGTGGCTTGTTTGTTGAAGTTTAGATGCCGGTTTCATCGACATTGTAGATTCTGGTGCTATCAATTTGACATTTTTCTGTGTGTACAGTCAATAACTCATAGAATATTTCCACTTGAGGCCGATTGAAGCCTTTATCTCTGCTAATTGATGTTTCTTCTGGCAATCTGAGGGTAATATGTGGATTTATACTCATAAATTCTGTCAGCCAATCATCATCAGCCTTCTCATTTTTGTTCCAACATGGCGGGTATATGATATTATTCTTTTTTACGTAAACGAAAACCAACGCCTGAAAATCTTCTCGAAATAAACCGAAAAAGATGCTGTTCATCTCTTGCAAACATATTTGAAGATCACCCTCTTGTTGATATTTGAGAACTTCGAAAACCTCGAAGCTGAGCAGTTGAACTACCTTTTTTGCAATGCCTATAAAGAGTGGCATAAGGTAGATCATACTTTCTTGCCGTCGTCTTTACAGGAATGCCTGCATTACAGTCTGCTTTTCCAAACATTATATATCTTCATTCCATTGGGCTTGATTAGTTTTTCTTTTATATTAGTAAACCATATAAAACATTTTCGATTTTTTCTTCGAACGCGACACAACCCTCCGCTTCCTCTATTTGTTTACGACTGAGGGGAAGGTGGAGGATGTTATAGCACAAGATTAGCATGATTGGACACGCCATTTGTGAGTTAATTAGAGTATTCACTTTTCCTGGGATATCCACTTTACCCGGACTTCCCCTATGCAATAGTTACAGACCATTTACAACGTCTTACATTTGTTAATTGGGTGTTAGAAGAGAAAGAAGGTGATGCTGCATGTTTGCAACATGCAGCATCACATTATTTCTTTATTTAACCATCTAACTCTAACCATTTTAGCTTATAAATGAATAGGTCGATATTTATAATCGCTATCTCTCAAATGATCCTAGTGATAAGTCGACCGGGTTAAGATGGTGAAATAAGGTGGCCAGAGATTTCTTCACCAGGATATCGGTTATTTTAGTTCAAGTCAATTTTACCTAGCCTAAAATGAATATCATTCCACACCAAGAAAGTGCAGTAGTTGAATTTTAAAAATCCTCGGATGATTTTAAATTTCTCTAATTTTTAAACTATTACCAAAATGTCAAGTCAAACAACTACTCAAAATAATATTGTTGAAGTTTTTATGGTGGTTTAGCGCTACAAATATTTTTGGTAATAGCTACTTATTACCAGTAAAAGCGATACCGTATATATGTATCTTTGACTATTTTTAAATGACTAGCCATACCCGTCACGCCTTGCTGTGCCGTTTACTAAATTTAAGGAAATACTAAGATAGATTATTAGTATTTACAATGACAAATAAAAAGATTTTATATAGTTATATTAAACTATTTTGTTGTAATCATAAAATTAAAACATTTTCTTTATCTCTTTAATGACGCTTACAGCGATAGTGTCTATGCATGTACACATGAACACAAAACGGAAGTGGATCATTTGCAAGGCTAAATACAGACTTTGCAGGATATCTAACATTCTTATAATACTTTAATCGGCAATGGTTGCCTCAACAAGTTATCATGAGATAAAAATTGTGTATTATAAATTATGATATGCCACGTATCTACATAAATCAGTAAGTTAAATTGTTGTATTCTAATTTTAATAGTAAAAGAAATATAAATATTGAATATCGAAAACTCTGTATTATGAATAAAACGCTTGAAAAATATTTATCGATTTTACAATTTTTGTCTAACCGTGATTAATTATAAAGAACATTTCTTTCCATTCTTTATTAAAGTTAATTTTATACGTGTTTCATAGGAGACAGATAAGACATAGTTATAAAAGAACTAACTAAAAATGCAACAATATTTGTAAGAAATTATGATGATGATCTCATGAATCTCCTTATTAAATAAAATGTAAATTAATCTTTCTGTAATTACCTCTTGTAACCCATTGTAGGAACTTTTTATATTTTAGCTCTTATTCGTACGTTTTTAATTCACTGTCAGCCATACAGCCTTAACACGTATTGTCTTAAATTTGTGTTCTACACTTTTCTTTTAGGCATTTAATACTCTTGGTATAAAAATCAGTCCAGAACGAAGTATAGTTTATTTCATCGCTATTTGCCAAATAAAAAATCTCAAAACATAACCTTATAAGTTTACTATTACTTTAGATGTTACCAAGCACATTTTCCACATGGATGGAATAACTGGTATTTATAGAGGATATTGGGCCAGTTTATCTGCATACGTACCTAACTCCTCGATTTCCTTCCTCTGAAGCTTTACAATATGGATGGGAATGTCCCCATCCTGGACAACAAAATTGGGAAGAATATTCCAGGTCACCCATTCATGTTTCGAATGGCAGAGCAAGTACTTCACTTTTGTCAGCTCTATGCCGCGGCGTAGATGCTTAAATTGTTCCTATAAATGCGTGGTATGAGAAAGTTATCAAAGGTAATGTTTGGTGATATCGGCATTGGCGTTAATTACTCCTAAGCATTAAAGGTATTTAATTCGATATTTACGTTAAATGTGTAACCTTTTCAATTATATTCGAAACGTGTCTAGTTCTCAATGAATCTACTTATTTCTTAATGGGTTATATTGTGAGTCATATTTGTTCTATTTATTATTCACCTCATCTATATCCTTGTTTATAATTGCAATTTCTTTATCTAAATCTCATATATCTCCTCTTAGAATTTCAGTATCTCGACCTACCTCGTTAATGAAATCCTCTAATGCCCCTTGTACCACTTTTAAGACATATCACCTGCCCAATTCAGTGATGAACAGTATTCATACGGTTTGCATTTTTCTCCGTCGTTCATTGTCTCTTCTGATTTTTCTAATAGCTTGTTCGTATTTTATTTCATCTATTCGTTTCATATATTAAGTACTTAACCTCATGACTATTTTAAATTTCTTTTTGAATGTTTATTATTATCTTTTTGGAAAGGGACCCCGCCACGAGTAGAATTCGACATTTGTCCCGGATGGAATCCGAACGACGGACAGCTGTTTTGAACTTATCAGTTCTCATCAGTGCCGTACACCCTACACTGATCCAGAACAAATGCCGAAACAAATCCATGGGGTTTTCATCTAAATCGATAAGATCAATGTCTGTTTATTATTACTTTTCATCTCTTGCTCATTATTGTTATCGTTAAATTATTTACTTGTATTGTTTCGTATTATCTTTATCGTTTTTAACTGCATTAGTCATTATTTTTCTCTTCCTAATCCTGTACCCTTTAAAACACTTCTAAAAATGTTCTTCTTCTCTTCTGATACATTATCATAGTTTACTACCATAAGTAACAGTATTTTTAATATCTACACAGACGTTCGAGAAAATTTTAAATTGAAGTAGTATATATAGAATATAGAATAGTAGATATTAAACTAAAATATAGAATAGTACTAAACAACTATTTGCATATGATTGTAAGAAGTTTACTAAAAGTAATAAGGTTTTTGTTAGTCACATTGGTTGCTTTACAGAGATAATCAAAAATGTATTAAATTTTTTTTCTTGATTTACGTCATCTAAATTATTCCATAATTTTTATTGGTCAAACTATCAGAAGAATGATTCTAACATATCATGGAACAATCCCCTTTAACATACATTTTCCTTTCTTCGTTCATACAGCAGCAGAATCATTTACCTGGAAAAACAAAGATGGTGCTTCTCGATAATCAAGGGTGACGAAAGAATTTACTTAATCGAAACCACCGCTCAATACCAGGCACTTGCTTTCTTAAATTATTCATAGAGATTAGATATAATTATGTATTTAAAGCGAATTGTTAGACCGAGATTCGAAAACGTAATTCAACTTTCGCCTCCGTGTATTCACGGCAAAAGCGCAGTTTAAAATGTCAATGCTAGAAGAAATTGCACCTACTGCAGACTGCAGCTGCATTTCAGCGACTATGTTAATTAAGTGTAATTTTTATGTAGACGCAGGAGATACCTATATAGTTCGTTCTGTCGCGACAGGGAATACCATTCATCAATCAAATCAAATACCATCGACTTTCTTGGTCTTATACCATATACGACCAAGAGAGAGAAGATAAGGCACATTTTTGTGCATTCATTCGGTTGGTCATTTTACAGTTTTTTGAAAATAATAAGCCCAAATACACTAGGCACAAAAATTAAGGGATGTAAAAAGATCCATTTTTAGACAATTTTCAAAGGCAAATCTTGGAAGAAAATAGGAGAAAACTGACTTTTTTGTTTTGAACGACGATAACTTAGCGAAAAATCATAGTACAATACTTTTAGGTCGTTCAGATTAAAGAGGATAAAATTATCACTAAAAATCTTTATGAATAAATCACTAAAAAATATTTATTGAAGTTCGTGGACCATTTGGAAAGCAAGTAAAAATTTATAAAAAAAGTTCCCGATGGTTTTCTTATGATTACTGAAAAACTGCTGATGGTAAAAAATTTTGAACTCGCGATCTGAACTACTTTCGTTTAATATTGAGGCTTCAATTTAATTTTGTTTTAAATTGATCTTTTTCTATTTATTTCTAAATGGAATATAACGTAAATTAGCTTGACTTTATCGAAAAAGCTCTTCTCGAACTGCAAATTCAAAGCGTCAACTTCGAAATTTATACCTACCTAGAGTATCCTTAGATTTAGAGCAAATCCGAAGATCCCGTTGGATTTGTCTGTCCTTGCTGCGTCCATGTGAATACTTTCAGATAATTTGTCGAGATACATTTTTTTACTGAAGAAAATCGATGAGCTTATTTATTTATAGTAAGACGATTTTGTCGAAAACAGAAAATTCTTAAAATTACGCTGCATATAACGTAAATCGACCTCTTCAGCACGATAGCAATGTTCGCTTTAATGGAAAATGATTAGTTATCTCGTAAAATCGAAAAAGCAGTTTCTGAGCTGTAGATTAAAAACAACTGTAAATTTTCAAAACCTTTCAGACCCACCTACAGTATGTACCTTTAGATATAGAAAAATCCGAAAACACTGTTGTATTTGTCAGTACTTCCTGCATTCATACGAATTTTTTCAGATTTTTTCTCGATAAAACGCGTTTTTATGCGGGAGAAAATCGATGGGACTTATATCAAGGCGATTTTGTCGATAATATAAAAGTCAAAATTTCACAGAATATAACGCAAATTGACCTCCTGAATACGATAGCAATCCCCGTCTTAATGGGAAATGGTTGGTTTTCGTGTAAAATCGAAAAAGCCCTTTCAGAACTGCTAATTCAAAGCATCAACTTCGAAATTTATACCTACCTAGAGTTCCTCAGGATTTAGAGCAAATTTAAAAGCACCGTTGACTTGTCAGTTCTTCCTGCGTCCATATCAGATCATTTTTTTTCGTGAAAACCTTTTTTTCGGAAGAAAGTCGATGGACTGTCGAATTTGACGATTTTGTCAAAAACATAAAAGTCTCAAAATTACGCTGAAAATAACGTGAATCGATCTGAAAATAACATAAATTCGATAAAACTCTTCATCCTAATGGGAAACGATCGGTTTTCTCGTGAAATCGAAAAAACTCTGTCTGAACTACAAATTTGAAGTAACAACTTTGACTTTTCAAGAACTCTAAGACCTACCTAGAGTACCTTTCAATATAGAACAAATCCAAAAGCACCGTTGGATTTGTCAGTCTTTCTTGCGTTCAAAAGAATTTTTTCAAATTTCTTCTCCAGAAACCGTTTTCTGAGGAAGAAAATCGATGGATTATAGGGAAGGGTGGAGAGAACTCGAACCCAATGGAGGTGTCATACAATGACACCTCCACGTCATGTCACGAAGGCGTAAATATCATAAAAATGGCGTTTGCCTGTAGAAAACTGATGATATAATAAGGCGTTACTGTATCGTCAGGAGTTACTGTATATTAAACATTAATGAATAGGACTCATCACATCATAAGAACGACTTCCACTACGATGTTACAATATACGAACTGTATCTCATTGTCCAAACGATTGCAGTCAATTTGTTGTCTTCCTACGCCTTAGGGGACGTACATTTTTTTTGTCGGAGAAATAGATTCTTGTTTACAATAAACACTGTCATACGTAATTTATACGAATGCATTTCCCGTTTTAAGAACAATAATGAACTTACCTGGTAATTGCATATCAAAATATGTCGGTAATATTATTTATTAATATCCCGTAGCACTATCGGTTTTATTATCGTATGTCAGAATGCAGAAAATCGTGTTCTTGCGGAAGAAGCACAATTAAATGTTCAGTGGAATAGCAAACGCTCAACATGTAATGGCATAGTACTGTATAATAAGTATACGTGCGTTCATGTAATATACAATAATAACGAATGTGTATAGAGAGATGTAGTGTAAATGGAAATATCAATGAACATTCCTTTTAATTAAATATTTAACTAAAAATTATATAGATGTTGGAATCTTGATTATTTTTGAATTTCATTCTTTCGTTTTATATCAATAATTTGTATTTCACGTCTTTTCGTTTTTGTGATTTACATGAGTGAAAAGAATACGAGAAAAAATAAATTACTACTAGAATAATTAATATTTACAAGCCCTTTTCATAATCATCTTGTTTCGTATTACTAGTAATTTAATTTGATACATAAACAAAATAATAGATCTAGTTCACCTTATGAAAATGGAGGAACTTCTAATTGTTTTCAAATCGACTCTGGTGTGCCACAAGCAGCGTCGGCCCTGGGATAGAGCGAGAGGAGCGATCGCTCTAGGCGCCAGATGGCAAGGGGCGCCAATAAGCCAAATGCGAAAAACAATTTTCAGCGCAAAATAAAATTTTAATGTTAAAGAAGCAGGAGTATACTAATTAGAGCTACTTAATTTAATTTAAATTCAATAAGTGTTGATATTTGCAATAAAAGTTGATTTTTGAAAATTCGGGAATTATTATTTATTTGACATAAAACCGAAGTAGAATTTATGTGAAGTGAAAGTGTCGACCAAAGAGCGCCGAAAGACAATCTCGCTCTACCCTAATCAAGGGCTAGGGCCGGCGCTGGCCACAAGGAAGTATACAGCTCGTCAAGAATCAGAATAAGTTTCAAAACTGCGATATCGGACCGCCCACGAGGTGCGCAGTAAATAGCCTGGTCTTTACTCAGTCGAATTGAGACCTTTGGAAAGTGATGTATGTGCAATGTGAATGTACACAGAGTTCGATTTGGCCGCGCGTGAAATGCATGCTATTCCCTCCCAATGCTGCCTCACTCTTTCTTCTACGCATACATGAGAATCTCACACGTTTTCCTGTTCTTGACCAGCAGTACTTGGTCCTCTTCTGTATGTACTATATACATCTGATTTACCAACTTCAAGACAGATAACTACTGAAACATTCGCTGATGACATAGATTCCAACATTACAACAGACAATTCAATATCATCTAGGAACACTTGAGTAGTGATTGGAAAAGTGGAAGATAAAAGTAAATGGATGCAAATCTTCTCATATAACATTTACCATTAAAATAGGACGTTGTCCTTTAATCCACCTCAACCAGGAAATTGTACCTCAAGTAACAAACGTTAAAAACAAATCGACTTAAAAATTAAAGAAATGAACCGGTTGGCGTGACGAAAGTCCAAATTATCAATAGAAAATAAACTACTTCTATATATACCAATAATTAGACCTATTTTGACCTATGGAGAAGAACTCTGGGATTGTGCAACTAAATCACATATTACTATCCTGCAAAGAGCTCAATCGAAGGTTTTTCGTACCATAACCGACTGAATATTTTCTATGTAACTGCAAAGTCATCAAAGACCGAATCCGACCATAAGGAAAACAGTATAAAAATAATACCCTTTCTTTTATTAGGTTTCTATTTGTTAATTTTGAGCATACATCTCAAGAAATAATCATTATTATATATATATATATATATATATATATATATATATATATATATATATATATATATATATATATATATATATATATATATATCACTATTCATCGTACAATACAGTTTTCACCGTCATGAGTTTTTCGCACATCAAGCCATGGTGTGCGATTTTTATGTAATTGTCGATAAATGTAGTTTGTTAACTTCTACATCTGTTTATTGAACTCCGAAAACTGCATTTTGTGTTAGATACTTCATCTTGTTTAATTTATTTTTAAAAAAGTACAGTATCTGAAAGTATTTCAAGTATATTAAGGAAACACAACATTACAGTATCACATAAACACAACATACACATGCTGTAAATTAATTATCGAAGGGTTATATCTAATTTTCCATCTATCAATGTATTAGCAAATAAAAGTATATACAACTTTATCTACCTTTTTCGCAGTGCACATTATGTAAAGAAAATATTAAGTTAAGTATGTATACACTATCTTATCAACAATAACGTAAACAACCGCACACCAATCTAGACCGAGATGCGTCTCAACCTAGTTACGACACACCCTATAGGTACAATAGACTAAAGCATCCATGTAACCAATACACGAATATAAGTTGCCATAAAAATATTACTAAAATAGTCCATATTTTGTTAATCATTATAACTTTTTAAAGATTTACTAAAACTGAAATGGAAGAGTAAAACTGTTTATAATATTATTAACAAAAGACAAGAAAAGTATAATCCATGTATTTTATTATTTATATAGTAACCGAAAAATATCTGAAGTGCCTTTGAAATTAGAGTTAAATAACTTTAATGAAAAATAAAGTATTTTAAATAGATATACAAGTAGTGTGTGTGACTTAAGTTTATTTGTATATAACTTATATTTTGCACTGCATTGACTGAATGTATCTTTTTAAAGGACTCAAAATTTCGAGATTACCTATTCAATTGTTGAAAAAATGTAACAAAAGAGTCGATTTGTTTTAAACTTGATTCTTGCATATTATACGTATTGGTTATTGAAAAGCTATTTTTCGACTTTTTTTCAATTTTCGATTCACTCCGTATGAAAACTACAATTGTTCACTGAAAATATAACTGAACTGGGAAAATGTGAATCGACTAGGAACTATCTGCAGTATTCATGAATAGATATCACGTCTTCTTTATCTTAAAATTTACGATGCAAATTAGTAATTTAATTAGTAATTTGTTTTATAATATTTACAGAAAAACGATGTTCTGCTCCTTTCTTCGCATCTAGACAATACTCTGTAGTTGAGAGAGAAGGTAGTAGAGAAGTCACAATTCTTATTTGATACAAAGGAACATGAGATACGCTGATCTCACCAATTTGCTGAAAAGATTACTGAAAACTGACTGTTTAACACTTAGTCTCAACATTTGAAGTTCACTTAAGAACGTTTTTAGGTCCAAGACTTTCTTAGGTCCCGTAAAGCTCTTGGTAGGTATGGAAATACGGTGAATCTAATTTTTTGGTGTAGCCAACAGGAACTGAATTATATCGATGCGTTGCCAAATAATAGGGGCTTATTTAAATCATACACACTGTATATTTGACTGCATACTGATACGATTCAAGTAAGTATACATATATACTGGTATTATAACGACATTTTTGTCACTCTGATGTAAAAGGTTACTTATTTAATGCCAACGTATTTATTTAAATGGCAATATGTAAAATGTTAATTTCAAATGTGAAAATAATTGCAGTAATTGTAGAATTGCATGAGATATATTTGAGAAAATAATTGTTACGAATGTTAATGCCGTAGGCATTCAGTTAAGTGTCCGACGCGTTAGCTATAAAAGCCAAGTTTAGCGTTAGCTTTTATTAGTTAAAAAAGTCAATTGCTTGCTTCGCGTCTGCTCCAACAGTGGACGACCTATCATATTCTTCTATAGATATGTCATTTACGCTGTGATTCAGGATAGCAAATTGGGCACAGTATTGGAACTGCTATTGTATGCTTGGGTTTGAATCTTAACGGTGGGAGTTTGACACGTCTCCCTGAGCATTTGTATGTTTGTCCTCGCCTCTATGTACGACCTTTCCCGACACAATCGTGCGGTTTTAGGGGAAGGAAGTAAATTTCTGTGTCTAAAATTTGTAATTATAAACATTAGTTATTTTATAATTATAATGTTATAATTATATTCTTTGATACCTTTTCATCATTTTGATTTTTCCATTCTTCCTGAATTCCAATTTCCCAAAATATAATTTTACTCAACTTATAGTTAGCATTATGACACAAAAATGGATAAATTAACAGAAACATAAATAAGTTAAGGTCTAATTTAGATGATGCTTTGTAACGAAGTTGGACAAATAGACAAAGTTCTCATAATGAACTTTGCCATTTGTCTATTATTGTTCCATTAATATCCTAATGTTCTGTTAGCAGGATATCTATTTATCGGCTATCAGTAGACATGTTATTGAAAAAAATTATTTAAGGATGGTTGAATTGGTGGCAAATATTATAGTTGGAAATTTGGAACGAAATACTATTTCCTTGTCAACGTTTAATATAGTCCAAATGATAGACGTATCAGATAGGAAGAGGCAGTCCAATGGAATCACCACCTAGATCACCAGATGTCATTCTTCTAGTGTCTGTCTGTCAAACTATCTTAAAAACAAGGTTCCAAAACGAAGATTTCATGAATCAAGATGCATTACGTTTTAGGACAAGGTTCGAGCATGTGGACTAATTCTTTTTTCATTTTCATTGGTAAAAATCACATTAAATGTTCACTTGTCTACAATATGTATTAGAAACTTTTAAAATTTAGAATAGAATATACTAATTCAGAGGAAACTACAGTATCTATGTTAATTAAAATTCAAAGTTAAAATATTCAATAAGTAATTATTTTTATATGTCCTTTATCCAGAGTGTCAGGATAGTGTCTAGCATAACTTTATATTTACATCAGATACTCAATTACCTCAGATACTAAACAAAATAAAAAATAAGTAAACCGGCCCAGAAAGTAAAAAAAAAGTTGTAATCAACTCCTACTCTTTTACGCTAATGGTGACATTCATAGTAACATATTTAGTATTACATACAGTGAGTAGATCATGGTGCACGTTCATAGTGGGAAATTTAGTCCAAAGCTTGTTCACGTGGTAAACAGTCACACGATGTTTATGTCGTGTTGAATCGTGTGAGATCATGTAGTATTGTGTCCATCCTGAATTTCAAAAAATAAACCTTGTTTATCTTAATAAATTTAATTTGCCTGGCAAATCGAATGTGTCTGGCTGCATCCATAACGATCCAAAATTAGTAATATTAAAAATGGCAGATTACTCACCAGCAAAAACTGTCCAAAACAAATCAGTTACGATTAATAAAAGAGAGATTAGTGTAAAGCAATAGTCGATAGGACATGGAATATTAATGTCAACTGCGTTAGCTGTATTCGCCTTGAATCTAACAATATACTGTTGAAGTTATGTCAGAAACTATCCTGAAATCCTGTATAATGAAATTTTATCTATTAGAAAATACCCAAAGCCATATCAATATCTTTAGCCAACTTTAAAGTAGAATAGAAAACCAATCTATACATTGATGCAATGTTATTTTATTATGTATATTTTTATTGTGTCGAAATTAGTATATTTTTGTTGTGTTAGATGCTCATTTTTGATTCCTTAAATGTGTTAATTAAACGCTAGCAAAATATGGTGGAAGCGATTGTCAATTTAGTAGTCTTTAATCCATATTTATGTTATTCTGTATCACGTTAATGAAGTAAATATAGCAGAAGTCAACTAAATCGTCATGGTTGGGTGAACTGGAACAAAAAGAGGACCTTCTAAACAGATTTGATTTAACGCCTAATTAGGTATCTACGTTCAGTTTTAAGGCTTTGTGTATGGCTCCAACTGAAATATTTGTAACTTAATGAGTCTTGGAATTAAAGTGGTAAGATCAATGTCGAAATGACTTGAAAATCCTAATATATGTAGGTTCAGTAAGGACTCTCCGTTGCTTATTTATTTTTTTGCACACGGATCTAGTCTCCTGATTTTTTTAACAAATCAAGTACATATCGGTATTTTATTTTTGATTTTACGAGAACGGATGGACTAATCTGAATTTTCTAAACAGAAGTGAATAATAATTTTTAAAACCCTTAAAAGGATGTGTTACGAAGTAGGGGTACAATTAAAAATTTTTAAATCGGGGTCGCTAGGGATAAGTGAATACAACCTAAGTTACAACGGACACTGGTTTTAAACTTCTCCTTCAATATCACTGTATTTGCCTAGAGGTAATAGAGTAAAAGCACTGTATAATACAAATATCAAAATATTGAATCTTATAATTCTCTAATTATGTATGTTTATTTTTGATTAATTGAAACAGAATTTATACATAAACATGACTAAGAAAATTATCCTAAATATAAAATATCGGTTTTGTTTAGTTTTTTATTTTATTAAAAAAAATACAGCCGAAAACTAACTACAGTATAATTTTAATTTATGAGAATTTCATTTTTTAAATTTAATTTGGCTTAAACATCCTTGTATATCATATTTAATAATAGGTATTTGAAGAAAGTTATAAACAGATTATATTAATTAATAGATAACGATGCCAGATGCCTAAATATCAAACTAGGGTATACACAAGGCATTCCATTCGATTAGTAAACATAAAAAAATTAAAAAGCCCTCTGTAGCAACGGTTTATCAGCTTTTGGTACCAACATAATCTTTATTGTATACCGTTTCGTCAGGTTAAATATGGAAGAAATATTTTATTTTTACATACACCGAAAAAGAGAATTAATATCCTTATTACTGTAGATTTTTAATTATCAGATGATAACACAAATTCATTGCTTATATAGTAATAAATAATCAAATTCAGATACAATTTTTTAGCTCTCAATTACCTACCTTGAAAAAATTATAGAAATAGAAAATAATAAAACTAGATAAAGAACTAAATATTTTACTTGCACTTTAGGGCTATCCTTGTACTAGCTCAAGGTAAGTATCGGGATCGCATGATTGGAATTAATTTTTACATTGGTCGTTGTACATCGTTCATTATATAGGACAAATATATATATATATATATATATATATATATATATATATATATATATATATATATATATATATATATATAACTTGTTATCTTTTCCTATTTACCCCTCAATTTGTCAAAACTACATCAATTATATCGAGTTCCAGTATATAATAATAGTAATAATGATACATTTATTTATTTATTATCCAATAGAAAGAAAATCCATTTATAGGACCAAATATGGAATACATATATATCTATAACTAAACAATTAAATGACTAAATATAAATATATTAAAAATAAATAAATAAAATATATTTGTATAAATAAAAACAAAATGTAACTGTAAATGATTTTAAACATAATGGTTTAACATATAAAATACGGTACAGTAAAAAGTTGTTGTTTCCCTAAAGAATGTAACTCGTTATATTTGTAAGTACAATTGTTCAAGTCACGATAGGAAGTGCTAGGTGTTACATTAAAATTTTGTGACATTACAAATATTGGCGAACTTAGCTGCGCGTTAGTTCTTGCAGTCTGGCAGTAAAACATGCTTTCTTCTCGAAAGCCTAATCTATAGATATGCGTTTGCTAAACATGCTTAGTAATTCAGGTGTCTATACTATTATGGAATAGTTTAAACAAAAATGAGAGGCTATTAAGCACCCTTCTAATGTTTAATGACTGGATGATAAATCATTGTAGAACTGATTATGATCATAACCCCTTACTGAATAATAATTAATCTATGCGGAATGGCAAATACTTTAAGAAACGCGCCTGAATATTTTCAAGTTGATTCATATGACTTATATACCAAGGATATAAAATATAGCTACAATATTCTAATTTCTAGCTAAGGCAAAATATAAACATCTTGAGGTAACGATATTATTAAATGATGCCGTATTTCTAATCACGAAACCCAGGGTCCTATATGCATATAGAGCTACGTAATTGATATGCCCAGAGAAGAATAATTTATCATCAAAGTACACACCAAGATCCTCGATATTTTCAGGATGTATTAAAACGGTACCATCAAGAGAATAATTATAAATTAGTGGTTGCTTTTTTAAGGTATACGAGCAAACTTTACATTTATCTATGTTTATTGATAACTTATTCTCTGAATACCATGATACAACAAAGTCGATGAGTTATTGCAAACTCAAATGATCATATAAGCAGGCTATATTTGAAAATAATTTTAAGTCATCTGCAAAGAAGATGATGCGACATAAGCGTTAAAGACAAATCGTTAATAAATAGTATAAATAATAATGGTCCCAAGTGTGAGTTTTGAGGTACTCCAGGCGATGCTACAAAGGTCTCGGATTTAAAACAATTATATGACACAAATAATGTACGTCTTCATAAATACGGTTTTACTAAGCGAAGGAGATTATTACTAAATCCATATAATTCTAATTTTGAAATTAGTATATTATGATTCACCTTGTTAAAGGCTTTCGAAAAACCAATATACACCACATTTGACCTTTGTTATCTATGTAACTTGCAATTGTCTATGTAAATTTTGCTAAATTTGTATATTCCAAACAAAAAACTGATTTGGTATTGTTTGATGTTCTCTGATCTTTTCCCTTTTTAAATTTGAACTTGCGTGTAAGTTCAAATTCAACGTTAAACGTTTTGAATTAACCCTTTGAAATATTGACAGCCATAATCCAGACGACTAATATCTGGAAAATATGAGGTGCTGGTTCCAAGTCGAAATACAGTTTTGCAGACAAAGACTAGGGACAATTCGGGCTATATGGAGCCTTGTGTTGTGATGGAGAAGAAAAAGTTGCTGGTTTTCTGCTAATCTGGGTTTCGAAACCTTACGCCACGTCAGTAAGATCCATCGTATATTATGTGCAGCTTCTGGGCGTTTACTGATATACGATCACTTAAAATTAATATCGGAAGTGGACTGAGCCGACATCCATCCAAGCAATGTCGATGATATGTTCGTGAAATCAGTCTAGGTAACCGTTCTCCCTACGTTATATATTCCTTAAAGTTTTTCTATTGCATTTCTTATAAACGTGCCTTCTCGTAATATATTAACAAAAATTAACATACCATCATGCACGTCAGTCACGTAATCGTCACTTTACATATTTCAAATAAATTACGTGCAAAAAATTATTATTAAGCAAAATAAAACAACAGAAATGAACCACCCGCGCCCTTTGGATTCCAACATTCCGTTTCCAATCTACGCCAAGGTAAACGTTGTTACCTGACTGTAATTATCTCCCGAATAGTTTAGTCCCACGATTCCGGCCAAATAAATTTATTTTGCGCCGAACCTTCGTCTCTCCCATCGTTTGGCTGCCGTTCGTGCAGTTGATAGGGACTATCGGTCCGCCGCAGAACTCTAATTTTCCGACAAATTCGTGTATCGGAAATTAGATCAATTTGACATCTGATCTAGCTGACGCGCTCTTCGTCGTTTTTTTATTCGCCAAATGGGACACGCACTCCATTTGTTGTTCGCTGGCTTACTATCGTAAATACGTATTTCGAATTAAAATTACAGTTAGTTTTCACATTTTTATTTATAATTTTATAACAATTCGTCAGGTAAATCGCATCCTGTCTGATATATAGACTGTTATGCAGTTCCGCAAGGAATGCATAAAAAACATTTTGGATGCGCGTGCATAAGTACGTGAATTGCACAATGCAATTGCTCATCCTGATCGCCAACTCATTAGCTAAAGTAGTTATAGTAAGTAATGTTGGAAAATACCGCGAATTTGGATATGATCTTCCTAAGTCTAGTGGATCCACTAGATTCAAGAGGTCCACAATTAGAAGATGATAATATTTTGTTCACAATGCAAGAAAATCATTACTCAACATTTAACCAATTGGCTTCTGATTTAAATATACAGTAGTGTTTACAGTACACAAAACAGTACAGCGTCTACAGTCTACAGTACACAAAATTCTGTAAAAAGCAAAGCATCATCTTGATAAAGAATGCCTTGGCTGTGAGCTGTGTGAAGGCGACTTTGATGAATGAAATCAATTCTGCGAACAAATGCAACAGCTATGCAATAATGATAATAATTTCCTGAAAAACATAATTCTTTCTGACGACGTTACCCTTGTTTTGAACGGCCATGTCAATAGGCAAAACTGGCATTATTCAGCTACCGAGAATCCCTAATGGATAATGGAGTATCCATCCTTAAAATCCCCAGAAAGTGGATATGTAGTGCGGCATAGTCTACGAAGAATTCTAGATCCCAATTTTTTTTGACATAAACCCTACTGGTGCAAGATATTTGGATTTTCTTGGAGACGACATTATTCCTGCACTAATAACTTTATGTCGAGATGTAGAGGAACCCCTTCCAGGAAATTACTTTTTCTTTCGACAAGATGGTGCACCTCCACATTGTAAACCTTCACATTAGATGATATGTCCCCAAATTGTTGGATAGGGAGAAGGAGGGCGATTGAGTGGCCAGCCAAATCGCCAGATTTAACATCTCTAGATTACTTTTTGTATAGAGATACATAAAAATCAACATATTCGACGTTACTAGGTTGGATAATTTTGAAGAATTAGAAGCAAGAATTCATCACGAGATACAACGTACACCTCTTGAAGTTATTGACAACATTCAAAATGAATTTATTAATCGTCTTCACTATTATCAGGAAGCCAATGTAATTACTACCGTAGTCTATGTACAACATATGCTGTTTCACATTCCTTAATACAAACGGTTGCTATTAAAATATGTCAATGACGTCATACTTCCTACACGAATCACCCTGTATGTATTAATTATATTTTAAAAAATGCACAACTAAAAATAGAATTTTACGGGATCGAAAGTTTTTCCTAAAAGTTATTCCTTGATTTTTGTACGAATTTATTCATTATTTTGCTAAACATAGAATTAAGTAAGTTTACATATACACTTATAATTAATTCTTCCACAATTTTTTCTCCAATTTGACCAATTTTTACATGTGTCTAGAAGAAATTTATTTTATGACGTCCTAACTTTAAAAGGTACGACTCGAAACAATTTAAATGCCAGCTTTCCAAGTAGCATTTCAAATATATTTTTGATATGTCTGAGTTATTAAAAATAATAATACATTAATACATTTTCGGAAGCTGTATTTATGATTATGATGTATGTATTACAACATAATCACAAATATAATTTAATGTATTTTTTTTATTTGCTAATGTTTTCGAAATCTTTTATTACTTTTGTCATATCATTGTGTTTCGTTTGATTTTAGTCTTTGTTAAATAACGTAAAACTGTATTTGTTTAAAACAAACTTCTCTGAAAATCGACTACCATTTTAAGATATTCTGACACAAAAATGTAAGAAAATTTTACTTTATAATTCTTAATATATGTAACAGTATAAAAATTTGTAAATATATCTTTATAATAAGTAAAATATAATAAGTCTACTTTCAAATAAATTTGCGTATACCTACACCTGAATAAAAACAATTTACAGTTGCTGAAGGTTAAACTAATGGTTAATAATTAATATTGATTAATTGTGGTAAATGTCTCTATTAAATAATACACCTATAAATTAATTTTACCGTTGAGAAAAATATAATTATCAACAATTAGCTGCCATATTTGCACCTACACAGTCATAACAAATAGAAAGATATACAGTATACGACAAAAGTAAAATACAATTACAATTGTATTTGCTGCTAAAACATGGTAAAATGTGCTGTAATATCAGAAGCTTTTCCATAATATCGAAATGAAAATGTTTTTATTTGATTAGCTATTCAGTTTTATTAGTTCCTTGATTATAGGTTGATTAGCTTGAATAGCTTCATTTGATCAGCTCTTTGTTATCCTTAAAATGTCTGATGGCCAACTTGGAAATATTTATATAAATTGATAAATAAGAAAATTATCTTGTTTTAAAGAACAACTGAGTACAATACCTTTTATTTGTGTTATCTTGTTTTATAAACGTTGTAACGTCGTTGACCTTTGACGTTCCGACAATTTGGATACACAGAAATCGACTTTTTTCTCCTAAAGCTTTAAAGCTTTAGGGGAAAATAGTGGAAAGTTACACATGACGACAAGGACAAATATACTCATGGTCAGGAAGAGGCACCAAACTCTTCCCGTTGGGATTCGAACCCAAGATAAAATTTTAATTATATTTCTTTCAATGGGTTCAAAACATGCATTTTTAAGGATATCAATAAAACGATATCGATCGTAAACAAACTTAAAAATGCAAAATAAGTAGCGGTGTTTGATTTACGTAGCCTAGCCAAAAAATACATATAGATAAAGTTAAGTTGGTCATCATTCATTACATTTATTAGGATCATATAGAAACGATATACATATATACTCAAATACAAAATGTTGGTGCATTTGTATATAATTAATAATATACTGTCCATATACAAAATATGTAGTAAAAATTGTAATAAAATCGTTTCTTCCTAAAAACCGAGCAACTAGTCAATTTAATTAATCTAAATGATGTCTTCATACAAAGGCCTGTTCCTAGTCTATTCACGGAAAAGAATTTTAATGGAGTGCAGTAGTTAGTGATCGGACTTAATATTTAGCTTTTTATTTTAATGTTACTCTTTGCAATGCTTATAATTTGTGGTTATATGTGTTTATTTGAGCTTATTTGTGTATGATGGTACAAATAATGAACCTCTCTTTATTTTTTGCTTAAACATTAGTTTATATAAAGTTAAGAAATTTTTGAATCTAGTTGTCCAGCCTCTAATTGTATATGACTCTCCATAAGTAGCATACATAAAACAAATAAAATAATCATTAACAAGTATTATAAACATTAATACTAATACTAATAATAAGATAGTAGTATAATTTATAATTTATGTTTTGTTACTTAACACCTATCCCTCTTGGCATATTTACAAAATAGAAAATATACTGGATTTCTCTCGAAGAAGACTTTGAAGCGATGCACCACTGGACTAATTCTTATGTCGAAAAATTCGCTATAGTTATATCTTGGAGAAAATAATTTCCGAGAAGATTATCAGTAAAATATGAAATTTAGTGGATAAAATACGAAATATGATGTATTTCAAGGATAATTCAATGCTTCTTTATTTAACATCCATCCCCTTTAGCATAAAATAGGAAATATACTGTATTTCTCTCGAAGAATGCTTTCAAACAATGCACCACTGAACTAATTCTTAAGTCAAAGAATTCGTTATGGTTACATCCTGGGGAAAATAATCCGAGAAGATTATAGTAAAATGTGACCAGTAGCGGATGAAATTCCAAATTTGATGTATTCCAACGATGATTCAATATTTTTCTATTTAACACCTATCCCCTTTGACATATTTACAAAATAGGAAATATACAGCATTTGTCTCGAAGAAGGCTTTCAAACGATGCGCCACTGAACTAATTCTTAAGTAAAAAAATTCGCTATGGTTATATAATGGGAAAAATAATCTCCGAAATTATCAGTAAACTGTGAAGTGTAGCAAATGAAATACAAAACTTTACATATTTTAAGAAATTTTAAAGACATTCTGTATATACATACACATTAACATTACATAATTATAATTGGGCGTTACCATTCTATAATTTGACAAATATTTGAAAATATTTTGCATATATTTTATTCAGTTTCTCCCATTACAGAAAATAGGTGTCCTATGAGTATGTTCCCTGTAAATGTGGACCGCTTTACCCGAGGCCGCCCATATGCAATTAACGTTACGCTATTTACCTGTAGATGCCTATAGTGGCTGTGATGCTGTATGTATCTTCATCTCGTTTCTTTCTTTAATTGCCGCAGAGATGGAGCTAACGAATCAACGGTGAATTTTATGTATAGCATTAAGGAATAATTATATCGTATGTATATCCTATCAGATACATCCTTACACATACTCCTAGTTTGGAATCTACTTTAATAATGTTTATGATTTTGAAATATTCAACAAAAATTATATTGAAATATTGTATACACTTAATAATAATAATATTAATGCATTTATTTATTGGTCAACAGAATTAATTCCAATTAAATAAATAAATAGAATTTAAACAATATACGAGTACTTATATCAGTGTTACATATACAAATCTAGATCTACAGTAACAATATGTGACAATTAAATAATTCATATACAGTGGGCCAAAAAAGTATTGGCACACTTGACTTTTTTCTTAAATCTCAAAAATAGAAAGGTGAATTGTTTGACACTAAATTTATTTAAAAACTAGCTAACTCTCCAACTATTAACTTTTCGTGGCAATAGATTGAGCGAATTAAAGATAAGAATATTAAATAAAAAAATGAATTTCAAGGGTCAACAAAGTATTGGCACAGTAATCATTTTTATTTAAGTAAGTTCTTAAAAAAATTATTTACACTTTAATATTTTGTCACCATACCATTTGCATCAATTACGGCCTAAAGTTTTCGTGGCATGAAAGATACGAGGTTTTAGGTTATTTCACCAATTTGTTCCCATTCTTGTAATAAACTCTTTATTTACTATTTGCTAATAACTTTTTCTTACGTGTGACATTAATATAGACCACATACAACCAGTGTAGATAACGCACAGGTCAGCCTGTATAGTTTATTTCATCGCTATGTGCCAAATAAAAAATCTCAAAACATACCATGACTTATTTTTATGGCTAGGCTCAGGTAGACTGTTCCATTTATCGGCAAGATAAGAGAATTTTTTATTTGGCAAATAGCGATTAAATGAATAGTAAACACCTTCAGTCCTTAGGTCCCAGCAAATTTTACTATCTAATATTGCTACAGCTTTACATGTCGAGCCTTTCTTTCCGCGAAAGAATCTATTACCTCATCAAAACTCGTCTCATAGGCAGTCTTACTTTCGATGGCTATGATTGCGAGGCCAGATAGACATTCCTCACTCATTTTTGAACGCATGTAGGTTTTAATTATTTTTAGTTTGCTGAAACTTCGCATACAGCTTGCAGATATCGTCGGTAATGTGCAGCATATCCTTAAGGCGATACTAATATTGGGAAAATCTTCTTGCACGTCATGTTTGCACATATGTTGCAACAGGTCTAATGCACTTGTCTTTTCGTTGATGCTGATTACATGTGGAGCTTGCTATTTATATACGGTGAGTTTCTAGTAGAAATTAATTGTGTTTAAAAGTCTGTAGAATATTTTCGAACTAGATCAGTCCCATTTTTCTTGCAGATCTTCAATGAACATATTTACAAACGCGTGGCCACTGAGGAAGGCGAATTCATTCAGGATCTTCTCGCTTTCTACCCTTGTTCCTATTTCTGTTAAAATCTTGTCAAATACTACTTTTATATCTTTGTAAAACAGCTGAGGCGGGTCTAGTGTTCTTGATTTGTCCTCGCAGATTTCGTCGTGTTGCTTTTTCCTTCTGGAAATTCGTATACTTTTGAGGATTGGCACGATTCCCCACTTTTGTGATACAGGTAGGTACAATTTCTTCGATCCAATATTCTATTAGTTTTTCTCTCATTTCTTGCAAGGCCCTAATAATACCTTGTATTAGTGCCACAGAACGTGATATGGTTATGTTCTCTTTCTGCATTTCCACGTTAAATCTATTAATTTCTCGAAGAATATTAGCCCCAAATGAACACTCGATAGTACGACGCGCTTCGAATGCTAGGCGCTTTAGTGAAACAAGTTTTTTTTTTCAAACATATGAATTTGGTGCCCCTTAAATTGCCGCCCGAGGCAGGTACCCCGGATTAAACCTCCCCCCTCCACCCTCTGGATCCGGGGCTATTTACAACAATTTCAAAATTTCAAAGATTGTAAACATTATGTATGACATCTGACATCATTTATATTCTTTAATTTTACCCCCAGAAAGTTCAATAGTTTACAGCTGAGGAATTTACTCACAGAATTTTGATTTTTACAAGTAATATGGAAAGAATAATAGCTGTATTTCACTTCTTCATCTAAATGCACTTAAACAATGAGAATAATAAATAATTTTAAAAATGGAAAATGTATTTATTCAATACATGTACTACACAATACACATATATTGTACGTATATCCATGTACGTATAATACATGTATTTAACAAATACCTGTATATATGTAATGAATATCTATTGAATATATATTTATCATATAAGATACATTATTCTTTAAAATTCCTATTTAACTAGAACAAATCAAAAACTGATCGAGCATACTCAAACATTTTATATTTTTTAACGATATTATGTCGTTTTACTTTTTAAAACTGGAGCGAGAGTCTACATGTTTTCTGACATTTTAATAATTTTTTTTTGACTCGTATAAGAAAAATATCTAATACACGCTACTCGCACTACACATTTTTATGATTTGCCAACAAATATATGTACATATAACCAAACTCAGGATCAAATAGCTGAAATGTAGAAAAAAAGCAAAGGGCCCAAGATAAACTATTGCAATGATCAACAGCTGCGTGCGCGTGTCACACAAGTACGTAACAGAATATAGCAATTATATAAATCATATACATTTCCACAATTCATAATCTCTGTATACATTTTTTTGGTCTGTCAAATTAACTCAATATAAATTGAAACCTGTTATTTTTTATTTTATTTCTATATCCCGAATGTCAACGAAGTCTTTATAATGAAACTATGAGTAATTTTTGATAGAATACATATCTATTCATACAAGGAGGCACAATTTATTTGAAAATTAAGACAACTACTCATCGATCCTCTGCACAGAAGTTTCCCATTTTAAATTTTAATAATTTAAATTTCTTGCTCGTGTTTCATCAAAGAGGCCGCGCTTGCGTTTCTTGTCCAGTTTTATGCATAATGTATTAATATTATATTAAGTTCGTTTTTATCCTTTTCAATAAATTAGAACATTATATCACGTCCGTAACATCAAAACAGGCGCCTAATCCAGCATATATGACAAACCTAAATCGTCTTAACATTTGTAAATATAACAAAAATAATACGGTTTTTATATAATATCTAAATTATATGTTTAAATTGTATATATTACAAGTTTTACACAGAAAATTGTTTGTATGTGGTATAACCTTTAGATCCTGTATAGACCTCTAATAAAGTTTCTAAAAAAATACAGTTTGGATTTAAGATTACGATACTAATACTTTTTTATTGATAAGTGATCTTCGACAATAAAGTCTAGATTATACAAAGGACATAACTACATATATACAACCATACCGGAAACTAATGTTATAAAAAATATAATTGAAAGATTTTCTTTTTCATATTGTATTGCCTAATTCATTGACTTCTAAATCCATAACTATTAAATCCACCCGCAATAATTTTAAATTCATCATTTAACTAACGTCTTCCGCAGAGAGGGTAGCTTTGTTATTTGGCAGGTAGATGGCCATAGTATAATTCTACGTGTACGTTTAGTAATGATAATCTATTAACTAATGTTTGTTAAGTGCTTAACCTATTTTTATTTTTAATAATTTATTATTTTCATTTATTTAAAATCCCACTTTTCATAAGTCAACTTTTACAGTTATTTTAAAGTAAATTTCCATTAATCAATTGTATGAAATACATATATCGATGTATTTCGGATTATCGGCTGGCCGTCTCGTAAACTTGAGATATTTGACTCGATGTAGGTATAAGCAATTAAATTTATCTTTGCCGTCGTATTTAACCCACCCCTTGTTTTGTTCCTTGTGGAAGTGTAAATATAAAACTAAATTTACACTTCAAGAATTTAAGTTGGAACTATAGGATTTGAATTGCACGCTAATTGTGTTCTGTCAAAGGTAGGGCATCAATATTTAATGACTGTCATCTACAAACTATACGACATAAACAAGCCGCGAATCAATTCGTTCAACAACGAATAGTATGTTTACAACCGTTTTATTAAAGTGAGCGACGATTTACAGCACTAAGCACTAAAAAAAATCGCACCAAATTACGACAAAATAAAACATCTACAAGGTTAACAGTTGGTAACTTAAACAATAAATTCGGTTGTCGGTCAGATGAAAATATTGCTGCATTGAGAGAAAATGTACGGGAGTATTCAAACACGTAAATTCGATATCGTATACAACAATTGAATCAAGAGCCACCACGCATTGGATTTTAAAGAAAGATCTGCATCTATCAGCATGCAAAAATCAGTTAAACAATTAAAGTTACATACCATTTATAACGTCGTAAATTTGTTAATTGGGTGTTAGAAGAGAAAGGAGGTGATGCTGATTTTTGGAACAAAATTTTGTTCAGAGATTAAATACATTGTCATCTTGACGGATAAGTGAGCAAACAAAATTATTGAATTTGGAGTGCTGAAAGTCCACACGCTGTTCACGAAACAGAAATGCATCCACAGATATGCATGGTTTGGTGTGTATTTCGAGGAGCGTTCTTAGTGCGTTCGGCTTTTGGTGCCTTCCATATGAGACATCCAGGCATATTGACGTCGTATGATTTGTAGATAGCAGTCCTTAAATATTAATGTCCTATTTTCGACATAACATAAATGACGCGCAATTCAAATCCTATAGTTCCAACTGAGACAGTCTATATATTCGCAATCAAATATACTTTTTATCTGTGCATCTAATATGTTTGAATAGTTCGTAAATCTGCTTTGTATGAGCTTCTTGAAATTTTGCTTGACTTTCGTTCATGACAGCTGCTTCTTTAGGATAAAATTGTTAAACTACAGACTATTTTTTTAAACGCTCAAAATAATTTAATGCTGCTCCATCATGTTCTTAAGCGTGTAACAGTCGGCTGTGGTGGTTCAGGAGGGTTGGGACGCTATCTATGACCTTCTCGAATACGTTTAAGAGATTTGAGAAACACTGCTTTGGTATTTCCAAACACCATCCCCGCAGTTGTCTCGCCAGTACTTTTATAATCGCTTACGTGCTATTGATAATGAAGATGGCATTAAAACAGATTTTATTTTAGAATATGTCGTCTTGTCCACACATAACTACAGTTCTTTATTTTGTAATTCAGTTTTAATCCCATTTTCAATTCCATCGTGCGTAGAAGGTATCTTATTTCCGAACGTTGCCCAACTTAGTAATTACCAAACTGATGTATTTATTCCAGAATGAACGAAATGCGTCATTATCTAATACGCAAAATAGTATATTACAAGCAATCAGCATGAACGTTAAATCAAACAAATTGAGGATTTTGTTTTTGCCAGTTTTTTAAGGTGTATTGTCACTTTCTACATGTTTCCTATAGCCTCTTTTGTTTCAGCATATCAAAGAGATATAGTTAACTAAACATATTATTTTTGCGCCGTCCATTAAGTATAAATTCTATTTAAAAGTAAGTAAATTCTATAAACTTTTTTACAATGTCACTACATGGTTGTGCGTTTGCTCTACATAGTTTCGACATAATTAATTACGTAGAATTAGACACGAACAGACAACGCACAAATAACACCATAACACAATCATTATTAAGCGACTCAATGACAAGCAATGATGACGGCCACCAAACCGGCGCAAACAGCCAGCACGATGAGCTCGATCGGCGCCATTGCAACCCCGGGCCAACATTGTCTGCTCTAGTAATAATAATGCAATAAAACACAATAATATATTGCGTTTTTACGTTTGGCTACCTAGTTCACTCCTTTCCCTATATCCGTACATCTTATTAGCAGTACTAATAGCATTGTTGAGGTTATAATTTTAAAATCAAATACTAACTCTCTGGGGGGACATACTGATAGGAAGAGACGAGAAAGCGGATAGATGGAAGCAGTACTTAGGAAATTTATACGAGGGTCAGGAATTAGGAGAGATATTAGAGGAAGAATCTAGCATCGATAGGGAAGATGTAGGAAAACCTATATTGAGAGAGGAATTTGAAATAGCACTAAGGGGGCTAAAGAATAATAGAGCGCCGGGTGTAGATAAAATACAGGCGGAAATTTTGAAATGTGCGGGACAGAAAGTAGTAAATAGGATGTTTGAACTGGTAAAATACATATACGAAACGGGCGAGATGCCGGAGGATTATAAGAGGAACATTATCGTTACTATACCGAAAAAGAGAGGAGCCGACAAATGCGAGAACTTTAGAACGATTAGCCTAACTTCCCATGCGTCAAAAATCTTAACTAGAATAGTGCAGAAGAGGATGGAAAATAGAGCGGAGGAAATACTAGGAGAAGACCAATTCGGGTTTAGGCGAAATAGGGGAACTCGCGAAACTATTCTGGCGCTAAGAAAAAGGAAAGAACGCTTATATAGGATTTGTAGATTTAGAAAAAGCTTTTGATAACGTAAGATGGGAAAAAATGTTCGAGATACTAAAGAGCGCGGGAATGAAGTATAAAAGATAGGAGAGTAGTACACAATCTATACATAGAGCAAACTGCTGTTATAGAAGTAGAAGGGGAAAAAAGGGAAGTAGGTATTAGGAAAGGAGTAAGACAAGGATGTACGCTATCACCACTAATTTTTAATCTGTACATCGAAGAGGCGATTAATGTGGTAAAAGATAGAGTGGATTTCGGGATTAAAGTACAGAGACAGAAACTAAAAATGCTGAGATTCGCGGATGATATAGCAATATTAGCATCTAGTAAGGAGGAACTAGAATCAGCATTGAACGAAATGGAGGCAGTGTTGACAGAGGAATACGGAATGGGGTGAATAAAAACAAAACTAAAGTGTTAGTGTGCAGAGGGCGCGAGAGCAGAGCAAAAACGAAAGTACAAATTAATAATGAAAGATTGGAGGAAGTTAAAGATTTCACTTATTTAGGAAGTAAAATAAATTGGGATGGAAGAAGCGATAAAGATATAAAACAAAGAATAGCGCAGGGTCGAGTAGCTTTTAACAGAAAGAAAGCACTTTTATGCTCGGGGGTAATAAACTTAGAAACAAGGAAGAGATTTTTGAAAACATATGTATGGAGTACGGCACTATACGGTTGCGAAACCTGGACGGTAGGGGAAGCAAGTAGGAAGAAATTAGAAGCTTTTGAGATGTGGTGTTACCGAAGAATGATGAAAATACCATGGACTGATAGGGTTAGAAACGAAGAAGTATTGGAGAAAGTCGGCGAGAAAAGAAGTATGTGGAAAAACTTAAAGAAGAGAAGAGATAGAATGGTAGGCCACTTGCTGAGACATGGGGGAATAGTCCGCGATATTTTGGAGGCAGAAATAGGAGTGAAGAAAAGCAGAGGTAGGCCTAGATTAGACTACTGCTCTCAAATAGTAAGGGATGTAGGTTGTAGCACAATTATCGAAATGCGTAAGTTAGCACAAGATAGGAGAAGCTGGAGGTTAGCGTCCAACCAGTCTTAGGACTGATGACCTAATGATGATGATACTAACTCTCATATTTAAATTAGAAGCATAATTATTATGTGTTAATGTTGATTTAATGTTAATCAATTAAAATATTAATTCGAAATTATAAAATGATTATATTAATGTTACATTGATGTATGTCGTACTTATTTAGGACATACGTGTATCCATCTAACCTTATCACGATATATGTTTTATTGCTATTTACGCGTTTTTTGCAATTCCTTAAACTATATAATTTTAGTGAAATTACGCAAAGTGAAAGTAGCCAGACGCATCCTACGTGGGCTTCTTAGATTAAATGAGGCATGAAATGACGAGCTCATTAATGTTTAATAAAGTAAATTGAATGTTTACTGAAAACTCTAAGGCAATGCGGTTTTTGCTACTAGACAAAAAACTATTACTATTACTAAGTTTAGAGTATGGTCACAAAAACCGAATTGGACGCAGAGAGAGAGCCACGGATCGTCGACAAACCTGTTCTAGGTTAGACGTATTGTTTTACTAGTCTACATGCGTCGATTCTCATTTGGACTTTCTTTTCTCCTTTATTAAAAGTTTGTTGTAATCCGCGAATGAGGTTCCAACGGAAATTGTTGCTACCATATGCGTAAGGCAATTAGACGGAATTGTATTCGTTCGGTATTCGTTGATTAATTTCTTGATGTGGCCGATTAGCGTTATCTGAAAATAGGTTATTTACGTACGATGTGTCCCAAATAATAAATGTTTTGAATTTTTTTAATCCCGGACCATTTTACAATACGTTGATATATCTGTAAGAGACGCGTTTATTTTATTCTTGTCTTAGTGAGTACCAGATTGAAGACATTCGTCAAAAACAATAGTCAGCCGGTTTGTCAGTATTTTGGAGAACAATTTATAGAGCTGTGATAGCAGCGATATTGGTAGATAATTTTCGATGTTTGTATTGTTACCTTTTTTGAGAGTTCACTTCGGCGTTGCACCAATTTTTTGGGATTTGACCTTCTTGAAGGCATTTGTTCAGCAATATTTTTATTGCCTCCTCTATTGGTTTTTCGCCGAATTTTAGCATTTCTGTCGTGATTTTATCTTCTCCCTGACTCTTGCTGTTTTTCATCTGAAGTAGTGCTGTTCTTATTTCACTTCCTGTGATTTCAAGCAGTTCTTCAGAACCGGCGTTCTTAATAGTTTTTCTACTGTGTACTTAACGTCCTATAGCGGATGCATAGAGTGTCGTGGAGAACTCTTCGATACATTTGATAATATCTTTTTTAGCGTGGACCAAAATACCCTGTTTATTTTTGATTTTTGACATAGCAGTTTTCCCCGTACGAAGCCTTGAGCGCAGCACTTTCATTCTACAATTGTTACTGGTGGCCTCTTCTATGGTCTTGGTGGCAAATTGCCTTTTGCCTTCCGGATTTCTTCTTTCACCTTTTTATTAAGATTTTTAAAGCTCTCGGACATTCTATCAGTTCTTCGTTGCCTTTCTTCTTTTAACTTCAAAGTGTTGGTCACTTAATTTGGTTACTGACTTCTTTTACATCCTGTAGCATATTTTCTCAACTGATGTTCTTACACTACTCGTGATTTTATCAGTCAGCTGATCGATATTTAATTGTGTTAGTGCTACTGCAGGAGTCAATTTTTGTTGGAGGATCTTTTCATACTCAACTTGATTCGACCTTAAGTCCTTAGATGTAGGATAAAGATGATTCTTAAAGATCTTCCTTCTCTCGCTCTTAACATTGATTTTTATTTTTGCCCGGACCAATCTGTGTTCGCTTCCTGTATAAAATTTATTTAGAACGGTTACATCTGTGCATATTCTTTTATTGTTGGAAAAGATATAATCTCTAATCTAAGATAATATAAGAAAAAAATTTCGTTTTTCACGTATCTAGTATTTCATAGTGTAGTAAATAACCATAATTAATGTCTTAAAGAATGCTCAAATGCAGCTTCGTATGTGAAAAATACCGGAACGGAACTAAAAAATAGTATACTCGCATGATTTATGCAACTTATTTGGTTCGTGATTTCCTCGAGGTCCAATATAATTGGGAAAGAGTTCAATAAAGTTGATGACTTGTATTCGCCAAGTTTTTTTGTAAGAAACATCTGGAAATTATGGGAAGGTAGTCCTTGTACATCCTCCCTAAAAAGCTCATCCCACTTAGGCCGTTAACCATCCTATTCTTACAAAATAGGTAATAATATCGTTTAGGAGAAGTTCCCTAGCTTCTCCATAGTTAACCAACGTTCTCTTAAAATGAATTCTCTAATAGTCGAAATGGCAGAGTAGTTAAGTACATGGTTTCGTCCTCTTGCTCACAGCTTCTGCAGGTGATCTTACCACTCAGCTTGATATTGTAAAGGTGTTTCCTTAGTTGACACTGTCCAGTTCCCGCCATAAGATGTCTGTTCATCCTAGTCATTGCCAGGAATATTTGTGATGTACTTCGGCTAGAGCATCTTAGAAATTCCTTTGCAAACTGGCAGCTTTCCGTTTCATCCCTCACTTCCATGATTGCCTTGTGCAGTTATTTGTTTTATTGCTGACATAAATATTTTACTAAGCGGAAGAGGTCATTGAATACTTAGGCAAGCAGCCGGCCAATCTGCCAGCTTCTTTGTTGGCTCCATACTGTTTATGGCAATTCACCCAGCAGACAGAGATACTGTTTGTGTGGGTAATATTTCCTAATAAGTGATGGCATTCCCATACTGGGCTTAGTTCTTATTTTATAGTCCTGTAGGGTCAGGAGTTGCTGTACATCTCCGCATCTTGCTCCTTCTGCCTTAAAGGCACCTGTGAAGGCATTGATGGTTAATCCATTATCGTTCTTATTGTCTAATATGAATTGGCTTCAACAATTACTTTGGGTTTCATTCCCCAGGTTTTCCCAATGGTTCTGAGGCTCTGTTCATAGGAGATATAAGCCGGTTTTAATCTCCGGAGGTTCCAATTTAATTTGGTGTCAAAAGTCACTCTAATAGCGCCGCTTCACCAAAATGGTAGTATCCTGTTTAGGAAACTAGGGGCCTTTATTTGATTTTGTTTCCTTTCTGTTGTGAAGAGTCCCATGTAATAAATATTTTTCCGAGTCAGCAGAGCGAAAACCTGCTTTATATAAATACATTATCAAATGTATCGCTACCTTCGATGGCTAACGTGAAAGTGTCATATTACGTAGAATATTTTGCAGAATTAAAATGGTTTATTTTGATTTTACACCAACGTCGCTTCGAAACAAATGGAACCAGATAATGGCAGAACAATTTATTATAGTACGCTGTACAATCATAGAATGTGTACTTTAATGTATACTTCAGAAAACAAAATCATTTTCATTACATGCCTTTCTAAAAACTATAGACGACACGTATTTTGATGATTCACATCAGGATGCGAAAATAATTGTCTACTATAATGCGAAAGATCTACCTCATCTACTAGCCTCATCAACGTCTATAATGCTGATGCGTACTTAAGAGGTACATAGGTTGCCTTTATACATGTTCGTGTTTGAATGAAGTAATCTACTAATTGATGGAACAATACTCAGAATGTTTCCATGTTTTCAATACAAGTATATTTTTCTCTGTTCGTCTATATCTTTTGTTTTATTCTATAATATTATCTTTTATTTTAATTGCATGCGAGATTTTTTTTAAACATAATATGTATTAAAGCTTATTTACTTTGCTGACTTAAGATATTTTGGGTAATACTACATTCTTAGACGATCCAGCCTGAACAAATTTTGCATTTTATAATCCAGTGACAACGTCACCTCAAATAACGACAAAAAATAGGTAACATTGGAAATAGAATTATTGGATATAACCCCGTATCGCAAAATGACACGGCTGAAAGGAAGGATGAAGCATTTCAGGAAATTGGAATATCCATAAGCTTATTCGATAAGACTGTGAATAGACCTCTATGGTAAGTGTAGCGTCTTATCATGCGCATATTGATCGGTAAAGATGTAATTTATGGCGATAAAGTCACTTAAATATGTAAACCAGGGCAGTTTTCGTCATATAGTTTTATAATTTGTATGCTATTCTGTTATATTTAAAATCAGTTAATATAACAACAAAAATTTAAATCCAATAAAGATCGAAAACTTAATAACAAGAAATGAGATAGCTATTTACATAATTAAAATGTGTATTCATTGTACTGTGTGTTGTATTCATTTGTGTGCATTGTTCAAATTATTGTACAAAAAAGAGAAACGCTTGGGTTACTTAATAACTTAATATTTAACTACACCACGTGGCAAAAGTTTTGATAAAATTAATTACAACGGATGTCATTGTTTGTTTGCATAGATCTAAGGCACCTACGAGCATGAATATTGCTATATCACAATTTGTTATTTCACAAATTTACTTTATAGGGGCAGCAAATATCCTTCTATACCCGTGGCTTACTCTGCCACTCTGAAAGACACATATGAAATTAATTTCAGACACAAAATATAAATACTCAAACTGGAAAGTTTACGCGGCTTTCAAAACCACTGTTGCTTGTATTAAATGCTGTAAATTTTCCCTCAACTGAAAATTTGAACTGCTATACACTGCATTGTAATAAAAATTGGGTGTTGCTGTACCGATTCCCTGAACAAGATCAGGTTAAAATTTTGGTTAGCAATGGAAGAGAAACCTCCATATATTTCTCATCCACAAAGAGTAGAACATAGAAGCATAATAATTGCCGTAATAGTTTCTTAAGACATTGCATACTAGCATATATATGGTGTGAGGGCAAGTGTTACAGCGATGTGGCACCTCCAACTTTAAACTGACGTAGTTTTCGTTGAGTTATGTTTTCTCGTACATCAACGACGTCTTTTTTCTCCATGGCAATGAGAAGCGCTATAAGTACTCTATATCTTATTTATTTAAATTCCCAATATTCATTATTTCGTGAGGTATTCATGTTCTTCTAGAGAAGTGCGCATTTAAGGTTATGACAAATACATAATTAATTATTCTTCTCAGTTTTACCAAATACTTACCAATAATTTTGATGTAGGTCAATGAGCCTTGAAGCAACTGTACCATTTTTGGAGAAGGAACATTGGTGTGTCATTTTTGATGATATATAGGGATATCAAAATGACCGCAAGTTGGAACGTTATAGAACTTCAGGGGATGTAAAGAAAATAGTAATTTTTTACGATAGGTAAATCCCTGGCTATTATAACACTTTTTTTTAAATAATTACGATCTCTTAGCTACTATTTCAGTGATTAAAGCAGTCTCATTTATTTAATCTAGAATTACTCACAATTTTGAGAAATATCCCCCTTCATCTTCTAAATAAATTTATATTTGAAATTATAGCGTATAAATAATTAATTCTTCTCCTTATATTGAACAAACCTATCATTTTAATCGAGTGTCATCGTTGTATGATATATACAAGTACACTAAATGTTGAAAATCGGAATTATTCTAGATATATTATTCTAGGACATAACTTTCGACAATGTTAAAATAATGAATATTTATTCAATATTTTATTCAATATTTAATATGTATGACTATAGCAGCTTTATTTGTTTAAAGTACGAGAACTACGAAACTGCCTTCGGTGTGAGATTAGGATGTACAAGGATATAAAACGACGGAAATCGATAATATTATACCACTTTTGAATAATAAGCAGTTCTAGAATATTATAACTCGCTTTTTCAATAAGTACATAATTTTAATAATGTTTACAACTGAATTTGTTTACACTATAATCACTTCGCATAGGTTCATGAAGTATTCGTCTTCTTCTTCTAAAGACATTCATATTTGAAGCTACGACTTCTTGCATTAACCAAACTTCAACAAAACACTAAATAAATAGGAAAACATGCTTATGTTGCCTAAGAAATGAGAATTGTTTCTTATTTTAATCATATATGTCATATATCCATATATATGACATATATACTCTTTCTCTCTCTTCTCAAGAAAAAATCATTTATTGGAAATATACCATATATTCATTAATAATGAATTTTTTCATAAATGTAGTTTCATGTAATAATGTATAATCTAAAAGTAAACTAAAATGGTATAACTTTCACTGGCTACATTTCAGTAATTAAAAATGTTACACAGGATAAATAATCGGGTTTATATATTTGTAACATTATTTAGATTTTATAGTAATAATCTAATCTGACAGGAGTTGCATACCCAATGTTGTTACACATAACTTTAAGCATCTTCAGACAGCTCATAATTTTAAAGAATGGTTTTAACGTGCATTTTTTTAATAATATAATTAACTGACTTTATTTATTTTTCCGAATATCATTAAGGTGGCCATAAAAAAATACTTTACAGTTCTGCTGATAGATGGCGCTATGTACAGCCTTTACACGGCGCACAGTAATTACAACAAAAAGGTTTTAAAAATGATAACGGATATAGTACTTACAAATTACAAAAAGGAATCGCTCAAAATAATTTATGAGATTTCAAGTGCAAGGTGGACCACGGGAGCGGGAAGTTTTGAAAATGTTGTTATTTCGTAATTATGCATAGGTTGCTGTAGGTTTTCTAGTCACCTTATCTGTAATTTCATGCCATTTAGTAATCATGGAACAGTGGTCCGGTGAACAACGTTCGTTTGTGATTAAATCTTACTACAAAAATCATGACTGTGTGATCGCAGCGCAGCGTCAATTTCGAATTCATTTCGATATACCTCGTCACGGAACAGTTCCATCTGCCCATGCCATAAAGGAATGGATTCGTAAATTTGAAGAAACTGGATCAGCTAAAGATATCAAACATAAGGGACCAAACAGAAGCGTCAGAGGCCTTGATAACATCGATCGCGTTAGAGCAGCTATAGAGCGCAGTCCAAAATGTTCAAGTCGAAAACAAAGCCAGGCTTTGGGTTTATCTAGGACCACTTTTCTTCGAATTTTGCACAAGGATGAAAATGGAGATTTTTTCATCTTTCATCCTTACAAAATCCAGATTGTCCAAGCACTGAAACCAACAGATACCTCTGTCCGCCTGCATTTTGCTGAAACGATGTTAGAGCAAGAAATTGATGCTCACAATTTATGGATGTCTGATGAAGCACGTTCCCATTTATCCGGTTATACCAAGAAACAAAATTGCCGTTATTGGGCTTTGGAAAATCCACAGGAACTTCACCAACAGCCGTTACACAGCCTGAAGGTAACAGTATGGTGTGCAATATCTTCAATGGGAATTATTGGTCCCTACTTTTTTGAAGATCAGAATGGAAATTCTTTGACAGTCAATTCTGCGCGCTATACTGAAATGATTAATCAGTTTCTGACACAGCAATTGAACATTTTTCCGCAGAACAACCCAAACAGTTGGTTCTAGCAAGATGGTGCTACTTCTCATACCGCAAGAACATTAATGGATGCTCTGCGAATATTGTTTCCAGGTCGCGTTATTTCCAAACGCGGGGACATTCATTGGCCCCCAAGATAGCCAGATCTTACAGCATGCGACTACTTTTTGTGGGGTTACCTAAAAAGTAAGGTTTTTATTGATAAACCACTAGATATCCGGGAACTCAAAATGAAAATTAGTGAAGAAATTGCTAACATGCCACTGAATATGTTGCGTCGCGTTATGCTGAATTTCAACGTTCGACTTCAAGAGTGTGTAGAGAGAAAAGGACGTCATTTGCCCGGCATACTATTTAAGAAATAAAAATAGCACACAATTATCTTTTTATAGTTATACTTTGTTTTAATTAAATACAGTTCTACTTTCTAGATTACATTGTTACATTGTCTTCAAATCTTCCCGCTCCCGTTGTCCACCTTGTATATATAATAATGATGATGAGAGATAGATAATTTAGATTTACAAGTGATATACCACCATTGTGAAAACTATACGACAAGAAACTACTCCTAACTTTTTAGGCAGCTCAATATAGTCTTTTTACACTAAACCTGATTAGGAATCACTTTTTTTTTCGTAAGTTTCCCAGTGATAAAACAATAACACCTTTCTGACACATTTTTATGATCACTTTCTAAATGAGGTCATTAATAGAAATCCGTCTTCGATCGTAAGGAGGAGACATTCAAAATGTTCCCAAGCATGAAACAACTAGATATCCGTCAATTCGGGGGTCAATTGATTTATAAATATGTTCTTAGATTATTTTGATGTAAATATTACATTTTTCTAATTGAAATTCTTTCTTACCGATTTTTTTTTGTCCAAAAAAAATGTAGTTACGCTTAACCAGTCTGGCTAGTATGTTTTATTGCACTAATTCACAAGTGGAATTGAAAACATTATCTGCTGATACCGACAGTAAATGATTGCTATTAAGTTTGAAAAAATATAAATTACAGGCAACATATACCCGTATCTACTCTTGTAGATTGCTCACCGCATTTCACCCGAGTGTCAGGAAGCTGCAAATTATGATGATATACCGGTTTGCTTACAATTTCCCGTATCATCTGATGGAAATTAGTTAACTGATTAATATGTTCGTTATCTAAATTGTAATGCTTAACTCTTATTAAAATAATATTGAAGCCTATAATTTTGTGACATAAATTTAAAAAATAATATATCTTTGGAAGCTTTTAATATAAACTACAAAAATCACGTTTTCTTATAATTGGTTAATTAATTATTTCATGTTACTTTTTTTCTCGAACTTCAATAGTCGACTGCAGACTGAAATGACATCACTGATGTAATGTAAAATATTTCCCTCGAAATATATCAAGGGTATCGTAGTGTTTTGTAGTGGAAGTCTAGGAGATTATAGAAGATATGGTGCAGATTAAGATAAAGAGACTGACTTACGATCTAAGTTAATGTGTAATATGCTACTTATGGTGATGTATTTAAAAAGATAGAAGAAAAATTGTAGAAGAAAATTTTTAGAACTATTTTAAAGAATATAGAATTAGTAATACGAAAATATTGACTAACGTAATTAATAAAGATAATGATAATACAAAACAATACAAGTGACTAATTTAACGATAAGAAAAATGCACAAGAGGCGAAAAATAATAATAGATTCAAAAAGAGAAACTTAAAGTAGTGGAAATTAAATGAAATGAAAAATGAACCATCCATCGGAGAGAAAAGAAAATAGGATAAACAACGGATGAAATGACAATATATTTCGAAGAATATAAATACTGGAATGGGCAAATATGTGCCAAGATCAAAAATTATAGAAGGGATAGTAGATATTTTTATAAAAGAGGTTATCTAAGGTACTAAAATTGTAAAAGGAGATATAAGGATGTAAATGAAATGAATAATAAATAGAATATATATGATGTGAAATATAGGCGGTGAAGAAATAAGTAGATTCATTAAGAACTAGATACATTTCGAATATCATTGAATTATATACACTGAACATGACTTGAATGGGTAACACCAATATAGATATCATCATAAAAATTACCATTAGTAATTTTCGCATACCACACATATAAACCATCCAAGCATGCATTAAAATGTTTCTAAAATTCCGGTGGTAGATCTAGATGTCTCAAAATCTTTTTATAAAGTCTAATATGACGGTATTTTTTGTAAAAAAGCTACTATTGTATGAACTATTCGCTTAACTGTGTATTGTGGATGTCTAGATCTTTTCCATGGAAGATACTTGTAGGGTGTGGGTAATAGGTGACCATCCAAAATGCTACCAATTGACGCAAGAATCTTTTACACGTACTCGTAGGTGGTTTTGTGTAACCAATAACGGTGTCTGACAATATTCATATTTGGTGACGATACTACCCTGTATCGTCAATATTTTCGTCCAATAAACATAAACAATAAACATTTACATACAGTCTGGAAACAAATCCATTAGTGAAAATTTGAAAAAAAAAACCGACAAGAGGCAAAAATCTCGTAAATTTCAACATTCCTAAGATACAGACGTTCTCCTAAATTAAATAGTTTAAAGGAGCAGTGTGAAACATTTACGTAACTGATAAATACAATATATAAAAATTAATAATGAACTTTTCTTCAGAAAAGTCTATAGTCTACGTATAAGAAGGACACTTCGTATGCGGCAACTTAATTTTTCTTTACATTTTTTCCCTAATAGAAGAATTTTTGATATAATTGACGGCATGTGATATACATATATCATCAAACAATAATGTAATGAATTAATTTTTCGCTTAATTGTATCGGGTGTCCAGAAAGGGTAGGGGGTATTTGTAGATTCAATAAAAAAAAACTAGAAGCCAGAAAACATAAATTTTTTTGTTAATTTTTAGACAAGGTTTTGGAAAATTAAGTACTAAAGATTATGTTCTCCAAATGTTGACCCTCACGCTGCTGGCACTCCTCTAACCGTAAACGGAAATTAGCCACCACGCGTCCACACATCTCTCTGGAAACGGCGACCATTTCGGTGCGAATGTTGTGCTTTATTTGCACTAAAGTTCGTGGTTTGTTTACAGACACTTTCTCTTTAAGGTATCCCCATAAGAAATAATCAAGAGGTGTAAGATCGGGGCTTCTCGGAGGCCAGTTGATGGTGCCTCGACGAGAGATCACTTTTCCTGGGAAAAGTTCATTGACAACCGCAAGCGATTGGTTTGAGGTGTGGCAAGTGGCCCCATCTTGTTGAAACAATGTTTCCATATTAAATCCTTCAAACTCCTGCAGTTGTGGAACCAAAAAGTTTCTTAACATATCGCAATACTGTTTACCGTAAGTGCTCGCCCTCGCCGGTCTTCAAAAAAATAAGGCCCAATGATGCCTTCAGCAGACATGGCAGCCCGCACAACAACTTTTGGACTATGTAGTGGTTATTCATGTTTCTGTCTTGGATTTTCGTTGGCCCAGTAGCGGCAGTTCTGTTTATTTACGTGGCCATTTAAGTGAAAGTTCGCTTCATCACTAAACAGAATGTTTTCAAATGTTTTCAACATTTGGAGAACATAATCTTTAGTACTTAATTTTCCAAAACCTTGTCTAAAAATTAACAAAAAAATTTATTTTTTCTGACTTCTAGTTTTTTTTATTGAATCTACAAATACCTCCTACCCTTTCTGGACACCCGTTATTTTTAGTCAATAGCTGGCGTAATCAATTTGGTACAAAGAGCATAAGTTCAAAACTTAATTTATTATTTCCTATATTTTAGAAAAAAAAAAAAAATTCAGTGTCTCATTACATTTTTTCTTGATGGTACATAAATATGTATAAAGTCACATGAATTTCGACATACATCGGTATAGATTGCTTGGCAATTGCACATAAACGGTGTATATTGATGCAACTATCAAAATTAACGTTTATACAATCACAGTTTTCGAAAAATGCTATATTAATAGCTTCAAAAACACGGATTAACGTTGCATATGGAATTAAAATACTTTTCAAATGAGATAACACGGGATCTCTCCTTCCATTTCATTTTATTTTAGTTGATAGATATGTTTATGACACGAGACATATAATTTTGTCAAACGGTAGTACTGATGATGTCGTTTAACTTGGCTCTTATCAGACGTCAGTATCTTGTTTGTTTCTAAAGCCACCAGGGGAGTCCCATTATACTATCTATTTACGCGCGCACTGTATATACATCCTATTGTCTAGTAGATAATTACAATTTGGTTTATGTGACACCACAACGACTTTTAATAGCAATCTTTTAAAAATTATCGGCCGTGACAAATTCTGTTATAAATATGTTTAGAAATTTCAATAGTACCAAATGTAAAAAAAAACATCGCATCGAAATTGTTAGGTGGGTTCAATTTAAAGCTACCAGGTACCTCAATTAACATTCCAACACATCGCTCATAGCATACCTAGCGGTAGCCAATTTGCGGCGGGCACTGAGTTAACGCTTGGTCGATATGTTCACGATATTATTAATTTATAATTAACATAATAATGATATTACGGTTTGCACCCAAAAATAATAGAATTACAAATTATCGAGGGACACTATTTATATTTCGAGCTTTGACAACAGTAAGTGTTGTCAGACGCCATCTAACGTTTCCAATGGAAAGTTTAACATTCTTGACCATAACCTTCTTCAGAACATTTTATCATTTAAACGCGATTTGTGTTGTTTATAGTGATTGGAAAATTATATCTCAGAGAAGAACTGGAATTAACTCTGGAACTGGAAAATTTTCGTTCGATGATTTATTACGACTTTCGGCATGGATTAACAAGACAAGAGTGCATCGATCAACTTACTTCCACTTCTGGCGATAAATCCCCATCCTTTGCCACTGTGAAACGCTGGTATAACGAGTTTAATCGAGGTCGCCATTGGCTCACCAACGAAAGTCGTAAATGTCATCCAAAATCAGTTGTTGTGCCAGAAAACATTGATGCTGTGCAAAAACTGATAATGCGAGATCGTCATGTGACATACTGTGATACTGAGGCAACCTTAGGCATTAGTTCGACTAGCATATATGAAATGTTGCATGATCATTTAGCTGTCAAAATGGTTTGTTCTCGTTGGATCCCACATAATTTGATAAAATCTCAAAAAGATGCTCGTGTCGATTAGTGCAAACAAATGCTCAAGAAATACAATGGCGGTGCTTCAAAAGACGTATATAACATTATAATAGGTGACGAATCATGGATCTATGCGTATGAGCTGGAAAGTAAACAGTGGACTGTATGGGTGTTTCAAGATGAACCAAATCCAACAAAAGTTGTTCGCGCTCGAAGCACTTCGACACAATTGGTCGCCTGTTTTTCGGAAAACTGGTCATGTAGCAACAGTGCCTTTAGAGGAACGAGAAACGGTCAAATCTGAACGGTACACAACCATTTGTTTGCCGGAGGCCTTCGGTGAAATAAGAAAAAAACATACGCTTTCGTATCATTGTTCATCATGACAATGCGAGTTCTCACACATCTCGTCTAATAACCGAATGTTTGAACACTCAAAAAATCGAATTAATAGGTCATCCGCCGTACAGTCCTGATTTGGTACCCAATGACTTCTCTTTGTTCCCGAACGTCAAGAATACATTGCGTGGACAACGATTTTCGTCGGCAGAAGAAGCCGTTGATGCGCTCAAAAACCAAATCTCCAAAACTTGGAGATATCTGAAGCGGAATGGAAAACATGTTTTGACAAATGGTTCGAACGCATGCAAAAGTGTATAAGATCATATCAAGGAGGATATTTTGAAAAACTATAAAGTAACTTTCAATGGCATTTTAATGTTTTTTTTTTTATTATTAGGCTCCAAATCTAAATAGTGCCCCTAGTAGTAAATACATATTTAGTAGTAAATACAGATTATATGAAAGAAAGAACTACAAAAATAAACAATTAAGCGTTATCGGTACTAGGACTCCATTTTTCTTTCGGCGTGTTTTCCTTTTACCACTATTTTCTAAGCTCTTTCCCTTGGATTTCCTGAAAACTGATGGTTTTTTGGAATAATGTGGATTTGATGAAAAGCTACGTTTTTTCCTCTTGTCTTTTCCGAGTAAGGCAGATCTGAATTCAAACCTTAAAACATAAAATGAGGTTGTTATTTCATTACCACCATTAAAGAATATTAATTAAAAACTGTTACATTAAAGTCAATAAAAAATAGATACTTAAAATAGGAACTATTTATTCAGGAATATTTTCCTGACGTTTCCCAAATTGTCTCCGTATAGTTTAGGGTTTTCTGGTGTCAAATCCATTTTTGCCAATCAACAATGAATAAATTAGTAACCAACTTAACACCGTCAAAGCATAAGCGACGAAAAGGCAAATAGGAAGATATCCACCAAAACTTACGAATTAATATTTTTCATGTAAATTATAAAATTGGTAATTTCTGGAGGAAATCATACAGTGAGTCCGAAAATGGTGTATAAATTCAATAAAACTAGTACTTTTTTCAATTTTTTTTTAAATCACACATGTCAAATATATATTTGATATGCCACGTCTCGATGTGGCATAGAGACATACCCTTTAGTTTATTCGACTTGTATTGTTAAATTTTATGACGTCATTGTTTTTTTTTATGAAAGACCCTATTTTTTATTACGCCATTTGTAAGAACTCTTTGATTTCCGTACTGTAAAGCATACATTAAATTTATTTCAGTGACAATTTGATAAAGTAAGTGATAATGTATACTAATAACACAGGCCTACAAATTTTGACATTTTGAAAGTTGATTTGGGTTTGATAAGCGATTATAAGTGAGTTATTTACGCTGATTTCATATCTACCTTCCGTTTTTGCGCCTCACGTAAAGTTTTTGATCAACTGAATAATCAGAATACATTAAGAACTAAAGGAAAACTTATATTTTAATAAAAATTATATTTACTAAGCCTTAAAAAACATAATAAATAGCAACAAAACAAATAGTTTTGAGTCTCTAATTTCTTTTTTTCTTTAAAAATCTCTCCCTTTTTAACAAAATACTTCGTTTTGTAGTTTTTCTTGTGTAATCATTCGTTGGATGTTCTCTTTTGTTCTCCTCTCACCTTGCTCCTCACTAACCACACCAAGATTTTCTGGAAAGTAGTCCAGATGAGCATGCAGAGAATGAATTTTTATGCTCATATTACAACCAAGTTGCTTAAACTTATCCAGCATTTTGTTGACAATTTCCTCATTCTGCGGATGTTTGAAATTTCTTTAAAAATTTTTTTTACATTTTTAAAGCATATCCAAGGTTCTTTTTCAATTTCTGTCAGTGTTTCTTCAAACTGTTGGTCCAGCATCAAGTTTCTCATTTGTGGTCCTACGAAAATGCCTTCCTTTAATTTTGCTTCAGAAAGAGCTGGAAATTTGCCACATAAGTACTTAAAACAATTCCCATTTTTATCTATAGACTTTACAAATTGTTTCATTAATTCTAATTTAATATGAAGTGGCGGTAAAAGAATATTTTGCGGATCAACCAAATTTGCATAAATAACGTACGTATAGTTTATTTCATCGTTATTTGCCAATTAAAAAATCTCAAAACATACCGTGGCTTGTTTTATAGCTAGGCTCAAGTAGACTGTTTCGTTTATCGGTAAGATAAGAGAGTTTTTTATTTGGCAAATAGCGGTGAATTGAATAGTATTTACATGTCCATTTAGATTTTTCTCCTAAATTTAGAGATATGGGGGGTTTAAAAGTCTAACTGTAATATTTTTTGACATATGGACCATTTAATATAAAAATTATAAGCTTCCAAAATAAAAATTCTTTATTTTCACCACTCCACCATGACAATCAACTAACTCTTTATATCTTTTGAACCCCTTTAAAGTATTACATATTTTTAATTCCTTCTCTGATCCTATACGTTCATGTGAATCGTGTGTCCCTCTACGTGAATGTCTTAAAATACTGACATATGTGAAAGGCGTACCATTTTATTCGCCCCATAGAACCCCTGTGATAGTTCGTGAAGAGTAAATATGTGTCTCGGTGGGTGACTGAACAAACTCGGCCAATTAGCTGGACCCCCGGTGACATTTAACATAACCGATCGGGCCTATTTAGGGGTGGTATAAAAATATGTATTAATTAATGCATTTTGTATATTCTTTACGTACGCGTTTTGACAATATTACATCCATGCGACCAATTCGTTGATACAGGGCTAGGGACGAAACAAAAATAAAAAATATTTCTCTACCTAAATAATACTTATGTAGGTGCAAAATATTTTCAATATAATTAGACTACAATTGTGAAAGACCAAAATCTAAATTGCACCCTTTCTCGTCAAAAGCGCAGAGGGTTTAGAAAAATCTCTTAGAAAATACCACCCTCGAAGAATGAAAAATATTAGTCGAAATTTTGAATGAGTATTCCATAAACATTAATTAATATAGCGATAAAATTCAAGGAAATAGGGAAAACATCGTAGAAAATATATATAAGCATATATGCTTATATAAATACTAATAAATATTATTAGTTATTACACAAAAATTGGTGTGCTATCTCATAACAATACATCTGGCTTTCACACAGAGTTACAGAAAACATTAGACACGTGTGCGTATTCTTTAATAATAGTAATAATTGGGTAACGTTATGCAAGATTTTAGAACACAGAAAGACATCACCAACATCTCCGTTGACTATAACAATGGAAGGAGGTTCACAACTATGTGAAAGTTTTCGCTGTAGAACAGTAGTTCTGCTTTAGAACAATCCCCTTATTATCCAGATATAAACCTCCTGGACTGTATCTGCTTGTACACTTTAAAGTTATTTAAGTGGCAACATCAGCTCTCTAATAGATCGGACATCTACGTCAAATTAAAATTTAAAATGCAAGACGGAAATAATCAAAGGATTTTCAGGAGGTGTGGAAATTGTAGAGAAGTTTTCAAGCTGCCCCTTGACAGCAGAGGCAATACTTGCAGTTATGTGTAAGTTACATATCGACGGTGTTATGACAACACCTCCTATCCCATAATTTGATCAAAATTTAAAAAAGTATTACAAAAGTTGTGTCACGTTCAAATCTTGGTAGAAAAATATCTCCTATCTGAAATTGGCCACGTGTGCTCTTCTATAATCTCCTCTCTTCAGTTGAGCTCGTCTTTTGCCGAGAAGTACGTGACAACAAAGCGAGCTCTTTTAATGCGTGTCTTTTTTAAATTAATCTTAAGTAATTTCGCCTTTCTAAGATCAACAATACTAAATAATAAGAAGTTTTAAACATCGGGGGATAATTTTCTGTTCAAAACTGGGTAATAAGTTCGAATTATAAAATGCATCCTGAAAAAATAATCGTAAATGCAATATAATTATTTCTTAGATTTTGACATTCACCTTCCTCAGGTTTTTGGTTCACACGGTATTTATCACAGAAAATTTTGCTATATGCTTTTATTCCCATTATGATCCAAATGAGATATCCAATAATAAGGTGCGGTCGGTTTTGATCAAACGGTCAACAACCGGCCAAATCGCCGCGGCCCACGGAGTTATCTTCTGATGACCTACATCTCCAAGAGTTTTTTGCGCCATACCTAACAGTACAGAATCCCACCTGCAGGACCGGCTCGAATCTCTCTCGTAGCATACCCATTACCCGTACCTAGGCAGGCACTTAGCACGTTCCAAATACCCTCAAAGGCCGCGATATAACATTAGTTACACTGAGAGAACAATACACTTGTAATGAATTACAAGTGTATGAAAAGTAAGCGCTGACTTTCACTATGGCCAAACAAATAGGGCATATTAATTTATTTTAATGTAATAATATTCTTATTAGGATCTAGTATTCTAATTTATTCAGTTAAAAAACATATTTCTGAATGTAAAATATATTACAAATAATATTACTGAAATGTTGTTAAAGTGAACTAAGAAGTTTCTTTATTGAATATACATTTTCCACAGCAGTGCACATGTACTAATGGTACTAAAGTTCTTGTATATAGTTACTTACATTAAATTTTCAACAGGAAACTTTTTAGAAACTATTAAATGGTACTAGAAAGCCCTTTGAATAACTGAGGATTAACATATTCTCTTAATAACAGTAGAGGACATTTCTCACAGATACCTATTACCTGTTCAATATACAGCGAGAGATATAGTTCAATAGACAGTTAGACATACAATACATAAACAAAAATTCAATATTCTTCAATATACAGTTGAACAGACAGTTTTTAAAAAGCTACTATTTTTATCCAATAATACATCTGATTATGTAGTTAGGTTAGAGACTAGATTTAATAGCTTTTCGTTGTTCGTATTTAAAACTTGTTTGAACTAGCTATCTAAATTTGGTATCTGTGTTGCTATCAAAGTTTGAGGAAATGTTATACCAAAAAGATCTAACTTTGCTTCCAAATGCTATCTCCCGAGCTTATATAATTATTATATATTATATAAGTATTTTATAATATGGTGATGCATCTATTATTTATAGTTCAAACTTCCAATACATATAATTAGAACTACAATTACAACTTTCAAAGAAATGTTTCATAATGTTTACAATTGGTGGAATTACATACATCGTCAACTGTTAGAAATGTGATCAACGTGTACTCCTTACAGGCCGATAACTTTTCGTTTAAGGGGCTACATCCACTTGTGATGTAGCCCCTTGTGAAGAAATAGTCGATTTTCGGGATAAATTTTCTTGGAAACTATTAATGATAAATAAACATTTTTTTTTTAATTGAAGATAAATTTATTGTAAACATGGTGAAGTAAATATAATTTAAAAATCTTTAAAACCAGAAGAGATATGGCCCACCGGAAGTGGAGCGTCTATTTTGCAACCCGGTTTGCGGTGACCCTTCTCCTGCTAAAGCTGATCATATGAAACCAAAGATAGTAAGCTATCATGAAGTTAAGTGCATACAAAACAAATTGATGAACGCCGTTTCCTAAAATTTTTCATAAAAAAACGGCACATGCAACTGAAGTACGAAAATTCGGTAAATAAATCAGTTATTATCGTAGTTTGTTTAAACAATTTTGGGTATTTTTGAAAAATGCGTTCGTGACAACTGTCGATCAGCTCTCGAAATATGACGGTCGCCATTTCGGATTCAAAGGACGTTGTCTTTTTTAGGATGATATTATCGTGCCTTTTTCATCTTTCTTAGCGCTAGAAACTTTGTGCATGTAAAATATTACAATATATGTAGTAGGAAAAAAATGCATGAAACAATGATTCCCCAAGTTTGTTGCTGATTAGTTAAGTCGATCATTGTTCCGCACCCGACGAGAGCGCTCATTGAGGGGCGCACGTAGCAGTATTAGCCGCCCTCTACCTCGTGACTGAGAGCTGTATATCTCTGTGAATTTTGAAGATATCGACTTGAGTCTTTCAGCATATACATATTCTTAAACCTTCATACTATGATAATATGATAATATACAAAATATTGATATTGAAATTTTGTATATGATAATATACAAAAAGAATTATCGAAAGTTTAGAAGATTTTAGGTAGAGCCCCTTAATAATATTGTTTCCTTATACTCAACCCAAATTATCTGAGTTCCATTCTAATTAATTTTTATGATTTTGTAAACCTATTAGACCATCTTAACCCAAGAACCTCTAGACTAATGCGTAACTTTATTTCGAGGATTGTAAAACTGCAGGCATTTGTTTTAACTGAATAAAAATTAAGTTTTTTTAAGTTTTTCTGTTTTAATTTTTGAAAAACTACTGTCTTCATATTTTCCATTTGACGTAATTCTCTTTGTTTTGGCAATTGCCTATATGATATGGAATCTTGTAATAATTGTAGATTTTTTAAAAGACAAGTAAAGTTCAGCCCTCCAGAAGTTATCAATTTCTGAAGTGCTTATTATTATTATTATTAATATAACAGATAGCAGATTGAATAATATATGCGCTAATTTTATTACGTTTTGCGATTTTAAATTAAATATAATGAATGTAATGATTTTTGTATATACCTATGTATTTCTATTTACACAAATGCATTTATTTAATACACGTGTAATATAAAAAATCCATATAATATATAGAAAAGAGATACATTGTTGATGTTTTATCTTCAATTAACTCATAACACATTTATAATATAGTTTACAATCGGAACAAATATATAAATTTAATTTAAATGTAACGTCTATTTTTACCTAAAAATGTCTACAAATCTTTTTGTAATATTCTGTTGCTATATTATCAGGAACAGCAATTTCTGTTTTTCCGTTCACAATTCCATTCTTCTTTGAAGCTTTCAAGAAAAGGTTATACATTTTTGTTATTTAAGAAACCTGTATGGAATATTTTATTATAAAATAAGGTTATGAAAATGTCCCTAAGATATCTGAAATAGAATTTTTGGTAATTCAAGAGCAAAAGAAGATTTTTATTTCTGTCAAACAATAAGGAAAGTTTTAGGAAACTATATCCTTGGACCTCTAATAGTATTAAACCAAATACACAGCAATGACAATGGAAACGATACACATTGTATAATATAAATTCTTAGATTACTTGCATTAAATCAATACCTGATCATATGTTAATAGTCTGGCTTATATTCATACTAACTGAATATAAAAACACCGCCCTCTATTACGTATTGTATCGGTCTACAATTATAATATATTTTTATACACATACTATAATAAATAATTTTATAAATTCAATAGATGTAAACCCACCACCATTTTTATTCTATTAAAACTGTATTTTTTTCGATGTAAAATGTTATTTTTTTAAATACACAGTACCCCCTCATGTACAATCCCTCATTCCCTCAGGAATACAATATATACCATCAAGATATATTGTAATTAAAGATTTTTCACACGTGTTTTTCCTGAAATATAGGCAATAATAGAATTAATTTTAAACTTAATTATGTCCTTAGTCTCAAAATGGTCACGCGCTCTATTAACCAAAAGCATAACTACTTCACTCCAAATAAATTTAAACTCTAAAAACTCTCAAAATGAATTCAGTATCGCCTATATTTCAGGGAAACATATGCAGTGGGTAATTTTCTTAATCGTTAGCAATTAACATTATTTTCTACCACCTACCTACTTAAAACTATACATGTCATTTCGTCTTTAGGTCGTACATTATGCCACTGTTATATTTCGGTCTGTAAAATACTTATAATATTTTCTTTTCAAAAAATAAGAAACAAATTTGCAAAATATTTCCAGTTGTAACCCTGTGTTGATTAAACGCACCAACTGTAATTAACGTTCTATTAAAAAAAATGCAGTTTTATTAGTTCAGTATAAATTACCTATAATTGGACACAAAACATCTATATTCCAGTGTAATAGGCATTACTCTGAAATGGGTTGATAACACCCGATATTAATATCCCTGTGTTATTATGGGCCAAGAATCCACGTGATTTAGTATGTGGAGAAGTATGTTTATCTTTCAAAAAATAAAACCCGCCAGAGGTAAAAATGGTAGGATTCGACATCTGTCCCGGATTGGAACCGAACGACATACAGCTGTTTCGAACTTATTAGTTCTCATCAGTGCCGTACACGGTACGCCGATCCAGGACAAATGCCGAATGAACTCTATGGGGTATACATCTTTATCGATACTATCTCTGTCAGTAACATATAAGTCGGAAATCGAATCCTACCTGTGGCGGGTTTAATTTTTTGAAACCTTATCTGATCGTGCAGAAACACGAGAAAGGGGTCGAGGATCGCTTTTAGATATAATTCAATGCCTGGCGGAGTTTTAGCCTGCGGATTAGTTGTTTCCTAGAGCGATTATGTAATAGCTTTGCTATTCGGGAACTACTTTGATAACCGCTTGGCGGTTTGGTAGTTCCTTTCTCGATTTCCGACTTATATGTTACAGAAGTATGTTTATGTCAAGGTTCGTAGACTAGTTTTGTAGAATAGAATAGCCGATAGAATAGATCTAATATTTACTGATATATTGGTAACTCTAGTGAAGGGATAAATGCGATGGGCAGTTACATGTGTTTATAATGTTTCAACAAAATAAATTTTGTTCTTTTATATATGTACCCTCTTATAGCCCTTCTACATAATTGGTTAGTTTTTAGTGTCAATTATATAAAATTTGTTATGTAATGTAACCTGATGTACGTGTGGCAACCTGTTGTACTTATGGCTACCTAGCTATAAAACCGTAGATCTCATAAAAATAGTTAGATAGCTGAAAGTTCATCTTGCGCTATTTTCAATGTAATTTTTTAAGGATATTATACCCGCGCAATTTTTATTTGCATATTTTGCCGTCACAATAGATGTAGCTCAGTTAGTTAGAGCGCGTTGTGGAAAATACGACTATCTACTTGACTGTGATCTTGGTTTGATTCCCAGCGCCGGCACTAGCAATGTCGGTGGGAATGGGTGTTGTCCAGGTATTTTCAATGTGTATATCCTACTCAGACATCTTCGATTTTGGATCTAGGGAATCGTCTAATTTATATGGTGTGTTCTATGTTAAAAAATTTAGTTGTGGCAACCTGATGTAATTATGGCAATTATTATGATATAATTATCGCTATAAAAACATAGATGTCGCTATAAAGCAGTTAATTACATCTTAAAGCTCATTTTGTACTAATTTGAATATAAATTTTTAATGGTCTCATCCCCACACAATTTGTTATAAAACATAATTATGACAACTTGACGCAATTCTGAGAATCTTATGCAATTCTGGCAGCATCGTTATAACAACGTAGATATAATAACTATAAAAATAGTTATCCTATTAGCTGAAATATCTAAAAATTCTTGCACAATTTTCAGTCTAACTTTTAAACGGTTTCATCCCTACGAATTTTTTTTATAAAGTGTAATTGTGGCAACCTGATGTAATTACAGTAACCTGCTGTAATTATACCAGCCTCGCTATAAGAACGCAGATGTCACTATGAAAACAATTAATTAGATAGCTGTAACCTCATCTTGCTCTATTTTCAGTCTAACATTTTAACAATTTTATCCCCACACATTTATAAAATATAATTACCGCAACATAATGTAATTATGACAAGCTCGCTATAAAACATAAACTTCACATAAAAACAGTTAATTAGATAGGTGAAACGTCATCTGGTGCTATTTTCAGTCTAATATTTAATGGTTTTATCCCACGTTAATTAGTTGTTATAAAAGTTGTAAGTGTCTCTAAAGTTCATGTTTCAGGTATCGAAAAATATCCCTTATAAGGATAATATTTTAATTGTCAGGAATGCAGTCGAATTCCCTGCTCTTTTTATTTCAAGTTATTTGAAACTAAATCCATTTTAGGCCATCTACATTTTGATACAATTGTATACATACATATTCAATTCCATAGATCAGAGGGTTTTAAAATATGAGTAAATAATTTCCAAGTATTTATAATAAGTTAAAAAAAAAAGACTTCAAAAAGAAATAACTTAAATAAAAAGCAATAAATAAATGTTTTCTATAACAATTTAATACTTATTTGTTGTTCCGTTTAATGTAATTAAGAAATTATTGTTTTTTATGTAATCATTATTAATTGTTTTATATAATTTGAAGTCGGTGCCAAGTAAAGCATAAACAATATATACCTTGCTACTATAAGTTTACATTTAACATTGCCGAGGGCCGGCATTCCCATTACTAATATTGTATGTCACCGACTTCAAAATTACATAAAACAATTAATAATAAGTACATAATAAATAATAATTTTTAATTACATTAAACGGAACAGCAAATAAGTATTAAATTGTTGTAGAAAACATTTATTTCTTGATTTTTAGTTGTTACTTTTTTTTTAAGTCGGTTTTTTTAACTTATTATTTTAGAATTTTAAGTCATGGGTAGACATACTAAGGGTGATTTACGAATGAGAAAACGACGCCTACTTGAATAAGGAATTCCGTTGTGTATATTCGAAGTCCAAGGTCCAATAGCAATGAAATTAAGATGGGACAACCTTGGAGCTATACTGAACCCAACGCACAAAGAATAATTAAAATCGGTTCATAAATACAAAAGTTATACCCGAATATACACAAAAAGATATGTATATACAGATGAATTGATAACCTCCGCCTTTTTTTGAAGTCAGTTAAAAAATCAGTAATGATATTGGAAAATAGTTTCTATAGGCACTATAATTATTTATTAAATTTAGACATAAAATAGTCAGAATATATGTAGATATATATAAAATTTAAAGACTCGTTTTGTATATATCTATTTTTGATTGCTATTTCTAATCACTTTTGTTTAAATAACCAAACCTGTTTTTTCCTAATTGAATTAGTCAAGAGATTATGGGAACTATCGTGGTATGGTGATGGGGATGGTATGGGGATTAAATCAGAATTTAATATATTTTCATTGCCCATTCTAATATACATATATGATTTTTCAATAATCAAGTCTCCTATTTTCATTTACGGATTTTAAAAACGTTAAATTATTATATTTTATTTCGTGTCTGGTTTCATACAAATGTTCGGATTAATTATACTTTTATATTTTACCATATAAGTACACTGTATGTTCTAGAATCTGAAGTTTATTGGTTTCTTTGTCTGTCTTACATAAAACTATCACAGTTATTATAATTAATTTTGTATATTCCAATTGTATTTGTTAAATGTGTTGTATTCGCGATAAACACACTGTCCAAAGCAAATATTTCTTTGGTATTTTCCAATGAACAAATATATATTGGCAGAGAAAATCTGCCTAAATAAAGAGTATATATATCATTGTTTAAAATTTAGCACATTTACGTTAAAAGTCAAATCAGTCTTGCCTTCACAAATAAACTGTTCTCTTGGTGTACAATGAAATTCTGCGACCGCGTTGTCAGATCCTCTATTTATCTAAAGTCTACACTGTACTACAGTTAGCGGACATTCTGTATTCTGTAGCATTTTTTAATGAGTACACAAAAAAAGGCGTTTCATTTTCAGCGGCTAGAGGCGGTAAAAAAGGTGCCGGCGGCGGCACGAGAATACGCATACATTAAATTTTTTAGATAGATAGTTACACGCTATGATTTCTTATGTTCTGTTATAGAACAGCAGACGCGGTTAATAAATGCCGGAATAACACACATTAGCAAACGAATGACGTATGTAATATGATATACAGAGTATTGCAACCAAAGCGGTTCCTTCTGTAGCTCTCGTATTGCAAATATAGAAAAAAATCATTGAAATAACATTTGCGAAATATACTGTATATACACTGAGAGAAATACTATCTAGATATGAATAAAGTACAAAATAGTTGATTACTCTATGTGACTAAATGTGATTAAATACTAGGTATAAAACTAGAATTACTAAATATAATTAATAATTAATGAAAAACTAAGCGTGATTGACAGTATGTATTAAATTGTTTTATAGGCGTTGGTGGATTGCTATATATGTAGTTGGCAATAAAACTCTTGTAGTTTATATAAGTGGACTGTATTTGTTTGATGGGATTACACCTTAATTCACAATTTATCTTAGTACAGTGAAATTTTGAAGAAACTCATAAAAATAATAAAATAACTGGTTAGAAAATGTATAACGTTCGTGGTGCTGAGTGCTTACAAAGGTACTGTTTCATGCGCTCGCCCATCAGGCGACTGTGCGGGGTTACTCTGTTGCAGACATCAAGGTTCTAAAACCCAACAGGCGTTATATACATTACGCAGTCATTGTATAAAAATATATTAGAACTTCAGTAGAAATTAACATTTATAACAATAACAATTATAACACAAGTTCTTCTATATCATGAAGTGATTATTAAAAATTGTGTTTTCTGCGTGTAGAAACAAAATGTTATTTTAAAAGAATTTGTTAGAGTCGATTTGAAGAAGTCGATGACAGTTGATAATATCAATTCAAATACATAAACAATTCCATTAAAGTTACTGACCATATTATCATATTATAGATTGTAATAAAATAAAACATTATTTAGAAATAAACACTTGAAAATATACATTTAAATATTAATTACAAACATTAGGGGAAGAGGTTATTAACCATAAGGGGTTATGTTTCTATGAATATTTAATTCACTGCATTTAGATAACAATTCTTATATAATAATAGATTTTATAATATTATCTCTATTATAATTTTTTATAATAAGAGTTTTTATCATATTTCCTCTTGTGTTAAAAGTTTATTACAATACGGCTTTCTGAAAAATAATTCTATTTTTCAGAATAATATTCTATAATTATATAAGTAGTCTAAATTTTAATTTTATTATGCTGTTGGCATCACTCAGTTTTCCATATTTATCGAATCACAGCGACATTTTTCTCACAGTGTTTTCATTTCTGGTGCTCTGTGTCGTACAAACACAAAAATACAACAAGGAATAGCTGATATTTCCATTAATAAAAATAATATTACTATTTTTCTTTGCATATTTAAATATTTTTCCTGTAAATATTATGGATCATATAACATTACATTTTAAATCCATGTTCCACAACGAAACATTTTAAATGTTACATTTAAAAAATTCATGCATCATCGGTACACAAAATTCCCAAATAACCATTTTCATCAGTATAACAAAGGCCCTGTTAACTAATTAAATTAATCTGCTTGTTATATATATATATATATATATATATATATATATATATATATATATATATATATATATATATATATATATATATATATATATATATATATATATATATATATATATATATATATATATATATATATATATATATATATATATATATATATAACAAGCAGATTTACTTTACTATTTACGAGTACTTTGTTTTAATTATTTTTGTAACATATAATGGTATAACAATAATGTTGCAATATAACCTCTTGTAATTCTTGTAAATATATATATATATATATATATATATATATATATATATATATATATATATATATTTACAAGAATTACAAGAGGTTATATTGCAACATTATTGTTATACCATTATATGTTACAAAAATAATTAAAACAAAGTACTCGTAAATAGTAAAGTAAATCTATCTCTGTAATTTATCTAAGGCATTAAAGCTAGATAACTTTGTATATTGATATCTTCTTTATAGTGACGAATATGACGAATATCGTAATATATCATAATATATCGTATTACGTTATACATTGTTTTATAATAAAATTGTTATATTTCACTAACTTCTCTTGTAATTGAATATTATTGGATATTATTTAGACTTGGATGTAGGCTTATGTAGGCTTATGGATATTGTGTATTTAAATCGCGAATTTCAAACAGACACATATTATTTATTTGTTTAAAACAATGATACTGGAGTAGCTCGGAACCAAAAAACATATATTCTGGGGCCCATTGTACCCTTGATTAAAATAGCCTGTACCAAATCATGCAATTTAAGTGTATCAATATATATTTGTTATCTACAATTATTTAAAACTTATTACTAAACATAGAAAGGTGGGGAATCAAGAGCAAAGGATTAAAATTGCCTAAAAGCTATTTAGAGGATAGAAGTCACGTGCCAAAATATCAAAATAGTGTATCAACAACTATATATGCAAAATAGGGTGTAATACAAGGAACAGTGTTAGGATCAAGTCTGTTTGTATTATATTTAAATGCAATATACAACTCTTTGCGGAAGACACACTTTTTATTGTATTTTGTTGGTGAAAATTCAATTGAAATCATAATTACTTGGTACATTTTACCAAATATAGGAAGGATAGGAATCATAAGCAAAGAATTAAAACAGTTTAGAAGCTATTTACGGGACAGAAGTCACATAACAAAATATTAAAATTTTGAATTGATCGGGCCGTTACTTGATGAAAATCCATATTTATAGAAAACTAAAACCTTTGCTGTTAGATTTTCACTTTTTATTTGTTAAACATAACAATTGTTACGCCAACGCAGTGGTTTCATCAGATGTACATACAACGCAGACTATTGAGTACATAGTCTATGTACTCAACATCTGATGAAGCCACTGTGTTGGCGAAACAATTGTTATGTTTAACAAATAAAAAGTGAAAAACTAACCAGCAAAGGTTTTAATTTTTTAAAAATAGTAAAATATTGTATAGCTAAATATATAAAATATGGTATCCTACAAGAAAAGTGTTAGGGCCAAGTCTATTCGTATCATACGAGATGGTATATACAACTGGTTACGGGCGATACACTATTTACTGTATTTTGTTGATGAAAATGTAGGTGAAATCATCGTGCCGAGTAATAAAATGATGAATTAAGAACTCTAAATGGCTAATGATTTGAAAGTGAATATAACAAAAACTAATTTTATGATATTAAGAAATAAATTTGGCATCATTAACACTCAAAGTAACTTAGATTCAACCATTAATGGAAGCAATATTGAACCTATTGGTTGATTGGACCAGTTAACGTTTTCGTAACATGCTGATTGCGTAACAAGTAAAATAGCAAAGGAAACTAAAATCTTAAGTAGGATAAGTAGTGACATCATTTGATATACAATATTTGTACTATTTGTATCTGGTATTGGTTCACATTTAATTTGCTTCACTGGGTTAGTGTAAAACAAGCAGTAATGCTTATACCATGATTTTTATGTATAAGATATAACATGGTCTAGTACCGGAACACTTATATGGATAGTTTTTTTTTACATGAAACAATCACATGTCACATGACAATGTCAAGAAATAACTTTTATATACATACAACAAGAACAAATTATATCCAAAATAGTTATAGTAATATTATAATTATCTAAGAAAGTATAATAATCTACCCATGGATATAGTCAAATTTAAATGTACAAATATTTAAGAACTTTTGTAGTAAATATATGATAATGCATATTTAGGTAATCAAACATACACTCCATTTATGTTAGTCCAAAGTTAATGTAACATAATGTTCTCTGTCACATATTAATTTTTTATGTTTAGCACATTGCTAAAAAATTATTATTTTTAAATATTAAAAAATTGACATATACCGTATGATTCTTAATTATTCTTAAAAGAATATTTATTTGACCATATTTAAATTTACACCGAAAGAACGGTTTATTTATTACCAAATAATTATGTTCTTGGCAAATAAATACAAATTTTGGATAAGAAATATATATAAGTTTATCTTAAGCAAATAATAACTTTAAATATATTGTCAAATCTTCATAAATTAAAACATATTAGATACAATTTAATACTCTCATTTATAGGTAAGAAGAATATTTGTTATATAACAAATATTTCTCTCAAAATAAAACGATTGATTTAAAATATTATAAAGTTTAATATATTAAGCAGTAATGTCTAATAAGTAACTTTGTTTGTATGAAATAAATTGTACCTTTAGGAGAAAATATTTAGATTAATATCAAAACTTACCATTTACCATATTTCTCTTTAATAATGCCTCTACTACTTTTCTTTAATAATAATTATTATTATAGTGTTTGTATTGATTAAATGAAGTCATGTAAACTCATTTTTGTTGCCCTATTATAATAATTTGTACCATTAAATAAGGGCAACAAAAATTTGACGAATAAACCTTTCTCTCAGTGTAATAAAATATTATAGTTATAAACTGTTGTTTCAGTGTACAATTAGTGATTACTTAGGTCGCATCGAAACACGGAGACATTCTTTTCTCGAGTATATACAGTCACGTGTAAGAAATTACGCCTATTTCCGATCTCATTTTACATGCTACGAAGAACGAATTACCTAACGTTCTCGCGCGACGTCGCTCCAGCCAGACGGCATCGATTCCGAAAATCTTCACCCTCTTCCAATTCTTCTCGGCTGAAATTATACTCAATCAAACCCAAACCAGAACAGATTATATAACGAGTTGGCCGAGAATTGAACAGGTAACCGTGCAGCAGAGGCGGGGAAGCACCTCCCCCCTCACTTGAAATGGTCACTTGCTCGCGGCAACTTGGGACGTCAGTTTGCCCGAAGCTCTCTACCTAGTCAAGTTCTTGCCATACGATGTGCCTTAATTAGTGTGTGTTATTTTCCGAACAATGGACAGCCATCCAGATTCGCCCGATTCCCTTCCCGGTGACCAGCTGACGGTGGACCTGCTCAGCGCTCGTGGCAAAAGGCGCAGGATCCTCATCAACGACGCCAGGAGGGGCGGGACTCCGGACATAAACAACAAAAATAACAACAACGATGTTGACTTTGTCTTAATGGACGATGAACATCACGAGAACGGCGAAGACGAAGTATGTATATTTAAATAACAGTATTCCGCCGTACGCGTCCCACTAAATCCGCGTCCGTTCCTGGTGGGATGTCGATTCTAACCCACTTGGGTAATTAACGGGTCGATGTGATATAAGAGAAACGTTGAAAAATCATTAGGCTGAAGTCGAAGGTATGACGAGGACGCCGTATACCCGGCGGGAGGGTTTCCTAGTTTACCTGGGGCAGCTTTCGAATCTACCTGTTTGAGTTCGTGTCGTGACTGAGCGTTGAGCTCACGCTGAATTAGCTGGATAAATCTCTAGATTGTTTGCCTATTCCATTTGATATTCGCCTCTCCGTAATTTGCTGCATTATCACGGTTAATTCTATTGTTATTTTACAAAAAAAAAAGTACGTTGTGTCAGGGAATGGTGCTAATTAATTGCACGGATCGCCTTTGCAAATATTTAATGTTTGTTTGAGTTTTTGAAACTGTGAAGCGGATTTTGTTTATCATTTTTCTTTAGCAAGGTAGCTTTTTATTTTAATAATGGGCAAAAATTTTTGTATGATATTTTACAGTAAGAGATAACATTTTCCTTAAATCCATATTACAACTAGTCGACAGTAACTTACAACTTTAATAAAATAAGTTCTAATTTTATTTGTAATTTTTTTTCAAATTAACGTAAATACACATAATTGCGCAATTCTTCATTATTATTACTCATAATTAGAGAGAAATTATATAGTTTTAATTAACATGGGGCATAATATTTTAATATTATAAGTGGAAGTCAAAGATAATCAATATTTCTCCACTTAGAGATTTCTTGTGTAATTTAAACCACGAAATGATATTATATTCTGTGTTTATTACATTAATTTTATTTGTTTTACATATGTTCAAATAACCTGCGAATTTGTCGTTATAGACCTCTCACAAACTGAAAATAAAAAAAAGCTCAGAGCTGCATAATCACTAGTGCTATAGTGATTATGAAGCTCTGCGTCTATTTTATGGTTTATGAATATGGGTTGCTCTTAGTCAATAATAGTTTTTATTCAAATGAGAGTACATACAGCAATCTGTAAGTTGACATAAATATAAAGGTAATATTTCTATTTCTTTTCTTTTTAGCCATTATTTTGTGCATCTTTATCTAAAAATCAAATAAACATTTATAATTTTACGAATTTTAGTTTAGAGAAGCTCACTTCTTGAATGAATCACAAATTTCAAATATTGTGAAAGTGTTTAGACAGTATTTGTTATTATTTAGTAATAATTAATATCATAGTAATCTACTATAATCATCTACTAGTAACAACGTGGCCGTATTTTTGTATAATTCTGTGTAAATACTTCGTTACAATTTTTCATTTTAATTAAATATTTTATCTCGGTCGGCTTATTTTTCTTATTAGTAGATTAATAAGTTATGTTTACAAAAAAGAATGTACATTTTTTGTTAACCAGATTCTTAATACTTCCACTTTCAAAAAAATTGTTACATTCGTCCCTTTCCAAAACCAGTACTCTTTTTATTAATACTTCCTGAGTAAGTACTGACTTATTGACATACTAATAAGTGAACATCAAAAACAAACAAAAAAAAAACATTATTTTCTTAATGACGAAGTAACGAAATTTTCTTGATTTCTTCTTTAAATATAGAATTTTTGTTATTATTGATTACAAGAAATGCATTTTCATTCTAATCCGTTTTAACTACAAGTGCCCTACTATGAGCAATAAATATATCAAATAAAAAACTCTCTTATCTTACCGATAAACGGAACAGTCTACCTGAGCCTAGCCATAAAAACAAGCCACGGTGTTTTGAAATTTTTTATTTGGCAAATAGCGATGAAATAAACTATACATAAATTATTAACGTAAAGAAGAAATAAAGAATTAAAATTTTTTGTCGATATCCATTAAACTTGCCACCATATTCAATGCATTTAATGTGTTAAGTATTAAGTTAAGTCTTATTTAACTTTTTCAGGAAAAAAAATATTATTTGGATGTGCTTCTTCATTCTTTTTAAATTTTATAATTGCCCAATTGGACGAGTAATTAATTCATTACTATAAATATATTGTTTTTGATAATACCTATACAATTTAACTAAGGAGAGTGTAATTAATTTCCTGAACTTCTGTGATGGTATTGAATTTTCTTTAATAATTGTTAATTACATGTCGATGGCGACTCAGTTTTTACAAATTTCTGTAATATTATGTACAATAATGTTGCATTCTCAAATTACTGAATTATAATCATTCAGTATAAATGTAATGAAAACTTTTTTTAAGTCGCATACTAAATTTAGTTCCCAAAAAAAAACGATTATTTATGAACTATATTTGCTTAATATAGTTAACAACAGAAATAATAACAACACTAACAGTTTGACGACTCAAATATTGAAAGCAAAGGATAACAAAGTGATACAATATATATTAAATCATCATTTGTATACCTAATGTTCCAAATCGTTAAACTGTCTTATGAATTACAGGACTGCCAGTAGGAACAACCGATATATAACTATCTTATTATAAGTTTGTAATAATTGTTTAATAATATCATTTCCATGTAATGAAGTTTATTTGGAAACATTGCTTGCCTTTGCGACGTATGTATCAAGTACTTAAATACAATTTAAATCCATTAATTTAATTTTGGGATTTAAACAAGTCTTATGTGATTAGTATTTATAAAAGTTATAATAAAAGTAATATAAAATAATATGTCAAAAAGTACGTTTTAAATTTAAACAATAAAGTGTCTCAAAGAAAAACAACTAAATAAATTACTAACAATACAATACAATAGTTTAAGTATTACAAATTTATATATGTAGTATTTAATAAATAAATAGTTTTCATCGGTCCTCACACAAATGTAAAAGAGAATAGTTATTCCGATATCGTTTTTTTATTAATTAATAATACATTAGAATGTAACGTAGTATAATAGAGCTAAAAGATGTACATTATTACTCAACTTAGTTATCCTCTACCCTTTGGATAAATGAAATTTTTATTTATCAAATCTTATTCAAATATATACTAGGTGTATTTAAATTTTCTTAGCTATACTTTAAAATTATATTAATAAATATGTCTCATATATATTGATGCAAGTCAAAGTCGCATTGATGCATATTCCATTGTTGATATAACAATTTGTTGATATTAGTTAAGTGTACTTGTATTTAAAATATGTTTATTACTATTACTATTTTGTTTCTTTATATCTTCATTTATACCTAGTGCGTAAAATCGTAATGAAGTAAGTCACTTTTTTATTTAAAATATAATATTCATAACAATATGGCAATTTGAAAATGTTAATAATAATCATATGTAATAGACAAATAGCATAATATCCAACATTTTATTGTTGTCAATTTGTTTAGAACAACTACACAATAATTTCTAGTTTCCTTGAAAATGATGTTCCTTGTTATTTTCAATAACAATTTCCAGCAATAGAGTGAATTTCAAATACTGTAAAATTAGTTTCACTGTTAAAGGGTCTATTTACAATAGTCGATGAGAGTTGAGTTTCACGTACAAAAAGTATATACAATACTAATATCTAAAAAATCTGCATTTCTAAAATATATTTTGATATCACCAAATATTATTTTGAACAAATAAGAAGAGAAGAAGAAATTTTAACATATATCTTAAACAATCATATGTTCAAACTGAGTCTGTTACTTTTTGACAGTTCTCTTCTAAAATATTTTGTATTATTTGCGAGTTAATTTCATAATTTTTTTTGCTTTCCATAACCCTATTTAATGCCTCTGCTTATAATAAAATACATATACGCATATGCATATTGAGTATTGACTCGCCATTTCACAATTAATAACAAGCCGAGTAAGCAAATCGCAATAATACTGCTCATAGGCTTCGGATCAAAAAACAAAAGTTACCATGGTGTTCGCAAGGGTCGATTTACTATATTAATTTTGTCAAAATGCCGATATTCGAACGAAAAGTATTTCGTACATCGATCTAAGAATTTCGTGACACACACGAAGATAGCCGTTTAGTAAATAAGAAATCTACTTAATCGTAGATGATGCCGCCCAACGAGGGGCCTACGTTGGACCATACTATTATCTGGGCCATCATCTACCATACTCTTAGCTCAAAATTCTTTTAAGGTCGTTAAGAGTAACTATCGTTCCAAGAGGGTTGAAGGAGTAGAGTGCTATAAAATGTTGCTCAAGTAATTTAATTTTGGAATAAAATATTGATGTGTTTCGAAATTAATTTATCCATTACTTATGGAGTACACGGTAACTTTGACGCTCTTAAAACAAAAATGCCTTCGTTTTCAACAGCTAAAAGAAAAAATGGGAAGATATCTGTGCTGTTAATTACAAAAATAAGCTTTCTAAAGCATTTTACGATATGATTTCTAAAAGAGTTTTCTAAATTATCGTCTTTCAATGCTTCAAAAAAATTAAACAGACATATCAAATAGATAAGTTATGCCCATGTTAAGAAGATTGTAAAAGTATAACATAAGTTAATTAAACACAAGTCATGTTATCACCCATGATTGCCTTGGAAAACAGAAAATTTTCGGAACGCACACAGTTAGCCTGAAGACGCACTTCAACCTTGGCAATCCTGTGGCAAGGTTACGAAATGCCTCATCTGTGCCTTTCAATAATTCTCTTAATACTAAACTGATGCTGATGACTATTTATTATACCCATACATGTTAGCATTGCGAGTATCACTTTTAACCAGATCTATTTAAATTGATTTGTTGTTTATAGTAAAAGTAAATTGCACACATTGATTAAAATTCGTTATAAACTCGACACGGAAAATACTTTTATAACCATAATTACTATCAATAACATAATGGATTTTATTCTAGAAATCAAATCATGTCAGAAATTATTTAATATATTGGTACTTATTACTCAAAAATACATGATATTCAATATACATCGGCAATTAAGTAGACATGAAACAAGAAGAACTAATAGTCATCGTTGAACGAGCCCAGGCTCGGAATAGTTCGGCCGGGCATAATTTTACAACTAATATATTTGAATACAAGTAATAACACTCTAATTTTAATTAGCAATATTTCATTATATTTATCTTACATGTGATGAAATATTGCTAGGTTATGATGTGTCAGTGACAAGTTTGTTAATAAAAAACATTAAAATTCGCGGTTCAGAATAGTTCGTCAGCTTCATCAAATCTGTGTTACATCTTACATCAACTTTATTAACAATAACAGCTTTAATTCTGGCAGGCGTTGTATCTACCAGCTTAGCGTACTCTTCAGGAAGCGTGCTGTCCCAAATTTCCTGCAATATATTGCGTAGATCTTTAACTGGATGGGCTGGATATTTACGAAACTGTTTTTTCATTTTATGCCACAATGTTTCTATCGGCGAGAGGTCTGAAGTGTTAAAAGGTCATTCCATAACAGCGACATTATGTTCTGTAAACCAAGTTTTGACAATTTTTGCTGTGTAACACGCAGCACCATCCTGCTAGAAAATGTACTACACGCCAGTGCCTTATACACTGTCTGTCAAAATTTGTTTATATTTTTTCTGCCAGTACCATCTATGAAATGCAATTCTCCTACGCCCATACCACTCATACACCCCCAGATAAGAGACGAAGGGAATTTTACTTTCCTAACCAAACACTCAGGATGATAAGTTTCCTGTGGAGTTCTTAGCACACGTTTTCTCGTATCACCCAACCAGATTTCAAATTTGGATTCGTTACTCCAAATTACCTGGCTCTATTATTGTCAAGTCCAGTGCCTATATTCCTTAGCTCACAGTAACCGACTGATTTTCTGTCAATTATATATTTGACATAAAACTATTTTTGTACTCAAAAATAAAATGATACATAAAAACAAATAATTTTTCGATATTTGATGGAAAACTGGTTTGCTGTCTTTAGGCTTAAATATAATATTTACTTGTATTTTGCATCTGAATTGGATATAGAAATTCATGGAGATTCTGGTAATATTTTACCAACATTGACGAATCTCTAAAATACTTTGACGCTCAAATTTTAGTCAAAAAATTCATCTATATTATTTCGGTTTATATTTGAAATCATTCGAATCATCATTAGCATTCGAAGAAAATTGTATTTAAAAAATTTATCATATGTCCATAATATGTTTACATAATAGATTCATTAGTTTACCATCGATGGAGGTGCGGGTAATAGTGCGAGTCTTTCGTAGACTCGTATGTATTATTTCGGTATTGTTATACATAGGTCTTTTTAGATTTTTATTCAAGGTAATTGCATAAAAATTGATCCAATACTCGGTAAGAGCACATACGCTGTTCACGAAACGTTAATTAGAGCATTAAACAAGTATGCATATATCTTAATTGTATCTAATTCTAACACATTGTTATATCATTGAACAACGAAAATACTGTCGCTGAGTTTTTCTTCCAACAGTAAATTCCTACTGCAACCATACACTACATTTTAACAGAATGCCTCAATATGCGTAAGTTGTTTAATAGGTCCTGATATCCTCACAGAAAATGTAATCGAATAGATGTGATGCAGTCTTCAGAAATGTGTATAATGGAAAGTATCCATTATATAGCAAAGATGAGTCGTAAATGTGAGTTGGATATCGATCCACTGAACGAGACCATGCTCAATTTTAGCTAGCGATCTGAAAGTAACTGCCATAAATTCCTCATCGACAAATAGTAGAACATGTATCTTAATCATGCGATGAGTTTTAATGGCGTAGCATATGGTAAACGAGTATATACAATGAGAGGAAAAACGTTACATATTACTGATATCTTCAGTTTCTGACTAACGTGGTACAGAATATTAGAACACGGAAGAAAATGAGCAACGTCGGTCTTCCTCCTGACAATGCTAGGTCACATAAAGCTCTTATTGTATCAGTTTTTTACTAAGGAATCGTATTTTGACTTCGAACCAAATCACTTATTCTCCAGATTTTAGACCTCAGACTATAAACTGTTCCCACATATAAAATAGCATTAAATAATGCTATTTTAAAGCGTGGAAACAGAGGCAGTTAATAAACTGGCTAGAGTTCTGAGCCACATTAGAAGTTTAAACTCAAGACGGAAGTGATCAAGAGATAGTTAGACGAGAGACAGTTGGCAGGCTTGTTTTAAATATTTGTAATTATGCTATCCTACCCTATATTTTATAGCACTCTATATAGCATATTATGCAGCTACTTTTCCAAGATAACCTATTATAATATTATTATTTAATATACTAATATATTTTGACACAGCCTTGAGTCTAGGAATTTTCTCAAAAAAGTAATTTTGCAGCATCACCATGTTGCAATTAAATCAAATTTTGATGAAAAGTACATTAAAATTAGAAGTATATTCATTGATATAGTCAATGAAATTACTATATAGGATATTCACACCCTATATAGCACATTAAATAAACTATTTTTAATTGTTAAAAATTTTCGTTAAATTTTTAAATTAAATACAACATTGTTTCGCTTGATTTATGTTTTTTATGATATACATTATATATCTACAGGGTGATTCATCCGAATTTTATTTGTTTTCAAGTTATAGCGTAATTAAAAATAAACAAAATTAACGTTTTGGTAATCATAGCGTTATAAATGTTCAAAAATACCGCCATTCACCTCTAAACATTTTTTGCTTCTTCTACGAAGGGCACCTGTAGCTCTACTGATTGAGTCGTGTCTTTGTTTAAGATCGGCTGCAGCATTTCTAATACGTTGAATTAGTGCATCCCGAGTATCCACTTTATACACTTCATCTTTGAACCAGCCTCATAAACAATAATCTAGTGCTGTGAGGTCTGGAGATCTTGGAGGCCAACTAATAGGACCACCGCGACCAATCCAACGCCCTGGACAACTTTCTTCCAAATGTTCCTTGACCTGACGAGCGAAATGTGCAGGAGCTTTATCGTGCAGTATATTTGCATTCTGATGTTCAAACGAACATCCTCTAGTAGTCCGTGTAATTCACTTTATAAAAAAATTTAAGTAGTTGTCTCCTGTGAGGTGATTCTCCAAAATGAAAGGGCCAATTAAATAACCATCGACCATACCACACCACAAGTTTAACGAAAATTTATGTTGAAAGTTACTTTCGACTGTTGCGTGGGGATATTCATATGACCATACATGACAGTTGTGAGTATTATCAATACCGTCACAGGTACATGTTGCTTGTAGGTGCTGTACTCTCTATACATGATATGGATGCAAGTCTTGCTGGTGGAGTGTGTTTATTACTCTTGTTTGTGGAATGCCCAATTGAGTACTAATTCTTCGTGAGCTGATAAATACATTTTTACTAGGAAGTCTGTGATGTGGAAACCGTTGACGATATTCTTCAACAGCAGCGCCAGCATTACCATTACAAAAATCATAAACAAACACCACATTTGCATATTCTAAATTTGGATACGTGTGTGGCATTTTGTAATACTTATACTAGATAAACATTTTTAATTATGCTATAATTTGAAAACAAATGAAAATCGGATAACAACACTTGAGTTTTTTACATTATTTTCACGCGTACAATACACTCCTGGAGTTTGGTCCGTTCCTCCCAACTCATCCTGTATATATTACCTAAAACACTATCATTATATTTTCCACTTTATGTACACACAAGTAAATGAAATTAAAATTTATTTTATAGTTTAATACTAATATTATTATTGTATACAAATAGGCATAACTTCCAAGCTTTGTAGACATTTTCTTAAACCGCAATGGCATCATAATAGGCCATTCATAAATTTTATTTTAATTCAACCGCAGAATCTGGTCTGGTAATGATTGGAATGCTTTACCTATAAGCATTTCGCTATATTTGTGCCTAGTCAGCTGGTTCAATTTCTTCGGTCAATTTTCTATTCTCATGACAACTACTTTTCAACTTTTCTACACCGGCTCAGATCCTATAAACTCCTGAAAAGCCCTTCCTTTTCAATGTATCAGTTCCTTAGTTATCTAAGTCTCCCTTGCGTGCTAGAACCCTAGCACATTAAATTCACGTTGTTGTGGTTAGTCAAGCTTACAAAGTCTTATAGACATTCTCATATCAATATTAATCGAACTTGGTATGATGAAATTACTTTATAGCTACCTAACTATCACTGAATATAGATATATTTCCTTATAGATTCCATTCCAAACTACATTCTGATGTAACAATGCAATCAAAACATAATTTTACTTAAAAAGCTGTGTTATGTGGTATGACCCCAGTGGTATGCTAATATCATTCCTAGGAGCCTTACTATGAATTATTACTCTTGTTCTTAGACTAATTTCGTATCTGTTCCACCATTTATATATACCGAAAAAGATTTGTAGGAAAATAATTGGTTGGTAGCTAGTCACACCTCATTTGTAGCAGTACAATTAATATTTTGGCATGCTCATACCTCTACACGATTCTTCAGTGATTATTTTTCAACTCATATCCCCCATTCTAACTTCCCCCTGATGATGATACCTAACGGTGGAACGTTCAGAAAGTTTTCTATAGCTTTTGTCAAAGTGATACGATTTTGTACCCGTTATATAAAAATATGATAATCTTTGACACCCAAGAGTTAACGTTTTGCATACATATGTTCTGCGTTTGGCTGCCAAATCAGAGAGCCATAAGTTACTATAGTTTTGACTTTTCCCCAATTCCTCAGTTGCGAAAGTTCTTTCTACCAACGAAAGAGTTATCCCAGCTTATCAGCTATACTTGCAAGGGAGGACATGATGGATTTCTTAACCATTAAATAGCATTGTTATGTTATATGTGGAATAGGCTATATGATAAATATATTAATTACGTCATACTTCTGTCAAGTATGACGAAAAAATAGGTGGTATTACCAACAGTGTCAATTTCTTTTTGGTACTCGACCTTCTTTTATGTTTTATTTGAAAGTCCAAGAGCAAATGTAATATGAATTTCTTGCACTGCTTTTGTTATACACTATATATTCCATCGATCTAGTAAATATTCAATGATGATTGAAGATCACTCATGTATTTTAAGTCAGTAAATCCACGCAAACTCATAAATTAGTCTAACGGTGCGTTATCAAAGCATTCAATCTGGCTTGTATTATTGACAGGCGCCAAGCAAAAGTTCGAAAGTTACTAACATTGGAGAGTTAATTATCGGTTGAGATACACTAATGTTATATGGTAACCTTTGTTAGTCTTTGAAATATCAGACTAAATCACAGTATACCAATTAAAGGTAAAATAAATCTATAATATAATTATAAGTTTTCTATTATTACAACGTTTTATTGTTCGGTTCGATATTGTATAACCACTTCTAGTGTTATGTGTATAGAACAAAGAAAATAAATGAAGAAAAGGCTAATTTGTATTAAGTTTCGGGATGAACTTGCAATTTACTATCTTTGAAGCTGCGACGATGCAAATAGAAGAACATGGGACGAATTTGTGCCATTCTGAGAGATGAATAACATGTAGGGTCAATTTAAGAATGGATATATTCAAGAAGTCCGTATCGTTTATTTCTGAAAATATTTCGAAGCGGGTAGAGGGGGGAGATTGGAATTGCATATTGGTAATTTTACGTCTGCTTTGAAAAAATTAAATTAGAAAGTAAGACGAGAAGGTAGCCAAAGTCCAAATAGATTGTTTTTTTTTAATAATATTATGGACAATAGAACAATCAGTTACAAAAATGTTTAATAGCATGACCCTTGTAATTATTATAGAATATACATATATTACGTAACTATGACCGCGCTGCTTGGATCTAAAAAAATAAGTGTTAATGGGGATTCGGTAGAGTTGGAAAAAATTATCAAAAAGCTTGCCTACTTTTTCAAAAAACAAATATTGGAAGTAGAAAATAAATCAATAAATTATATGTCATGGAATAGAAAGCCTATTTATGGAAAATCATTCACTACAAGTTTATAATGACAACTAAAAAATGTTTCCGCAGCATGTATTCTTTTTGACAAACCACATTTCCTTTAAATAGAAAAGCAATTAGCAGGATTATCGATATTGATCAAGAAACAATCCTCAGTTAAAATAAGAAATTCAGTATTTCTACAAATTATATAATACAATATGTCGACGATATAATTTTATAACATTTATTTCTCAAAAATAATATACCTGTTGGAAATACTTATAATTTTAATAAATAAATACATATTGGTATCTGAATTGGCCAAAGTATTTGTGAACTGAAAACAACTTTAATGAAACAATATTATGGCTATAATACTTATAATATGATAGTTACATACTGTATGTAACAGATTTAGTATACTAATATGTTTTATACTATAGCAGACTACCACCAATTACTCACCAAATTTCTACTGCTACCACCATAAAACTACTCACCCATTTTCAAAGTACGTATCTATCTAAATTCAGGGACATTATTTAGTTTAACGTAAAAGCCTCCAATTGCCCAGTTTTCTTATTGAAAACAGAGTTTCCTAGAAAATTAATTTTCAACTTTTTCATTGTACACCTCACTTTCTCGTACCAAATAATCTTACCTCAATTTACTCAAGTGTACTTTACCAAATACTTAGATACCTAACATTCATAAATATGTACTAAGATACTTTTTTACACATTTTACATTAAAATCGTTTTAAAACTATAATTTGCAAGTAAATTACAATTTGCTTGCAATTACAGTCTTTATTCAGCTTTCCGTATGCTATCCAAATGCTCTCTAATAGAATACGATGTGATTTGGTTATTAGTTATGTTCTTAGAGTTACAACTTTATTGATCGATATAGAGGGGTATACGAATTACGAATAGTGCGAACAGGTATAATTTTAGAATATATTATAATAAAAGTAATAACACTCTCAAAACTATTTCAGTAATGAGAAATATTGGTAACAAAAACAAAGTATAAACTTTTAACTTAAATACTATGAAATATTACTACGTTATTAATATGAAACTTGTTAATAAAAACATTAAGATTCGCGGTTCAGAATAGTTCGGCCAGTTGCTGATATCCTAAACGTTTGTAGCGTTTTAAACCAAATAGAATATCAATTGTTGTCAAAGAGAAAAGGATACTATAATGTCTTTTGGATGTGTCTGCTAAAATTTTCTAGAAAAATGGCACGTAGCATGGCATTAAATGACGATATGTGAAAATTAATTGTTAATACTAATAAACAGGGAATTTCGGCTCGGAAAATATCTGATACATATTCGCTGCCTAAATTTACACCACAAAGCATTATCAACTTGTATAAAAAATTAAATACACAGCCGAAAGGAAGAAAAGTGGTCGATCATCCTAAATTTCACTCTTAAATCAACATGCTCTGAATAGGATTATAACAACAAACCGACGATCTAGTGCAAAATAAATTATGGCGCTATGGAGGCAAGCTATTAAAATATATTTCTGTATCTACAACTAAACGCTCAATAAACAAAGTGCGATACAAATTCTGCAAGGTAAAATTTAATTATTTACGTTTTACTTTTGAACTTACCGGTTTCTCCTTTAGACAAGAGAAAGGCCGTTATTAACTAAACAACAGAAAATCAGTCGGTTACGGTGAGCCAGAGATGATAGGCAATGGACTTTAGAGCAATGGCACCAGGTAATTTGGAGCGACGAATCCAAATTTGAAGTCTGTTTAGACAATACCAGAAAATGTGTACTAAGAACCCCACCGGAAACTTATCATCCTAACTGTTTGGTTAGGAAAGTGAAGTTCCCTGCGTCTCTTATGATCTGGGAGTGCATGAGTTGTATGGGCGTAGGAAAATTGCATTTAGTAGATGGTACTGTGACAGCAGAAAAATATAAACAAATTTTGACAGACAGTTTATCGCCCTCAATACCAATATGTCAAAGCATGCAGTACAATTTCCAATAGGATGGCGCTCCGTAATCCCACAGCAAAAACTGTCAAAGCTTGGTTTACAGAACATAATATCCCTGTTATGGAATGCTCCTCTAGCGGTCCAGATCTCTCACCAATAGAAACATTGTGGCGTAAAATGAAGAAATAGTTACACAAACATCCAGCCTGTTCACTTAAAAGTCTACGCACCAAATTGCAAGGAATTTCGGACAGCACGCTTCCTGAAGAGTGCGCTAAGCTGGTAGATGTAATACCTGCCATTATTAAAGCTGTTATTGTTAATAAATGTGATATATCAGAGTTTTGATGAAGCTGCTGAACTTTCTTGAATCGCGAATCTTAATGTTTTTTATTAACAATCTTGTCACTGACACATCATTATAGTAAAATTTCATCGTATAAAAGTTTATACTTTGTTTCTGTTACCAATATTTTCCTTTAATCAAATAATTTTTAGAGTATTAGTACTTTTATTTAAATATATTAGTTGTAAAATTATACATAGCCGAAGTATTATGAGCCTGGACTCGTATACTGATGTTCAGCTTTACACCTGAAATTGTAGATATTTACACTATTTTCAGGTCATTAAAGGTGGTAAAGATTTACCATAGTAGATAACAAGTTGGAAGTAATTCTAATAGCTACTTTAATTCGCCTTTCTTGTTTGTTAACAAAGACGTTATTAGTCTATCATTCCAGTACTGTCAGCTGATTATTGATCATGTCAGTATAGCACATAACTCAACAAACCTTGATAATATTTCGAAAGGATGATTTAAACTAAGTTGAACATTGAATAAATAAACCCTATCCCTTGATATAATTCAAATCATTTTTAGAATAACTATTTTTAACACGATTAAGATACCTGAAATTTATATTAATTTGGGATTGGTTACAAAAATAATATTAATTATTGATCGTGATATGAAAACAAACGCTATTATTGTGCAAGTTAGCTGTCTTATTTTACAAATTCATAAATAAAAATAGACGACTTAAAGCTATTACTTAAACGATTTCTGTTTGGGGAAAATAACTCTCTAACCTTCGACGAGAATTGCAGTGCTTAAGACCAATTAATAAAACATCCATGATTATGAGGAAAATACCAGTAGCTAATTGTGCGCTGTTGACTGGGATGAACCGAGATGCCTGAACAGTGAACCCTTCAGGCGATGCGTGTGGCGTGTGCCCCGTATACTTATTGCCTTCCAGGTCAACCTCGAGGCGCACCGAGCTTTTTAAAATCATTTTTTTTTATTTTTCTCATTTCCCCATCTCCGAACTTAAGCGGAGTCTCGTGTTCCTGCTGCTGACACTGCAGCGAATTCTAATTACGTTGATTTATTTTCAGCCAAATTGGCTTCTATATGCATCATCTAACTAGGAAACTTTGTATAAAATACTAGGATATAGAAAGGTTATATATGTATTCGTAATGAAAGATATACTCAGTAGGCAAGCTTCTCCTACGTCAGAATCGATTCTTGTACACAATTCTTGAACCGTATTCATCAAACAGTCAGTCTGCCTCTGTAAGATTGACTGCTTATTGTATGTTATTGTTTAGTGTTGTGTCACATATGTAATTCAGCTGAAATAGAAGAGAATAGTATCCTGTTCAATTAATAGTAGCTGTTGTTAATCTTTTTTAAAGTTATATAAATAGACAACTATACCGGCTTGACAAACTGAACCACATTTACTGACCAGCTATCGAATCGAAAACTGCGACAGCTATTCATCCAAATCCTCCAATAATAGTATCAGTAATCTCCTAACCTCAATAACCCTTAAAGCATTTTATGTTAAAATTATTGAACAGCGAAAAATTATATGTTCCTCTCCTCAACCCAAGTAACTAGCGTTACTTTCCTCAACCAAGTTAATATCATTGACAGATTATTAAAACTAATTTTTAAATGACCTCTAGTATTTATATGTATAGTACGGCTCAATAAAAATAGGAAAAAGTGTGAGATTCTCTAGATATGCACAAAGAGTGAGGCAACATTCGGAGAGAAAAGGATGGACTGGTTCAATCTGGGCTTTACGCTCTGCAAGATCGAACTCTGTGTACATCCACATATACACTTCGATATGAACTCTGCAAAGGTCTCTGTACAAAGTGAGACTGGAAATAAAGACCAGTCTGTTTACCACACACCTCGTGGGCAGTGCGATATCCCAGTTTTGAGACTTGTTCCTATTGTTGATGAGCTATACTTGATCTTTATTCAAGTTTAATAAACAGTTACGAATACGTTTAGTGGGTTTAGGCACCGTCTATTAATAACAGCAATCAACTAACTATTATTATATCACTATTCCGGTTTATTACACGAATGCTTCCAATACCTAATCTCTCACAACTATTTACTTTCATAGATAGTGAACCATGAGGTAAACATTCAGCTTAATGATTCGTTGCTGTCATCGTTCACCGAATCAACCAAAGCAGCGGACTGTTGAGTGGAGGGCCCTTGTTCATGCTGTTATTACATTTTGATTAGTATTAAAAGTATTAAGATACCTAGGGATCCAATAGTTTATTATACTTTTAACTGACTTTAAGTCTAAAAAGTCGTTGTTTCCCTAAATATAGTAACTGATTATGAATATAATTGTACAATTGACAGATGCTGGATGGACATTAAAATTTTGTGATATTATAAACAGTACATTACTTCTTACAGTCTGGCAATGAAACATACTTTTCTCTCAAGAGCCTAGTCTAGATAAACTAAACATGTTTAGTCATGTGTAATTAAAATTTTCTAATTACGACTGATATGGTGTTTCTAACCAGGAACCTAAGGTTACGTATTAAGAGCTACATGGTTAATATGCTGGAACATTATAGTTTATCATCAAAGTGCACACCAAGTTCCTTAATATTTTCAGAACTTATTAAAGCTGTACCATCAAGGGAACAGTCATATATTAGTAACTGCTTCTTTAAGATATACAAGCAAACGTAATATTTATCTATGTTTATTGATAGTTTATTCTCCGAACACCATGGCATAAAAAATCTGATGAGTTTTTAAAACCTCATGTGATCGTCTAAGCAGATTATATTTAAAAATAATTTTAGGTCATCGACAAAAAGATGATGTGATACAAGCTTTAGAGACACATCTTTAATACATTAGATAAAGAATGATGGTCTCAGATTTGAGTGTTGAGGCACTCCAGAAAACGCTAAGAAGTTCTCGGATTTAAATCGATTATATGAAAAAAATAGTATACGTCTGGATAAATGAGATTTGCTTAAGTGAAGAAGATTACTATTGAATCTGTATAATTCTAATTTTGAAATTAGTATATTATTATTCATCTTGTCAAAGGTCTTCGAAAAATCAGTATACACGACATCTTTTTTAATTTGATCTATATGATTTGCAGTTATCTGGGTAAGTTCTGCTAAATTTGTAATTGTAGAACGTTTTGCTACGAGCCAATCTTGATTAGGAGATAAAACGGATTATACGCCAAGATAAATCTAGGTATGTACCTTTCAAAAACTTTTGCAATGCGATAATCTTTTATATCATATATATTTTCATTTTTTAATATAGGACAGATCCTTGTTACTTCTCAAACCTCAGGAAACATGTGGGTAGAGAGTATATGATTAAACAAAATGAGAAGTAGGTCTATGAATACCCTGAGCAATCTTTAACAAGAAAGCTCGGAATCCGATCACTCCCATGGGTCATTTTGTTTTTAAGTTTTGATAATGATTGACGAATGTCCACTTGTGTAAATCTTATTACCTATATCTATATCTGTTTTTATGTGTTATGTGGAAGCTGTTGAAAAAAAATCATATATTTATTGACAGAATACACATTATCGCTTTTATGAGATTGGGGTGAATTCTAAAAATTCTATTTACGGAAACTGAATTACCTCCGGGGAGAAATGAGCGTCAGAAATAACCCACTGAATCGAAACTCTCTTGTGATCTAATTCGGTACTTTGTATCCTGGGGGGAGTCGAGAATTCCTCACTTTGTTAATTAATAATTATAAATAGAACACAAACATGTTATTTTTTATTTTCTTATTTCATCCAATTCTTTAAACAACTTTAGACATCGAATTATTTCATATGCAAATTCCAATTTATATGACTTAAATCTATTCATTAACGATGATATATTTAACACTTCATTTCTGTTTCGTTCGTTTTCAAATACTGAGCCATGCATATACAGTATATCTCAAACATACAAGATCGCCTTCATATTCCGTAGATTTATGTTCATATTTATTATCCTATATTGTCTTACGAATATTTTCACCATTTCACAGTACACAGAAGATGCAATCGTGTTCATATTATTAACGGAACCTACATGTATTAATAAAATGAGGCAATATAATACAAGTATATAGAGAGTGTCTCATTTGGAAGTATAGGATGTGATTTGTGAATAAAACTAATATTTGACAAACTGACGTTTTTTATTCTTCAATATAAAATGGAGACGATACGAATAAAAATGGAAAAGAATATAGTTCATATGGCCGCCTCTATAGTTTATTTCATCGCTATTTGCCAAATAAAAAATATCAAAAACTTCCGGTGTCTTGTTTTTATGGCTAGACTTAGATAGACTGTTCCGTTTATCGGCAAGATAAGAGCAAGAGAGTTTTTTATTTGGAAGATAGCGATGAAATGAATAGTACAGAATTATTAAATTGTAGAATTTATTTTTACTATAAGATATATTTTGATTCAGTCATTCATTGGAGGTAATCTGAATTCATTTTCATTAAATTGTTTGGGATTATTATTTGGCAAATAGCGATGAAATGAATAGTACTCCTCTAGCATGATGTCATTCGTTTAGCAAAATAATTGTCCATAACAAGAGCACATAAAACCGGCTATATTTCCCGAGTAACATATTGAATGTTTGCTTTAAGATAGTTGATTACAAAAAAAATCCAGTGGTATTAAATCACGTGATCTTGCAGACCAATTGATGTCAGCATTCCGCGAGACAACATGATCAGGAAATTTGATATGCAATAGAGGTTGCACGTGCTGTATGATACGATGCACCGTCTTAGTGAAACCACATGTTATTTAAATCCAAATCATCAGTTTGGTGGAAAAATAAATTGTTTAACATGTCACCATAGTGTTCCCCATTTGCTATGTTAGCATTATCAGCTTCATTTTCAAAGATTTATGGTCCAATTACTCCACTACTCCAAAATGTGTACCAAACCGTCTTTTTTCTGTAAATAGCAGGTGGATTTTCGGTTTCCCAAATTCGATAATTTTGTTTACTGATGTATCCGTCAAAATGAAAATGTGCTTCATCAGTGATCAAAATGTTGTTGCAACAATCAGCATCACCTTCTTTCTTCTAACGCCCAATCAACAAATGTACGACATTGTAAATGGCCCGTAACTTTTAACTGTTGTGGCAACTGAATTTTGTATGCTGACCGATGCAGGTCTTTTTTTAAAATCCATTGCGTTGACTTGGCTCTTGACAGATTCAATTGTTGTGCACCACGTCGAATTGATGTGTTTGGATATTCCCGTACATTTTCTCTCACTGCAGCAATATTTTCTTCTGACCGACAACGACGACGACGTATTGATGTTGACTTATCAATAACAAAACTTATCTCTTCAAATTTCTTGATTAAGTTACGAACTCTTAATTTTGTAGGCGTTTCATTTTGTCCAAATTTTGTACGAATTTTTCTTAATGCAACTGTAAATGATCGTTTGATTATTTTTCTTAACCCTCGGCTGGCTACGTTGTTGCACTCAGTGCCACATTTTTCGCTTTCACCGTTCTATTTTTAGCTCGGTGATGGGTTTCCCCTTACAATTGAAATATTTGTTAGTCAACCCTTCTCGAAACAGGTAACGTTTTCAGGCCGACTTTTTCTCCATCGCGTTGGTCGAAATTTGGTTGAGAAGTGGTTAGCATCGTAGACCACTCGCGGGAGTTTCTGACTTCAAGCATTTATTCTATTTTGTGCTATCCGCAACCACCTATGTCAGTTTTTAATTTTGATTTTTACTCTTTTTTCTTTTTTATTGTGCTTTTGTGATAGGGTCGGTGGGGAAACATTTAGTTTAGACTATGTCCCTGCAATTCTTTAAGAGTTATCAGACGAAGAACGTGATTGAACGAACTTGATAATCACTTCAGTGAGTCAGAACAGTCTGGTGATGACGAACATGAGAATCCTTGTTCTTTTTATGTCGGAAAGGACAAAAAAGAAAGGTAAAACCAGATACAAGAACATAACAAAAATTTTGCCAGGGCCAGAAAAAAATTATCGTACTGTATCCACACTGCTCGATACTTTTTCCATATCTTTTAACCACACGATTATTGATCAAATTGTATACTTTACGAACATGTACATCCAAACAAAGAAAAGAAATTACGGGAGAGATCGTGATTTTTCTCTCTTTCTCTCTTTCTCTCTCTCTCTCTCTCTCTCTCGTGTTCTCTCCATTTGTCATTTAATTTGTTGGTTACATTCAAGAAGACTAGAGAACAGGAGACATAACTCGAGTGGTGGGGGTAGCACGAAAAGCGTCCGCACTGTGATCACGTGGTGTGCTTCATCATGGCGGCCATTGCGTAGAATCGAGCGAGGTTATTTTTATTTTCTGTTTTGAGTGTTTCCAGTTTTTCTGTTGAATATGTCAAAAGCGTCGAGATATTCTTGCGTTGCGAATTGTTCCTGCAAAAGCCCTGATCGCGGCTCAATTGAACCCGACATTTTGATAGTGTGAGAGAGAAACCGCGATAGATAAGGACAAACGGCATGCGCAGATCCCGCGCGCTTCTACGCGAGCCTGCCATATTGCCGACGTTTTTCGTGTCACCCCCACCACTGAATTTTCGAGGAGCTATGTTTCCTTACTCTCTAGTTTTCTTGGTTACATTAATTCGAGAGATAAAAAAAAATTGCTAAATAATCAAATATTTGGTAGCGTTGCACTTTGTGCAACGCGCGACCGTTGGTGTCATGAAAGGGGACGCGACCGGCCGAGGGTTTGAAAACGATGATGGTTTGTAGACAACAGTCGTTAAATATTGACGCCCTATCTTCAACAGAACACAAATGGCGGGAAATTCATATCCTGTAGTTCCAACTGAGATATCCTACATAATAATACGAATCGCATCATTGTATATAATAAAAATAATACTCATAGCCGTATGACCGCGACGTGGCATACAAAATGTATCTAGTAGATTTAAAAATTCATGGCCAGAGTGGGTTTTATCTCGTTTTACTATCCAATGAATCACGTTTTAACATCACTAACGGTACGTTTAACCAAAATAACGCAAGCTAATAGGGTCATTAGGCAGTTATTACGCCAATCGCATAAAGCAAGCAAATAGACCTCACATGCGTACAAGTGGCCCTTATTCGCCAATAACTAGCCACAGTGTTTTTAATAGGCTGGAGATTAAATTTTATGGTTAAAATGTCAATTAAAATACCTATTGCACATCTATGGACGGCATGAAGTTGTAAAATATGTTCTAGTGTAGCACATATCCGCATTTTAGGTTCTGTTCCTCACGTTGGCGTACGAAAATATAAAAATCCACTAACGAGGTCCTTTTGAACCGCCAGCTGCAATACGACAGGTCGTTGGCTTAACCACCTGTGGTCCAGTAGGACCAAAAATAATCAAAGAAAATGATACATAATATATAAACTTTATGACAACTAATATGGTAATATTTATACAGCGTGCACGCAAAGTGTGGAATCATGATAATTTTTGGAACGGCTTAATGGATTTTAACAAAATTTTGTTTATGTAACTTATCCAACCCCCCTAAATTAGTGGCGGTACTCTCGGTGGTTCCAATATTACAGAACTAAGTTTTGAAGTGAAAATAGAATATTCGCTATATCCTTAATTTTTCTGTCAGTTATCCATCGTCTGTTCAATCACTCGGCAATATAATTTATTACTTAAATCTGGATAACCTCACATAAAGAGGTAAATGTTAGTACTGCTATTATTCTTCCTTTAAGTACATATTCTAGTATCTTTCAGTAGTCTATATTGGTCAAAAGGTCTAATACAAAATAGTCTATCAGTGCCAGATCGGAAGATATAACTGACCATTTGATAGCTTCTCTTCTTCTAATCCAATAATTTAAGTAAACAGAAATCTAGTAAAATAATCGTGTACGCCACATAAATAAGGAATACCCTCATCATACTGAAACCAAATCGATGACCCATTAACATGGTAAAATGTGTTCTATCCACCTCAAAATCAATAGGTGTCATTTGGGAGATGTCCGCGATCAGAATCAGTCAGATACGATTTAGTTGAGTTATCGTGTTAACAAAAAAAAATTCTCAAATAGCCCACCATCGTGCTCTCTCAGGATCCATTAACAGGGTGGGGTATGTCCTATCTACCTCAAAATCAATATATGTCATCTGAGAGACGTCCCCGATCAGAATCAGTCAAAATCTGATCGATCCGACACGATTTAGTTGAATTATCGTTTTAACAAAAAAAATTCTCAAATAGTCCACCATCGTGCTTTTTATGACTCATAAACAGGGTGTGGTGCGTTCTATCCACCTCAAAATCAATAGGTGTCGTCTGGAAGACGTCCCCGATCAAAATCAGTCAAAACCCGATCGATCCGACACGACTTAGTTGAGTTATCGTGCTAACAAAAGAATAAATGCTGACGACAACGATGACAGCGACACACACACACACTTTTTTTTTAGTTTTTAGGCCTAAAAACGAAAAATATACCCTAGAAAAAAATGTTTTTACACGATTACATTACTTTTCCGCGTATAGTGGAGTGCGGAAAAGTAAAAATTGCCCAATCATACGAACAAAATTTTTAACAAATCAATAAAGGATTACATCGACTTAAATAAATTTCAAAACAAGTTGCAGCTAATGACCTGGATCTTCTTCGTTTAGTCTCAAAACAATATTACCTCAAAAGAGTGCAGTTTTCCTTTTTGCGAAAAATAACAGGTAAAGTAAAAAATCCTTCAAAATTGTATTACTTTGGCCTTCTATTCAATATATTATAAACCTGCATAAGGATAGTCTACTTTAATAATGTTTTTTAATTAACTGATAACTTATTCTCTGTTATTTTGTCGTCTTTTCACTATTTTCATTCTTTAAGATATAAATATATTTGCCTTTTTATCCCTCTTTGTCTTTCTAATAACATACATTCCCCCTATAAGAAAATATAAGACGAGGCTTATGTTTTGTGAAAAGTATTTACAGAATGTCAATTTATATAGAAATGCTTCCTTTTTAATTTTGTGAATAAAATAAATATACGCTATTATTTTTATAAATAATTTTAAGTTTAATACCATCAAGACAGAATGTAATGACACATTTTCAATTAAATTTTTCTAAAATATAGGCAATACAGATTAGTTTCCGAGTCAATTATCTTTTTGGGCAATAAAAGCCTTGGCCATTTTGAAAAAAAAACACTTAAAAAAATTATTTATTGCTTATGTTTCAGGGGAAAATATATCCTGGTAATTTTTTGCATAAACATTATTTCACAAAAAGAAATTTGCGCAAGTGACGGAGTTTATTTTTTTTTCCTCTTAATAAAAGCATTTTTTTCTTTATGCCTCTTACGATAAGCGACTTGTTGATGTTACGTGACAAAATTTAAGAATTCTACATAAAGTAATATAAAACAACTAAATAAATGAGGAAAAAATAGGTGTATTTTAACAACCCTCTAAATTCATCTAAATATCAGTATGTTTGAGTAATAGCACATTAAGGAAAATTATAAAAATTATATCTTCTCCAAACTCTTGACTATTGATTGCCATGCTGCTCAAGTTTTATAGCATACTGAAAAGATGGTACAGGTCAAGAAATTTTCTATTACACAAATTCACAACTAAATTATCTCACTTTCTTACTTACTTTCCCTTTGTGACAAGTAATTATAGATTTTATGTTTGCTTGGATGCAAAATGCTTTTTAAAATATATTCAAATCAACCAATAAATGTTTTTTCGATTAATCTATAAAATCGGCATATTCGTTAATTATGAGCTAATTTTTTATAGCGTATACAGTATGTCCCAAATTGAATCCCCACCATTGCAATCTCGACCACTAAAGGATATAGAAAGTTGCTTAAATTCACAAAGCTGTAGCAAATTTAACACTGATTTTGAATCCGAGGGCTTGTCACCACAAATTATTTTGTCATTAAGAAGCTTGCATGGTCCAATCCCTTAGTCTACTTAATATAAAAACAGAAATCGTCCTTTAATAGCTCACATTAAATTAACCATTAATGTGATACATTACTAAAAACGAAATTTTACGTAGATTTCAAATCTATATAAAATCCAATATGGTGCCCTAACAAAAGTGGAAGTGGCAAGTTATATCTAAAGAACAAAACTTTTTACACCACCGTAATGTATATAAAAAGGTACCTGATGGATAGGAGGAAATGGTAGCTGTCATGTATTCGTACAGTTAATCATTTGAAGATAGTGCGCAAAAACGAAAATACAAAATGTCTTTGTAACTTTGAAACAACCATAATTAGCCTTGATTCCTTGACAGATTCGAAATCAGTATTAAATTTACTACAACTTTGTTAATTTAACTGACTTCTAGCACTCGTAGTTTTCAAGATGGCAATTAATAGTCTATGCTAACTACACATTGAATTTTATTTAACAAAAATGTTCTGAAAATATTCAAAAGTAATTAGTAAAATTATTAAACCGGGTCTATATTATTCTGCCTTATCCTGTAGATGTTTTGATAAAAACATAAACATCATAATATGGATAACGTCGTTTATGTTGTAGTATTTACAACTGTTTTTAAATTTCAATAGTAGTAGTACAACACTTTTTATAAAAAACATTCAGAATTTCGCTTCGTTGTGTGTAACCCCGCCATATTTGAATACTTATGTTATTTATGCACTATTAAATTTTACCACCTGCCACTGGCTAAAACGAAAAGAACAGTGCGAGAATGAGAAATTAGCATAACGTAAAGCAAGGAATCCTTCACAGCTGTCCGCCTTCGATTTTACTAAAATATCATGTCATGACACCGTCTTGGTAACATAGGATGAGATACTACCCCTCTACTACTGCCACGGCAGAATTTCTCAACTGTTTCAGGATATCGATATTTCCAACATACTGTAGGTACAACGTAATTTTAATGATCAAGAACATATTCGAAGGCACTTTTAGAAATATATTTATTTGCTTTGGCATATTTACATCTGCTATAAAATATGTTAAATTTTTAAGGAAAATATCTTACTTAGAAAAGGAAATACCCAAATGCAATTTTCAGGATCTGCTTTTAAAATTCATCTGAGACAAACTGCTTTAATTTGACAGCAACTTATCATAGAATACATTACTTTACACAGTTATTTCAGGAATGCTATATTAATAACACATTTGTACATAAACGTAGCTTTAATATAAAAGAAGACATTAGACTGGAACTGGAGATATATTTTCGATTGATTCAGTTATATCAATATATGTATATTTACATCCACTGCCCATTTAAAGTCAGTAGGGAACATTTCTATAGAAGGTTTGTTTTTTTTTTTTCAAAATAACCTACCATTTCGGAAAATAATGCGGCAATAAAGTTTCCTGAAGCACGTAAATTTTCAGTACTTTCGATGTACTGAAAGAGAATAATCCTAAATTTTTACCATTAGATTACCATAAATGAAAATAACTTCCACGCTTTCCGCAATCGTGTAAATCATCTTTCGATTAAATAAATTACCTGACTTGCTCAACTACTTGACAAATTTTAATCTATCATAATGTGAATACCAACGGGTCCTTAAAAAATGTCACAAAACCGTACGGCATGGCGATATCACGTTGTAAATTATCCCATAATTACTCCCTAGAAGGTCTTAAACTTTCCTGGATTTACCTAAGAAGCCAATCACTTGGCGCTAACCTAGATTGCCGACTTGGAGTAAATCAATTGTAGGTTCGATTCCCATATCAATGGGCTGCGCATGCCTGTGTGTGCCCTCGTGAATGTCCGGGAGTTAAGTAGAAGAATATCACTAAACTAAATCTCCCTTCCAGAATACTAAAGACACAAAAAAGCGATGCCTTTATGCACCTATTTAAAAAAAAAGTCATAAAATTGTTCAATAAATACACTACTGAATTGCAGTTGAAACTCAACAGAGGTATTACAAGGTGGGTTACCCTATTTTAGACTTACAATGTCGATAGAATGGCCTGGGTGGTCGATAAGGCGAAGGGGTGAGTTGCACCAATTCGTCGAAAGTAATATAGATTGACGCGTTTTAAGGAATTTTACTGTCCCTGTACTTCCTGAGGTATCCAGGGTGGATATTTAAAAAAAAGTCCAAAAAGCTCCATTTTCATTCGTTTATAATTCCAAAATTAATCAAAGTCTAGACCCCAAGTGTGGATATATATATGCAAAGAGAATTAAAATCCCTTCAATAGATCGAGGTATCACTCGATCCCTATTCCCTAAAATATTTGTGGAAGGGTGATCATCCTGCCAGGGGGTGAAATTGTACATCTAAATTTGCCATACTTCTGTAGTCCCCGCGAAACAGAAATTTGACCTGTTTCAGAAATTTGTCATTAAACAGACATGAATCGAGTAATACAGGGTAGGTTTTCAAAAAAAATCACAGTGTATATCTTTTATTTTTAGGATAGAACTTAAATAACAGATAATGACAAATATAAGATATATAAAATATATTTATATATAGTTTATAATTTTATCTATTGTTTGTTGAGTATGATTAAATAAATAAATAAAAACGCAATAGTAGGTATATAATTTCCTATATAATTTTAAGTTATATAAGTATGTAATACATACTCGCAAATGAAACGAGCATATACTCAAAAATAAAATATAAAATAATTTTACACTTACAGCCATGCAGCAAGTTTTGCATGTCTTTGGATATCTGCGCGGTCTCAAGATTACCCCGAATATTTCGCTACATTCGATAGGAGTTATGTGAATCGATGACACGGGAAATGCATTGAGGGTGCCCTTTATCGGTATAGCCTCCAGCTATATAAATCGCGTTAGTCAGGAAGTTATCAGAAGGGTCTATATTTACAGGGACATTTTTAATATTTGTCGTGATATTCACTTGATATTTCTTATTTATTGGTGTCGATTTCTTCATGTTCAAGAGAGATTCGACCTAAATTTAAAGAATCGATCGTACTTTTTATTTTATAAATCTGGAAAAAAGTGTAATCATTCATAATTTTCTTATCATAGCCATAGATTACAATTTTATTTTTGTACTAAATATGTATTGGTTACGACAGTTGATTATAGGCTGAATGCAGAATACATACGAAAAAAAGTGTTTTCTAAATTTTACAGGCAAGAGGTTTCAATTATACAAAATTGGTATTTTATTTAAATGTTAAATGATTAAAAATATGAGGAAATGGGAGCCCTGAATAGGGGTCGAGAAGGGACATTTGCCTCTGAACATTACGACCTATTCAATTATAATAAAGTCCTGGATGTATTTATAAGAAATTTAAAGAAAACCAAAATAAAAGTTTTAAAAATATTTTTGGTATATTAAAAATACCAAAAATCAATTTTTGGAGTTTATTACATTCTTAGTTTCAAAATAAGCATACCGTCTATTTCCTATATTTCAGGAAAATATATGGAAAATACCTCATTACGTCCTTATCATAACATATCTTGTTATTGATATTTTTATTGATTTTACAAATATTGATATTTTTATTTTATTGAACATGGTTTATTTGATATATGGTTTATTTGTGTGATGGTTTATTTGATGTACGAGTATTTTAAAATCTACATTTTTATTACGGTTTTTACATATGTTTGTCTGTAATTACAAACCAGCTTATGTATGTAGTCTATTTCTTTATTTTACAAGCTGTAGTAGAACAACTGTTGCTAATATTCTGGTAGGTGTAGTGACCTTTGAATAAGTGAGTACCAGCTGAGAAGAACTACAACTCTTTCCCGTTCTAGGAAACTTCTCTACTCCCCTTCCCCTTTTTAGCCTATTATATGTTTTCTTTAGAGACAGTACAAATATTTTGGAGCTGAAAGTTTACACGTAAGGATTCTTAGAAATTCTCTATTTCATTAAACATTATCTTTACAGTATAATTTCCCGTTATACCAAAATTCAAAAGTAATATTATTTGGCATACTTTTATATACGATATTTCTACCTTCAAAATATTGATTGGGGTTCCCAACCAAAAGAAAAAAGTTTAGATTCACAGGAATTGAGTTCCTACCCCTAAACCCTCAGGATGCGAAGGGGGATGTTACACAAAAAGACAAAGATAAAAACACCCACGCTCAGAGAGAATTGTTGAGACTCAAACTCAAAAACTCGTTGAACCTCAATGTTAGGCCCAGTCCGCCACCCCGGACCACAGTGCGAATGACATTATCGTAGCTACCATCCAACCATCAACCAAACAGTTACCAACATATTATAATTATTTCAGAATAATGCAGGATTTTAAGCCAAAACTAATTCTTACTTACCACTGACACTATGTGAAGTAGTGGTGTAAAATATTACACCAATATTATACTAAACGGGGTACGTACACACGTCAGTTTGGGGTGAAATGAATACCTCAAGGCTGTGTAGAATTGTAGTGCTTGCTGATGTGAATTTTCATACCACTAGTGAAGTAAAGTCAGCACGACCTCCGGAATACACTTCACCACCTTTTAGTGCGAAGTTTAATTCAATTTTAGCCCTTTTATTATTCATATCGTTTAAAACAGACAATAAAACACCTCTGACGGGGAATGCATTTAATTCTATACACTTTACTGCATTTATTTTTCAAAAATATCTTGTAATACTAAAATATATATTGGAGTATGGTGTGTAGTGGTGGAAGTTTGGAACATAATATATTCGCGAATAACGCAGCCAAATTTATATAAATGTCATATTTGAAGTATTACTTCAAGCGTTAATTATATCAAGCTTTCTATTTAAACCTTCTGATATCGTCCTAATGTGAATGATGTTCTAGGTTAATAAATAATAAGGGTTCCTTAATAATATCTAGAAAGAAACCTATTAATATATTAATAATTTTTCTCATAATAAGAGAGAACATTAATTCTCACTGAAAATTGCATTCACACTAAAAATTCTGGCTGAAAATTGAGCACACTATCCTGTGTGTACAAAATAGTTTTGTGCGCATAAGAAATATATGTTATGTGTACACTAACTCTTAGAAATATGTACAGGATGTTCTGGAGAAGATATCAAAATCGTACAATGTTGATCTCCGGCAAGTTCATTATTCTTAATGCAACATTAGATTTTTACTTCCTTCTAATTGGAAACATTAACAGTACTACTGAGTCTACAACATAATGATCCAAAGATCAATACATTTGTTAAAATATTAATGTTCTATAAATCCCTCATTAACGCCTACTTATTGCAGCTAATATTCGATTAAATAACTTATGACACTTACTTAAAAAATGGACAACTTTATATCAATAATGTCGTATGGAGAGGAGAGCAAAACTATACAATTCTCAACTTTGCATTACTTTCAGTTACGCAAAAAAACTTTATCATATTCCACTCGCCACGAAATACCCTGTATATAAGGAATTTCATTCATTAGATTCATCGTCGAACGGGAAACAGCTCAACTCATTGACTATTATTTATCAATCGGTATCTATATATAATTTAAAGCAATAAAAAATATTCAGATATCATTTTCAGGTAAATTTGTAAACTAGGAACTGTTATATAAACGTAAATAATGTATTTAACGTACCTATATTTTTTTATTTAAAAACTACGAAATAATTAATTGTACCCTGTATATAGTATGTGAAGGTAAAAAAGATTCCCCGTTTCTCATTTACATGTTAATAACTCCTCTTGGTAGCACTTGATAGATATGTATAAAGCCGCATATTTAAAAATGAAAGTCGAGGTATTTCAGATTTTTTTCTAAATCAGTTTACGAAATATTACATTTATTTCAAAGTTTTACACCACACTGTATCTATGACGTGTTATGCTAACCGTTACGAGCTGAAATACCTGTATGGCCATACTCCAAATCAGCATAAATATAATATAAATTATTCTGTAAGGTGACACGTCATTAAGCTGAGATCTATCTAGTACGGATTTCATTGTAATGTGAATAAACGCTTTCCTCTCGCTCATATTCTCGACAGGAAAACCCCGGTGCTTGGATCTACACCTCGCAAAAAAATGCAAGCTCCAGTAAGTGAAATTATTAGCGAAATAACAATAATCCACATATCGGTAATTGCATCGTCCGGTGTAATTTTCGCCTATATTACCCGACGTCTCATGGTTTGTATTTTTAATGCCATACTTTAAGGAAATTCTAGCGTGATGCCAGAGGTGTAGGTAAGTTGCCCGAAGCGCTGTGGAATGCCGTCAGGCAAGTGCACGCCCAGATCGCGGTCCCCGAGGGCCCCACATGATCGGAGAACTCTCGCAGTGTCCTTTCTTGTAAACATAATGACTGATTGTCTCATCTGACTAACAGTTCTGACACTAAAATTGTTTGCTTAAAATTATTACTGTTATTATGTGTAATAATTTATTTTCCACGGGTCGAATAGAGATGGTACATCGACGATTCTCCAGAATATAATATTTATACGAAACGAATATTGGTTGCAGAAAAAACAACATTTTATAGTTACAAAATGATGTAGATATATTAACTTTCTGTGAAAATTATATATTGCATCCACTGATAAAATATTTGACTCTTCGTAAATTCCAGATGTTAAAGGCAATCTAAAAAAACTTAAACGAACAGCACTAAAACGATATTACTTGTTTCAGAATGACTTATTGACCAGATGTAGATAATAGTTGGATAATAATGCTTCATAGAGCTCACTGTGGTACATAGGAGTGCCAATAACCTTTTTGGGCGACTTATACTCGTATATAATAATTTTTCATTATGTATCAGAATTATTGGAATCCAAAACCACAAATTGTAGAAATGGCGAGGTTACTGGGCACTTGGTGCCAACTTGGTTCAAACTATATTTCTAATAATTGTTTCGGCTTTTATGCCATTCTCAAAAAGTGACAAATTTTTACTAAGCCTAATAAGTATAAATAAAATTCAGTCTATATAACCAGATACCAACACCTGGTAATTTTATATTATGGCTGCTTTTATTATTGGGGATGTTCCAAAATCTGTTTAATCATTAGTGATTACTTTTTTCTTAAACATTGTTTTTTATTTCTAATACTTCTAATCAATCTAATCTTCTGCCTTTACGTTCATTGTGTAAAAGTTTTATTTTTTGGTAGTATGAAAAATGATTGTTTGTTATACAACGCTCTGAAAAACCAGTGCATTTTTTATTATTTTAAATAGATTTTTTATGTTCATCATAACGCTTTTCTATCATCACAATCAGTACATTCTGTTTCATAAACGTCACTTTTTTGTGATTTTTACAACTTTTTATAATTTTCTATTTACTAATAAGAAGCCTAAATTATTTCTGTTTATACATATAGGTTTTATATTGCGTTTTCTTAATCTATTACTTATTTTATCACTAACATTTGAAGTAAAGATAAAGAAGTAAAGATAGAAAACAATATCACTATATAAACTTACATTTATAATCTTTATAACGAGGCATATTATATCACACAATATAGACGTTCATTAATTATTGTTAAAAAATGCATGCAAAGTAAATTATAATTATCTTTCCTAGGGATGTAGTTTGTCGTTGCTAAGGGGTTATTTATAAAGTCAAGAAAGATTTAAACTTGTACATTATATGTGTTTTTGGGAAAAAGTTATTTGCCAATTAAAAATGAATATATATAATCATTATAGATTCTGAGGAAATACCTTCAAATATTCCAGAGGCTATTAATAACGCTCTATCAAGTTTATTACCTGAAAAATCAAAACCAATTTACAAAAAAGCTTACAAGAAATGTAAGTACTGGTGGCAGCACATAAAAGTGTTAATTTTAGACAGTAGGTAGTAGATAAGCTATGAAAGTACGACATCAATATCCCTTGTATTTGTATGTATAATATATTTTCTTATGGAGGTCCATTCTGGTTATTTTTGAATCATTTTAAGGTCACACAGTCGGGAGTGACCCCCGCCCCTCTACCACTAGCTTCCGTGGTCACTCCCGATTGTGTCAACCGACCTTCATATAATTCAAAAATGACCAGAATGGACCTCCATAAGAAAATACATGGGATTTTGATGTCGTACTATCATAGCTTATCTACTGACAGTGTTATGTAGTTATTTTCTTGAAAAGGACGAACTCTCAAAAATCTTCCCTGTGGAGGCTATAGTTAAGTTTGAAAAATATGGGATACATGAAGTATAGTATAGATATATCAAGATATTGAAATTTGATAGCATTTCTGAAATGAAAATCGAAGTAATATAAACTTAAGAAATCTATGATATTAAGAAAATGTATCAAGAAAATGTGTTTTCATTTTTAAAATAAAAATCGCATATTAATACGATTTTCATTAACTTCATAGACTCAATAAATAATTCATTCATTTCATAGACTCAATAAATCTATGATATTAAGACAATGTATATGTGCAGTGTTGGACACTTTGAAGCTGATAGAACTAGCAACAGTATGTAGACGAGAAGAGCTGACCTATATGACAATTAATGACATTGAAGATTTAAGAACTCTTGTAAAAGTAAATATACCTAAAAGAAAAAAATCAAATAAATATACCTAATACCGAATTTAATATACCTAATCAAATCTCCTTGGTTTACTGGCATAATATTCAAAATAAAACAGAGGAATAAAGCTCATTCTTATTATAAGAAAACTGGATATCAATTGAGTCTAGAAAATTTAGAATCCTTAGATAGAGGATCTAAGGAGTTTGATCTCTAAGTAGCAGAAATCAGAAGTGATGTAAATTTAACTAGAAGAACTATGCCGATATAGCTAAGCAAGATATTTTTAATAATCCGAACCATTTCTGAGGCTATATATATATATATATATATATATATATATATATATATATATATATATATATATATATATATATATATATATATATATATATATATATATATATATATATATATATCCACGTCATGGCCTGTTTGGGTAATCTAGAATCTGTCATACGGTGTACGTGAGCGTACCATATAAGCTGTTTTCTTTCAATATCACAGGTTATATTGTCTGTAACTCCCATTTGTCGAAATACCTCATCGTTTCTTATTCTTTGAATTCTTGATATGCCAGCCGATCTTCTCAGAGCATCCATTTCCGTAGCTTCAATCTGTCCATAAGCCTCAATGTTTCAGCCCCATGGATTAAGGTGCTTTTTATTAGGGCGTTGTAAATATTAAATTTTCGTCTTTTGTTTATGTTTTTGTTCCACATAATGCCATATAAACACCCAATTACTTTTTTTACTTGAATTATTCTTGCTCGTATCTCCTTATCATCTGTTCCCGTTGAATCAAACATAGTTCCCAAATACTTATATTCGTTGTACCCTTCTATTGTTTCCAAGTCGTTGATATGTAAGTCACTCTTGTCATTGCCTATGCACAAATATTTTGTTTTCTGTGTGTTCATTGACAGACCCCATTCCTCATATGTTTCTTTCAATTTCCTAGTCATGTATTCTAGATCTTCTTTGTCACCTGCCAGTACTGCTTGATCATCTGCAAACTGTAATGTGGAAATGGTTGAGTTTGATAGAGGTATTCCCATTCCGTGGCATTTCTGTTTCCATTTCCACATATCTTTCTTGATGTATATCTTGAACAAAGTGGGTGAGATGCAACATCCCTGTCGCAAACCTTTTGTAACTTGGAAAGGTCGCGATAGCTTGTTCCCCACTTTAATTTTGGAATTTGAATATTTATACAGATTTCGTACTGCCGTGATGAGTGTGTGATTTATATTTGTGTCCATTATTGATTCCCACAGTTTACATATTGGTATATTATCATACGCTTTTGTTAGATCTACAAATAAAATATGAGTTTCTTGGTTTGTGGCTGCTCTTTTTTCAATGATTTGTTTCATACAAAATAAGTTGTCATTACAGGATCTACCTGCTCGAAAACCACTTTGTTCTTCTTCGTCACAAAACTCTTCTTCTATAAGATTTCGAAGTATTCTTCCATGTAGTCGACTTACCGTGCTCGTTATTGATATGCCTCTATGGTTTTGACAGTTGTCCTTGTTACCTTTTTTATGTATAGAGATCATGTGTGTTTCTCCCCATATTCTAGGAACTTCTTGTCCATTTAAACATTCATTAAATATGTACGTGAGTAACCTAAATAGTTTTGGTGTTCCACTTTTCAGCAATTCGGCGTAGATACCTTCGGTTCCACAAGATTTTCCATTTTTGAGCTTCCTGACAGCCTTACTTATTTCTTTTTCACTTATATAGACTCTTTCTCCTTGAATAATTATTATCCGTGTTGTCTCTTCCATGTATTCTTTTCTTGTTTAGAAGGATAGAAGGTCTTGGTAATGTTCATTGTTGTATAGGTATTATTTGGATATTAACTTTATCTCTACCTGTGTTTTTTACGGATTTCATAAATTTCCAAGACTCCGTACATTTTCTACCACCAATATATGAGTCAATTTCTTTGCATTTGTTGTCCCACATCTCGTTTTTTCTGAAGTTGATTGTTCTTCTTGTTTGTCTTTTTACTTCCTCATATTCTTGTTTATGTTCTTGATCTTTTGTATCCATCCATTTCATGTAATGTTCTTTTTTTAATTTAACGAGATCTTCTATATCTTTGGTCCACCAAGGTGTATTGCTCTTTCTGCTTTCTTTTATTCCTAGAGCTTCATTGGCTGCTTTGTGTAAGCTTTCGGTGACATTTCGGTAAGTTTCTGAAAAAGATGTTTTTGGTTCATTTAAGTATCTATCCAGTCGGCTTTGGTATAGATATCTAGTGCTTTCTTCCGTTAAGCTATCGAGGTTGTACTGTGGATAATCAGCCTTTTCTAAGTTTTCATCTGTATTTCTTTCATCCGATTCTTCTCTCCACCTTGATATAAATATTTTTGCTTTAAGTAGATAGTGGTCCGATCCGCAAATTGCGCCTCTGTAAGCTCTCACGTCTTGCGTTCGAAGTTTTGTTGTTTGTCTAGTAATTATATAATCTACGAGTATAATAGATTTTTGTTTTCTAGTATGTTGTTCCCATGTATACTTGTGAATCGTTTTGTGTTTGAAGAATCCGTTGTTTATTTTAAGTTCATTTGAAGTACAAAGGTCTATATTTCTGAGGCTATATTCACTTAAAATATGGCACATCTTATATCCCCTCGATTGTTCATTACAATAGTTAAACCTTTGGGAACCTAGATTTAGTTGTTAATGCCTTTGTTAATTTCTTCTCAAACCTCTTCTCTCAAAGAAATTATAGCAATTACAATTATCCTTCTGATAAAGGGAGTGATTTATTGTTGCATATTAACTATTGCATTATACAGACGGATTATACACCCATATTTCTTCAATACGAGTCTGGTTATTGTGGGATCCCCGAACCTACTGCTTCAAATTGTAGGGGGGTTGCAAGGGCACTAGTGGTAGTTTAAGACAACTTTTCCCCGAGTACTACTAAACGAAGTGCCAAAGTAGTGTTATATGTGCCATAAAAAAGTTGAAACCACCTATGACGATGGGGCCTGACCTTGTTTCATCTTTTTTTTTTCAGTGGTTTTCAGTTTCACCAAAACATAAGATATGTTTTGGTGAAACTATTGACTGTAATATTGATTTAAATGTCAAAGACCTCACAGTTTTCTGAGGCATGGAAGAATGTCATGTGTAGTACCTATTTTTAAGAAAGGGGACAGGAGTGATCAATAACAACATGGTTTCATGCAATATCCATCAAGTATTACAAATTTGCTTTATATTACACAATTTATATCTGAAAAGAACCATAGAAATGAAGTAGATATTATACTCATATAGACTAAAACCTTAATAAGTTAGATTATTCCAATGTAATAAAGAAAAGGAGCTATTTCGATTTCTGCAACAGTTTCTTTTTTCAATTTCAGAGTTATATACAAATATAATTTCAAATGTCAAATACCAAGTATAAACAGATATTAAGTGCTCCACAAGGTTCTATATTAAGGCTGCTGCTTTTCGTAATTTTTATTAACGATATAATTGATAATCATCATACTCAGTTTTTGGATGATACAACTGTTTTTGCACAAATGAAAAATTTAGAAGACTTCTTGACATTTCAAAAGGTATTAGAAGACATTACTGAGTTGTGACTACTGTGAACAATCTGTTTTTAAATTTAGAGAAATATAATGTCATATTATATACCACGAGAAACGAAACTCTTAACTATAATTACAAATTGAACAATACAATTCTAGGCAGAGCTACTATATATTAGTTTAGTTAGACCTAAATTAGAACATGATTCGGCTGTCTGAAATCCGATATACCACATTCATAAAGATAGTATAGAAAAAGTCCAACGACACTATGAAGTCTGTAGCTTATATGCTTGATGGGGAATATCCTTACAGGGGGTTTCCCCATGACGTATTACTTTCCAGATTTAATTTGTATGCTCTAATAAAAGACGGTGTATCTCGCAGGTCATTATACTACATAAATTAATCAATAATATAATCCTGATTGTCCTGATTTATTTAGTATAACGTATATCAGAATACCCAGATCCATCTGCGATGTTAGCATTAAACCTTCTCCTAGTCAACACAGATTTAATACCTGCGCCCCCGATTTATTAAATGAATAAACATTACTTATATTGTTCTGTGTTACGAAAACAAAACACAAAATTAAAATCGAAGATAAATTTAAAAGAAGCTCGTTAGCCGTTTTTACATACATAAATATTTCTTAAAGGCCAATCAAAGTTTCGATTACAAACCAGGCATATTATTAAAGCTCCATATTAAAAGGCATATTTTAAATCAAAAAATTCCCAAATAAAGCTTCTCACATTGTGCGGTAACTGTCGCATGTTACTGCAAACTGTCGGCATATTTATTCCACAATAAACAAAACAATAGATGGTCAAACACGGCGCCAAAGCTAAACGGAATTGCTTGTACCTCCAGCGATTCAAATATCAAGTATACGTGACGGCACATTGGCTGTCGCCGAGTTACCGAAATATAACACCACTTATGCAGCATTTACGGTGGGCAGATTTTTAAATATTCGCTATTTCTTTAATGAATAAACATTCTATTATAGTTTTTATATCTTTGGTTTTTGTTTCAAAAATTTAAACTGTCCAAAATGTTAACGCAAGAAAAACTAATCACCAATCTTTTTTTTTGCAGGAACGGCTCACAGCGAGCGGACATGGATCCTTAACGTTAAGCAGTAGTTCTCCGGGGTATAGCGCTGGCGGTTCCAGTGCCCACCACAGAAGTTCTGGAGGACTCCACCACACGGCGGCGATGCAACATCAGTTGCCGCAGCCGGATTTCCAACCGCCATATTTCCCACCGCCATTTCACCACCCGCCTAGTCCACCGCCTCAGCAACATTTAGACTACCTGACGGATCCTTACGGAGGGCTCTCAGGCCTACATCACTATAATCAACTTGGGCTTCGGCCTCGAGACGGGGACAGCAATCATACACATGTTGTAAGTGTTCGTTTCTTTATGTGATTATATTTGTTGATCATATCATAAAAGCGATAAGTCATTATTTTTGTCATAAGTCATACTATCAATATTAAATGTCAAGCAATGATCGTAGCGACTATTACTTCGATAGGTGATGGATCGGCTCACTTAAAATGTCTAGCGGCGTATATATCATTGACTTCACAGTTTACACAAACTTAGGCAAGGTTTCTGTAGAAACATATCCAACATAAGCGGATATAATTTCATACACTAATACATCAACTAGACATACCAATAAAAATAGGTGTCTTGAATTAGGTTATAACATCTTAAAATTTCAAACAATATATACCAAATATAGCAAAAGTTATTTTGCTACATATGGTAAGAATATTTTTAATGTTACACCAAAATGTGAATAAAAAAACGACCGTAATTATATCTTAGATGTGTTCCATATGAGGCAAGAAATTAAAATTCACCTTTAGATTAAGAGAATAAAAATTGGAATAATTATAAGTGAACCTAATAACAGCCCAGAACACAATTAGGTTTAAGTACAACTACTATAAAATATCTAACAATAAAGTATAACAGCTTAAAAATAAATTTCCTTAGAAAACTTGAATTTGGGGCAACTCTTCGTAACCTTTCTAGAAGACTAAAAATTTCAAACTTGTGTCTGTTCCTTACAAACCACAGTTTACCAAAAGACAGTTTTTATGTATTGGGAATAACACAACTGCACTCCTTTGGCAACAAATTGCAACAGCCTTTGAGAAGTTCTGGAGATAATTGTAAAATATTAAAACAAAAAATGATAATGAAATTGACAAAATGTCCGAGATTTATGAAATCAATGATCAAGATCGTAGTCAAAAATAACGAAAAGATGAGTTGTAACTAAGTTCAAGGAATACATAGGTTACTAAAAGTATGTAGGATTTCGTTGCCCAACATTCTTTCGAAAACAACTATAGAATAGATTCTAGTAGCTTAAAATTAGTTAAAAGAATAACCAGTAACAGGCTGTTAGATGCCTTTGAATTTGTGTAGGTAGATCATTTATAGGAATTCTCTACAAAAGTCTTGTTTTGTTAGTCATGGGAATTGTTTATTGTCTTGTAGCTTTATACATATAGATTGCATGAAATACAGGAGTTAAAAAAATATGTCGACATATTCATAAAACATTGACTGAATTAAACCATGTTTACTTGGTGTCGAAGTCACCTATTGTACATTAGTATATAAAAAGTGTGTTTACAATTCGTTAGGCACTTCTAATATTTTGTTTATTTCTCCATATTTTAGGCCATACCAGTAGTCAGTCAGTGGCGGCGTAAAGGGGGGGCGGTCCGCCCCGGGTGCCAAGCACCAAGGGGTGACAAAAATTTGAGAAAAATCTTTCACGACATTTCGAGACGATTTTTTTAGAAAGAAAATCTCGAAGAAATTTCTTTGGAATTTGTGGAAAGTCTTTGAATATATGTAAAAAGTTTTTAACGAAATTTCCAAGAAATGTCTATTAAAAAAATTTAAAAGAATTTTCTTTAAGAAGAAAATTTAACGAAAGAATTTCCCTTAAAGAGACAATTGAAAGAAAATGAAAGAAATTTCTTTGAATTTTATTGAAAATTTTTGAATTTCTGTGGAAAATTTTCAACGAAATTCAAAGATAACTTTCAAAGAACGTGAACCAAACGACACGTATTTTTTTTTTAGAAAGTCACTGATTTTATTAGTGAATAATTTACAGGAAAGTATCCGAAAACTGAAAACGTTTTACGTAAATTCGAATTTTAAGTACATATTTCAAGCGCGCGCTGTGACAGTCGTCACAATTAACTTCTTGCTTATCGCGATCAGTTCTTTATGCTACCTTTCTTTTTGGTGTGAAGTCCTAGAAGAAGTTAACCAGACACAAAAGTATATACAAACATCTGGGCTATCGCTGGAAAAGTGTGTAAAAATCAAAGCCCTAAAAATTTTTCTTCGAAGCCAACGTATCCAAATAGTGGAAAGAGTTATTTCCTACGCAACTGAAAAATCTGAGGACTTGGATATTTCGATTGAAAGAAGGAGATTTCGAAAACTTATGCCAGGAGAAATGGCCCAAGACACTGGACTAACATTGCCAGAAGAGCTGCAGAGAGCTATGTTAGAATGTCTTGATAGATTTTACGGAGAACTAGACCATCGTTACAAAGCAATGGATGATATTCTCATAACATTTTGTGTTGTTCAGTCTAAAACTCTGCTTACGTCAACAGAAGAAGAACTTCGTGGTATAGTTCCAAATCTGACAAAAATATATGATGAATTTTCTGCAGATGACATTATTTTGAACATTTTACGACTGAGACGCCACTTAGAAGCCGCCATCATTTATTTCCAAGAAGCGGTCCAATGGACTACCTTGGAACTTCTGAAATTCATTGTACAATGGGACTATTCTGAGTCTGTTCCGAGTCTAGAGCTGTGTCTAAGATTTTCTTTAACTATTTGTGTTTCGATGGCTTCTTGTGAAAGAAATTTCTCAAAATTAAAGTTGATAAAATCTTACTTAAGATCGACAATAAGCCAAGCGCGACTTACCAATCTTTCCATATTGTCCATTGAAAAGGACAGAAAAGTAAATTTGAAATGTGATCGAATATTTTAGCAAAATAAAGTCACGTAAGCACGTTTAGTATTTGACTTGTTGTTTTATTTTGGGGGTGCTCAATAGAAAACCGCCCCAGGTGCCAACCCATGCTACGCCGCCACTGTACGTAGTGTAACATTTTTATCACTAAATTTTAAAATTCCTAAAAATATTCACCTACTTACTACCTATGTTTGTGCCTACGTATTGTTCAAGCTACTTACTACCTGAGCTTGTATAGTTTCTTTTCAAATAGTTCTTACCTGCTCTAAAATTATTCCAAAACTGTGATATTAATCATAAATATGCAGACTTTTAAAATACTAAATGTACTGTACATAACTACGTAGTTGAAGAAGTTTCAAATAATACTCGATATTTGTTTATTTAACCGCTATTTTTCTTCCGATTTTATTGTTTTAAATCAACAGAGCTCTACGTATATATTAATTTGGTTTTTGTCTTTAAAATTATTACGAGAAAAACTAGAAATCAATTACATTTCAATTTGTTGAAGTAGAAGTATAACTGGACTGTGATTTAGTCACCCGAACACTTATTTATATTCGATTTATCGTGTGATGGGCATAAAGAATACTAGAATATAGAAAAGGCAGTTATTCAATAAGTATACTTGTTTTATGATACTGTCATAAATTGACAATGCTTTTGGACATAAAATATATAAAACTAAGTGGTATTAGTTAACGTTCTGGTGATCAATAATCGATTCAGTTGAGCTTAATAAAAAATAATTATTATTATTCCAAACCGCGCAATTATTTTACAGCGCCGCGCTAAAATAATGTAATAGTTTTTAAGTGGAATAGGTAGGTTAATTCTTCGATATTAAAAGAAAAACAATAATATAACAAGGTACAAATATGATTTCCCTTTAGTTCTGATTATCTACAGCTCGTCAAAAATAGGAACAAGTCTCAAAACTGCACTATCGGATCACCCACGAGGTGCGCAGTAAATAGCCTGGTCTTTACTCAGTCGCATTGAGACCTTTGATTTCGAGTGAATATGAATAATGACGTAATCAAGAACGCAGAAACTGAGTGGGAGGGTATCAAGAATAGTCTCGATTCCGCGGCAACGAACATTTTAGGACACGAGAGAAGGGAAGCTAGGAAGCCCTGGATAACGGACGAAATCTTAAACTTAATACAAAAGAGACGAGGCTACAAAAACAGACGAGACGAGGAAGGACTGAAAACTTATAAGTCAATAAAGTGGGAAATCATTAGAAAGTGTAGAAAAGCGAAAGAACAATGGATAGAAGATAAATGCAAAGAAGTAGAAGATTAGTTTCAAGTAGGTAAGACCAATGAGGCTTACAAAATAATTAAAAGGAACTTCAGGGATATAGGACCAATAAGTAGAAACGTTAGGAGTCAATCGGGGGACATACTGATCGGAAGCGAGGAGAAAGCGGATAGATGGAAACAGTACTTAGGAAGTTTATACGAGGGTCAGGAATTAGGAGAGATATTAGAGGAAGAATCTAGTATCGATAGGGAAGATGTAGGAAAACCTATATTGAGGGAGGAATTTGAAATAGCACTAAGGGGGTTAAAGAACAAGAAAGCGCCGGGTGTAGATAAAATACAGGCGGAAATTTTGAAATGTGCGGGACAGAAAGTAGTAAATAGGATGTTTGAACTGGTAAAATACATATACGAAACGGGCGAGATACCGGAGGATTATAAGAGGAACATTATCGTTACTATACCGAAAAAGAGAGGAGCCGACAAATGCGAGAACTTTAGAACGATTAGCCTAACTTCCCACGCGTCAAAAATCTTAACCAGAATAGTGCAGAAGAGGATGGAAAATAGAGCGGAGGAAATACTAGGAGAATACCAATTCGGGTTTAGGCGAAATAGGGGAATTCGCGAAGCTATTCTGGCGCTAAGAGTAATAGAATAAAACAATAGAAAAGGGAAAGAACGCTTATATAGGATTTGTAGATTTAGAAAAAGCTTTTGATAATGTAAGATGGGAAAAAATGTTCGAGATACTAAAGAGCGCGGGAATGAAGTATAGAGATAGGAGAGTAGTACACAATCTATACAAAGAGCAAACTGCTGTTATAGAAGTAGAAGGGGAAAGAAGGGAAGTAGGTATCAGAAAAGGAGTAAGACAAGGATGTACGCTATCACCATTAATTTTTAATCTATACATCGAAGAGGCGATTAATGTGGTAAAAGATAGAATGGATTTCGGGATTAAAGTACAGGGACAGAAACTAAAAATGCTGAGATTCGCGGATGATATAGCAGTATTAGCATCTAGTAAAGAGGAATTAGAATCAGCGTTGAACGAAATGGAGGCAGTGTTGACAGAGGAATACGGAATGGGGGTGAATAAAAACAAAACTAAAGTGTTAGTGTGCAGAGGGCGCGAGAGCAGAGCAAAAACGAAAGTACAAATTAATAATGAAAGATTGGAGGAAGTAAAATAAATTGGGATGGAAGAAGCGATAAAGATATAAAACAAAGAATAGCGCAGGGTCGAGTAGCTTTTAACAAACAGAAAGCACTTTTATGCTCGGGGGTATTAAACTTAGAAACAAGGGAGAGATTTTTGAAAACGTATGTATGGAGCACGGCGCTATACGGTTGCGAAACCTGGACGGTAGGGGAAGCAAGTAGGAAGAATTTAGAAGCTTTTGAGATGTGGTGTTACCGAAGAATGATGAAAATACCGTGGACTGATAGGGTTAGAAACGAAGAAGTATTAGAGAAAGTCGGCGAAAAAAGAAGTATGTGGAAAAACATAAAGAAGAGAAGAGATAGAATGGTAGGCCACTTGCTGAGACATGGGGGAATAGTCCGCGATATTTTGGAGGCAGAAATAGGAGTGAAGAAAGGCAGAGGTAGGCCTAGATTAGACTACTGCTCACAAATAGTAGGGGATGTAGGTTGTAGCACAATTAGCGAAATGCGTAGGTTAGCACAAGATAGGAGAAGCTGGAGGTTAGCGTCCAACCAGTCTTAGGACTGATATATATACTCAATATAGGTTTTTCTACATCTTCCCTATCGATGCTAGATTCTTCCTCTAACATCTCTCCTAATTCCTGACCCTCGTTATAAATTTTCTAAGTACTGCTTCCATCTATTCGATTTCTCCTCTCTTCCGATCAGTATGTCCCCCGATTTACTTCTAACGTTTCTACTTATTGTTCCTATATCCCTGAAGTTCCTGTTAATTATTTTGTAAGCCTCATCGGTCTTACCTACTTGGAGCTTATCTTCTACTTCTTTGCATTTATCCTCTATCCATTGTTCTTTCGCTTTTCTATACTCTCTAATGATTTCCCACTTTATTGACTTATAAGTTTTCAGTCCTTCCTCGTCTCGTCTGTTTTTGTAGCCTCGTCTCTTTTGTATTAAGTTTAGGATTTCGTCCGTTATTCAGGGCTTCCTAGCTTCCCTTCTCTCGTGTCCTAAAACGTCCGTAGCCGCAGAATCTAGACTATTCTTGATACCCTCCCACTCAGTTTCTGCGTTCTTGATTTCGTCATTACTCGCTTTATTTATTAATTGATCTGTTTTCTCCTGGAACTTATCTTTCATATTCTGATCCCTCAATAATTCTTACAGTCTTTTACTTGATTTCTAAATCTCTTCCTAACCAGAATGTAGTCTATCTGATACCTTTCTATCCCTCCTGGCATTTTCCAGGTGTACCGCCTCCTAATATGATTCTTGAACAATGTGTTCGCGACTACCATTTTGTGCTTCTCACAAAATTCTATCAGTCTGCTACCTCTCTCGTTTCTGTTTCCTAATCCATAAGGACCTACAAATTCTCCTTCTTTCCCCTCACCTACGACTGCGTTAAAATCCAACACTATTATTAAATTTTCATGGCCCTTCACAAATCGTATTGCCTGCTCTATGTCCGAATAAACGGCTTCTAACTCTTCCTTACTATGGCTAGAAGTAGGCATGTATACTTGCACTATTATTGTTTTCACTGGCTTCGAATCTAACCTTACCATCATTACTCTCTCCCTGTATTGTAGGTAGCTATCTACACACTGTTCTGTGTTCTTCCGCATAACGATTTCTACTCCCGCGTTTCCATTTACCGATCCTGTGTGTATTACCCTATAGTCACCGCTCCAAAAATCTCCTTCTTCCGGCCAGCGCATCTCACTTATACCTACTATATCTAATCCTAACCTATCCATTTCTATCTTCAGATTCTCTAGCTTCCCTGCCTGTCTCATGCTTCTGACATTCCACTTTTTAAGTATTCCCACAATTGAAGTAGTACGATTTCAAGTTTATATCTGAACAATAAAAAACATTATCAGTCGCCAACGCTATTGGCAAGCAGCCAACGATGCACAATATGAATATTTACATTAGTTGATTTTTTGAATAATCATTGCCATTTTTAGTATTTTGAAATTTCAAAATTGTTTTTCTTCATTATTTATCTAACCTATACTCATGATAATGCAATTATTACCGTACCGTATATAAAAAATATGCTCTTTCACATTCCGTGATAAAAAGAGGGGGGTTGCTATTTAAAAAATATGGATGACGTCATACCTCCTACACAAATCACCCTGTATATATTCGCTATGTTTTAAATATTGCGGAACTAAAAATAACACGTGATGAGTCCAAGAGTTTCTTCCCAAAGTTATTCCTTGAATTTTTAACGAATTTAATGGTTACTTTACAAAAGTATTCTATATAGTATTAGGCATGGATAGATATATGTTTAGTTTAAATAGTGAAGAAGATTCAGGTCATACATTTCATTTTGGAATAAAATGTAAAAGTTTAATAAAACAAACTTCTCATATTTTGTTTCATAGATTGTGCTGAGAAAACTTCGTTACTTGAATTCGATAATCAGAAACAATGACTGAAAATATCGTTTTCTTAAACGTCATATGTAACTTTTTAGTCTAAATTTTGGAGTTGCACTTCGATTAGTCTTCCAGCTATAATCTTTAATTTTATGTCTTTATTAAAACTTCTCTTTTTTTGTTCTCAAATGCAATGTATGATCTAAGACGTTTTCATTGCCTATCTAAATCTTTATCTAAGCATGTAAATTAACATTGTACTTGTCAACATTATTTTAACGACAAAAACTATTCTCAACGCCCAATTAAGAGTATTCCCAATATTGTTGAAGACTATTCTCAACTATTTAAAACGTCCCTCTTAAAGAAACATTAGAGAGACTGGTAAAATCTTTTCAAATTGCTCTATTTCGAAGTCAGACTATTGGAATTGTATCTTTCGAAATTACAAATTAAAGCCTAAAATCTCGTACAAGTTACTATACACTATTATGTAAAGTTAAATAATGCATTTAGTTTGCGGAAAACTTTTCCAAGAGTTTTCCAAAAAAAAATAATAAATAAAACTTTTATACAATAGCATTTAAATCACAATTTTACCAAACTCTAAATTCTTTAATTGCCAAAAAATGACTTACCTCAAACTTGTGGCATATTAGAGGTAAATAATATGTACAAAAGTATAAATACGAGTACATAAGAAATATCACGAATTGATTTAAAAGGAAACCATAATAACATTATTCAATCAAAGATTAATATAACTATCATATGTGTGAGTCGCTATTACAATAATTGTATCTGTAAATAAACAAAACACCCAATTTTTTAAACATAGGGTCCTTAGGTCATTTGTTAATTGTATATAATGGGCCACACGCCTGCGTTATTGAACCGTAAGTATTTCTTAATATTTTTCTTATATTTCGAATGACGCCAGCATTTCTTCTATTTTCTTTGTAATAGTCCATGTTTCACATCCATACAACTGGTCTAATTTTAATCTGTTGTACGTGATAACTTTCGTGTCTTTTAAAATCAATTGGGGTATAATAATTTTGCTTAAGACATGTGCATTGTGCATTTCCTTGTTTCCCTTTGTTCTTCAGTGTCTAATCTCACGTTCTACCTCATTCGTATTATTGATTTTCCTACCTAGATAGGTGACCTCATTAAACATTTCTATATTATCATCCCCTATAGTCCAATTTTATATTATTCTTCTACCTGTTTTGTTTGTCATTGCTTTAGTTTCCGAGATGTTTTTCTAGCCCTATTGTTCTGGCTCGCTCTCTTAAGAGTCGTAACGTTTCCTTATTACTCTGTCATTCTTCTTAATATTTTCATATAATTCGCATACGCTACAATTTGTTATTCTTTTTAGTCTATAGATGATAGTTAACCCTTTTTCGTCTATATTGATTTCCTTAGTTATTCTGTGAAGTGCTACACTAAATAAGATAGGGGTTCTCTTGAAGCAAATCCCTAGTCTACATCAAATGTCTCATACACGGTTTTTTGAATCTCAATTTTTGTAATTGTTTTAATGTTTGAATGTTCCTGTGTTGTTCGCCGCATTATATAAGACATCCTTAAGCTTACTCCTCCGTAAGCTTGCTTGAAATCCACAAACATTTGATATATTCCTAGGTCGTATTCCCACATTTCTATAATTTGACGGACCTCAAAGAGCTGATTAAATGTAGAACAAATGTAAATCAATGAACATTTCATAAGTTATGTATAGCTGTGTTATACTTCTATATTTCTCTCTCGTATTTTGTTCTCTTGCTTTTTATAAATTGGAAATATCATTGCAGTTTTTGATTTTGCTGGCATTTTTTCGAGGTTCTGTTTTAGATATCAATCGATGCAGGTTCCAGATTCCAGTTACGTTCGTCCATATTTTATTACTTACGTCCATGTTGTGTTCTCCATATTTCATAAGCTCTGAGGATATCATCAATTCCTGGTGCTTTGCCTTTTTCATCTTATTAATTCGTTTCCTTATTCCTTCTAGGATAGGTTCCTCTATAAACAGCTACGCTACATTTATATTTTCTCGTCTTTCTACCTCATTTCTTCATTTCCCTAAAATGACGGAAATGGCGTTTTAAATACGTTTTCTATAATTCTCTAGATTTATAATTGGTCCGTTTTTTGATTTTTATAAAACTCTTGCTCTGTTTCTTTCCTTCACCACATTCCTACAATATTCATCATACCATTCGTTCTTCTTTCCGCTATTCTTATTATTTCAGCCTTGGTTAGTTTTGACTGTTTTTCTATTGTGTCTGTAGCTTTCATATTTCTGTGGCTTTCTTCTCATTATCGTTTTACTCTGTTTTTATGTCTATATAGCGTTCCTTTTAATGTTATCTCTTTGTGTTGTATTCGCTAGCCTTAATTGCTATCTCATTTTCACATTCGTTTCTTTCTATCGCCATTAATAACCATATAGAACAATCCAGGCGATGGAATATATCAGGATTGAAGATTATATAGCTATTATATGTATATTAACCTTACTAGTGTTTTAAACTTGAAAAAAAATTATTACATTAAAAGAGATGATACATTATAAATTAGCACTTGTTTCTATTTTGAAATATAAAAATAAGTTGTTGGATTATATACATTGCAAATTTAATAGATACCCTTCTAGGGACAAGATTTTTATGCCATGGAATTTTGTGACAGCTCACCTATCGGAAGGGCCTAAGATAACTGACATTCTTTGACAAATATGCGCGGAGACAGCTATGTTAAGACATCGCAAATATTTCTGGATTGTGCCCTTTATCCCAGGTCCAATCGATTGTGGACGTAATCGTCTATCTCGCGTTACTGAAATAATCGAGTGAGAAAATGATGATGTAATAATAGGGAGATTATACGCTTACTCTGTGGTTTACTGTGTTTTTAACATGAGAAATGTTTATTTATATGAATTATACTTTAACTAGGGATTGTTTAGACGATATTCTAAAAGTTAAAGGTTGTTTTGTAAATATAGAATGAAGTAACTGGAAGTTGAAAATTAAAGGAAGAAAGGGTATGTTCATATTTCAGATATTTAACGACGCATAAAAGTTACAAATATGAATAATATGTAGTTGCAAAACATGAAAACTATAAAAACAAATTCTGAGTTAGCCAAAAACATTGACAAAATATTTTTAGCTAGAAATGGCTGTATTCCTCTTGCAAAAGTTATTTAATTAAAACAATTGTAGTAAAGTACAAAATTACTAAAAAAATTATAATACTTTTATATTATAAGTATAGTACAAGTAAATTACAAAAGTATAATACTTCTTTAAGTAAGTAGAAATACCTCCAAATAAGTTTTTTTTTTAATTAAGTACATATTAAAATTTACTACATATTAAAATTTAGTTTATATATTTACTTGAACTGACACAATGTTTTTTTAAAGATCAGAAAATATGAATATTTATATCATCATTAACTGATAATTTTAGAAAATAGTCGGTATCCAAAATATTAAGAAATTAATTAAAATTAAAAGAAGAAAAATTAATTATTATTCATACAAATAGAATATATCTAATTCTGGGAAGAATTCGACTACTTTCTTTTAAAGAACCAATATTAAATAGACATTTCAGACTTTTTGTGAAATTATTTAAAGGTAAACAAAGTATTATAAGGAATATTAAAAGTACCACTAGCTGTTTTAATTAAAGTAAAAAACACATTTATCAATTAACTAAGCTATTGCCCTTTAGCAACGGAATTTGATTTGAGCATTTAATAGATTCTCAAGATACTCTCATTATGTTTTAATAAACAGTTTTACTAAAAAAATATTGAGAATTATTCTAAAAACTATTAAATTTTGTTTAAAAACAAATTTAACGTTTGGAGAAGTGAAGTTTAACGTTTGCGTTTGGAAAAGTGTATTGAGATAATTCTAGTGGTTTGGCCAGGATGATATGTGAATAGCAAATAAATTAATTTTTTTCATGCTTAAACAAAATAATAAATCATTTTTAATTAAATAAATTATCTGTCAAATCCTTTCGAACTGCTATTTCTGAATTTACGTAAATAAAATATGTTCAGATTTGTTGTATATAAAATTTAGACTTTTTGAAATTTGACCAGACTTTGTATTTTTTCACTTGAACTTTTATTAATACTGTTTTTCTATGAAAATATGTTTGGAAATTTATTTGACAATCCAGTACCTTTACATTACAAGGATATCGCATATTATGAGCTTAAGGAGATTAATAAGGTAATGTTCCTTATTTGAGAAAATTGTGGAAAATTTGGACGAAACTTCTACCAAAAAAAAAAAGAAAAATAAGAAACAGTGTAATATTGTATTGATTTTGGTGCAGCAAATATTTGTCAACTACTACCGTATATATTGTTATAAATAAAATATTCTTCAACATTTGAATATCTTTTCCAAAAAAAAAAAAAGGGTGTTATAATTACCTACTTCCTTTAACCAACATACCTTCTATCAAATATTTCTCTTCGGTTTCAAAAAAAAAGTAAATGTTCATGATATTATTTACAATAATTAACTTACCTTACAGTCACAGATTTTTGCGTTTTGTTTTTGTACTCTGGTAATACTTATTGAAAAATATTACTTTTAACAAACAAAATATGATTCTATTGTATTCATATCTAATTACTAATTGCATACCATATGTCTCAAGAAAAGCGGTTTATTTTCTTCTTTTTTTTTGCATTTCAACATAAATTTATAAATGTTAAGTAAGTTGTTTTGTTTATTTTTGAAAAAACAATAATATATACTAATCTAAATGGCTCGAAGACATTCTATAATAATATATACTTATTTGAAATAAAATGAAATTTTCAAAGAAAATTGGAAATTGCTTTTCCAAGCAAATTTATTGCCATTAATATTAGTTATACGAATTCAGGTTGGGCTTTTCAGAAGGTTGTTACTTCTACGAAAGTACACACCAGATCATTTAGTTAAGTTAGAGATGGGTGTAATAAAACCAGAATTTCTGATTGTCAAGCAATAACTTAATTGGTTAGAAAGCCTGCTATCAATTAGCTACTGACTGCCATACTTCCAAAAATATGTTATCATAGACTACAACAATTATATTCCAAAAAAAGTATTAGGTATAACTGGGTCACTCAAATAAAACAATTTTTTTATAATATTAATTATTTGCATATATGGAACAATATTTCGTTGGCATAAAATTTAGTAAGAAATCATTATTTCTGAAATATAAAAAAAATTTGCACGAACATGATATAAAATAGGCAGCTGATTGTCAATATGCTTTATTCCATTATTATCTCTTCTTTTCAAATCATACAACATATCTACTTCAGACAATTCCCATGTATATTACATGATTATATGCACAGTTTAGAATGTCTTTCAAGCGAAGAATTATCTTTTAATGCAATAGAAGTTATTATACTATCAACGAAACCGTTCAATGTGGTATGTGTAATTTGTTCGAACTTGAAGACGTAGAGCATATATTGCTTAGATGTCCATCGTACAATTAAATCTACCCTCAAGAATTAAAAAATTCTATAACTCTTAAGAATATTATGTCATTACCTTAAAGTTCAAACATTAGACATTTTAAACTGTTGTTGAAAGTTATCATCGATTTTCTGAAAAGTTGGTTATTAACTTTTAATGAGTAATCAACATAATTACACCCCTTCATTCTACTACTGGAGTTTTGTTTCATTTTTTAATGTTCATGAAGGTATATGTAGCATCATTATACATGTATATATAAAAACATATTTTCTGATCTATTATATTGGTGTTCTGTAACGAAATTTTGGATTTTTCTTCATTCTTTCTATCAATTACTATATGATTTTTTGTATCATAATCAGCAATAAAGTCAAAAAAAAAAATAAAAATAATATTAGATATCTCAGTTGATACTAGTTAAGAAGATAAATGCTAGAAGATCTACCATGGATAGAATGAATAGTCAAAAGGGGAAATCTCCAGTGCAGAAAGAATAGTACATAAGGAATATGTCTAGTGCATAAAAGAATATCCAAATGGAAACATCGAACAATCTAAGACCGTCACGAAATTGAACATATATTAATTAACCTCCTGTATCTCATAAACCATTACAAATCTATCAGCACTGTCAACGATAAGCCAAAGGAAACAACAAATTATTCCAAATATTTTTGCATGTAAAAACCGGATCTGAAGCCGAATTTACAAATGAATTATTATTTTAAACATTGTTGCATGTCGATGGGCCATAAATAATAATTGAATCAATTTTGCTGACCAAGAAACTATACAGTTTATTGTTAAATTTACTTTTAAATAAGTTAAAATTCAGAAGACAACTGTAAGAATCATTTTAACGAACAAAACTGGTTTCAAAAGTACGTCTGCATTTTCGAATATTCGGAACACTCGGTCGGAAAGTTGAGAAATATCTGCAAAACAGTCATACTTTACATACTTAAATGTAATTATTTAAATTTACAATACTCATAAAAATTGGTTATGAAAACAATTTTTATGAGACAAAAGTGTACGTATTTAAGTAAGTTAGCCAACATTGCTACTTGGAACACTAAGTTTATACAATGTGCATCTAAAATTTTTAGCTTTGGAACTCAGAGACCTAAAAGAAATAAAATTGGCGTATAGACATTAATGTACTTTTAATATTTATAATGTTTTAATGAGTACACCTCATTCGGAAGCTGCTTCATGTTATTTTATTTTGTCATCTGCGTTTTTATTTTTTAAAAAATACTGAAATTTATTATTCACATGCCATCAAACTTTTTAGGCAGTACCTCCTTGTAAAAGCTAAGTATTAGATTTTTTTATGACAGAAATCCTACGCAGAATCACTTAGGGTGCAGGGGAAATCCATTTGATATCAAAAATGATCGCCCAATCACGATTCTATCAAATCTTACAAAAGTCTTCGACGTGTTATTATGCACCTACATTTATCTTGGGGTGGAACCCGCTTTATCTCCCAATCAACATGGATTGCACAGATAATCCCGAATCACATAGATAATAAAGTTCGAGTATATGTGGTGTGGTGTGCACCCATTTTCAAAGACCTTTGACAAGATGAATCAAAACATACTGATTTCAAAATTAAAATTACATGTATTTAGTAATAATCTTCATTTAGTCAAATGGTACTTATCTAAACGTACATGATTTGTTTGATATAATAGGTTTAAATTTAACACCTTTTTAGTGTCCGCTGGAGCACCTCAAAGCTCGAATTTGGGGCCATATGCTTACGTCGTGTCATTTTATTTTTGTCGATGACTTAAAATTTTTTTAAACGTGACCTGTTTAGAAGATTGTTTTTGCGGTTGCATAAACTTATTATATAACATATAAAAGTGTAGGATTTGCTGGTATACATTAAATAAGCAATCACTTATATATGACTATTCTCTTGGTGGTACAGTCTTAACACGTAAAAGTATTAAAGATTTTGGTGTGTACTTTGATGATAAACTATCGTTCTTTGGGCATATCACCATGTGACTGCACATAAAACTCTTAATAATCGTAATGCATATAAAACTCTTAGTTTCGTGATTAAAATACAGCATTGTTTAATAGTAATGGCACTTTAAAATGTTGATTTTGCATTAGTTCGTTCAAAAATAGAATATTGTACATTTTATATCCCCGGTATCTAAATCATATCAATCAATTTGAAAATATTCAACACCATTTTAAGTATCTATTATTTTACATAGACAATCATTACCCAGTAAGGCATTACGACCATTCTCTGCTTCTACAAAGATTTTACCTTCAGTCATTGAACTGTAAAAGGGTCCTTACCAGCCTCTCATTTTTATTTAAATTCTTCCACAATAGTATAGATGCATTCGAATTATTTATATATTGTAGTATACGCATGCCTAGACCAGGCCTTCGAGATGAAAATTTGTTTTATTGCCAGACTACAAGAACTAATGTGCTATTAAAATCACCAGTGTCTATAATTTTACAAAATTTAAATGTAATAACAGTTGCTACTTGAGAAATTGTACTGATAATGAGTTACTGTCTTTAGGGAAACAACAAATTTTTACTGTAAATTACATGTTACATGTCATTACTGAAGTAGTTTATCGAATATTTATATTAAAAAGTTATTTAGAGTTTATCTCTTTTATTTTCTCAGGCAGGCCGATTCTTAATTTTAATTGTACATATTTTTACTTTATGCTTTGCTATGACGGTTATAACCCCTCATTTACTATTTTTTTTTTAGATGGAATACTCGGTTGTTTTTTCATTTTTTAGTCCTCTATGGAATGTTGATTTTAGAAACCTATATTACTTAGGATCTGGAATTCGTAAGTTAAGAACCAAAGATATTTGAATGAATTATTATATAAGTTAATTATATTGTTTTTGTAATGTTCATTTTAAGTAGGCTAGTGCTTAAAACCATCATGTTTAAAAGCAATACCTGTAAATAGTTCTATAATTTCAGTGTTAAGTTGGTATTGAAATTATTGCTCATAAATTAGTGTAATCTGCTTTGTAACCATATTATATCGATATCTCTTAGAATTTAAATCCTTATGATGATTAGGTATAATAACGGTACGAATTTAACTAGATAGATCTATAAGCCAATCAACCGTGAACGAAATTGAAAAAAATAGGAACTAGTTCTGTAGAAGATCTATCAAAGAATATTTAAAATTTAAATAATTGAAAAATTCCTAGATACGAGGGTATTCCCAGAAATACCCGACCTAACAAAAACAACACAATAAGTTTGGGAAAAATATCTTTATTTCTCTACATAGTCTTCTTTTAGCCCAATACACTTTTCTCAGCGATGTTCAATAGCGTCGATACCCTGTTTATAGTGTGAGTCGTCGAACTCCTCAAAATAGCCATCAACCGCAAACTCCACCTTTTTATTATTGACAAATATTTTACCACCGAGCCATTTTTTCAAGTTTGGAAACAGAAAATAATCCAAGAGAGCTAAATCTGGCGAATAGAGTACGTGAGGAAGCAATTAGGATTTTGGCCATCACGATAAGTGAACTAGTGCATTGTTGTGATGAAGCAAAACTTTCTTTTTCGCCAAATATAACCATTTTCCATTTTTTCTTAATTTTATCACTTAAACGCTGCAATAAGTTGACGCCATGACCTTGCCTGCAGATGGAACTTCTCCTTGGAACTATTTCATTCGTGGTTATGAGTCGACGCAAAAATTCGGCTATATTCTTGTAATACTTGGCCAAAAACTCGATTGGAACATCCTCACGACGACGCTGTTTTTGTTCCATTTTGTTCCATTCCACATCTTCCGCTTTGCTCTTTCATTTTGAAATTTTCAGTCAATATGCGATGTACAGCACTTTTTGAAGTGCCTATCATGTTTGCTAGCCTACGTACTTTCAGTCAACGGTCATCCAATACCATTTTATTGATTTTCTTCACCATTTTTGGCGTGGTCACCTTGTTTGGTCGACCACTGCGATGTTCGTCTTGCCAGCTCGTACGGCCCAGTTTAAACTCCGCCACTCAATATTTGACTGTTGCAAGCGAAGAAACAGACTCCCCCATAGTAGAATCTAGCTCCGCTTTGATATCGGTTGTACTGAGGAATTGCAAATGGAAATATTATATCACATAACAATGACCAATTTTTTCCATATTTACAAATTCACTGAGAGCATTCACTATACTGATGGTTGCCAAACAAATACTAAACAACGTAGCATCGTCAAACTTCAAACTTAAGCTTCATAAGCTTTATAATGTTGGTACTTTCTACCACAGTTATTCTTTCCCAACAACAATTACCATCTATAGGTCAGGTCGGGTACTTCTGGAACTACTCTCGTGTAGCTTATTTCATCTCTATTTGCCAAATAAAACATGCCAAACGGCTCTTATCTCATACCGTGGCTTGTTTTTATGGCTAGGCTCAGGTAGGCTGTTCCGTTTATCGGCAAGATAAGAGTTTTTTATTTGACAGACAGCGATTAAATGAATAGTATATATTCATAAGCCAGTCGATAATGAACAAAATTGAAAAAAAATAGAGATACTAGTTCTGTAAATGATCTACCAAAGAACATTTAAAATCATTTATTACATATGTTCCCTTGTAAATTAGATAAGATGAGAAACTGAGTATTATCTTTTTTTTTTATATTGTATCCAACCAAGTATAATTGTTTTTGATAGAAATCTGATGCAACTGTCTTTAAGTGAGCCTTCAATTTACTCACGAGTTAATATAAAAACGTAATATTTCCAAAACTAATCAAAAACCTTCATTAAAATTTTAATTTGCACTAACTAACAGGAATTGATCATAAAACGGTCCTAATGTTTTCCTGTACATTGCTAGCCTCTCTTAAGAATTGATATTAAAATAAAATAAAGAGAATACGAGAAATATGATACACGGCGTTTTTAAGACGTGGGCATCCTTAAACTGCCGTAAAAATGCAAGCATAAAACATAACGTTACTTACATATGATAATTAATAAATTGTTTGTGTAACCGAACAACGGATTTCTCCGAATACGTTTAATAAGCTGCCTCTCCTAAATGACACTGCCGCAGAATGTACGTCCGACATCAATCAAGATGTTCGGTGTATGCTAAGCGGTGACTTCAGATATCTCCGAGGCATTCACCTGCCATGCCGCTCTGTAAAATAGCTTTTTAGTTATGCGTGTATGTATATCGAGCTTTATTATTCCTCCGAAAACGGCCTTATCTCCTCGCGTCTTCGTTTCTCACAAAAACTGGATGCTTTCACGAATATTTTGATCAATATAGCTCGATACTTTTATCGTGGGGTCATAAAAAATCTGATCTGAAGCCAGCGGAGACTACACTGCACAATCACTGTTACAGTTTAAATTTACTTTTTACAATACCTGCATTGTAAGACTTAAGAATACCTGAATTATATACAAAGTTTTCTTAATGGAAATGAAACTCCAGATTCATGTATAAGTTTCCATGCTACAGAATTTTCTTCTTTTACTTAATAGTGCAAGTAAATAATAAACGGGTCATAACTCACAACATATGCATGTACTAAGAGAAGAATCCAGTGCCAATAATTATGTCTAATGGAAGAATCCATTGGCCAGTCCCAATAATTTTATATAGAAAACTCAAAAGATAAAATAAGATAATAGTTTAAGCATCTTTATGGACCTTTCTATTAACGGTAAAAATTGATATTAAACTTTTATTTATTTTTTCACTTAACCCTTACATTGTTTAACCGACTTCAAAAAAAGGCGGAGGTTATATATATATATATATATATATATATATATATATATATATATATATATATATATATATATATATATACATAGCGAGGTTTTGCAGCATCATCGCCGCTTCTCGCATCCTAAGCGCCATCTCTCTTTATCATTCCAGTCTCCTTCCTGGAGTCCTCGTTCTTCCATTCCTTTGTGAATATTCATTATCCACTTCTTGCGTAGTCTTCCTCTTTTATTTCGTTTGTATGGGGTCCAATTCCAGATTTTCTGTGGTATTCTTTCTGCGTTCATGCGTCTTAGATGTCCGTACCATTTTAGTTGTTTTTCGTTTATTGTATCTGTAATAGTGTCTGTAGCTGTCATTCTTTCTCTAACGTTTTTGACATGATCTAATGAAGTTAACCTGCAACATCTTCTCCAATACGACATCTCAGCTGCAAGTATTTTCTGGTTCATATTTTTGCCTGTAACCCACACCTCTGATTCGTACGTCATGACTGGTTCTATTATTGATTTAAAAATATTCTTTTTTGTTTTAATTGTAATATTACTTTTCCACAGGATGGGATGTAGTGTTTTTATCAAGTTCCTTTCTTTAGCCATCTTCTCCCTGATGTCCTTGTCGTCTCTCCCATTTTCACAAATTGTAACCCCAAGGTATTTATATTCGGTCACATTTTTTATCATCCCGCTGTCCAGTTCTATGTCTTCTCCTTTACCTCCTATAACCATATACTGTGTTTTCTCTGTATTTACCTGTAGGCCCCATTTATTATATTCTTCTATAAGTTTATTGAGCATGTATGACATATTTCGCTGATCCTCTGCGACTACTATCTGGTCATCCGCAAAGAGGATGGTGTATAGGTGACTGTTTTCTAAGCGTATTCCCATCGGGCTGCACTTTCTAGTCCATTGTTTTAGAGCAGCATTTAAGTAAATTTTAAACAGGGGCCGAGGTATGTTTTCCAACCTTGACGACAGCTTGATTTTCTCTATAAATGGTCTTAATTGCGTTTATATATACCGTGTCGATGCCTGATTCTTCTAGTGCAGTCCACAATTTCTGGAGCGGGACGGAGTCGAATGCTTTTTTTAGGTCTATAAAAGTTACATGGAGTTCCATTCCTTTTGACTGATACTTTTCCGCTAAATGTCTCAGGGTAAATATATTATCTGTACCGAATCTTCCTGGTCTAAAACCGCTTTGTTCCTCCATTTCCTCAATGTCTTTCTCTATTCTTGTCTTAAGGATTCTATTCTTCCATATAGTCTTCCGGTTGATGAAGTTATACTTATACCTCTGTAGTTATCGCACTTCTTTCTGTATATATATATATATATATATATATATATATATATATATATATATATATATATATATATATATATATATATATATATATATATTTAATGAACTGATTTTAATTACATATTCTTTTTGAGTTGGGTTCAGTATAACTTCAAGGTGATTCCATCTTAATTTCATTGGTATTGGACCTTGGACTTCGAAGATACATAACGGAACTCCTTATTCAAGTAGCCGTTGTTTTTTCATTTGCAAAGCATCCTTAGTAGGTCTACCCATCACTTAAAATTGTAAAATATTAAGTTTAAAAAAAACCGACTTAATAAACCGACTAATTTAACTAAAAAGAAAGAAATAAATGTTTTCTACAACAATTTAATACTTATTTGTTGTTCCGTTTAATGTAATTAAGAAATTATTGTTTTTTATGTACTTATTATTAATTGTTTCATATAATTTTGAAGTCAGTGCCATACAATATCAGTAATTCGAATGCAAGCCCTCGGAAATTTTAAATGTAAAATCGTTGTTATAGTAGCAAGGTATATATATTTTTATGTTTTACTTGGAAGATTTTGATTGTGTAAGAGATTCCACTGCCCTGCTGCTGTACTTTTGATACCGATCTCTTTGATTTATAAATTTCGGCCAATATTTTCCCAATTTTCCTTTTCTTGCATCGACTGGTACACTATAGTTCTTTCGGCGTTTAGATGTAAAATAAAATGTCGATGAGCGTTTACGTTTATTCCTTAGGTTATTTAACTGATTCATTAGACCTAACGCGACTAATCTTCTATATTCTAGATTAGTCATTTAACATAATAATTGACTATAGATAATTACTGAATTAATGAATGTAATATCAATCAAACCCCAAAAAATGCGATGCCACCATTTTCTGACGTTTCTATTTACACCATACGAGCTTCGTAACTAATCAGCTAAATCAACACCCCCCATATATGTATGTACTTGTTATAGTCGATTACTACTTGGGGTCATATAATTTCCTTAGATGTTCCATCTTTTCTTTTTCTTTTTACGGATTTTTTTTCATTTCCGTGATATTTAGATGCAAAATACACTACACGATTATCTTTCCAAGAGAAATGCCCAATATTTATAAATGAAAATTTGTAGTCATGGTCTTCACGTTTCATTTTTTTCTTGGGTTTCATTGTACAATAATCCACTGTATTCGCAATCAAAAGTTTCCTAAAAAGAGGAATCGACGTGAAGTAATCGAAATAAATCTTTCAATGCTGTCCCTAATATGGTTTCGACATTGAAAGAACAACGTGTTCACCTAAATCTAAACCTTCCCCTAAATACTTCTTCTCTTTCATAAATGTTCTTCTTCTTCCATTTCCTATTTACCTACTTCGTTATAATTTTTCTTTTTTGAAGTATTTCCTTTTTCAATTGCTTCGCGTTGAATTATACTTTCTTCAATAACATTACGTGCAACCTGTTAATATTCCTCATCACTGTCAATTTTACTGGGCAAATCGACATCCTGTAAATTTTCTAGTTCAAACTGGACCTTCTCTGCTTCCTCTAGTAATTCCTTATCAATAAAAGGCTGTTTCCAAAACCATTTTTTCTTACCAGAGTACTGATTTTCCACTTTTACCCTATTAACGAATATGAATATAAAATAATTTATAAGAAATGTAAATATATAAACTTAGAATTCCAGAAGAGACTGCAGAATCCTAAATATAATGCTTGAGGATATCTCAACACTATTTTTATGAAAAGAATATTATCAATGAAAGCTTATTAAACTCTTGAAGTTCTACGAAAGTGTTAGAGTAACAAACAGATAAATTAAAGAAAAACAGAAATCTTTAGAGAAAACTGGCATCAAGATCATCATAAATATAATTACTTAACGTTACAATCAATGCCGACAAAATGTGTTATCTCCTCATGATCATGCCCCATTCGTGTCGGATTTCAAATACATTTAAATTATTTTACTACGTACACTATTATTAGCCACCGTCCATATCCAGCCGTTAATCCAGTGGAACTTCTTCAAATGCTTGTAGCCTACTATGGATATTAGAATATGGCCAGACTTTTGTAACAGTATAGCCTTGGTCTGCCCATATTTTATTCAGATAATGTATTTTATTATAGGAATTAGTTTTCTCTTATAGGATTTACGTAAATTTTCTCACGAAAGTTTTTTAAACAATTTCTTCACCACAATACAGTCTCGCAATTCTCATGGAGGGTATGACCAATGACGTTCTTGTAAATTTGTTTGCGTCAATATTATCTTACATAGAACCTCGTGCAATTGAACCTCGTGTTATAATGAATAATACATCTTATCATAGTCGACGAACAGAAAAGATACGACCACCAGCATACAGAAAAAGACAAATCGTAAACTGGATGAGATCGAAAAATATGAAATTTGAGAACGTAATGTTAATAGTATCATTATTAAATATTATGCAGCCAGAAAAATATATGTAATATATGAAATGACTCTGAAACTCATGGTATAACAATATTTCACTTACCACCGTACTACTACGAACTGAATCCCATGGAGCTAGTTTGGGCACAAATGCAAAACAATGTACCCCGAAAAATACCATTTTGAAATTGGGAGACGTGAATTTATTACTAAACGAGACAATTAACTAACAAGATCCCACAGAAACAAGGAGCAAGTATATTTTTTATGTAGAGAAGAAGGAACAGCACATATCACATTAGTGATAATGTAAGCATATAATAATACACATCATACGGTAAAATATATAACTGTTACGCAATAATTTAGTTTAGAATCTTTCTGGTTTTGTTTTATTTTCTAATATTTGGCGCCCTCTGATATGATACGCCTATGGTATAGTCCTCCCTATGTCCCCAACACAATCCGCTCATCTAACGCATCCTCATGTTGCTGATGAATTATTTCACATTATTTTAACACCCTAGTATAGCTATGTACAAGCTAGTCAAGAATAGGAACAAATCTCAAAGCTACGATATCGGACCGCCCACGAGGTGCGCAGTAAATAGCCTGGTCCTTATTCAGTCGAAATTGAGACCTTTGCAAAGTCAATGAATGTGCAATGTGAATGTACTTGGATAAACTTAATAAACCCGTAGAGGTAAAACGTGAGACGAATTAACTAAAATTATGTTCAAAAATACATAATAAACCATATAAGCGTATTTTCTAAAAAATATGTTTTCTCGAGCTTACTAAATCTGCCTTAATATGTTGCTCTATGCACCTGGATAGAAGCAGTCTGTAAAGTTTATCGTTAAAAGAATTCTTCTCAGTGTCATCGCCAATATAAATATTACCCTATCCTTACTACCAATTACTTTAAATAAACTGTTCTTTCTTCTAGAGTCAGCTCGGCCATAGTGCCGGATTCCCCTATAGTTCCGCTCCCGGAGGAGGAAGGACGGACTACTCTGCAGCTCCACAGAGGCCTCACGATGATGCACTGTCATTACATCAGGCTCTCGGTCAAGCTGTAGAAGAAGCACAAGGACTAGAAGATAATACGGGCTTTATCACAGATTTACCATTACTCAAAAGTAAGTACCTATAAAGCCTACCTGTATTACCTATATCACTTAATAAGTAACCCGAATTACTGTAAAACTTTTAGATTGGAATACAATATGGGATTTCATGGGAGGAATAATGAGGAAAGGGCGATACTGTGCAACTACTAGAGCAAAGATACAACATGTATCTATTGTGGTAACCGGAAAAGCGCGTAGATTTCAAAAATTGAAAAATAAATAGGGTGTTCCGTTTAAAAAAACATAAGTTTAGATATATGGTCTAGATCTCCGAAACGCGAGATTCGATTTTTTTTCTAAATACATGTCTGAGATTGCAGTAAAATTTCCTACAACTTTCATATTTACCATCTTTTTCTACTTCAAAAAATAAAACAGTTAAGGGGGTAGCATGTTATGTGGATAACCCTGTACATTGTACTAAATATAACGTATTATCAACATACTTTTGTCGTTATCTCACAGCTTCTGACTTGACTTAGTAATATTAGAATGTTGCCTCACCACAACAAGGTTATTATATAATTTATATTAAATGTATTTTCAAGATTTACCCTATTATAATAACATTCAATGCATTCTTATGGACGCAATAACAATGTTAGGCGCTTAGAAGCTTGTACCAAACTTTCCTATAGGGTAACTCTTGAAAACTCAGAAATGAAAGAAATTTATTATAAATGGTGCTGGGTGTGGTGCACAAGACTTCAGTTAAGTAATAATATAAGTTTGTATAACAGTAATATTATTTTTTTAAATACATATATAAATATATTTTATATACAATTTGTGAGGGTATATAAAATGTTATCAACTGGGTAAAACACACTAGGTTATTTAAAATTTTCTATTGACGAATTATATTAGTATAATAGAATAATGATGGACTTAATTATATCTAATATGCATATTCCTAATGTATATAATTTACAGTCACATTAATTAATAAGAATATTTACAGTCACATGGTTATCGTGCCTATCTACAGTAATTATTAATATAATATAATCATTAATATAAAAAGTATATTTTATATTCTTTTACGGGTAATAATTTGAAAAATTATGGTACGAAATGCGGTTTGTATTCACCTTGATACGACGTTTGAAATAATAGATCCCTAGATATACCCTTATGTTTAAAAAGATTGTCGGTGGTGGTTATGTCCACCTGGGTGAAGATAATTGAAAGTAATTAATCAATTACCCTAAATTAGGGTAATTAGGATTAAAAATTCACATATTCTTGAAAAATATTCCTATGCTGGATTTTTTAATCCTGCATGTTTAACTTACAAAATGTATTCCAATTAAGATTTTTACATGCATGTTTTTAAAAACATTAATATATGGAATTATATGGAAATATATGGAATAAAATATATGGAATTAATTCCATATAAAATAACATACCTTGTACAATTTCCGGCCCGTTAGGTAGTTTTCCTCGTTAGTTTTTCCTTTACGGTTTTCTTCTTTAATTGTCCTCTTTAGTTTTCCTCTTTAGTTTTCCTCTTTATTATTCCTCTTTAGTTTTTCTGTTTAGTTGTTAGTGGTTAGTTTCCCTCTTTAGTTTTCCTCTTTAGTTTTCCTCTTTAGTTTTCCTCTTTAGTTTTTGTTTCTTGTTGTTAGTTTTACCCTTGTTTGTTGTTAGTTTTTCCATTTTAATTGTTAGTTGCTAGTTATCCTCGTTAGTTTTTCCTCTTTAATTATTACTTGTTAGTTTTCCCTATTAATTGTTCCTTTTAAGTTGTTAGTTATTAGTTTTCCTCGTTAGTTTTACTTTACAGTTTTTCTCTTTAGTATTTTTCTTTTGTTGTTAGGTAGTTAGTTTTATCCTTGTTAGTTGTTATTTTTTTTCTTTTAATTGTTAGTTGTTAGTTACCCCCGTTAGTATTTCATTTTTATTTGTTAGTTGTTAGTTTTCCCTGTTAATTTTTCCCTTTCAGTTGTTAGTTTGTTAGCTTTCCTCGTTAGTTTTTCATTTCTAATTTTCCTCTTTAGTTTTTCTTTTTATTTGTTTGTTGTTAGTTTTTCCTTTTTATTTGTTAGTTGTTTGGTTAGTTTTTCCTTTGCAGTTTTCCTCTTTAGTTTTCCTTTTAGTTTTTCTTTTTAATTATTGGTGGTTAGTTTCCCTCTTTAGTTTTCCTCTTTAGTTTTTCTTTTTTGTCGTTAGTTGTTAGTTTTACCCTTATTAATTGTTAGTTATCCTCGTTAGTTTTTTTTTTCATTTTTTAGTTGTTAGTTTTCCCTGTTAAATTTTCCTTTCCAGTTGTTAGTTGTTAGTTTTCCTCGTTAGTTTTTCCTATATAATTTTCCTCTTTAATTTTTTTTTAAGTTGTTAGTTGTTAGTTTTCCTCGTTAGTTTTTCCTTTACTGTTTTTCTCTTTAGTTTTCCTCTTTAGTTGTGCTTTTTGGTTGTTAGTTGTTAGTTTTTATTTTTAGGTGTTAGTTGTTAATTGTCAGTTTTTCTTTTTAGTTTTTAGTTGTTAGATTTGCCTTTACAGTTATTAGTTGTTAGTTTTTCCTTTTTAGTTGTTAGTTGTTAGTTTTCCCTTTTTAGTGGTTAGTTGTTGGTTTTCCCTTTTTAGTGGTTAGTTGTTGATTTTCCCTTTTTAGTTGTTAGTTGTTAGTTTTCCCTTTTCAGTTGTTAGTTTTTCATTTTTAGATGTTAGTTATTAGTTTTCCTCTTTAGTTTTTCCTTTTTAATTGTTAGTTGTTAATTTTCCTCGTCAGTTTTTATTCTTTTAGTTGTTGTTGTTGTTGGCATTTATCCTAAAACAAAGGAGAAATCTTTTTACAACTTTACAATATCTTTAAATCCAACGAAAGTATTTAACGACAGACCTAAATAGTTTTGTAATCAGTGTAGTAGTTACAAGTTTCACTTGGTGTACAACAACGTACAGCAACTGAAAACTATACGGTCTAATATGTGGAAGGGTATGTTTGTGTTCGAATATTTAAATTACATGTTTGATGTAATTTATAATACCGAAAGTAGTTATAATATCGAAAACTTTTGTATTTAATATAATGTTATATAATTTCTATAATTAAATATCTATCATAGCGTATATTTTAGAAAATTGCTAATAGTTTGGAAGTATATAACTAATTAATAATAAAATTATTTCCCAAATAAAAAAAATAATACTTTACTAAAAGCTTACAGGTGATCTATAATCATGTTTAGTGGTACCTGTATTAGTTTGGAAGTAAAAAAGACTTCATTTTTTACATTCATTTCTATGGAAGCAATAACATATAAAAATAATTAGCTTCTTTGATTGAACATTAGAAAATTTTATATAATAAAAAATATACTTAGTACAATATATGCATATGATCACATGGAATTAAATTTCTTGTAATTTATCTATATACATATTATTCACGATATTTTAACCACTTTTTATGCAGGGGTAGAAGAGTTAACTGGAATACATTTTGTATCTTGAGTGTGGAGAATTTCAGTAAATATCTTTGCAACAGATCGCTTTTGAAATCTAGTTGGCATTACTAATAGAGTAATTGCCTTTACTTGTTATCGCGGTTACTTATCCAGGGGGATGTAATTGTAACAACTATTTTTTCGATTGTCTAGGGTATGTCTAGTTCTACATGCTTTGAAAAGTCTCATCGAGAAGAATACAACGCATATCTGGCTTTCTAAATATTAAGTTAAAAAAATAAACAACATTTTTATTATAAACTTCACTGCATAGTAAATGGTGTACAAAAGGTGTATAGTTTATTTCTCCTTGACGTATTTTGTTATGAAGAATACTGATAAGGTACAACTATGGTACTTTTCTTAACTCTTCTATCTTGAATTAGGTGTTTTGAAGTCTATCTTAAACTCAATGTTACAAAATTTATAAGTTCGATATTACCTCGATTTTATCTCTGTGTTAGTGTTACTTTGAACGTGTTATTTATGATTTTACATTTGAAAACTTTATTGGTAATATGTTATACAACGGAAACTCTTCCTATTTAAATTTAAGATGACTGTTTAGTTTGCTCGATTATTTACCAAGACACAAATTTACCAACCATTAAACAAGGCATCACACAATCAGTAAAACTGAGTCGTTCCCGAATGTTTGATTATATAAGCTGTACAGGGTTATCCATATAACATTCTACCCCCCTTAACTGTTTTATTTTTTGAAATAGAATAATATGGTAAATACGAAAGTTGTAGGAAATTTTACTACGATCTCAGGCATGTATTTTTATATTCTAAATTCATGTCTGAGATCGCAGAAAAATTTCCTACAAGTTTCGTATTTACTTTTTTTTTTTCTATTTCAAAATATAAAACAATTAAGGGGGGTAGAATGTTATGTGGATAACCCTGTACATACATAATGAGCTATAAAAAATCCTTATTTTGTTTAGTTATAAAGATGGAGCTTCATGAAAAAGTAAGCAAATAAAGTATGTAATGAGACATTTTCGGTATGTTCCTGTGAAATGTAAGCAATAATTAATTAATTCGGAGTTAATTGTGCCCTTTGTCTCAAAATTAACAGGCATTATATTGACTAAAGGCATAATAGACATAATAATTAATTCAACACTGCCTACATTTTAGAGAAATGCATCGACAGTGTCTCATTACATTATTTCTTGATTGTACATATATAAAATAGAATTATTAGAGACAGAATATTTTAACCTATTTTCCTTAACAGCTCATTAAATGCTGAATAGAAAATAATGCTTTCGAGGGGTAATAAGGGATATAATTGAAATTTTCCTATTTTTTAGTAAATCGGTATTTATCTTTTCTTTCGTCGCGCAGTTCGTAACACTGTACTGGCGCATATTGCTATGTAACGAATAAAAATTAAATAAAGACCAGTGGTGACCATTAAAAAAAATTATTTGACGTGGTATCTTCATTTTCTACATGGAATTTAGTCTGAAAATTTTATCTAAAGGGTCTGAATTTCGAAACCAAAATAAAAAATTGAAAATCCAAGCATTATTCTAGAGAAAAATCCTGGCTCTAAATGAATGTATTCCAACTTTTACATGTCCACTCTCTGTACAGCTCATCAAGAATAGGAATAAGTCTCAAAACTGCGATATCGAACCGCTCACGGGGTGCAGTAAATACCCTGGTCTTTACTCAGTCGAGTTGAGACCTTTGCAGAGTAAATGTCCATGAATATGTATAAATTGAATGTGAATGTACACAGAGCTTGATCTGGTTGCGCGTAAAGTGCATCCCTTTTCCCTCCTAATGCTGCCTCACTGTTTCTTCTACGCATACCTAGAGAATCTCACACTTTTTCCTATTCTTGATAAGCAGTACGTAAAAACATCTTTATATCAAAATTGACACAAAATCAATGTAGATGATATCCAACCTAGCTCTTCCTATCCAAAGCTTCAGCAATAAACTGAGTGGTACATACAAGGTATATACTGCAGATCTTCTTTGCATAAACCTATGCTGTTGAGGTATCACAATATTGTCACAACTTATTCATCATATTCATCATCAACTTATTAATCACAACTTGTTAATGAAAAGATTAAATAACGGCCAGATTTGCAATTTTGTAAATCGATTTACAAATTCGTATACAGGCCAAAAAAACATATTTTGTATTACAATAGAATTAGTCGTGTTAATACGTTTTACAAGAATGGATAATTTGGAGAAGATAGAACATGTTTCAGTTGATGAAGAAATTGTAGCGATTCTATTTAATAACGGAGAAAAGTAACCAGAACCAACTTCTTTAGTTGAAGAAAATACTTCTTATTTTAAAAAAATAAATCGATTGATGGATTTGCATCTAACATAAAAATACATCACATGATGTATTTACATAAAGAAATGCATTAAAGCGAAAAAATATTAGATAGTTATTCTATCAAAGTAAAAGCAAGGTATGGAATTATACTACATAAAAATATATAATAGAGGAATGTATATGTATGTATAATAATCTAATACAAGCGCAGAAAGATTTAATGTGTAGCCACTACCACACTCTAGCAATAAAAGCAAAAAAATATAATTCGCTACAGGAGTGTATTATTAACATAGGCATGGACTAAGAAGGTCGCATAGACAAAGGGAGATAGGAAAAATTACAAACAGAATCGAATAAACCAGTCCAACACTGTGGTGTGTTTATTTCGCAATGTGGTGTAGAAGAATAACAAGTTATCACTTTATAACACAAATATGTCTAATCTGAAAAATCCTAGGCAAAAAAAATACAATTCTGTAACAGTATTAAGCTTTCAATCATGTGCTGTCAGAAATGAAGAAATCGTTTTAGTTTACCAACTCTTTTATAGGTAATACTTTTATAGTAAGTGTTCGAATTTTCATAATAAGTAATCGTTTTCATTGGGTTGTAAATTTGTAGTTTCTAGTAAATAGTTTAGTTTCTGGAAAACCTATGGTCTATTTAATAATGGAGGTAAACTCCCTTGATAATGTAGTGATACTACCGATAGTAGGGACACAAGACAAGTCATCTATTAGACACGGAGTTAGTTAATAAAAGGCCTCCAAAGTTAAATTGCCTGTCATTGCGCCGATTCTGACAATCTCGGAGAGCTTTCTGGTGATAAACTCCAAAAGACGACTGGGTGTTTACAAAAAGGAAGCACAAGTGCCTTATCAATTATCATGAAAAAGTTAAATACCTAATTCGTTATAAACTAAGCAGATTATTACTTTGTATTAAAAATAAAGTTGGTGGCAATATTAATGCGAGCAAACCCCTACAAAAGAAGGTAGTGGAAAACTAGTAATTTAAAATACCAATACCTTATTAACTCTTCTTATAATCATGATTACAGTATTCAATACGAATGAAACTAACTGAATAGCTCATATAAACGAATAAAAATCAAAATACGAGAGTTTTAGTTCAGGTAAGTAGTAATAATTTATTAGAATAGTGGTTAGAATAATAAAAAAAGTATTATTAATATTTTTTACTAAGTAATTGCAACTATGTATTGTAGAAACTATGCTAACTATGTGATTTAACCATCACCATGATATTTTACACCAACATCACACCAAATAGGGGAGTCGACTTTAAAGATATATATCAATATATAATTATTAGCAATGGTGTGATGTATAAAAAAAGTTTACCTTTTACTTTAGAGATAATGACATCTTAAAGATATAACAATTTATGGAAAATTTACCAAAAAAGTTCACACTCATTAGGACTAATACAGACAAGTGAAATACTTTTCTTCAAGGACCACGTTTCCATTAAAAATATAATTAATCAAATGATCTTAATATCATTATGATGATACATAAAATAAATTCTTTGTTCCAAGTTCGAGTACCTATGTATTCACAGTGTGGTGATTGACATCGTTGGCACCCCCATTATTGGGGTGCCATTGTATTCTTGTATTAGTATTCAAATGGGAAAAATTTGGCACCTTTCCCTAAGTATGTGTGTGTTTATCCTCATATTTATATGCAAGTTTGCCTTCCTCACTCTGAACCTTTTAGGGAAACAAATTGATTTGTATATAATATTGTTTTAAATAAAGTAAACTACATTCTAACATGTATGAAAGGTATTACTAAAATAATATAAAAATAACTATTTATATATCCTTTTTCTTTACAATTAACTTATTTATAAAGTATACCTATGTAACAAAACAGTCTGTCGAGTTTAGAGAAAATTATGAGAATCGGAGAAAAAAAAATAAAAAATGATCATTGACTCAAAGATACGCGTTGCGCGACTACGTTAAGATATTACACTCTTGTATTGCATAAGCTTCTCTATCATCCTCTTACATTTGGAAAAAATCAAGAAAACATAGCATCAAAGTTTAAAATTATTGTGATACCTCAACAACATAGATTTATGTAAAGAAGATCTGCGGTATCAAATCTTGTATGTAATACTCAGTTTATTGATAAAGCTTTAGATAGGAAGAGCTAGATCGATTTGATCTACACTGATTCTTTCCAAATATTTGACAGGCTAGACCACGGTATCTTATTGAGTAAATTGGAGAAACACAATTTCAGCAATCTCCTTCTACATATATGTATTAATTTCTTATCAACATAACCTTGATAATTTGTATCTACCATGGCTATCAGTCTAAACAGTTTGGCAAACATCTGGTCTGCCATACTTGGACCGCTTTTGTTTATTTTATCGACATATTAATGCCAACTGATGGTCATGATAATATGAAGCACTTGCTGTACAAATATGATTTAAAATTGCATAAATCGTGAATTTAACAGCCCGAAACCTCAAATCAATTTTGACCTTTGATCATATGGTGCACTAATAAATAACTAACTCCCTTTAAACGCAGGTAAATGTGACGTTTGTATTTTTCACGTCAAGCTAACCCATTTCATTTTAATTATCGTATGGATGGCTACATATTAGGTAGCCCTTATATTGTAAAAGATTTAGGCGGTATTTTCGAGACAAGTTATGATTTCTAAGCACATAGAAGAGTCTGGCCTTCATGAGAATTTTGAGAATTTTTAAACACTGCGTACGTTGCTTATCAGCTTTATCATGTCCAAACTTGAGTACGTTTTCATTGTCTGATCTCCTAACTATAACTGCCGTATTACGTTATCAGAGAAAGTACAGCGAATATTTTTTAAATCCGCAAGTTTTATAATGAATAAGCAACCTTTTCAGAAGATGATGTTTCAATAATTTTTGTATACAAAATTATCGACAATGATATTCATTGCCTGTTTACTATCTCTATTAACTATCCTATTTTTAGATTAAATTCAAGAAGAAGTAGTTTAAAAATGTGTATGTTACAAGATGTTTTGTTACTTATATTTCATAATCATTTTGATACATGTATTTGTGGAATATTGTATTTCCATTTTCTTTGTTTAAAAATTTGTATTGTTGATTCTTAAACACGTTGTCTCAGGTGGAACTATAGGATTTGAATTGCGCGCCATTTATGTTCTGTCAAAGATAGGGCGTCAATATTTAACGACTGTCATCTGCAAACCATACGACGTTAACATGTTTGGGTGTCTAATTTGGAACTATAGGATGTGAATTGTGGCTAAAACTAATAATATTTGACAAAGGTTGAAGGTAATAGCACTAGCAGCTTAATTTTCAAAGAAATATGGGTCAATTACTCCACCACTCCAAAATGCGCACCAAACCGTGCATCTCTCTGTGAAGGCATTTATTTTTCGTGAACAGCATGTACATTTTCAGCACCCCAAATTTGACAATTTTGTTTTCTAACGTGTCCGTCAAGATGAACATGTGCTTCATCACTGAACAAAATTTTGTTGCAAAAATCACCATCACCTTCTTTTTTTTATAACACCCAATTAACATTTGTTAATTGGGTGCAGACCATTTATAACGTCGTATATTATATATATATTATTATATATATTATAAACGTTATATACTATACTATACGTCGTATATTATATCGTATATACGACGTTATAAATGGTCTGTAACTTTAAATTGTTGTGTCAATGAATTTTGTATACTGACAGATATAGATATTTCTTTAAAATGTGATACTTGGTGGCTCTTGACAGAGTCGATTATTGTGAATGACGCCAAATTAATGTGTTTGTACACTTTCTTTCACTATAGCAATATTTTTATCTAACCGCCCACGATGAGGATGTTTTGGTGTTGCCCTACCAATAATAGAACCCGTCTCTTAAAGTTTCTTGATTAAGTTACAAACTGTTAACTCTGTAGGCGCTTCAATTTGTCCCAATTTTGTGCGAACTTTTCTTAATACAACTGTAAATTATTGTTCACTTTCATAAAACAGTTGTACATAAACTATTCGTTGTTGAACTGTTAATCGCAGCATATTGACGTCGTGTGGTTTGTAGATTACAGTCGTTAAATATATACACCCTATCTTTGACAGTACACAAATGACGCACAATTCAAATCCTATCGTTTCACTGAGACACCCTATACAAGTCAACAATAGGAATTAGTAACAATAAGTAAGTAATCCTTCGTATTACCACTAGTATATAGGATTTAATTGTATTAAAATTATATTATATTTCTAGATAATAAGGAGGTTAGCGGCCAACCAGTCTTAGAACTGATGACCTCATGATGATCTAGATAATAATAAGAACTTGTTTCGAAATTTAATTGTAACAATCTTGACTCATAATTTAAAGAATCGTCTGTTGTGTAATTTATTTTAATTCTTGCCTTTGTTCCAGGTATGAAAGGTGGTAGAGACCATGGAGGAGGAAGCATGGTGTCACCGAGTGATGTGTTTTGTTCTGTTCCTGGACGTTTATCGTTACTCTCTTCAACCTCAAAGTACAAAGTCACGGTGGGAGAAGTGCAACGCCGTCTCTCGCCCCCCGAGTGTTTGAACGCCTCCCTACTAGGGGGAGTCCTCCGAAGAGCAAAAAGCAAGAACGGCGGCCGTATTCTTAGGGAAAAATTAGAAAAGATCGGTCTCAATCTGCCTGCCGGAAGGCGGAAAGCCGCAAACGTCACGCTTCTAACATCTCTGGTCGAGGGAGAAGCCATCCACTTGGCCAGAGACTTCGGTTACGTTTGCGAGACAGAATTTCCGGCGAGGCAGGTGGCGGAGTATCTGCTAAGACAACACGGGGAGACCCCGAGAAGGAAGGAACTGCTCCAGGCCACCAAACAGGTCACAAAGGAGTTGATGGACCTCCTGAACCAGGATAGGTCGCCCCTGTGTAACACCAGGCCGCAAATACTGTTAGATCCGTCTATCCAAAGGCATTTGACTCACTTTTCGCTGATCAGTCACGGATTCGGTAGCCCCGCCATAGTGGCCGCCCTGACTGCCATACAAAACTTTTTGAGTGAATCTTTAAAACACTTAGACAAAGTTTTTCCGAATCAAAACACTCAACAAGGGCAGCCGATGTTAGTAACGTCGACACTAGATAAAGCCAAATTAGATGATAAGAAGTGACGATTTAAGAATCAATTATGTGTTGTGATTTAAAGATGACTCTGATGTTTGAAGCATATTTATGTGGTGTAATCTAATTTGTTTCACGCTGTTATAAGTATTATATTTTGTTTTTATTGTATTATTAATGATTTGTGTATATATAATATATATATATTTTTCAAACAGTGCCAATTCCAACGTGTATATATGCATACATTTTGGGTAAAGATATATAATTAAAATGACACTTGATATAATACATAGAATTTACTTATTTTTCTCCCTCCAATAATTAGGGGTATATGGGCTATATTTCTGGTTCTCTCCCTGTTATTTATTAACTTATGAGCCGCATATAAGGTAAGATCGTCGTAATATGTGATACGTGAATCATTCATAGTTACAGGAGATTTTTAACTGTATTAATATGTTCATCACTGATTTCAAATCTGAAATTAGTTTTTCGCTATATGTTCTGATTTCCATGAAATTTGATATTGACATCACCTATTCTATAACCTGTGACATTTTCATTGTGTAAGGTATTGTGCCCTTAAGAATGCCTCATTTATTTATTAGTATATTTATTTTTGTACTAACAGCCTTAAATGTGAAAACTCATAGTTTCATTTCAAAAACTCTTTTAATCAACAGGGGCATCTGAGACGTAGTTCGTCTTTAAGTAGGTCTCTGCCTGTTTGTGGGCAAGTAGTTTGTACTTGTACCATGTGTAAAATAATATATAGACCTGCATACGCAGGACCTTTGTCAGCGTGATTATATTTCGTGGCAGTTATACAAAACTTCCTTAACATTGAAAAAGCTTCTATGTTAAATAATAATATTAACACTAACTTTACTAACATCAACTATATTAATGTTAGGGAAGTTCTGGTTATTACAATTCTGTGGATTTTCGAAATCTTAGTTGAAATATGAGTGTCAAGCTCCATTTCCTGTATAGTCACCTCGATCGTGCTTCCTGAAAGGCCTGGCGCTGTAAGTGGCGAACAGGGAGAGTGTTTCCATCAAGATCTCTTGACAATGGAAGAACGCTACCAGGGGCATTGGGACAAGCATGAGATGCCGGACTACAGCTGGGGCACTAAACGAGATTGCTCTGAGAAGGTCTACAGGCGCAAATACTACAAGCGTAAAATTTTGTCCGAATAGAAGTATATAAATTTTCATCCGTACCAGTTGTTACGAATCACCTACTATCTATCGCATTTATGATGAAATGTTAAAATATGTCTACTTTAATTTAAGACAAAAATAATTGGTAGCTACCCATATTTGAACATATGTATTTTATTTTGCGGAAATTATTTTTTTGCCATTTTGTCATTATACGAAACATCAAATTTCGCAAATTTGCAATTTGTCGAATTATAAAAAATTTAGAGCTTAAAGAGCAAAACTACATGTAGATTTGAAATCAGCGTCTTCAAATTAGGTAAGAACAAGTACTGTAATAAATGTAACAACATTTTTGTTTCCCAGTATTATCATTCTTATATTAATGATTTAGTCGCATCCATTATTTAAAAAATTTAAAAAACAATCGTTAAGGAGGTAACAATCCCGTTAAATGGCATCGAGGCTATTTGTTTTAAAACCATATGAAGATTTATTTAATAGACTTATGAATTTGAAGGAAAGCTTAAGGATGAGTTTGAATAAAATGGAGTATTTTATGACATAGTATTATATTCATTAAAGTAAATATTAACTATTGCCAATGTTTACTAGTTTCAAAAAATAAAACCCGCCACAGGTAGGATTCGACATTTGTCCCGGATCGGAACCGAACGACATACAGCTGTTTCGAACTTGTTAGTTCTCATCAGTGCCGTACACGGTACGCCGATTCAGGACAAATGCCGAATGAACTTTATGGCGTATACATCTTTATCGATACGATTTCTGTCAGTAACATATAAGTCGGAAATCGGTGTCAGTAACATATAAGTCGGAAGTTTACTAGGTCTACCAAAAATTGATTCAAACTTCTATTGGTTCTCGAATAATTTTCCTGGAATACAAAACCAATGCAATTGTGACTAGACTTACATAGAGTACTACTTTGATGTCCCCTTCAATTTTGTTCATTACTGAATATGTTGCAGAAAAATTGAAAATAATAGACACCTACTTAGTTTTATTTGCTATAAAACTGTTTGTAGGGGTACAATTACCCTCCAAAGTATATCGAAGGGCGGTTTTGTAGTTCCGCGTAGAAACACATCATTATGGGAAAAATCGTTAAGGAGGTAACAACCCCTTTAAATGGCATCAAGACTATTCATTTTAAAATGTTTAATTCTTCTAATTTCGCAATTGGTGCAACACTCAATTATATATTGTAAATAAAATCACATTCTACATTGGTCTATGCTCCAAGAATGGTAAACCACTCTTCCAATGGAACTCAACAATGCAGAGTAAAAATTCATGTTCTTGGATTTTAAGCGTAGTCTCGTGAAACTAAACAGCAAAAAGATCTGCATCCCTTGCCGTCCATTCACAATGCAATGCCAAGGGGAAAATAACTTCTATTGGCGACTATCGAAGCTAGCTATATTTTAAAATTTTCTTTGTATTAACATATCAATATTGACTTGGATGAGTAGTAAGTTCGTAAAAGTTACATCAATATAATTTTCAACATATACCATTCCTGCAAGATAGATCACCCCTAAATTTCAACTATAAAATCAAATAAAAGTCAAGGATAAAGGGAATTACCTCGATATTTCGTGGAGTTGTGAGCAAGAACTGGATATACTCCACTAGGAGTTAGGCAAATATAGAAAAAATACAAATTTCTTAAAACTACCTTTAAGCCTTCCGGCAACAACCGAAAATTCAGTCTCAACTGATTGAGACTCAAATCAGTTGAGACTAAATTTAGTCTCTTATTTTCTATTTTTTTTTTCATAATATCCAAAAATGAACAAAATCAAGTGCTGAAATACTTTTTTATATTGCCCAATGCAAATACCTGAAGTATTTGCCTGATAGCAGAATATATAAACACACAAAACATCTTCAGTTAACAGAATGGAGATGACGAAGATGATGATGAACATATTGTTATATGAGTTACGCCTAATAACACCATACCTTTGATGTGAATTTAATGAGTCCTATGAATCTAATGAGTCTAACCAGTCTTCAACCGTTCAATAGGAGTAACTGTCTAACATTGCATGACACTACCAAAAAGGGAAATAAGATCAATGACGAAAAAATAAATATTTGTCTGATAGCAGAAAATATAAAAGCACATAAAATCTTGAATTAATACAATAGAAATGATGAAGATGATGACGACAGGCAACATAGCAAATCATTAAAGAGTTATTAAAACTTTCTAAATTGTGATAATTACATAAATTTTATTTAATTGAACTAGGATGTTGACGAGTCGACTATGTTATATAAAGAAGAAGAAGAGACAATAGGAATAGGGGACAATAAGATAACTTATTCTGCTTCTATTTTTATGTTTTTTTAAGGTTATGTATATGAAAATAAGAATTATGTATAAATACATATTAAAATATATAAATGTATAACATAAAGAAAGTTGTTCTGGGAATTTCAGGTGGAGTTGATAGTGCTGTAGCAGCCTTGTTGTTGAAGAAAAAAGGTAAAATATTTTTGAGTGTGCCAAATAAGAAAAGTTTGTACATGTGGTAAATTTATAGGGTTCCTCGTAGAGGGTGTGTTTATGCAAAACTGGGATATTACAGATGAGACTGGCATTTGTACTTCAGATGAGGACTTTAAAGATGCCTCACTAGTTTGTCGACATTTAGATATAAAATTACATCATGTTAATTTTGTGAAACAATATTGGAACGAGGTGTTTTGGTAATTACATTAATTACAATAAAGTTTTGTTAAATATCTAAGCAAAATTTTTTATAAAAATTATATATAAAAAGAAGCATCATTTGGAACCGTCACTTAAATTTTTATTCTGGAAATAACATCTTCAATTATTTTTCTAGAACTCGCATTGCATCTATATATTTTAATTCTCAATAGAATTAGATATTTCTGAAAATATGCATGTTATATAGATCTTTATAGATCAAACATATATTTTATTTTAGTAATTTGATCAAGGAATATGAATCAGGCCATACACCTAATCCTGATGTTGTTTGTAATAGAAATATAAAATTTAATTATTTCTATAAATATGCTATCAATACATTAGAAGCAGATGCAATAGCCACTGGGCATTATGCCAAAACTAGTTTTGGGCCGTATTTGGAATACTATCAACCAGACCGAGGTAAATCAATGTTCATCTTAAATATTTAAGGTCGATAAAATAAACACCAAAGTTTTCGTTGATATTTATGATTCTTTAGGAACAAAACTATATCTAGCTAGAGACACGAGAAAAGATCAGACTTTCTTTTTATGTCAAATTCAACAGGAAGCTCTTAGAAAATCAATGTTTCCTTTAGGAGACTTTACTAAATCGGAGGTTAAGCGAATAGCGTTGGAAAATGGGTTAGAAAAGATTGTTACAAAGCCTGAAAGTATGGGAATATGTTTTATCGGGTCTCGCAATTTTCAGAACTTCATTAAGGAGGTATATTTTTCCGAATAATTTTTAAGAATTAAAGAAAATCAATGTAGGAAAATAGTTTTATATATCAAAGGGTTTTTGACATAAAAGTAATATAATGTGGATTGTGGAACAAAATTGATTTGCAGTATATTCCTGACAAGCCAGGCGAGTGTGTTAACGTAGATAATGCTGAAATAATGGGCACACATCAAGGTATTCATCAATGGACTTTAGGTCAAAGGTCAAGGCTTCAAGGTTTACCACATGCCTTTTTTATAGCTAGGAAAGACGTGGAAAATAATATTATATATGTGGTATGTACATTTTCACATTTATTCATAATAAATCATCACTTGTATCATTTAAGACATATTTTCAGGCACAAGGAACCAAACACCCTGTACTCCACACCACATTATTTTTTACCGCTCCAGCACATTGGATTCACTCGATTCCCGAAGAACTGAAGAGGGGAGAAATTTTAGAATGTCAATTTAAATTCCAGCATACTGAACACTGGAGTCATTGTGAAGTTTGTGAAACTAGAAAGGGACTTATAGTGAAATTACTCAAATCAAAACGTGCCATAACTCCTGGACAATATGCAGTTTTCTCCAAAGATAATGAGTGTTTAGGTAGTGCTAAAATAGTTAATTCGGGTGTTTCCGATTTTTCTTTATTTTATTTACAAAACAGAGGTTTGAAAAATGTATCCAGTATATTAAACAGATTTGAGAAGAAACATGTTTTTTCTAAAACTCAACAATCTGAAGATAGTGTAGACCAAAGAAATGAAATAAAGGCAATGGTGTGAAAATAAACATTCATTATTTTTTTTACCTAAACTTAAATGAATTTCTACATATTTACATTATCAATGCCATAATAATTACAATTATATATCACATCAACATATTATCTCCTTTCAGAAGAGGATCTTATATGCCTGGATGATGCTTTCTTCTCTTCATTTTGTATTTTGTCTCTAGAAGTCTTGTCTTTTTTTTCTTTAATCTTTTTACTTTGCTTCTTTTTCTTTTTGGTAATTTTTCTCTTTGTATCATCATCAGAACTTGAAGAATCACTAGAATTAGATTTCTTTAACTTCTTTTCTTTTTTTCGTTTCTTTTTTTCTTTTTTAACTTTTATCTCACTAATCTTTACCTAAAAACTATAGATTTAAATTGATCCAATTAAAATATAAGTTAATTTATCTATCATTTGAATACTTCATTTGGTATACCTCGTCTTCCACTTTCTCTTGTTTCGGTAATTGAATTGGTAATCTAGCAGGTAACTTTATATCAGCTTCGATTTGATCGGCAATCGTTTCTCTAAAATCTCGAGGCGGACTCTTAGCTTTTGGTATAATTGGTATGACTTTTGGCGCACATCCTTCCTCATATAATTTTTTAGTTTCGTCGTCAGTTTTTTTACCTTCTTTTGGTACTTTATAGGCAGCTACGTGGTCTACCCGAATAGTTCGATTTAATATCTTGATGCCATTTAAGTTATCAACTGCTAATATAGTTGAGCGTTGATCCTCATAACAAAGAAAGCAAAAACCCCTTGATTTTCCTGTCTCCTTTGATCTTATTAAATTTATGTTGACTACTTCACCGTATCTAAAATTTATATATTAAAAACAGAACATATTAGAGCTACTTTACAACAACTATCGTCTTAACAACAGTTGAGGCTTGAATTAAAACCAATACTTGTGTAAAAGTGGCAAGAGTCCATCAAAATATTAATTTTTTCCACAACTAATAAATTAGTAGATACGAACTTTTGTACTTTATCAAATCTGGTAATATTTGACAGCCCCAACACATTATCTCTAAGAAAGGAAAATACTTTCAGTATGATATTGGCATTCTTGGATATTTTACAATTGGTCAGACAAAAATGTGAGGAATGACATATAGGTAGGTCTATTAAGTAACAAAAACATACTGTGAAAATATACAGATAATGTCGCCTTCTGACAAATCGAACGATAATCCTCCTATAAAAATCCAAGCGCTGTCTCTATATTCATCGTGCCAAGATGTTTTATTATTGGTTTGCAATTCTTGCTCGCTTAGTTTCAGAACATTTTTCATATTACTAGAAATAAATATATCATCATTCTCAAGTCGTAAAACCTTATCAAATTTGACTTACGTTAAAGGATTCATTTTAAGTTGTAATGTGTTAATCAATTTTTATTATTGAAACGACAATATTTACTTTGGCTTATTAGACATAACCTAACAATTTTTTTGGTTATCGTCATAGAATAACTAAAGTAGTTACTCTGCTGTTCTGTTAATTCCACAAAACTGTTCTGAACACAACTCAATGGCCGTCTTTTTTATGTATGATATTAAATAATAAGCATTCTAATAGTCGAACAAGCCATCCGAACATGATTTTAATCGATTTGTTAACCAGTAGATGCGTGGAAGGAACAGTAAACTTCACCGACAATCACTTTTTGTTGAAAGGGACTGTGGCTCTGCAACTTTATTTTAAGTTATTCGAATACATTCTAGATCTCCTAATGTCAAAATATAATAAGGAATTCATTCCTTTATTTAATTACTACATTTTTATTTCTTATTAACATTTCTTTAACTCCTTTATTCTTGGTAGTGTGAGACTCAAATATATTTGTTTAAATTTTGGTAATCAAAAGTATTCTAACTTATTCTGTGATTTAAGACTTGTTTAATATTAATATAATGGAAAGCGCTTCAAACAGCTGATGACCCGCACAAACCTAACCTTAATTATTTGACAGTTGAGTTTGTAATTAAATGAAATCAAGAATTACAAAAAACCTATTACAGTAATATTACTTACTATATTTGAAAAAAATGGATGCAGAGGAACATCTTTTAGCTTTAAAAGGTTAATTTAATTTACAATAATATAGAATTCATAAAAAAGGAAAATTTAATTTTAGTGATGCGACTAACACGCCCTACTTTAGCTAGTCCTCTACCTGTTACATGTGACAGTAAAGATTTACCAGGAAATTTATTAAATAATGCCTTACAACAAGACCCGACTTCGGTGGAAGGTACTGAAACATTAAGCACTGGACAATTTTTACTTCTTCCCCAAAGCCCGGTGAATATATATCTTGGAGAGACATTCTCTAGTTATATTTGTGTGTATAGTGAAACAAAGCAAGTAGTGAACAATATTAGTGTTAAGGTAAGCGTCTTTACCATTTATATTTTAAGAAAACTTTCAAAATATGCACACTGTTAATTCATAGATTAATATTATTTTAATACTAATCTACAGTTTCATTTAATACTAATTACTGGCAGTATATAAAAATACATTTTTAAATTCACAGCAACATAAGTATTTCCCTTTACCATACCAAAAGAAATCGCTTTAATTAAAGGTTTTTTCGACAGTTTGTAGATAATAAGTTATTATTCACAATTAGGTTGATCTGCAGACTAGTTCTCAACGATTACCCCTTTCTGTGAATCCACCTACTCCCCAATTAGCTCCAGATGAAACTGTAAATGTGGTCATACACCATGAGGTTAAAGAAATAGGGACACATATGTAAGTATGTGTAGGCAGTGCTTAAAAATAATATATTTAAGTGAAAATTCAAAGTATTTTCAATGATTATTGAAATTGCCTTTGGATTGGACAAAATAAAAGTGCTAAAATAGTATTTAAATGACCTCTTGTTCTAAAATACTAGTATCTGTTTGTAGTACTTAGATATGTGTATTTAATATAGTATTTAAACCTTTTCCTTGTCAGACTAGTATGCGAAGTAGCATATCAAAACCCAACTGGAGTGCCTATGTCCTTTAGAAAATTTTTTAAAATAATGGTTTTAAAACCACTGGATGTCAAAACTAAATTTTATAATGCTGAAAATGATGATGTATATCTAGAGGCCCAAGTTCAAAATATTACAACTGGCCCTATTTGTTTGGAGAAAGTTGCACTGGATGCTTCTCACTTATTCAATGGTAAATTAAACTGCATATTATATAATAGATATATATCTGAAGTTGATTTTATTTTAATGTCTCCCCAAATTTTTAGTAACCTCCTTGAATGTAACATCGACAGGAGAAAGCATATTTGGCAAAACAACGATACTTCAGCCACAGGCAGTGTGTCAGTTTCTTTATTGTCTATCGCCGAATGAAAAATTATCCTCCGATTTGAAATCACTTAGTGGTGCAACAAATATTGGAAAACTAGACATTGTTTGGAGATCAAACTTAGGGGAACGAGGGAGGTTACAAACTAGTCAATTGCAAAGAATGGTAATTTTAGATTACTGATAGAGATAGATCCAGTCATTCAATTAATTTTTATAGATTTTATTAACACGTCTGTCTTATTTAGGGCCCAGATTATGGTGATATAAGAATGTCGGTTATTGAACTGCCAAACTTCGTAGTTTTAGAAGACCTGTTTACCTTCAAGTGTAAACTAGTAAATAATTGGTAAGAATTTTTTCTTTTACATTTTCTCTCTTAGTATATCAGATTATCTTGTCAGTAATTAGGATGTTTAATGTGCCAATAAATATTCATATACTTAAATATTTGATTGTGCAAATTTAGTTGTTTATTTATTTTATTATATTCATTAATATTCTTTGTATGGGTTCTAGGTGTAGTTCGGTGCTTTTTTAAAATTAATTTTATGCTACTAATTTTAAAATTAACATTTGTACATAATACCAAAACCATATCGACATTATTTTGTCCTAACACAAATAATGTAATACCCATATTAGATTAATTTTACTTCGCCACCTGTTATATGAAAAATATTTCTTTATAACTATTAGAATGGAAAGGATTCCAAGCACCAGCATAGGCATTGTCAGTAGGAATGATTGTTGTCTACATCTATTCAATGTATATACCCCACTCTGACAGTTTCAGATTTTGATAAACGTAATATTATCTTATTTTTTTCAATTAAAACCTCAGAAACTATATGAATATCAATTAACTCCGGTAACGAGACCACTCGGTATAAAACTTATATTTTTTGATCCCTCAAATTAGACCATCATACCATCATATTATCTAGTAGTACATTAGTAGCTAGTATCACTTTAAACACATTTTTTTTTTTTTTTTTTAGTGAAAGAACCGTTGAGTTAATGATATATCTGGAAAATGTGGAAGGTCTTGCATGGTGTGATATATCAGGAAGAAAACTAGAACCACTCGCACCTCTATCGCACAAAATTTTAGAATTCAAATGCATTCCACTAATTCCAGGACTAAGAACGATATCTGGCATAAAATTGCTGGACACTTTCCTTAAGAGGACTTATACCTATGACGAGTTGGGACAGGTGTTTGTAATTTTAAATGACACTGGAATGAGTAAATGCGTTTAAAAATTCGTCTAATTTTTTACATACAGTATTTAATTACAACTTACTAATTTTGAGTATTGAATTATTTAATATTAGGTATAATATTGTTGTATTTGTACTGGCTAATGACAATGTAAATAAAGATTTGTAACACCTTTAATATATTATAATATAGTACCTTTAACTTGTTTTTATTTACGGAAGGCATTACAAAATTTCAAAAATGTTAAAATGAAAAATAGTTTAACATTTATAAGCTAAACTGAATATTGTTTGTTCAGGACATTAAATATTTTATTAAATATGTAGGGCTTAAATATTTCTTAAAACATTAATAGAAATAAACTCAGTCGCCTAATTTAATTTTGTAATATTAATACTTCAATATTACTCCTTAATTTTATTTGTTGCAGATAATTTGTAGTCAAGTGCAGACAATTAAATTACATCTAGGTTGAGTGACCGTTCATAATCGGTCTTAATAATTAGTTTTATTATATGCATATATCATACAAATTTGTAACAGAATTTAAGATTGTATAATTAAATAACATTATATATAAAAATAAAACAACATAACTTTCTATATATCTATAAGCAGCAACGGGTAGTTTTGGCTAACAAATTTAAAATGATTACAAGATAATTAAGGTAAAATATAGAGTAAAAGTATAAAAAAAACTCTACTGATAATATACTTGTTTATTATTGATACTGTATAGTGTTATCAAATAGCAAATATGTTTTAATTTTAAACCTCACAGATATAACAAATACATTAATATAACGGAGGTTGACAATTAAGTGTTATTCGTTTCACAATGCTGAGAATACTTCGGTTTCTTTATTTAGAAACAGCAAATTAAATATGTCATTATAAAAATCTGGATAGTAATCACATGCTCTTTTACAGTCAGGTGTAAAATTTATTTCTAGAACTTGTGGATTTATATCTCCATCCTTTGTCCATTCCAACATCAGATCTGCTGCGTACAGAGCCCTCGATTGTGGACTTTTCGCGATTCCACGTGGTGGTTCCTCCTCTGTACCACTTTCTAAAATATCTTTTAACATAGTTAATATCAACTTCTCCACTCCTTCCCACGGGAAGCTGTGATATTGTTGTTCCCAACATAATTTGAATTCTTCACATTTTAAATGTTTCAAATTTGCATTTTCTGTATAATTCATAACCGTAAAATGTTTCTCGTATTTGTCAAACTCGTTTAGTTCAAATGGTATATTCGCAAATCGCAGAAAAAAATTTCTATACACATAGGCTTGTAATGGTTTCACACTTTTCAATAGTACCACATATCTTATATCAAATTTAACTTTACCATTACATTCAGGGCGATAAAATAAGACTGGGTCTGTGATATATTTTTGTACAATCTTAGGTCCTGTTCCAGCAATTCTCATAATATAATTCAGATTATTTGTAATATGTATGTCTAGGCCTCTAGCCAAGTTATAAGGTTTTATGATCCAAAAGTTGTCTAATCCGTCTTTTTGTCTAAGCTGGAAATAACTCACGAAATTAGTAGTCTCTGTTAACAAATTATATGTAATTGGTAACCATTTTTTAGAGTGTTCCTTTCTACACGTTATACAAAGTAAGTCTTTGACCGTTAATACATATTCAAAGGGGAACTGATTTACAAACTTTTCAGGCGTTTCACTGAGTACCTCAAAATCTTTAAAATGTTGCGTATACCAAAAAATGTCGGCTTCATTCTCATTCTCTGTAATAATGAATTTGTTGTTTGTCAGATATTCTGTAATAAGATTATATTGTGTAAGAACTTTTAGATTAGATTTAGCAGTGTTGTGGATTTCTGTCAAATTAGACAATCTTGGCAAACTTTCCTTTATATGCCCGCTTAAATAGTAATCATCATCTGGTATAGGTGGAATAATGCTTACATGTTCAAAGGACTTTGGAATCCAGGGTAATAAAAACACTGACCTCTTTTCAAGGTCTGTGATACCTTCCACAAAATCACGATACACCAAATTCTCTTCCTCCAAATTTTTTATGGGAAATAATAATGAGTATGTGATTTGCTCATTCATATAAATAAAAGGTACCACACGACAGTTAGGGTTATCATTATGCAAAATAGCTGTACCAATTTCATCCATAATATACCAAATTGGTAAGCGATCTTCTACACTTCCCGCATTCCCAATAGAATATGTATTGTTTATCTTCCAAGAGTTTTCAAATAGTTGATCTACTAATTCTTTTTTAGGAGCATTATTCAAATCAAGCATATTGCAAAGACGCTCTCTGAGTGAATCATGTTGCATTAACATTTGTTTGGCATTATTCACCTGGTATGTCCATGCGTGATCAATAAGATAAATATGTTTCGTATCTGTGCAATCAATATCTGTTAAAGCTTGAAGAGCCCAAATAGGCTCATGCTCTTTCCTTTCCTCTTCATAATCAAGCTTTAATATTTGGAAACTATTTCCAGCGTCAAATGTTTGTTTGATTAGCTTCTTATGCAAGGTATACCAAAAATGTTGTGGAACATTAGATGCTGTAAGCTGATCTTTGTGTACATTAAGAAAAGCATCTAACGCTGAAGTGTGTCCCATTTCTACTATCTATAGATCCCACACGGTCAAAATCTTCTTAACGGCGATGGTAATTAAAATCTTAATGAATTGTATAGCATTATACTGATATGTGACCAGCCGAGAAAAGTTTGAAAAGTAATTATTTAGGTTATGTCTTATCTTGTATCTAGGTTATATCCTTCTTCTTCTTCTTCAGAGGATCAACTAGGCACGTTCGTTTTGTTTTAATAATTAATATTTGGAAACTATTTCCAGCGTCAAATGTTTGTTTGATTAGCTTCTTATGCAAGGTATACCAAAAATGTTGTGGAACATTAGATGCTGTAAGCTGATCTTTGTGTACATTAAGAAAAGCATCTAACGCTGAAGTGTGTCCCATTTCTACTATCTATAGATCCCACACGGTCAAAATCTTCTTAACGGCGATGGTAATTAAAATCTTAATGAATTGTATAGCATTATACTGATATGTGACCAGCCGAGAAAAGTTTGAAAAGTAATTATTTAGGTTATGTCTTATCTTGTATCTAGGTTATATCCTTCTTCTTCTTCTTCAGAGGATCAACTAGGCACGTTCGTTTTGTTTTAATAAGGTTTATTAAAATTATTGGATCAATTACTCTGCAAATGTCGATGGTTAATGACCTTAAAGAATAATCGTTGATGATCGATGACCGGAGCCATCCTCTAAATACTTTGGGAACTGTAGAAGATGTCCAACTAGTCGCTTTTAGTACTACTGATCTATTTTATATATACTGATAATAAAATGTTTAAATTCGTCTGTAATCTTTAAAATAAACTATCATTAGAAATTTTTTTAACAAAGTTTTATCTCCGAATTTAAGGCGAATTCATGATCGATTTCTTAAGATATATGAAAATATATCTTAAGAAATTTGATGGGGTAAGTAAACCCCGTCCAATTTCTTAAGATATATTTTTAAGCGAAAATGTGACAATATACTCAAAATATATACAAAATGTAATATTTACTCGCTTATTATTTTTATATACATAGGTAATAAAAGAATTCAAATTAAACATATATGAATTACCACGCGTAGACCAAGTGAAATACATACATACGAGTATGTAGAATGAGACATAGTGTAGCTAGGGATCATGTATATGAAAACATAAAAATTGAAGTAAACAATGGAATTAGTATAAGTAAATGAAATTTTGTATTTGATATAAATAGTTCTATAACATACCGCTGTATGTTATAAGTAATGTTATAAAAAGTACAAGTTTCAGGAAAGTGATTTAAAATATTTAAATTCATCTCATAATCGTGGATATCTATAATAACACTTACCCCCATTGTTTTCCTCTGTCTGATTAATAATACCCTCCGCCATACAACCTCTTCTCATTTTGAGTTTTCCAGAAACTTATTTAACGCTTTTCAGATTTAAGATCTTGTTGTAAAGAAAGAGAAATACATTTATGGTGATACTTAACAGGTTTATTCTTGGAAAATATAGTAGGAGAAAGTCAAATTTAGAAACTTTAATATCACAACTATAAAGAGGTAAGTACCTGTGATTAAAAAAAAAAGGTATATCACTCTTGGAAACGAAGGTAAACCTTTTCCCCGTAATTTTTTATAGTGTAAATAATATTAAATTATGACATTTTGACTAATTATAATAATATTTGTCAAAGTAACCGATCCTTTCACTCAAAGAACCTGGAAACTGGAAACTACTGAGATGGCATAAGTCTTCTTCATAAGGTGCATTAGAAAAAGATGATGCAATAGTGTTGCGAACTACACTTGTGAGTCTTTTTCATACATCTTGAAGCGACTTTGGGTTATTTAATGGAATAAACCGAAAAACTAGGTTTTTTGAGATATCATAGTTTTCTTCCAAACCGACAATATGTATGATATTCGCTTAACAATAAAATATATTTCAATGCACCTGTATACACATATTACGTTGGCAGTGCTATCATTGTCAACAGGATATGTTATATCTTATTGGATAGTGAATTAGAAACTATTTATTGTCTACTGCGAACTTAAACATAAAAATCTTGTCGCCAATGAAAATTAATATTAAGTTTCAAAAAATATGTTGCATACGTACTCATACTTTGATAAGCGCATGAATTTTTTCATTTCTTTGCGTTTCAAGAAAATGTTTGCACTTCTAATAAATCTAATTCAGGAACATCCTGTATATTTGTCCACTACAGAAATATAATTTCAATGGGCCTTTTAATTCATGCATGCTTTGTATACATGAATTAAGAATGTTTCACATAATTATGCCGATATTTATAGAAAAAATTACATATAAAAGTATACATATTTTTCTTTGTATCTCAACACCAACTATATATTTGAAAATTTTATCAAAATGGGAACTTTACATTTCGAGATCTTATAAGAAAATACTCGGCACCAATTTACTGAAAAATAAAGAATGGACTCGAGTCAATTCACTAAAAACTTAAAAATGATTAAGATAAAACGAGCCAAATAAAAAAATTCTAAAATTCAAATAAAATTTATTTTAACGCTATTTGCCACATAAAAAATCCCAAACGGCTCTTATCTCATACCGTGGCTTGCTTTTATGGCTAGGCTCAGGTAGACTGTTCCGTTTATCGACAAAATAAGAGAGTTTTTTATTTGGCAAATAGCGATGAAATGAATAATACACCTATTTACACTTTTTAAAAAGTTATGATTAAGCCGTTACTTTTGTTTTTAATTTTTTTATTTCATTAATCCTTGACTAGGAATTTCAAATTTCTGTATTTAATCGAACAATTTTAATTTTTCTTTGCTTTTGTTGCATGTAGTATATGAGCGTATACAATCTCAAACACATTTAGCTTATTTTAAAATACTATTTTCAATTCAGTACGTATGTATGTAGCCCCTTTAGTTTTCTAAATAAATGACTAAATACTCTTTCAGGTATTTCCAATAATGTGGTCTATTTTCAATAGACTTAGACCAATATATCCTATATCAGAATTGTATACGAGTATACTATGTCCAGTTCGAGTTTGATTAGATGTCATTATTTATATCGGCTACACAAAAAAAAATTACTTTATCACTACCTTGTACCTAATTAATTATAGAGATACTTTAATAAAGCATGTTTTGATCAACCTTCAATACGTCACGAGTCAAAGATTTTTAAGTTATTGATGTGTCATTCATTATTCTGTATAATATAGGAATATTCCTATCTTCAGTTGATGAAGTTTAAAACTGAAGTTAAAAAGTGCTAATTTGTCAGTTAATCAAATTTCAGGGTAGTAATTGATGTAACTGGTACATGATTATACATATGGAGATCTTTAACAACAACATTAAGAATCGCTAATGATTCGTATGTTTATTTAAACATGAATAAGCTTTTAAACTTGACGTTTTTATTGGGAAAAAATACTTCGTCGAATGATACAGTCATACACGCATCCATATTTTCATTTTTTATATAATCACTGCAATTTTGTTCACACCGAGCAAGTGTTTCACATACAGAGTGTCCACCTAGCATGCGGTCCAATATCTCGATTAAAAGTGGGTTTTACTGGAAATTGGATTTTAATTTAAACTTATCCTTTTTTAAGATTCATGCATAATTTTTCAAGTCCTGCAATATAAAAATAATGCCCATTCTACAAGATGTTTCATTTATCTGGGCGGGTACCTACTTCGTTTTTGAAATGACAACCTTTTTTTGTTTTCGGTTTCTACATAAAAAAGAAAGCGTATGTTATGTTGATACTCCTATGAAAATATTTATTGTTTCTGAGATATTTGGCTTTGTAGGTTTTTCTTCTCGACATTCGTCACACGTTATAGGACAAATGATGCTATCCTTCAGTAAAATTATTTTTCCGCCAAATGTTCATAAACTTTTAAGCGACATATTAATCCTTGACAGAAATTGTTTGATTACATAAATTGTGTGAATGATGCTTGTGATATACGGGGTCCGAAAACCGCCTTTTTTAAGAATGCAACTTTATGAATGTGTACATAATATCTTGTATTTAATAACAATTATAAAACTGTACATTAAATACGAGAGAAAAAGCATTTGAGATGGTGAAATTATAAAAATCTAATTGTGATATTATAAATACCATAACGTTCAAAAATAATTTTCTATGTACATATAAGTATTACAAATAACTCACCATAAACCGGGGCTACTTATACATAGTTTGAGAAGTTTTTCTTGGTTTTACAAAACGTTAAGACGTTAATTCGAGCTCACTATAGCTTATCAAACTAATAGAACCTTTTGCTTTAAAATCTGTTAGAAATGGCGCCCCTTGGACTTATTTGTTTTATTTAAAAAGGTGTCAAAGTAACCTCTAATCCGGGGTTATTTTGACATAGCATTATTTATGAATAGAAGTCAAAGTTAAAAATAGTACGGGTTTATTTGACACCATTTAAACAAAAAATATATATGATTTCACGTTTTTATAATTGTTTAAAGGGCAAAACTTAATAAAAAAAAAGTCTTTGAATAAGAAAAATCAGATATTTATTTATACAATTTCTTACTCATTAATAGGACTTTGGTAACAACCTTATAATCAGTCTTCTGTCAAAATGAGTCATTACAAATAATTAACAATCTTATTGTTATTATTATTAACAATCTCTTACAAAAATTTAAACTTAATCAACGTTTACAAATATAAAAAGTAGAAAATTAGCCTGAATCTTCACATCGCTCACACTCGTAAGTCAATGTTTTAGACCCTCTGTTACAAGTGCCACACATCCACTGGAGACAGGTGACTCAGCAGATCCAGTCTTTTGTTGAAATATAGTGGTTGTAATCACATTTGGAAATTGTGCGCAGATTAGCCTCATTTTTATTTTTCTTCATCTCACTAAGTGGAATGTTTTCATCTTCAGATGAACTAGAACTGTTAAGGTTTTTTCGTCTTGTTCTTTATTATTATCTTATTCTTTTCTTTGAATTGGGTCCAGCAGGTCATTGGGAAAGTCCAGAAGTTGATGCAGTTGTTAGAATATTCTCTTTATTCTGCTCAATAATAGCTTCCTCTTCGTTTTGCACCGAAATGGATTCCTCCACATTTTTCTCAGAAACTGCTCCCTCTTGATCTTGTCCAATAGTCGCTTCAGCTTGTGTTGCCTCAAAAGACTGTACTTCAATATTAATAAATCGAGTTCCTGGTCTGTGGAGGATTTTTTTACCTCTTCTGTGGCGTAATCTCTTTAAATTGTAGCCCTTCGTTTCTTTGAGGAATTCAAGTAAGCTATTGTCGAGAACTCTTCCTGATTCTTGTGTCTGCTCCGACGGAATCTTTCGCAGCACAGCTTAGGGATCAAATGGATAAAGTCCGGAAGTTCTGAAGGAGCTTTGCAAATTGTTTTTTTAATTTGAGAGTAATAGCATCTATTAACTTTTTCACTAACAATGGAAACTGGGCTTTTGTTATCGACCCCTTTCTTCTAGATTCTTGCCTCCATTTATCAAGAACTTTACGCCATTGTTTTTCCATGGGAGCGAATACCCCGATATCTAGGGGCTGTAGCATATGATTTGAATTTGGTGCAAGAGTTGTGAAATAAATATTATTAGCTAGTGCAACTTTTATGACTTCGGGCACAAAGTGAGAGGCTACCGCCCCTCCCGCCTTCACTGCGTTCTTGTCACGCGCGAAATTGAAGATCAAACACACAAAAACGTTGTGTGTCAATGTAGCTCCAAAAACTGTCAACGTTACCCGCAAAGTCAATGTAACCCCGGTTTACGGTACGTTATGTAATATAAGTCCATGATAATAATTGTTTAATAACATATCGTCTCACAAATCATCCAGATTTATAATAATTTCCTTGAACTGACAATTTAAAAAATTTTAAGGAAATATTTGAAAGTTTGATTCTAATTAGAAGCTACTATTATACTATTATTACTAGAGTATATTAGGCTGGTGATGAAACAGTGAAATAAGTCAAAAAATAATTAAAATAAGTGGCATCATGCTAACACCTAGGAAGTGTGTAAAAATACTTGCTATATCAAATTTTTTTCGAGCAACTGTTCAAAATGTTCACTGTTCCTACATAATAAAATCGTATAGTGAAATTTTATGAATACATTCCGCAAAATTTCTTATGTAATTATAAGAAACGCATTTCTTATTTTTATCTTTAAGTCTTCCATGTCCATTGAAGTAACTGTATAAAATTTGTCTTTAATATAACCCCACAAAAAAGTCAAAGTAAGATTAATCCGGTTATCGTGGAGATCACAAACTGGACCGTCCCTACCTATCCATTTATTTGGATACGTTTTGTTGAGATGTAGTTTAACTTAAAACAACAATTGCTCTTATGACTTATGTTAATTGAATATATCAATGAAATCACCACCAAAGTATTATGTGGAGGTACACAATCGTGTTGAAGCTATTGCGGAATTATAATGTTGGGAGATATGTATCTTTACATGTAAAATGCAGCTCCTGTTGCAAAAAAGTAACAGATACATATTTCAATTTAAATTGCCAAAAATACAAAGAAGTGTGACCCAATATTATATTCTCCATAATAACGTATATTTCAGCCCACACGTTGACTTTAAAACGATGCTGATGATCTTCCGAAAAAAATCTGGAATTTTTGTGAAAATGGTGTCGATTTTCGCTCTAAGTATCCGAAAATCCTAAAAAATGTGGACCCTCTTGAATTGTCAGGGCCAATCACAAAACTGTGGACGGTTTTGAACATCTTGAGCTGATAACGATTAATCATCTTCAATATTATACGGACAAGACTTTTTTCCCAACAATTTATTAGCTGAACTTTTGGAAAAATTAATTTCATCACTGATTTTTCTGGCACTGCTCTTTGGGTTTTCTACCGCTATGGTTACACTAGTAATTTGTATATCGTCGTCGGTATTTTCATATATCCTGGTAGTTTCTCATAATTAGCATTTATCGTCCTTTCAAATATTTCTTTTGCCTTTTTAAAACAATCAGTTTGAGGACATCATTGTCAATCTGGATAATTTACTTTGTAGATACGATACGAGATGTTATTAAACAATTATTACCATGGACTTAAGTTATTATGGTATTTATAATATCATAATTAGATTTAATTCTTATAATTTTATGATTCTTAAAGCTTTTTGTCTCGTATTAAATGGACTTAAATGTATAATTTAATAATTTTTACAAGATTATATCTTGTAAAAATTTTGATGAAATGTTATTCAACTTAGCCATAGGAAATGCTCTAGAAAATCTGTAGATCTTTCAGCGATGCATCTGATCATATACTAAAATACAGGCTGTTGTATTTAAAAGAAGGAAGAGTTTTCACATTGTATTTTATAATGTTTGGTAAGGCGGTTTTCGCATACAGTATATCACATGCAATTTCTGACATAAGAGGGTCATCAGTCACCATTGTTGAACATTTGGCCCAAAAATAATTTTACTTAACCTAGGAATTTCAATTATCAGGGATAACGAACATCAAGAGGAAAAACTATAAAGATGGCTTTATAGGTGGTTTTTGACTTTATGGTATAAGTATAGGATCTCGAAAATGATTGATACTTTCATAGAAGTGCCAATATAACATACCCTTTATTTTTCATCTAGAAAAAATATTTAAATATTTAAACAGTTTTGAAACACGTGAAACATTTGAAAAAATAAAGTTGGTACCCGTCCAGAAAAAAATGAACACCTTGTATCGCAAAAACATATACACTTATCTCCCTTTTTAACGGAGATATTGGACACGCCGTATACATAATAACATATATGTTGTTGGTATGAATTACATGAAAATAGATGAAGCAATCAATTTCAATTATTTAAAATTAATTAAGACGCAAACACCATAATCCTTAAATAAATCAATAAATAAATATTTCCACAAGCGCCAAGATTCCATCTAAAAATACCATGACTAACAACCGTATTGTGTACAAGTTAACTTAATATACTAAGTAAACTGTGTACGGGTTAAAAAAATATTTTCGAAGAAACAATGAATTTAAATATTCCATGTATTGACACAATATACCTATAAATATAGTGCTCAATTATTCTGCGACAATTCAAGTCAAGTCTTGGTGAAGTAAGTGCGGTGATCCAGATACATCTGTTTTTTACTATGCAACACATTATAATGGACACCTTTTATGTAAGTACTCACAGATATATTTCAATTTTGGTAATCCTTAGTTCTTAAAAAAATATTTTGTCCGTACTTTAAAATTTTATTTTCAAATTTTTAAATATGTTTTGCAAATATAAGAGAGCTACATAAGCATGTAATTATTTTATTTAAAATATAAATAAGAACTATTGTTATTGTTCAAAGTAATAGCCACTAAGAACTAACTATACCTTATTTTGAAATCAACTTTTTTGAATAATTATAATGTAATCTATACATTGCTAAATATGACTATTGAAGTAGTCCATACAACAAATTAACTCTATTTTAAAATACTTTAGCTCTTAAAGACCACTCTTTTGTTGAAAAGCTGATGATATGAATTACATGGGGATGTAACTCGTTCATGCTTCCGTCTTTTATTGTTCGTTGTACAAATTATCAAAGTAAGGTATTGTAAAAAATACCTGAATATAAAATAAATATAACAATAATAATAAACTTATTTTTTGGGTGGCTTGCTCATCACTTGCTTTATTGTAGGCCAATTTTAAAATTATATGGCTCGTTGAAAAGTTCATCTATGGCTGAAAGATTAAAATAAACTGTAATTAATTCGTGATTAAAACCAAAGCAAAGAGACTCATCAAAAATAAGTCCAAAGTGCTTTTATACGACTGAATATAGCTGAGTGATGTGCAATTTTCAATAGATTCTTGAGAGATTTATATTGAACATTTAAATAAATAAAGTCTGTTGCCTTAATATGAAAAACATTTTTGGCTCTAGGATCAAAATCTTATGGGAAAAATCAGTTCCTGTCTACCTATAAAATTTAATAACCTAGGGTACAAGAGTCGTTGATGATTTAAATGTTTCATTTTAATTTGACATGATTTTCACTAATTTTGATATCAAAACTGAAAAAAAAAATTAAACTGGTCTACAAAATGCATTGATGATTTAATTTATTAAGATGAATAATCTTAATAAAACGTTATTCTCTGAATAATTATCATAAATAACTTTTATTTTTCAGATTATTCTTGCTGCAATATTGCTGAAAGCCGCCCTAATTTCAACAGCACCAGTTGAAAATGTTTACTACAAAGAGTTCCCAGTACAACAAAGTCTAGCTAGAAGAGAATTAACACAAGGTCAACAGTTAGAAGATAACCACCATTTCGCAAAACGGGACACTAGTGCAGACACAGACGATGATGTGGAGGGAAATGGACCTGATGATGATGGAGAGACTCTGAATGTTGCTGCAGACACCGTTTATGTACCTTACTTTCGGTACAGGGGCTATTTTGGACAGAGACGAAGAGTTTACGTTAACAGAAGATCCTCAAATTACCCCTCGATGGTAGGATATGCCGATAATAGGGATAGATTTCCTACCGTGGCGTAAAATGGGAGATGGGGAGCGACCAAAGCGACATTTCAATGTCTCATGGACAAGTCTCGTCATTACCACTGAAGCTACGTATTTATGATTGGAGGATATAAAGTAAATTTATAAGAAAAAATTGCAACGTAGAGACGAATAAAGTTTGTTGCGATTTTCGTTCGTGAGCCAGTGCTGGAACTTGCTGTAACTAACAGGGAGCTAATGATGTAAAAAATAATATTAGTTTTAATTTATTTTTATTTATTGTACATATATTTATTTATATAAATAAATTATTGCCATTAATAAACTGGTTTCTATTAGTAACCTTTACTATTTCCTAACTGAAACTTGCAAAATAAAATTGAACTGGGAAAAAACACAAAGGCAATGATAACAGATGTCTTATTGATATTCTAACATTGGCCAACCATTTTCTTTTTCAACTTTTGTTATAATTTTTTCTCACATTCAACTTGGTCTCTCTTAATTTGATTTGAAATAAATTCATTTTTTAATTCATTCAAACGACCCAAAAATTACATGATTTTCTTATTTTTTTTTTTTTTTTGTTTTAATAGAAGGAAGTAAATAAAGTACTCAAAATTTTTTATACATATTTATCAAGTATTCAGGTGTACAAAAAAAATTTTTATTAAAAAAAATGACACGGTAATTAGTTATATGCTCGGTAATGTGACCGTCCCAAAAAAAGGTGTTCAATCGGTGGGAACTCTAGCACTTGTAAAAATCATTTTAAATTAAAATTTCAAAAAAATTTATAAAACATATATTTGTTGGAGCTCATACCAATAAAAAAAATCGAAAATTAACAAAATGGCGGACCTGAGAATTTTCGGTACCGATTTTTCACTTTTTTTTCGCTCTTTAAAGTGTTATAAAAGAATAACAGCGAAATCAGTGTTTTCTTAGGTATAAGCTCCAATAAATTTAATTTACTTTAAAATAAAAAAAATCAAGACAATCCGTCAATTAGTTTTTGAGTTACAGTTCCCACCAGATTAAAAAAATTGTTTCGAGAAAAACGCGTTTAAGGATTCGGTTACCGATTTTTGGTATGTAAAAATTAATTAATATAACTTCTATACCCACAAAAAAAAGTGTACCCACAATCTCAACAAGTTCCACATTTTGAGGTATTCCATTAAAACGTGGTGTACAGTTACAGTAGGAACTTCCAGTTCGCATCCAATGAAACAGTGCCCTTATTACGTTCTGCCCCCATCTCAAAGTCCATCTCGAATTGCCGAAAATAAACCGAGTTTAGTTTTCTAGCAAATTATATCTGTACATGCTTCAAACGACTCAAACTTGGCAATTTTAAAAATGGCAGACTTTACTCGCCACGAATACGCAGTGTTGCTGTTAATTTACGGTCCATGTAATTAAAAATACTGCAGGACTGGAATATGCAATCAGATTTTCAGTGCCAGTTTTAACCTTAAAACCATGTTAAAACTGTTAAAATTATTTTGGCAAGATAAATGAATAGGTAATCCAAACACCCGTTAATTTAATTTAACATCAATTAAATTACCCTCAACGGTAGAAGACAGTTATATAAATTAATATCAGCTTAAAATAGTTCAACTAGGTCAAGAATACAAGTCTTTAACCAATTTTAAACAAGCTAGAAATTTGAAGTTAACATCTCAAGCCTGTGTTTTAAAATGTGGGAAGTGTTTTCTTTTCGCAAAAAAAAAATAACGCTATGAAAATAAGGGTGCAGTTTGGGTGTATTTTATTTTAATGTGGCTTCTCCAACTGAGTAATTACTATCAAAATAAAAAACTAGCTTAAAATTCCACTTTCCACATGCCAAAAAAACCAATTGCAATTAGTGAAAAAGAGAGAGAGAGATATTAATTGAAAGCGATAGTCGACAAGACACGGAATATCAACGTCAATTACACTAGCTGTATTCACTATGAACCTAACAATTTATTGACCTGACCCAGTGGCGTTCTCTTGTAGGGCACATGAGGTTTTTTATTGGATCCTTATAGCTTAAGTTTTAGGTCTGGTAAAGTTATGCCATATATGACATGATAATAGGATTACTACCCTGCTAATGTTATGCCAGAAACTATCCTGATACCCTGTATAGTATTTTAATAAGTGCCATCTGGCAGTATGGTCTGATAAATTTATGGCAGATATGACATGGTAGGTAGGGTCACTATCCTGCTAAAATTATACCAGAAACTATCCTGAAACCCTATATAATATTTTAATAAGTGCCATCCTGCAGAAGAACCGCCGTTCTTCAAAAACATTATCTTACTCTAAATCTTTTATAAACAGAGAAGTCGTATAATGTACTACTAAACTGACTCCTTCTTTTAAACTACTCATATATAATAAAGAACGATGCTATATTTAGACAAAATAACGCCCACGCTTTTTACTTTTGTGGTTAGAAAAATGAATTATGTAAAGGATAATTTTACATAATATTTGTAACATACGACTAGATAGTTCGATGCAAATAAGCTCTTTAACTACCAGATAATTTATCTTAACTATATTTAACAGTTAAGCACATTACAATACAGAATAATTTTAAATAACTCTGTAAAAATTAATATTAAGATTAATTAACACGTATCTTAATTTTTTCTTCAAATCGCACCCTTGCTTTTTTATATTGAAAATAAAATTCTTACTTCTTTCTGAACACAAGTAAAACATAGTTCGTAGTTTTAACTATAATTCTCCTTAGACAAAAGCATTGTTTATAATTTTAAAATAATTATTAATTACTTAACTTATCTATAGAACATGGAATATCGGTGTTAGTTATAACAAAATTAAATTTCAGAGAACATAAAGAAGGGGACTGAGGGGATAATTCTTTTGGTACATAATGTTTTGGAACATTATACTAATGTTTATTTAAGAGTAAAGTTTTCTTCAATGGAGAAATGTAATTAAAACTATTAAGTATTTTATACTTCTTTGTTCAAAATGAAATTAGAATTCATTTTCAGTACAGAAAGCATAATTTGAGAAACAAATATTGGAAGTGATTTTATAAGGGTTATAAAAGCAAGAAGAACATTAAGTTTGTAGCCTGCAATATTTTCGATACAATTTAAAATAGTTTCCAGTTCATGTTTTTATCGTTTCAAATAACAGAGATATTAACTATAAAAGCTATTCTGAAGTACTCGTAGGTACCAGTACCAACATAATGACTGAATGAATGATGTTATCTTATCTTCTAGAATATTTGTTGAGTAATTTGAGGATATTCTTTGATAGTGTTTATAATTCTTTGATAATAACTTTTAATTTTTTCTTCGATTGAGAAATGTAATTAAAACTATTAAGTATGTTATACTTCTTTGTTCAAAATGAATTTAGAATTCATTTTCAGTACAAAGGAGCATAATTTGAAACACAAAAGATGGGGGTGATTTTATAAGGGTTGTAAAAACAAGAATGTATTAAGTTTGTAGTCAGTGACGTTTCTTGATACAATTAAAAATAGTTTCCAGTTCATCTTTTTGTCTTTTCAAAAAACAGAGATATTAACTATAAAGCTATTCTACAGTATGTAGGGTACCAACAAAATGAATATACTGTCTTATGTTCTAGAATATTTGTTGAGTAATGCGATTATATACTTTGATAATGTTTCTAATTCTTTGATAATAACTTGCAATTTTTTCTTCGATGAGGAAATATAATTAAAACTATTAAATACATATGTTATACTTCTTTGTTCAAAATGAAGTTATAATTTATTTCCAGTACAAAGAAACATAATTTGAAAGACACAAGTTGGTGGTGATTTTATAAGGGTTGTAAAAACAAAAATGTATTAAGTTTGTAGTCAGCAACGTTTTTTGATATAATTAAAAATACTTTCCAGTTCATCTTTTTGTCTTTTCAAATAACAGAGATATTAACTATAAAAACTATTCTGAAGTATATAGGTACCAACATAATGAATATACTGTCTTATGTTCTAGAATATTTGTTGAGTAATGTGATTATATTCTTTGATAATGTTTCTAATTCTTTGATAATAACTTGCAATGTTTTTTTCGATGGAGAAATGTAATTAAAACTATTAAATACATATGTTATACTTCTTTGTTTAAAATGAAGTTATAATTTATTTTCAGTACAAAAAGCATAATTTGAAAGACACAAGTTGGTGGTGATTTTATAAGGGTTGTAAAAAAAATAATGTGTTAAGTTTGTAGTCAGCAACGTTTTTTGGTATAATTAAAAATAGTTTCCGGTTCATCTTTTTGTCTTTTCAAATAACAGAGATATTAACTATAAAAACTATTCTGAAGTATGTAGGTACCAACAAAATGAATATACTGTCTTATGTTCTAGAATATTTGTTGAGTAATGCGATTATATACTTTGATAATGTTTCTAATTCTTTGATAATAACTTGCAATTTTTTCTTCGATGAGGAAATATAATTAAAACTATTAAATACATATGTTATACTTCTTTGTTCAAAATGAAGTTATAATTTATTTCCAGTACAAAGAAACATAATTTGAAAGACACAAGTTGGTGGTGATTTTATAAGGGTTGTAAAAACAAAAATGTATTAAGTTTGTAGTCAGCAACGTTTTTTGATATAATTAAAAATAGTTTCCAATTCATCTTTTTGTCTTTTCAAATAACAGAGATATTAACTATAAAAGCTATTCTGAAGTATATAGGTACCAACATAATGAATATACTGTCTTATGTTCTAGAATATTTGTTGAGTAATGTGATTATATTCTTTGATAATGTTTCTAATTCTTTGATAATAACTTGCAATGTTTTTTTCGATGGAGAAATGTAATTAAAACTATTAAATACATATGTTATACTTCTTTGTTTAAAATGAAGTTATAATTTATTTTCAGTACAAAAAGCATAATTTGAAAGACACAAGTTGGTGGTGATTTTATAAGGGTTGTAAAAAAAATAATGTGTTAAGTTTGTAGTCAGCAACGTTTTTTGGTATAATTAAAAATAGTTTCCGGTTCATCTTTTTGTCTTTTCAAATAACAGAGATATTAACTATAAAAACTATTCTGAAGTATGTAGGTACCAACAAAATGAATATACTGTCTTATGTTCTAGAATATTTGTTGAGTAATGCGATTATATACTTTGATAATGTTTCTAATTCTTTGATAATAACTTGCAATTTTTTTTTCGATGAGGAAATATAATTAAAACTATTAAATACATATGTTATACTTCTTTGTTCAAAATGAAGTTATAATTTATTTCCAGTACAAAGAAACATAATTTGAAAGACACAAGTTGGTGGTGATTTTATAAGGGTTGTAAAAACAAAAATGTATTAAGTTTGTAGTCAGCAACGTTTTCGATATAATTAAAAATAGTTTCCAGTTCATCTTTTTGTCTTTTCAAAAAACAGAGATATTAACTATAAAGCTATTCTACAGTATGTAGGGTACCAACAAAATAAATATACTGTCTTATGTTCTAGAATATTTGTTGAGTAATGCGATTATATACTTTGATAATGTTTCTAATTCTTTGATAATAACTTGCAATTTTTTCTTCGATGAGGAAATATAATTAAAACTATTAAATACATATGTTATACTTCTTTGTTCAAAATGAAGTTATAATTTATTTCCAGTACAAAGAAACATAATTTGAAAGACACAAGTTGGCGGTGATTTTATAAGGGTTGTAAAAACAAAAATGTATTAAGTTTGTAGTCAGCAACATTTTTTTAAATATTTTAAAAATAGTTTCCAGTTCATCTTTTTGTCTTTTCAAAAAACAGAGATATTAACTATAAAGCTATTCTACAGTATGTAGGGTACCAACAAAATGAATATACTGTCTTATGTTCTAGAATATTTGTTGAGTAATGCGATTATATACTTTGATAATGTTTCTAATTCTTTGATAATAACTTGCAATTTTTTCTTCGATGAGGAAATATAATTAAAACTATTAAATACATATGTTATACTTCTTTGTTCAAAATGAAGTTATAATTTATTTCCAGTACAAAGAAACATAATTTGAAAGACACAAGTTGGTGGTGATTTTATAAGGGTTGTAAAAACAAAAATGTATTAAGTTTGTAGTCAGCAACGTTTTTTGATATAATTAAAAATAGTTTCCAATTCATCTTTTTGTCTTTTCAAATAACAGAGATATTAACTATAAAAGCTATTCTGAAGTATATAGGTACCAACATAATGAATATACTGTCTTATGTTCTAGAATATTTGTTGAGTAATGTGATTATATTCTTTGATAATGTTTCTAATTCTTTGATAATAACTTGCAATGTTTTTTTCGATGGAGAAATGTAATTAAAACTATTAAATACATATGTTATACTTCTTTGTTTAAAATGAAGTTATAATTTATTTTCAGTACAAAAAGCATAATTTGAAAGACACAAGTTGGTGGTGATTTTATAAGGGTTGTAAAAAAAATAATGTGTTAAGTTTGTAGTCAGCAACGTTTTTTGGTATAATTAAAAATAGTTTCCGGTTCATCTTTTTGTCTTTTCAAATAACAGAGATATTAACTATAAAAACTATTCTGAAGTATGTAGGTACCAACAAAATGAATGTACTGTCTTATGTTCTAGAATATTTGTTGAGTAATGTGATTATATTCTTTGATAATGTTTCTAATTCTTTGATAATAACTTGCAATGTTTTCTTCGATGGAGAAATGTAATTAAAACTATTAAATACATATGTTATACTTCTTTGTTCAAAATGAAGTTATAATTTATTTCCAGTACAAAGAAACATAATTTGAAAGACACAAGTTGGTGGTGATTTTATAAGGGTTGTAAAAACAAAAATGTATTAAGTTTGTAGTCAGCAACGTTTTTTGATATAATTAAAAATAGTTTCCAGTTCATCTTTTTGTCTTTTCAAATAACAGAGATATTAACTATAAAAGCTATTCTGAAGTATATAGGTACCAACATAATGAATATACTGTCTTATGTTCTAGAATATTTGTTGAGTAATGTGATTATATTCTTTGATAATGTTTCTAATTCTTTGATAATAACTTGCAATGTTTTTTTCGATGGAGAAATGTAATTAAAACTATTAAATACATATGTTATACTTCTTTGTTTAAAATTAAGTTATAATTTATTTTCAGTACAAAAAGCATAATTTGAAAGATACAAGTTGTTGGTGATTTTATAAGGGTTGTAAAAAAAATAATGTGTTAAGTTTGTAGTCAGCAACGTTTTTTGGTATAATTAAAAATAGTTTCCGGTTCATCTTTTTGTCTTTTCAAATAACAGAGATATTAACTATAAAAACTATTCTGAAGTATGTAGGTACCAACAAAATGAATATACTGTCTTATGTTCTAGAATATTTGTTGAGTAATGCGATTATATACTTTGATAATGTTTCTAATTCTTTGATAATAACTTGCAATGTTTTTTTCGATGGAGAAATGTAATTAAAACTATTAAATACATATGTTATACTTCTTTGTTTAAAATGAAGTTATAATTTATTTTCAGTACAAAAAGCATAATTTGAAAGACACAAATTGGTGGTGATTTTATAAGGGTTGTAAAAAAAATAATGTGTTAAGTTTGTAGTCAGCAACGTTTTTTGGTATAATTAAAAATAGTTTCCGGTTCATCTTTTTGTCTTTTCAAATAACAAGGTACCAACATAATGAATATGTTGTCTTATGTTCTGGAATATTTGTTGAGTAATTTGAGGACAGTCTTTGATTATCTTTCTAATTCTTTGATAATTTGTACCAGATATAATATAAACCAACTATTGTATTTATATATATGCTTCGCATATTATTGTTTTAGCCTATGTACTAACATTTAACTTTTGCCTATGTACTAAGAACAGAAAAGAAAGAATCTCTATTATACATACATATCTCTATTATACAAGACATATTTATGTCTTCTAAATTCTTATTGTTCAGTTTATCATATCATTTATATCAAGCGTTGTACGTTATATACTGAGAAGGGGATATTCCCCTTCTCAGTATCATGTTGAGATTTTTTCATCCAAACTGTACAAATGTAGACTGTTATTTTGAAAAACGTATTCCACTATAAAGTTTACGCTCAATTAAATAGGAGATAATTACAAACAATGGTATATTTCTTCTAAAATGTATTCCTCTAGTAAATATACATATGTTTTTTGGTATTTGATTATTGCTATTTTTATTATTTTAAAGGAGTATTTTAATAGAAAGTCTAGAATACGTGTAATGACTATTGAAAGAATCCTATACAAATTCATAAGATAAATAGATGGTAAGATATATGTTTATCTTTTCGTATGTCAAGAATTCCTTTGTTTTCTCATGAACTCTGTCAATTAACAATACCCGGATTAAAATAGTTTTTAAAGACGTATAAAGGCGATTTTAAATATAGATGTGATAATTAATTACAGCGAGAACACAGTCACATAAGATATTCCGACGTATTCTTGTTTATTGACTGAACCTATTATTGCTAAATATTTTGAAATTATGCAGTTAGAGGGTGCCTTCTAATATAATCCGAGTCTATACGATGATGTTTATACACTTCTGGAATATACTAAACTGTTATTTAGACTAGGATATTTGTATAATTAAATTATCTAATTATTCTATTTAGATACATCGTCCAACATTATTGAGCCAATTATAGGATGGGGAGTCACACAACTAAAATCGTACAATAGAAAGCTTTCAAAGAGTTACCCAACTACAATAAAATAAAGAATACGTATTAGAAGAGTACATACTATACTGTACGTTTTTGCCTATTTATATGATATATAATGTTTTGGATTGAATTAATATTACAATTAAATATATCTAAAATGTTTTACACACCATGATACTTATTACATAATTTAAATATTGCAGAAGATTTCAGTAAATTGCTCTAAAGTAGGAGGACAATCGATATAATTATTTTTAATTTGAAATAAAGAGATAAGAGAGTGCACTTTTCTTCTGGCAGTTAAATTCAAAATATTATACCTAGTGAATAATTGAAACCTAAAAATTGATTACCCTGAAAGAAGTAAAAACCATTTTATTTGGTAGCAAACGAATTGAAAAGTTTTCCCTGTATATTTTCCCAATTGTTACTGTCCACCTGATACCCAGAATTCCATACAATACTTCCATACTTCAACTTGGACAATATAAATACATTAAACAGTACAAATATAACATTTTATTACCATTCAAACCAGAAGAATCTCAAAGAATAGAACAACGACTTCAATGAGGTAATAATAATGATTATGTTTATTTACTTAACATTGAATATTACAATAACAATTAAATTATCCAAAAACAATTAATAAACAGCACAAATCACTTTAGTAGTTAGTTAGTAACACTTGTAAAGTGATGTTAATATGTTAACATTACTATTGATTACACATTAGTGACTACATATTGTAAACTGAAAATGTTTCACAATGTGATTTGTCGATTATGGCATTACAAAGACAGCATACTTAATAATTTATAATTGTCATGTATGAAAATATAGACATATACATAACAAACAGACATATTAGCTATGTAATTATATTACGATTAATATTAATAATGTTATCTACATGCAATCTAGGCATGTATTGGAGCCAGTTTCACTTTGTTTGTCGTCTAAAATCTGCTTCATTATCTGTTTTACCTCAAAAGGCTATTATACACATTAGACTGCAAATACTTGTATGATTTTTGTCCAACAGCTTTAGTACTGCGCTGATTCAAATAAATACCTTCTCTATTCCTTGTTGAATAAATATGCTCAATTTGTTTAGACTGACTTTATTTCTAAACGTTTTAAGAATAGCTTTTAAGGAGAATAATTGTCTTAGATCTAATATTTGTAATACTTTATGTAATAAATTACTAAGGTAACCTTTTATTTAAATTTTAAATAATTTTTATTTAAATTTAATTGTCTTAATGGGGTGAAAGCTTTTATCTTTATGGAAAAAATTGCCTCCTTTCGGAATTGTTTTCTCAACTTCCAATTAATAATTTTACTTGATTCTTTTTTCATCTTGTACAGCATAGCCTATTATATAAACTACAGCCTGTGTAGTTTTCAAATTTTCGTTTAATAATTTTTAGTTACCTATAACAACTGTAAAAAATACTGCCTTCTTTTAATGTTTAACATTTTTTCTCAGTCCCTGAGTAATATTTTTAAAACCGCAAGCTGTTAATTTTGATTTCTCTGAAAAGCTTCATATTTATCCCAGTTTTCATACCCAGTTTTGATTGAAACCTAAATAAAACCATCAATATTATATATTTGAAGTATGAAATTTATATTCGTTGAAAACGTGAATGTTTATCGGCCTAAAAACACCTTTTTAATGGGAAATTCCGGGATTTTCTCTGTAGGGTTCCAATGGGGAAGTTGCTTAGGTCATTCTACGGTAATACTTCCTTATCTCTCCTTACCCCTCGGTTTCTATTTGCTCTCAGAGCCTTTGATATAGAAAGGATAAAAAAGGCAAATGCTGTTGAAAATGCAATTGAAAAAAAGCCAAACGAAGGAGGAGGACGAAGAATAAATTGGAAGATGACTTCGTGCAGAAAGAAGACGATCCGTCATATGCTGCGGGGGGTTTTTAAAAATTATGTAAAATATATTTGTCATTTTATACATACATATATTTTGCCTAGATGAGATATTGAAATCAAGATTGTTGAATAATCACACCGATTATTATCTTGCTTATTAGATGTGGTATAATTATCAGATTTTATTTGAGTAATCTTATTTTTTATTACTATGTTTATTCCTTAACAGCTTATTTAAATCATTCCATTCCTTTTCTTATTTTTAGAATTTAATGAAATGCAGTATTTTTTTGGCGCTTTTTATTACCTATGTTCATTAATTTAATATTTCTTATGACTGTTTACTAACGATACATTGTCTGGATCTTTTTACTGCTCTATATAATTCACATTTTGCGTTGAATGAACTTTATGCCCCATGCCTTTTATTTTTGTCCCCATATTACAAATGTTGTATTTTTTATTATATTATATTTTAATTTTTCTATTAAAGTTTGAGGTGTGGTGTTAATGAAGAATGATGAAAATACCGTGGACTGATAGGGTTAGAAACGAAGAAGTATTAGAGAAAGTCGGCGAGAAAAGAAGTATGTGGAAAAACATAAAGAAGAGAAGAGATAGAACGGTAGGCCATTTGCTGAGACACGGGGGAATAGTCCGCGATATTTTGGAGGCAGAAATAGGAGTGAAGAAAGGCAGAGATAAGCCTAGATTAGACTACTGCTCGCAAATAGTAAGGGATGTAGGTTGTAGCACAATTAGCGAAATGCGTAGATTAGCACAAGATAGGAGAAGCTGGAGGTTAGCGTCCAACCAGTCTTAGGACTGATGACCTCATGATGATATTAAAGTATCCTTGGTTATTGTTCATTTCATCGCTATCTGCCAAATAAAAAACTCTCTTATCTTGCCGATAAACAGAACAGTCTACCTGAGCGTAGCCATAAAAACAAGCTACGGTATGTTTTAAGATTTTTTATTTGGCAAATAACGATGAAATAAACTATACATCTAAATCGTTTACCTTATATACGTGTATTTCATCACATTTTTCCTCGTTCACATCTTTTCTTAACTTAAGTTACATACTGTTAATACTGTGTTCTTTCTGTTTAGTGTAATGTTTTGTTATGTAATCTTGATAACAAAATGAATAGTGATAGTGATTTGGATATTTACTTTGATATATGTACATACATAATATGTTGATTAAAATTAACTTTGGTATCAAAAATGATATACAAATCTTCAAATTCTCGAATTATATTTAGCTGTATACCATTAAGTGAATAATTATAAAAAAAGGATTACTGTTTTCATAGATGTCAGTTTAACGGCAAATTATTATGATTACACCAGGTGTGGATTTTATTCAGATTTGCTTGATGCTTAGCTGAGTTTACTTGAAGTTTTACTGTATTAGATTTAATTTACTGTATAATTATTTAATCGAAAAAGACTATAAAAGGCAATTGACATCAACAATATCATCATCATAAGAAAAATCAGGGGACCTAGTACTGTGTCTTGTGGGACACCGGATGTAGCGATAAATTCTTCAGACTAAAAAGCACAGTGTACAACATACTGACTCATATGGTAAATAAGACGTAAGTAGATTGATTAATTAATTTATCTGATTAATTAATACCCTGCTTGCCTATGTTTATTTATGTAAAAGAAAACCATGGCCAGGTCTCGAAAGTTTAAGTCCGTTTTAGTTTATTTTATATATATTTAGTATATTATAAATTCAATCGACTGTCAAAAATAAATTAGAAAAGGTATTATTCGCAGTACTTACGTTATAACATAACAGATATTTTGTTAATTAAACTGTCAATACATGAATGTGTTACAGCAAATTGAGGTATAAGCTAGTTAAAAAATGCATCACTAAATAACACATTATTACTAGTTTGTTTTTTTATTTATGGTATTTTTCTAAATTTTTACAAATTAAAAAAATGTTATCGTTTTATAATTGTAATTGTTGGAAAAGCATCTATATAATAGAATGGAAATAAAACCTCAAGTGTTTTAGCACATCAACCTCACTCGATATATGCAAAACTAAATAGAAACGTATAATTAAAACGCCGTGAACCGATGTGACTAAACTGCATTTTTTCTTAAATTACTTATTCATACATAAATGTCAAAAAAATAACAAATAAGGCATACTTTCCCGGTAAATACTGTTTGCCATAGTTGTTAGTTAGAGCTTAACCTGTAAAGTTATTTATTTTATATTTTGTTTAGGAATTTCTAACGGATTAAGCATAACGGCATCCAAAGTTTAGATTTTAAATTTGCATTTATTATACCTAATTTTTTTAACCTCATAATATAAAAGAAGCTGCGAGTGGTAGTACGTGCTTTTGGTCATAAGAAATCAGTGAAATGGTGAGTGTTTCCTCTTTCTCGTATATAATTATATGACTAGTCTTTATTGGTATTAATTATGATATAAACGGTGAAATATACTTTTTATAATGTAAATATAACATAAAATGTGTTTCATTGTGAGTTATATTTTTCGAAATCAAAATATCCTTTATACAGTACGATTTTATGACGAAGTCATTGTTTGTGTACTGTGATATATTTATATATTTTGTTTTTTTAAATAATAATCCTTTTTTTTTATTATTTTTGAAGAGTAAAATACCACAACTATTTTTTTATTCGAATTAAAATAATGTAAGAGCATAAAAAACGTTTCTATTAAAAAATGAGATAGATTGTGCCAACTCTTGTTGGCACAAAATTAACAGAAATCTGATGGATTAACAAAATATATATTGTGAAAATTGCTATTATAAACTTTTGTAGTATTCATATTATGTATTATTTCCTAGTGACAGAAGATGTACGCCAAAAATTCGTTAAAAATGTGAGTTTTCTTAGATATCCCGAGATTTTATTTCTTAAAAACGCATAACTCAACTTGATAGTTACAAAGAATGTCTTAAATGGTACTCTTTACTTCTTGCTTTATTTTGACACATCTCTAGCTAGATTGAAAAATAGCTATAAAAGGTCTTTCATGTTGCATAAAGTAATTTTTAAGTATGATGATTAATATAATATACCACAATTGAAAAGAAGAAGCTAACATTAAAAAAATAATAGTATCTAACAGTAACTTTTTTCAAAGAATACACATATTTCTCCGAAATTCTATTTTTTATTGTTAACCTTCATTCAATATCCCTTTGACGCATTACTAGTTCCCATTAAACAAATTTCTAGAAGAGGAATTCAAAAAGGTTTATTTGAAATATTAATTTTATTCCATGAACAACTATTATTGCACAAAAAATAACAAATTATTGAAATTATATGTAAACCAAACAGTATATGATTCAGTTGACGTTGAATTGAACAGTTAACGCTTTGTAAATATTTGTTTTGGAGGTTCTAAAACGGTGTTATATTTGTACAATTTTCATTCAATAATTTGGGTACCACACTTATAATAATTTTTCCATTGTAGTGCAGATTACCTCTAGATTTATCCTGTCAGAAGCCGAGCAGTTGTTACTTAACACTTTGAGTCACCCAATTTAATATTTAATATATAAAATAAAGTTAATAAGACAATTCAATATTTTTTCGATAAGGCAGAAATTATCATGCATCTTAAAGGATTTTAGTCCAGTCAAGTAGGGTTTCAACCTCGGAATGAGAGCCAGAAATTTAAATATTTGTATAAACCTTTGTTTTAACACTCTAAAGACTGATTCAAAAGTCTCATATAATCTCGGATCTGCGAGTCAAGACATTAAAGGTCCAAGGTCCTTTATCCTATTTATTTTAGGTTTCCTATCCATCATATGACTTTAGAGGTTGTTATAAAACTTATATATCATAAAATTCTAGACAAATTTGTATTTTTTTCAAATTTATAATTTAAATTGTTTCATACGACCAACCGTTCTCGAGATATAACGCGGAAATGGAGAGGCGCGCAAGCGAATATACCGTGCTTTCATTTTAAAACTGTACATAGGTTCCACCGTTCGGTCCTTCTCGGAAAATTAGCCACCGCTTAGGTGGGGAGTCCGGCCGTACGCCGTGATGATCGACGACTTAGATTTCACATTTACCGTCGCATACGTGTTTGGCATTTAGACGAGTGAACTTCGTAGTAATACGTGTAATTTTAAATATATTCTTTTAATTCAAAACTTAGTAATTATGACGTACTCACTTGAGGAAAAAAATGATTTGATGTCATGGTCTCTTCAAGGACATTCATTACGTGCAATAAGGGACCTTTTCTCAGTCAAATATGTAAATCGTCCGATCCCTGCCTTGAACACAATATCGACAGTAGTCGAAAAGTTTAAGTCAACGGGATGCTTTTTAGGTTGTAAATGCCACAAGACACCTAGAATTAACGAGGATGCTGAAATGCAGGAATTAATGGTGTGTGCAATGGTAGAAGAAGATTCAAATATTTCTATCCCAAAAATTTCCGAGGACTGGTTTTAGTGTGGGTACAAAATTCACAAAATGTTAAAGAAAAATAAATATCATTCCTATAAATACGAAGCCCATCAAGAAATTTTCGATGAAGATCAGGAATGGAATTTTGTAACACGGTAATGGAACGTTCAAATGCGGATGACAATTTTATTTATAACATCGTGTTCACCGATGAATCCACGTTTCCGTTACATGGTAGGCACAATCCATCAATTCTACGGTATTGGGCTATTGAAAATCAATATCGCCTGTTAAATACAAGGACACAATATCCCGAAAAATTGAATGTTTGGGCTGGTATTTATGGGAATGATATTATTGGACCATTCTTTATTGATGGAAATTTAAATGGGGAGACTTATTTGAATCTTCTTCAAAACCAAATTGTTCCTGCATTGGCAAACATTAACCCCAATTTTGACAACGTTTGGTTCCAGCACGATGGGTGTCCGGCCCATAACTCAAGAATAGTCATTGACTATTTGAATACGATATTCCCCCAAAGAATTATATCTACGAGAGGCGTAATTCAATGGCCACCAAGATCGCCAGACTTGGCTCCTAATGATTTTTTCTTATGGGGGCATATTAAATCAAAGTTATACGGGCATCCTCATGAAAGAGCTAACAATTTAAATCAACTGAGGGCTAATATTGAAAATTTATTTCAAACTATTAGCCAACGTTCGTTCAGAATTTTACGACAGGTTGGGTTATTGCTTGGCGCAAGACGGAGGCGCAAGACGAAAATTTCCTTTAGTTTTTTTTCTTATTCAAGGGGATATTTTTGGAGTTTTAAAGTTTGTATTTTATTTTTAATTATTTTAAGAGCATCTATTTATTTTTAAATGTTTTATTAGAAGACACTTTTTTAAATACAAAACCAATTATAAAAATAATGCAAAAAAGATCATAATTTGCTGTTAAATATGGCCAAGATATTTTTTCTTTAAACACCTTGATCATCTTTTAACAGTAAACCCATCAACATCATTTCCCACGTAAAAGTTTTTCCCCGTTACAAATACGATGTACACTCCCTCACGTGTAGAACGTAACTGTCGTAGCGCCGCTAATTATCGACACTGGACGACCTGAAGCAGGACGTACCGTCCGTTTCCCCTACCTACACATTATACGAAATCGACCGATTGACTTGCTGTCTAGTAAAAAAATGAAAGAACGGTATAATAATGCTATGTAAAATTCTGAACTACATGTATAATTTAATTTACTGAATTAATAAAAATATTATTGTTATTATTATTATAATTATTAATATTACTATTATTTATACAGTAGAAAACTTTATTCAATTATGAAAAATACTTACGCATTAATTTATAAAGAATAAGTAATAAGGAATTTCTATGAGAATGTTAAGGGAAATAGCAACTATTGAAATAATTTTTTTATAATGCATTATAGTTATATTTTAAGTAGGATATACATTTTACATATGTTATTGAAGAAGAGCAAGTGCTTGGATATACCTGACTGTACCGCAAAAGCCGTATTGTTGAGCCGTATATCAGCTGGTGATAATATTCAAAGGAGATACCCTGGCTAAAAAAAATTTACCTCTCATTTTGCCTCAAACATAATATGAAGACATATGAAATATATTGTTATGTGTTCTTTACAAAACTTATTTCCTACTTATCATAAATAAAAAAAATTAATTTCAATATTTACAATTTTACTTAACATTGTCATAGAAATTCCTTATTACTTATGTGTTATATTATGTTATGTGTCAGTATTCTACATAACTGAATAAATTTTTCCACTGTATAAATAATAGTAATAGTAATAATTACAATAATGATAACAATAATAGTAATATTTTTATTAAATAATTAACTTAGTGTAATAAATTATATAGGGTGTCTCAGTTGGTAATATAGGATTTAAATTGCGCCCTATTTGTGTTCTGTCAAAGATAGGGCGTCAATATTTAACGACTGTCGTCTACAAACTATTTGACGTCAACGTACCGCGATTAACAGTTTAACAACGAATAGTTTGTGTACAACTGTTTTATGAAAGTGAAGAATCATTTACAGTTGCATTAAGAAAAATTAGCACAAAATTAGAACAGAATAAAGCGCATAAGGAGTTAACGGTTTGTAATTTAATCAAGAAATTTGAAGAGACGGATTATGTTATTGATACGGCAACACCAATACGTTCTCGTCATGGTTGGCCTGATGAAATTATTGCTTCAGTGAGAGAAAGTGTACGAGAGTATCCAAACATATCAATTCGACGTCGTGCACAGCAATATAATCTGTCAAGAGCTACCAGCACGGAATTTTAAGAAAGATCTGCATCTGTCAGCATACAAAATTCAGTTGATACAACAATTAAAAGATACAAGAAGGTGATGCTGAGCTTTGCACCAAAATTTCGTTCAGCGATGAATCACATTGTCATCTTGACGGATAAATCAGCAAACAAAATGATCGAATTTGAAGTGCTGAAAGTCCAGATGCTGTTCACGAAAAAGAAATGCATCCACAGAGATGTACGGTTTGGTATACATTTTGGAGTGGTGGAATAATTGCACCATACTTCTTTGGAAATGAGGCTGGTAATGTTATCACAGTAAATGGGGAACGCTATCATGACAGGTTGACGTCATATGGTTTGTAGATGACAGTCGTTAGATATTAACGTCCCATCTTTGACAGAACACAAATGATGAGCAATTCAAATCATATAATTCCAACTGAGACACCCTATACATGTAGTTTAGCATTTTACATAGCATTACTATATATACGTTCGTGCGCCTCCCTCTATCCGCACTATATCTCGGAAAGGTTAGTCATATTAAAAAATTAATCAGACCAAATTTATAGAGAATTTTATGATCTACAAGTTTTAGAATAACCTCTAAAGTCATACGATGCAAAGGATGCGATAGCATATTAAAATAAAAACGATTATTGTGACCCTTAAGCGACTTTAATATCTTGACTCGGAGACACGAGATTACATAAAAGTTTTGAGCAAGCCTTTAGAAGGTCAAAACAAAAGTTCGTGCAAAAATTTAGCATTCTGACTTTCATTTCGAGGTTTACCCATTATTTCACCTTATATGACTACTATTTTTTGTTATTTTACAGTCTCGTGGAACGAACTGAATTTTGTAGTTGCTACTCACAGTAACTGATATATACATATTACCGTATTGCGTATTATTGTTCACCACATTTGATATCAATTACTATAGTACCATGTAGTAGGGTATAAATATATGTACATAAATAATAGAGAGGTCTTCTAAAGAACTTCTCCTATTTCTATTAACTCCTTTATAAGATCCTGCCTATAGCATTTGGTGTTCTTCCAGGCGTAACTACTGGCTCGATGCATATTAAACAGCAGTTTTCTTTTATATACACTAGGCACAAAAATTAAGGGATGTAAAAAAATCGAAAATTTTTAAATAATTTTCAAAGGGCTGTAACTTCAAGAAAAATAGTAGCAGAGTAATTTTAAAATCAACAAATTAAAGCTCTAAATTTCTAGTTTTCAGCTGTTGAGTTAAATTTTTTTATGATCAACAATTTTTGACTAATCATAAGAAAACCATGGGAAAGGAAAAATGCCAAATTTTTGCTTGCCTTTCACAAGTTTCCACGGGTTTCTATAATTTTTTTTGGTGATTTTAACATAAAGCTTTTTTATGTCGTTTTATTCTCTTTAATTTGAACGGCCTACAAACCTTATACGATGATTTTTCGCTTGAGTTATCGTCGTTCAAAGCAAAAAAGTCATGCTAAAATTTTGAACTCAATATCTGAAAACTAGAAATTTGGAGCTTCGATTTGTTTTTTTTTTAATTTTTTTTCAAGGTACAGCCCTATGAAAATCACTTATAAATTTAGAATTTTTTTACATCCTTTAATTTTTGTGCTTCGTGTACACCGACATGAAGCAAAAGCCATAATGTATGTGAATGTATGTTACTGGTTTGATTTTCTTACAACCATACATCAATCATTCTCACTCGACTTTGTATTCAATTACGGTATAATTTTGTTATAAGTGTGTCTAACTGGATATAAATAAAACAACATTTTAAACCATACCTATTGTATGGGTATATTTCAAAAATCATAGGTGTATTTTTATTTTAAATAAATTATTTACAATTTTTATGTGCATTTTTTCCAAACTCAAAATAAAAATATATACATAAAATTTCATTTTTCTTTTTCAGTTTCTTCACAAGAACTTTCTTGTTCTAATTACCACTCTATCATACGTCACATTCATAACATGTTCCGAAAACGACAACGATAAAATTGAAGACAAAATCGTCGCAAACGGAAATACCGTGGCTTCAGAACTTCTGCCGTCAGATGCCTCAAAAACCGAAAAAACCTCTGAAGATGATACTTCGGAAGAAACGGGATCGCGCTTGAAACGCCAGGCGGTTTACAAAGCATACCTTCCGAATTTTTCCATCCCCAGCAGAGGACCAGATCTCAGTCAGAATAATATAAGACCGATACAAAATAACATCCCCATAAGGTATGTGAGTAATACCTATGGTCGGAACACGAACAGATTGAACGTAAAACGAAGGCAACCCAATAGATCGACTAGCCAACCCAATTCTAACGGGGTTCTTAAAAGAAAGAAGTTTAAAGCCCCACCAATAATGTTCTGAGGTGATAATTATGAAAGGAGTGGGTCATATTACGTTTGATGACGTGTGTGTGTAGTTTACTTACATATTTTAGCGCTACAATTATTTATTTACTTTTATTTATTTTTTTACTTATTTTGGCGCAATGACTAACGACGCAGTTATGACGTCGATGACTATGTAAATAGTCCAAATATTCATACCCGAGACTATTGTTTTATGGTATTAAACGGTATATTTAGCAAATAATAGTAATAAATATATTATAATCAATCAAGTTATACATTATTTATAAAAGATGGCGTGTATTTATGTAGCGCAGATCCTTCCTAGCTATCCAGTGTATTTAGAAAATACACGCAAATATTCAGGATAATGTTGGACAAGTAAAATATAACTTTTATACAATCATACTTTTATGGAATGAAATTGTGTTTAGCGTTATTTATAGTGTTGTGAGAACGCTAAGGTAGGTCAATTTTCATTTTCATTTTGTTTTAAAACAAATTTTAAACATAAGTAGTAAAAGTATTACTATACATGGCCACCCCCCCCCCCCCCACCACTCATCCTTATGGGGGTAGCCTTGAAATTCCTTTGTTGCCAAGGACGTCAGGGTCGAACATGACCTTGATATTCCTATCTGATGGCTCATTCAAGGTTACATATTTTGTCTTAGTATTATACCGGTCCATTCAAAAATGTTGAATTGTATATTGATTAATTGTCTAGTAACAAAACTGCTATCTTTATTATTTTAGTTTAAAATCTGTAATAATCGTGAGTGACCCAATAATTGATTGTTGATGATTAAGTTTTTCCCTTTTCAAAATTTCCAATTAGATAATAATGCCAAGTAGATGTGACATTGTTTACATCATTTTTGATTTTTGTAACAAGGGATTAAAATACCTGTTAATATACACGGTGGTCTGGTTAAACATACAATAGCACTTGAAGAGTCTTATATATAGGGTGGTCTTTTTAAATTGAAATTGTATGTTAATTATGTTCAAACGATTAAATGACATTTTTTTGTTTTGGTAATGGGTATTTTATATTAGAATGAGGTATCTTGATGCGAGTATAGTATTTTAAAATGTTTATGATATTAGATTAAAATTATTACCATAACGATATAATCATATTATAGATAAGTATAATATTTATTATATATGCTTTTTAACAATAATTGTTAATACAATTTTACAAACAGTTAATATCCATAAATGAATGTGAGTGAATTGAATTTCACGCTAGACAGTAATTTAACGAGTTTATTGGGTTAAGTTTTTTTTATAGTTTTCTTTTTTTTATTTGTAAGGTGTTTATTCAATTACGATTGTAACATCTTTGATGTTGTGCGGTTAAATAGTTGTTTTACATATTAATATTGTGAAACCCAGCGTACGAATTAAACACAGCGACGACCTGCGTATATACCTGTATGTAGGGTTGTAGGAGACCTATAGGTCATCCTTAAAATTCCATAGTATAGAAATAGGAAACATCTTTTACACAAACAGTTTCTGTTTGTGTAAAATGTTCTACAAAACGTAAGACTTTAAAGATATTCTTAGCACAATGTAAGCAGATTATAAAGAAAATTTCTTCAATATTGAGAACCCTCAGATACAGCCAAATACATACAGTTGTCAACTTAAGAGCCAAGTATGGACATCGACATAATTAAATGAATGTCGTTAAATTATTAACAAAAATATATTTTCAAAATATAAACATTACAAGAATTGTTTGTAATTGTAAAAGGCTGTTATATAAAATGTTAATAACTGGTTTGTTGTGAAATGTATCTACCTTAAATATATGTAAGATGTATCAATTATATTGATAAACAATGTGCCGTAAATCCCCAGTTATTCGCATTTAAGACAGAGTTAAGTGGCGTTATTTTATTATTTATTACAATATTTCTGAAAATTATCACTGATTGTCTATAAAACTGCATAGTTTAGGATAAATGTATTAAAGTGTTTGTAGGTAATAATATAATTACTGTTGAGGAGTCCCAAATGAAGGTTCTCTGATACAGAATATTTTTTTAAAACGGATATTCTTCGTTGTATTATTACAGAATGTGACGCATATATAGAATTTTATTTTATTATCTATTGCAAATTACACACATAAGGATGTAATCTCTGTTCTCTTGTGGACAATGCTCACGGAAATACATATATACGACACCCCATTTCCCAATCTCTATTATTATAGATGCTTGCAATATTACCTGCTATTAAAGTTAAATGTCCTGAAATATTATTTATTCTATTGATGTCATACTATTGTATATTATAGACGGTGCCAATCGGTTCCACAGTGAAGAAATATATTTTCACTCTTTAATAAATATTTAATAACAATTTTATCTTTAAAATAATACATCATTACTATTATTGTTGTTAATAAAGATTGAAGATTATTGTTTTAGATACTAAAAAGTGCTATTATTAAACCCGATAGACCCCCCGGGCCTCGGGAGTCTATTGCTAGAACTTTCGCTTTTATTACCTATTTCGGGCGATCAACAACAAATATCTTCGGTAAAAAAAAAATACTACATACGTTTGGTATGATTCTGTTATAATATACCGGTGGCTATGAAAGTTCATTATACCCGTAGCTCATATATACACTCTTTATAGAATTTTAGTGATTATAGTAATAACAAAGTCGGTTGCAATATATCAGACTAGATTAAACTAGATAGATTGGTCATATTAATAACTGACATGTACATAAATTATATTTTTATTGTGTTTTTCATAATTATTATCCGTATATTTTTAAACCGACTCTGTTACACTAACTCTATTAAAGAAAAAAATCTTACCTTGTAACAAAAACGGTGTCCAGCTCGTTCGGAACCTACCTGCAAAGAAACGTATATTTTTACTTAATTAACAATTATACATCCGTATGTAATTACTTCATTGACAATATAATACCAGCAACACAATTTATAGTTTTGATTGTTGGCTTTCTTTATTCATATATTGGTATTATGTCTAACTAAATCAAAGTATTTTTTTACTTCCAACAAAGTCAGTCATGACAACAAAGAAATTCGTTATATTTATTCTCCATGAAATTGTATACGCGGTATTGTCGAAAAAGAATAATATCGATCGACTGCTAATTTTTTCTTCAAAAACTATTTTAAATTTTAATTAAAACTAATATAGTTAAATACTTAACTTACCTATTTAACTCCTTCCCTAATGCCAGTCGTCTAGATTAATTTCCATCACACACAAATCACAAACTATGTCCAGAAAATTGTTTATACACACCCACTATATGTTTACACTGCACAAACTTTCGATTTAATTAAAAGAAAACTTCAATTGAATTGAACAAAGAAAAATCACTACCGCACTCCACTCTCATCTCCACCAAGTCTGGTCTTTTAATGACTATTCAATAAAACCCCGGCAAATCTTAACGTTCAGTTTTTTGTACATATAAAGTAACATGAGGTGATATCTTTTTCGTACCTTATACAAAAAAGGGATGGCGGAAGATCTTAATAAACTGTTATCGGTTGCCGTAGGGCTTACAATATAAATGCGAATCTGAGTGCAAAAAATTTAAATATATATTCCTCGTATTTTCTTGCCGTAACTAATTATAAGTAAGTATTTTTAGAAACCATTGGGTTTTGGGTTCAGTAAATTATAAAAGGATAAGGATTTACCATAAATACAATTGGAGGAGCATCGAGGAAATAAGCATAGATGGGTGACATTACATGAAAATAAATCCTCATCCTTTTTATCAAACCATTTAGTTGGATTCATTTTTAAACAGACAAAATACTGACGTACTATTCCAAAAAACAAAAAAAAAAAGTAAACAACCTAAATTTGACACCTTTACCTTAAAGTGTGACGTCCACATTCATGCCCAGAGCGACATATCAAACGCTCTTCTTCAGGACTAGAACCCCAGCATGTAATTACAACTACAAGACTATGCCCAGTTGGATGTTCCCGACAAGCGACAGACATATTCCTCTATAGGAGAATACCGATCCAGTCATCCATCCACATTTCGAACGTGAGAGCAAGCGTTTGACTTTCATCAGCTCTGCGAGAGGTATTAAACCGAATGCGCACCGCATTCCTGAAGTAATATTACAGTCATTCTGATGAGGCCTGACATCAAATATCAAGTTATCATGAAGACAGGAGATGCAAAAACTGTTCATCACATGGACAAAGTTTACAGAATGTATTTATTCTGTAAACTTTGACATGGATATTTGGATTGACATGGAATCCGATCAGGACAAAGCTAGATAACTCAACGACCATCTCCACGAGAACAAACTTATGATCAAGATGGGCCAAATTATTCCAACAGGGACGCTAATTCAACCATATGACATTGGCAGTAATGGGCCTAGTTTTTGGACCACGGTACCAATGTTATATACTAATGTTATTGCAGACACCTCTGTAGGAAAATGTTCTAGGTCACCCATCCACTTTCCGGGCACTAGATCAAGGATACTGGACTCTCTCCGACAGTAGATTTTCATATTTATTTATTTATAAATGAATTGAACTATGAATATTGGAAAATAATTAACATAATAGTAAGATACACATTAAAACGTTTCCAATGTACAACTGAACATCTTACATATTTTGTGTTAAATAGGTATTATATTATAAAATTGTATGTGTGTTTAGGACCCTCTTACTCTAGTCCATTTGCTTAGCTGTTTGATAAGAAGGGTACTATACGTGAGACAACGCCCTGTGTAATTCGAAGCCACAGAATTGGTTCTCTTATAGTGATACATCTTTTCGAGTAAAAACTGCAACTAACGAATGTTTACAATTTGATGGATATTTAAAAGAATTTGAGATCATTACATTACGGCCAAGCGAATGCTACATGCATATCCGATTGCGAAGTGCATAAACTCTTATGTTAATTAACTCATTTTTCTAATAGATTTATTAGAAAAGGATGATGTTTCCTACATAGTATCTATGTGTTAAAGGACAGAAATTAAACAGTTAGGTAAAAGGTTGTTAACATTTTTGTATATGTCAGGAATAAACGAAGTGATTTCCTCTACAAGTGACGGTAAGATATATCTTGTATCATTTGTCCACCCCCACATCGAGTCACTAGTGTACCCACCCATGTAACAGTGGCGACTCGTGTCTTCCATTCTCCACTGATTGTTTTTATTTTTTTTTTATTTTTTAGTTGTTACAAGTACAGGATTAGTCACCTAAAATTGACCCCCCATATATTTCTCTTAATGTCAATCGAATCGAAAAATTCAAAAAAGGATTTTACATGATTTTTTATAAATGTTTTGAATATTTAAACATATTTTCAAAAACTGCAAATTGAAAGGAGGCGAACATTTTTTTATTTTTTAATGGAACACCCTGTATTTTTTTACTTAAAAAAGTTACCCACAGTTTTCTGATCACAAAAATATATAATTGTTGTATCTTGGCAAGTATAGTTCTTGAGATATTCATACAAATATATAGTCACATCACAGGAATAAGTTTGGCGTAAGACCATAAATCAGGAGAGCTATGAACTGAAATGGTTTAAAGAAACAATAATGCTTCGTTTAACTTTGATTTTTGATTGTTATATTATTAATATGCTTTAAGTTAAGTTTTAATACACTTGTTAATATATCTAATATATTGATATGGGATATTCATTAGTCAAAAGGAAAGAAATATTAGAAATTTACTTAACCAGCAATAAAAACAAATATATAACTAAAAGAGAATATGCAACAAAATATCCTGAAAGACGCGTTCCCTCCAAGAATACTTTCTCTAATATATATCTCAAGTTTGGGGACGCCGAATCCTTAAAAGATAAGAAACGAGAAAGAAAGAAGCCCAAAACAGGAGAAGATATGGAAATGGACGTTTTACTTTTTTTTATCGAACACCCCAATAAATCTACTAACGCTGCTGCAGAAGAATTTAATATTTCTCAAGCAAGTTAAAGACGTATATTAAAACGTCACAAATATAAGCCTTGTAGTATTTTGCCAGTTCAGCTTTTAACTGAAAATAACTTTGCCGACAGAAGAGCTTTTTGTAGAGAGATGATTGAGAGAGCAGAAAACGACAAAAACTTATTTTGGACCGATGAAAGTAGCTTTTAAACGGCTGGACTTTTTAATAGGAAAAATGCACATTATTGGGCGCCCGCAAATCCACATATTATAAAAAAGATAAAAACCCAAGGATATAATACAGTAAATGTGTGGTGCGGTATTCATCAAAATACAATTGTGGGTCCCGTATTCATTAATGGGTCCTTGAATGCAGTTCAGTATTTGAATATTCTTCGGGGTGAAGTAGAGAACTATTTAGATAATATTCCCCTTGCAACCAGGAATCCTGTTATTTGGCAACAGGATGGTGCTACTCCACACTCTGTACGGAACGTAACTGAGTATTTAAATGACAAATATCTATTTTGGATAGGAAGATACGGTCCTATACATTGGCCTGCTAATAGCTCAGACTTGAGTCCTTTGGACTTCTTTTTGTGAGGAACACTAAAACAAAACATATACGAAAATTCGGTATATAATAATTCAGATGAGTTGAAGGACTGTATCAGTCAAGAAATAGAAAATTTGTGGCAAAATGTCCATTTATTTGAAAACGTTAGAAATGAATTTATTAAAAGATGCCAAGTGTGCCTTGATAGAAACGGAGGCTACGTGGAGAACATATAGATATGTTTATTTTTAATAAAGTTCATTGGTTTTGTTATTTATTGTTGCACGTTGTTTTTTTTTATCATTATTTCGTTATTTATGTTTTGTGTTCATTAAACTTTGTTGTTGTCATTTTAATAAAGGTTTATTTGTTTATTATAATTATTATGTGTTGCGCATCAAAGAATTTTCATACTTTTTTTCTTAAAAAACAAGATGTGTCGTTATATCTCAAAAACATAGATCTTCTGATTTATGGTCTTACGCCAAACTTATTCCTGTGATGTGACTATATATTTGTATGAATATCTCAAGAACTATACTTACCAAGATACAACAATTATATATTTTTGTGATCAGAAAACTGTGGGTAACTTTTTTAAATAAAAAAATACAAGGTATTCCATAAAAAAAAAATAAAAAATTGTTCACCCCCTTTCAATTTGCAGTTTTTGAAAATTTGTTTTTTGGCGATAGCAAGGATAAACGTGCATTTTGCCTCGACCGGGAATCGAACCGGCTCTCCCAATTTCCGGTTGAGTGCTCTGACCGCTGAGCTATCGAGGCACACTCATTATCCTTGATAATGCGCCAGTTTAATGCGTCACTACAGTTTAAATATTAAAAAAATTTATAAAAAATCATGTACAATTTTTGTTTGAATTTTTCCATTCGATTGAAATTAAGAGAAATAAAGGGGGGGTCAATTTTAGGTGACTAACCCTGTACATACAATGAATATTTGAATGATATCATTTTATTCAAATTTGGGTATTTAAATAGATAGCTAAGGAATAATGTAAAGTAATCTTATGTAAATAAAAAATACGTTATATTTTAAAGTTTATTTATTTCATTGAGAAATAGAAAAACGTCCAGTAAACCTATGGATCTTATTCTTTGTTACCATATGATTTTGTACATATTTGTTTAGATATATTTCATTTTACTCTTTTGCCACTTCTTTCCATAAGCATACTGAAAATCTTATATAATTTTATAGTTACATTTACAAGCAAATTTTAAATAAAAAATCATATATACTCAATATACATAAAAAGTGAAGAATGCTATAATTTCATTATAAGAGATTAACCAATAATCTCTTTCATACATCATTTACTTCCAAGCACCCTTAGATGTGTAAAAGTAATGAAATAAATTTTGAAGAATTACATAACAGAATTCTTGTATTACCTACTTATGTTTATAATAACAATAACAAATAATGTTAAAAGTTTTGCACCGCATCATTACTTCATTTAATATTGCAATGGCCACCAACATCGATATAAAAAATACATAATTAACGTAAACAGAAACATTGCTAAATTGTACAAATTACGATACATTTTATAGCTTATAATATAATGTAGGCTATTTAGAAAATCTGAAAACATTCCATGAGTATAACCGTCTTTACTGTACTTGTAAGAAACCTTTTAATTTATATAGCAAGTTTGATTAAGTTAAGGAAATCATATTATTTTATGGTTTCCAATTATAAGAGCTAAGTTTAAACACAGATATGATATGTGAATGAATTTAATTTATGTACATACATAAAAAAATATTAGTGCAAGTACTACAAAATTCTGGTAGTATTATTCCCAATTATTCTGTCATCCTTCATTTACTGATTGTTTCTTTAATCCAGTTGTTGATTGGACTTTTACAATGTGCCCTATAAGTAGAGTACCTTATAAATAACATTATTAAAAAAACATTTAAATTCAATTAAAGACCACCTTTATCTTGTAATCTCTCGATTTAAACTTCCTGTGGGGCTCTTTGTAACAAAATGTATGTCTAACACAAATAAATAAATAAATTTCGTTTTCATATAGTTTCTGTGAAGATTGTATAGTGTTGAATTTGTATTATTTTTATCTTAGAGATCATGAAACGTAAGAAACCCATAAAACAAGTAAGAAAACATGAGATAACAATAATAACCTTTGTGTTCATTTTAGAAGTATATTATACGTATTTGTAACTCTAATCAAAGCAGACACCTTGTGCACATATAATGATACATAATATATTGTTACACTTGACGCAACTGGTAGAAAAATAAAAATTCGATCCTATCAGACCGATAAGCTATGACATATGTAAGTGTACCATGTAAAAAATTACTTGAATTAATGTATTTTGAAGAAATATTAGAAGAAATAGAAAATATAACGCGAATTCTTACATTATATATAAATACTAAGCATATTCTCTATATTCTTTACACTTACATATATTACCATATTACATATTACAAAAATTATTTTTATTTTATTACTCGTTTGTTGATATAAGTTGCTCACCTTTAAGAGTTAGCAACACCTTACCAACTTCCTAGAGATCAGTTAAAAATTTTACAACTATTACTATTGTATCAAACTTTAAGAAACTGGAAAATTGTGAATCTGCAACGAGCGCCATGCAACTATTCGTAGATCATGTGACCAGTCCTTCCTTTGCCTGTAGGGTTGCCCATAAATTGTGTAAGGTTATTGATCCCTAATTTTGAAGGCTCACGAAAATCAAATCACTTCATGAAACAACATTTGATTTCTTTATTTATCTAATTAATCGTTAATGTATTATTCGTTATAATTTAAAACTGTATATTAAAGAAAATCTAATTTGGAAATTCTAATATCGAATGATATAGAGAAAATAGTATAGATGTGGCAAGTTGAGCTGAAATGTATAACAATAATTGATTAGAATGAGTTACGGTTACATATTATTAAAAGAAAGAATACATTAAAAGAGTTTCTTAGATTACTGAATGATAGAAAATATAATGTTCATAAAAAGACTGACAAGCTCTGTAGATACCTATTCCTAATTAGTTCTATTGTTCTAAAAAAAATATGATGAAGTTGTCACGATGAGAAAATCTTATATACATATTTTAATGTCTATCTCATCCTGCTAATACTTCCAGAGATTTTCTCATATTTGCTTTTAATAACACCGTACAAACAAACTTTATAATTTAAAACTGTCGATTATTATTATACAAAAAGTTATAAACCAATTATATATATATATATATATATATATATATATATATATATATATATATATATATATATATATGATATATGAATTAATAACAAATGACTTAATTTCAATTATGTACAATTCCCGAATATTATTTAAACTAAATCTAATATTCACACAACCCCCGATAATAGCTCTAGGACCGTTGGTCTCTATAATCTCAGATATAGCTACGACACTTTTAATATCATTAAACTTACAAAGTACACGTCATATTTAACAATGGTATATAAATATCTAAAGACAGTCCAATCCTTAAAATGGTTGCATAGGATCTTATTTGCTGATTATGAGTTAGAAGTTAAATATACAGCTTGTCAAAAAACCGACATGATGATTAATTTGTCACGAAGCTTTTAAATATACTATAGGATTATATCTTAAATAAGACTATGGTCGATCATTGGTGTTCTCGGGTTTGTATCTAGCGGTCCTGTATCGATATATTCACGCTTACTTTTGACAAGCTGCATTCAAGTTATAAAAAGTGCATAGGAATTGCACTCTATATAACTTTTTCGCAGAAACGCAGGATGTTAAAATGTTAATTTTTAAATATTTTAATATAGTTTAATGTTGCACAAACATGAGACATATACGGGATATTAAGAGTAGCGACAAAAGCAAATCCATATCATAGAGTTCACAAAGTGTTACTAAAAATATTAAAGTTGTTTTTATATAAACATTAAAAGAAGTCATGCCAGTGAAATTAAAATTACCTAAAAGAGAAATTAAACTTACCTAATCCAAAGTTTCAGGTTATAAATTTGTTAGTTATAAAGGGGATATCAAAAAAATGTATCAGACCTCACAGTTTTGTATAAAAAAGCACTATAAAGTAAAAAATTTGTCATGGTAAAAACAACGCAACTCGACAGTGGGCGATAATTTTCCTGTAAACAAATATATGATCGTTAACTAATACGAAACGTGTTCATCATTTTTACCAAAAGATTAATTTTATTAAAAACATAACCGTGTATACAATAAAACTAATACATTATAAATAAATATTCTATAAATATTTTTCAGCTTCAGTTTTAGGTGTTTGATAACATTTAGAATCAAAATTATTTTGACACTTTACTGGTATGTAATTTAATGTTAAAATCCTCTAAAGTCGACAATTTTAATTAAACCCAGCCCAAGTTGTGCCAAACATGACACACTTATAAGAACTAACCTAAAATAAGTTTAATTTGCAGTGAATAATTGATCTGCTCCCTAAATTAAATATCCTAAAGTCTGATGCTTACAATAGATACAAATTTTCTTTTTAGCGCAGTGTCATGTATGTAAAATGTACCATTGAGAAAGAATGTAATGCGACTTTCAATAGATTCGCTTAAAATATGAGTGATAATAAAATCATTTTTAATTAAGCTCTTGGTCAATAGAACACATTTTTTAAGACTAAGCGTAATTAACTCCATTCATTATTACCTATATGTCAAGGGCACATACCTAGATTGTCTCATTACTTTGTTTTCCAATAGTACATTTGATAGTTGTTTCTTTGTTTTTAATTTTCAAGAACGTAAGCAATAGTTCATTTACATCTCACATATATAACCTCTCAATAATTCTGGTTTACTCTCTCTATATTTCATCAATCTGTAAGTACTCTATAGGCAATCTATATAAGCATAAAGCACCAATTAAATTGAGGCGATTATTTAAATCGATTGTAAGTCTCATTTATCCTAACAATATATAGTAATTTGTCAACCTAGAGTATGAAATACAACTTAAAATTGATGATGACTTAAATAAATGTCAAAATATATCCAGCAATACGGAACGAGATAAAAAATCATTTTTGAAATTTGAATTATTTCAAATATATTTTTTTTTTTTTTTCGTCAGGAATAAACAAACTTAGTACCAGTGGCAGACATAGATTGTTGAGAATTAAACCATAGTTCAATGTCTTTATTTTATATATAATTAATGTGTTGAAAGTATATACCGGGTGTAACAGGATCATGGTATGATTTGAATGAGAAAATTTTAGTATTATCTTATTTTCTTTTAGCTGTAATTTTGTTTGTATTTATTGCATATTTTAATAAGACATATGAATAAATTCCTTATTAACAGTACTAATAAATGGTACCACGGTATCAATATGGTCCCATTTGAAAAAATTGAGTTTTGCCCCAAAAACATTTTGATGAACTGTATTTGTTCATAAATCACGTGGATTAGTATTTTTGACGGGATTTCGATTTTTGTAGCATTACACGGGTCATTTAGAATAAATCGGAACCGTCATGGCACACTTAAATGGAAAACTAAAAATTAGATTATAAAAAATGTTGACTTTTGAAATGTCACTTATTTGGTATCGTTGAATTCATAAAATTATGCAGAATTCAAAAATGTAATAATATACAGGCTATTCCATTTAAAAATTGAGAGTTAGTGTCACTTCCGGCGAAACCGGAAGTGAAAGAAAAATCAGTTGTATGTCGAAAAGTGCCGCTTATTATGTGTATGGGATATCCCAAATTTACATCAATTATCTTCAAAACTAAAGGAGAAAAGGGGGCATACCATGATCCTGTTACACCCGGTATATATGATAATCAAAACTCCTCAAAGATATTGGAACACTAAAGCAACACAAAATAAAAAAAAGTAAAAAAAAATTTTAATGAGATTTTCCTGATACATTTACAAATGCATTAACACATTTTTTTTTTTTTTATTTCAAACTATAAACATCAAATAAGAGAAAGAGTAAATTCATGGGCAATTTACTGAGTACTAAGATATACGTAAATAAATATGAATACAATAATGTAAATAAAAAAGATAATTTATGTAACTGTAGAAAGGGTAAAATTTTTAAGAAAAAATATATTACATTCCAATTGCCTTATGATTTATTTACTTCAGGCAGAAGATTTTCTTGGGTCGTTTTTACGGTGAATTCTATTCTTTATTCTTGTACTAAAATACTAGATATATTAAAATTATGTATTTCAAATGGCCAAGTCTTAATTTTGTATCTTACAACAGCAAAAAAAGTGTATTCAAAAATTAAACTCTAACACCCTGTGTCTCAGTAACGTCTCAGAGTCTAAAATTGTAGATATATACACATAATATACAGGTTCAATTATTACATACTTTTTCCATAATTCTTTACCTGCGTTGAATATAATTTTTGAAAATAACAAACATTCCTCGATATTTTAAGAACACCTAAATTTCTATTACAAAAATTGTGATAAACTGATTTTATATTTAATATTGCACACTAAGTATAATAAAAAATCGTTTGTGCTGTGCGAGTACAAATTTTGTCTCGTCTGCAACAGTCAAAGGACTGTGGAAAAATAAGTAAGCATTGACCTCATTCTACGAAGAATATGTGTCGCAAATAATACCCCCCACATTGGCAAATTTATTCAACGGTGTAGGTGAATTTGTACGAATTAAGTTACAAAATTTTAGTTACTGCCACGTGTTGGTGGCAAGCGTAGGAGGGACGTTAGAACCTTGACTACTTAAACCCATATTACTGAATTGCTGCTGGAGGTTTTGATTAACGAAAAATGGATTTGGGGTTTGACTGAAACTGGCCGTCTGTGGATTAGGCTGTTGGAACTGTAAATATTGGTTCGCAGGTACTTGCGGCTGAATATTCATTGGATTCGACTGGCCGGCAAACTGGGTCTGAACAAGATATTGATTAGGGTTAGCTGCAAACTGATTTTGCGCCGCAAACTGACCCTGTTTCCCCCATTGGTGTGCGAGTGGAGCCCACTGAGTGAGATACTGGTGCCCACCATTTTGCATAGGGTAGGGTTGTTGTTGGGGGAAACCTCCGAATGACTGAAAGTTAGCCTGGGTTGTTGGAAAATTTGTTTGAGGGTATGCAACTTGAGGAATATTTGGGTATTGATTAAAATTACTTGCTGGAGTATTGGCGTACAGTGCTAATATGCTGTCTTTATCTAATTTAACTTTCTCCTTTTCTGGCGGAGCCGTTTGGTTAAAGAAACTCTCTTCTTCGTTCTTGACAGACTCAAAGTCCACCTTCTTTTCTTCCTGTGGCACAGTGGGAGGCGCAGATATGAAGTTACTGAAGCTATCTTCGCCGTTTTGTAACCCTAAAATAATAAGAAATAATCACCTACCCTGGTGTGTTCATACCACATATTTGTAAGGAATATTAAACATATTATTTGCAGTTTTCCTTTGCTTTAAATTGTTCAGGAATTAATAATGTGTTTTGCCCTTTACTTCTATTAAATTTGCATAGCGTTATGGCACATTATGGTCTTAAAAAATTATCTACAAGATTCTTCTTGTTCTACTGCTTTTCTTTTCGGTTCAAAATATTTTTGCCAAGAATTTTATCCAGTTATATACTTAATTAATTTCCATAAAAGGCAATTTTCATAAAAGGAAAACCCCTGTATCTGTTAATAGTGGATTTATGATTTTATGATATAAGTTCATTAGAACTTTTTTTATGTTGGCATATAAGCTACTGAATGTTAAGCAGAAATATGTATCACTTCCAGTTTCACAGGAAATAACAATAACTTACGAATTTTAAAAGGGACACCCTGTGTTTTGTATGCAATTTTATAGAATAATCAATTGTGAAAAAATTTTTAAATGGAATCAAAAACAACTCGATTGAGAACAAAAATTTAGTTATACTTTCATATCAAAAACCCAAAATGGACAGTGCCTTAAAAAAATAATTTTATTAATTTGCATATTAAATATTAGTCTTTTAAAGATCTCAATACTACTTGGAAAATCAGAATTAGAAAGGCATTTTTACAGATAACTGAAAGTCCATGAATTAGCTTTTAAAATTCACAAATACTTTACAAATTTTCATTTAAATAATAACTTCGTTTATATTTTTAATATCTTATGTCAAAACCTTATTTCAATATCTTATTTTCTTTAATTAAATAGGCCATCTTAAAATGCAAATAAAGCATATATAAATAAAATATTTACACTATATAAATAATGAGTAATATTATAAATAACCACAACACATTGTAGACATACACAAGTAAACAATAAACACGGAAAACAATAAATAAAGCTTCCAATTTTAATTCACAAAGACCTACAATAAAAGCGCATTTCCTACAACGAAAAAATTATCTGAGACACTTGCTAGCTTATTTTATGAAATAATTAAAATAGCAATAATAGCTAAAATAGCTGATTTTTTCGATAGCCTTGTTCCTTTTAGGGAGCCAAACAGCACTATTTATGAGCTTTATAAATCACTGAATTATCCTTCAATCACATTTTTTTATTAAAATAATATGCAACAAAACAATACCAATTTTTCACCAAATTAAATTAATATACTTAATAGCATAATAATGTACCATTATAAAAAACTAATTAAAACTGAAATTATTTCTATATTATTAGTCAAATTACCGAACAGTTAATGGATTTGTCATATCCGTACAAATGTATTTCAGTTGCATATAAATTTACTTAAAAAAACTAAGTTTAGAGACCGAATTGAACAGTTGGCAAATTTTTTTATAAGAAAATTATATTTACTTTGCAAGTATTTTTACTACTTCACTTGCCACTTCAAGAATTTTCAAATGTTCATAGTTTTATGGAGACATTATTTATGTGATCTCCTGGGGCTGTGACTATCTTTATGAGGGTATTAACTAGGACTTAAATTACAATACATTTCAAATTAAATTGATTAGATTGAGCATGTCATTGCACATAAACATTGATTGATCTCATAATAGATAATAATGACGACCTTCAAATAACAAGAAAATAAACTCAATATGATTTTTTATGTGAAAAAGAATATCAAACAGACTGGAATGTGATTCTTCTGATATAATTGATCAAATATTTTTTTAACATGCCAACTATTTTTATATTCTCATTAGACTCAAACTCCAAACCATTACCAAAGTCATGAGTGATTTTTCCTTAAATTTTACTTTTAAATTAATTTAATTTACCTAAAATTAAATTAAATACCCTCATTCATAATCACAAAACGAATTACAGTTAATTATAAAATAAACCTGTAAACATTTATTTGCATTCCCTAATATTTAATTGTGTATACCTATTTGTTCTATAGGAGTTGTGTGAAAACAATTTTTATCCTCGTGAATCATATAATTGAGGGATGTTTGTTAATAAACCATTATTAATAAATTATGTATAACTTATTAAATCATTATTAGGCACTGATATATCACAAATATTGACTTTCTAATGACTGAAGGCTATAAAAATGAAGTTAGGCAATCAACGAGTTATCCAGAATTGCATCCTATTAATAAAATAATAATGTTCTAAAATATATTATATATCATATATATCATAATATTGTTAAACATTGACTGTAGTCTAACAAATATATATTTTATAGCTGTTCACAACCAAATACAATTTTTTGCCCTGTTTTTGTCACACTAACATTACTAATTGTTGCAACATCAAATGACTTACCTAAGAGGTCATTATCCTTCTTTTCTTTCTTATCGTTTAGCTCTAAATTATTAACAATGGTTCGAGAAGGTTTTGGGCTTGGATTAGTTGGTTTGGGAAGTTGAGGAACTTCTACAGCCCCCAAACTCTTCTTTTCGACTACCGTCTTCTTTTTTCGTTTTTGTTTTTCTATTTCTTCATCTATTTCCTTCTCCCAGGTTACTTTGGGTAATGGAGGGGGCACCCACTCTCTGGCAATGTACTTTTTGTGTTCGTACTTTGCTCTAATGAAAGATTCAAGAGCTGAGTCACTTTGAGGGCGTCTGAAATTATCTGGCAGATTGGCCTCATATACCGCTCTTGCTCTAAAAATAAAACGTTATAATGTCGATGTATGTATGTGTTTGCATAAACAAAGACAATACCTTGAATTACCCATCTGTTGTAGGGAAACAACTTGCTCTGGTGTCCATGTGTCTAAATTAACCGATTTGACTTTTGAAATATGAACTCCTAAATTTCTATGAATACCGGCACAACGAATACATAAAAATACTCCAATATTCCAAGATGCCCATCTAGGTCCTACAAAATTGGTTTGAATATATATTAAGTATATAACTTAATTAAACGAAACCTACTTGACTAAAACTGATCTATATAATTTTTTGACATTTTCTTTCTCAACAATGTGTCATTACTTACATTTTATTGGAAATGATTTGATATTATTTATTAAAGACAAGAAGGCGATAATAATATATATTTAATGTACTTTCAATATAGTTTGATGAAAAAAAATCTATTATATTACAATACTGCTAGTTAGTTGAATACATGGTTATTAGTTTTGAAAGATTAGATAAAATTTTATAAATCAATTTACACACCTTTAGAATCACAATCTACACAGTATTTGTTGTCTTCATCCCGTAATAAAGTATTTAAAACAGACTGACATTTGTCTTGCAATTGTTTAGCCTTATCCTTTTCAATTTTTGCACTCATTTTCCAAATTTACTTATTAAAAAAAAAAGAATATATTATACACAAACGTCAATAGAGGAGAGGGTGGATGACACCTACAAGTACAAGTACAAATGTCAAATTACCAAGAACGTCACCAATCACCAATATTTGGGGTATATTCTAGCCTATTTCTAGCGATTATACACTATGACAAAGTACATGGTTAGAACCGTTAGCTGCTGTATGACGCTTGGCTGGACACACCAATCATTCGGACTTAACTGCTTTAAGGGATAAATTGTAAATCACTAAGGAAGTTAGTAAGTACCTGTAATGAATTATGAAATGTTTACAATAAACTTTAATTTCGCCAGTTCATCCAGGAAAAAGGTGCTAGCAGAATTTATTTACAAATTTAACAACCTATCGGTATATCTCTATGTTATCTCTTGTGATTGCTTTGAATTGATTTAATTGTACTTGATTGCCTAGCTAAAACACTACGCAGAAACAGAATATACATATGATTATAATTAAATCCAAAGTGGTGCTAATAATATTACCTGGATACTGGAACAACAAACAACATGGATCATCAAATATTGTACTAAAACAAAGAGATTATTAACTGCACCAATGGGTTGAATGTTGAATTATAAAACAAGGACATTTTAACAAAAACTAACAAACTTTACAATATAACAAAGGACTGGATATTGTATAATATTCAGTAATTAGAAGGTAACGTAATACGTAAATGCTAGGTTTATCCTGTCATCGAATTTACAAATAAGTAATAGATACTATTGAGTTTAGTGTATTTGTTGTATGACCTTCATTCATCTTCAACCGCAGTCGTCGAATTTTTCTTATTATATAAGTCTAATCAATAAAATCTTTCCTTATTGATAATTTAGGTAGATATGTTATCATAGTGTTTTATTATTTAGAACAATAATACTGTTGTTAATTAAATCGATAATTGTATTTTTTATAAAACCTGTTGGTTCAATTAGATACATATTTGTATTCATGGTTTTTTAATGGTACTTTGTTGTGAAATAACAGCGATTCAGTCTACTTTAGCGATTTCGGATTTCCAAAGACAATAAGGTTTTGTTTATAACAGAACTATTTTTATCTTACCAGTTTTATTGCTATATCAATAAAAATGGCTTAAGAAGTAATGGAATTAGTAGCTAGTTCTTTTTCTTATTTATAACAACACTGGGTTACTAGGTTTCTAAAAAAAACATTTGTTAAATTTTTACGTTTTCCTTGTGTTGTGTAATGTGAGGCCCTTATATCTTACATTATTCATATTTCTTAATATATCTTTTTCAGAATTTGGTTAAATTAAAAATGATATATTGCTTGTCTTCAAGAATGTTATCCCTAACCCCAAAAATGAGGTCGAGGTTAATAAAATTTCGATACGGGCCAGCACGAGACCAACAAACCTCCTCAGTGCAACATACTCCCGGACAAGTTTCAAACCAAAACAAGGCTAAATCCGGAGAAGCGATTTGGGACTTTGAAATACCAGCAAGGTGGAGAAGGAAACCATTGGATGATAATGAAATAGCAGTAATTAATAATGGGGGTCCATTATAGATTTCGTTCTAGTTATCACTCTTTTTTGTTCAAAATTGAATTTACCGTGATTTGAATGTATAGCTTATAGAAGAATAACCTAATTTCTGTTTAATAGAAATTGTAATACCCTTATAACTGATATATTACCTAGTGAAATTAGAATATACTTAATTTATTAATATAATAAATATATTGAAGTTAAACTTGCAGTTGTTATAAAAATATTCATTTTAACAAAAATCATGAATTTTTTACTTATTAGTATTTACCTTAAAGAGGTGTATTTAGTGAAATTTAAATTGTTGTCTTGAGCTATTGAATTCAAGAAAATTCGGCTTGGCCGACTTCTTCCATGAAAAAAAATATAATTGCTTATTCTATTTTAGTATATATTTACACCAAATAAAACCTACCAAAATCTCATTTAACAAGTAGTACTTAAAATATTCAAAAGGAAAAACTCATTAATTTAAAATGTTGGCAACATTGAATATTGGAAGTTTATTTTTTACGTTGCATATGTATGTATTTAACCAAGGTAATTAAAAATATTTAATATATTCATATGGTGTATAGTTGGTAAATATACAAAATATATTACAATCACCTGAGTATGTGAAATATATCTTTTACATAACTTACAGAAAAGACCTAACCTTAATAGAAAAACATAAACGAATTTACGGATTAATGCTTTAAAAAAGTTTGGACACAAAAATCGACTTCCTTTCCATAGAACCTTAAATTGCGAAGAGAAAGTTTACACATAGAGACGAAAATAAATACACGTACTCAGGGTGAAGTGCTAAATTTCTCCCGTTGAGCTTCTGACTCAAGTACACAACGATAATGTAAACCACCCCGGATCGCAGTACTATAGACATTTTCGCAGACATCGAATAGAACAATTTACAAAATACGTTAGGTTACCTATCTTGTAAACGCAGAGTAAGTATTGCATTTTTGCCAATTCGCAATCCAGCAGCTAACCTGAACGTGTACGGATGTTTAAAATTACACATACAAATAATGAGATAAATGTTAAAAAAAGGTTACATCATGTCTCATTATCAAGCAGGCCACATGGATGTAAAAAATATATAAATAAAGAATATTTTAACTAAGTAGTCACTAATTACAATTAGTGACACATTTCCTATATTAATTTCTAAATAGTAAATAACCTCCATTCCATGGCTCGTGACGTAATTGATAAACATGCTTATTTAGGATGACTAACCCTTTACTTATATTAAAAACTTATATGCGCCACTATCCCTTAACAATATCAGTGTGTAGTGTGTACAATCAAGTGTGAATCCACTTTTGACTTTTCCATTGTACGTTATATAGATTTATTGACGATAATCGGAAAAAAAACTTTATTTAATTTGTATTTATGAAACTGTAATGTAAATGGAAGATTGTCACATGAATCCCAATGTTCGCTGAACACACTTACTATTTTCTTTTCTATGGTTAACATTCAGACGATTCAGATTATTCAGGTTGAATAACACACCATTTTGTGGTAAAGCGGTTATGTAATTTGTAATTTGAACTTTGGATATTCAGTGGTTTTGAATCTTGTATATAATCTGTGGCAAGAATGCTGTTTGGTTTCGAAAAATGTTTATAAATGATGTAAATAAAAAAGAAGAAATCAAGAGTATTGCTATTCGTCATTTACGAAAGTATGGCATAAAGTACAGGGATAAGAATCATAAACAAGTTGTGCAGGTTAAATTGTTAATTTCATCTATACTTCATAAAATTTAAAGTTCTTATTTTAAAGGTTACTAAATGTAAGAAGTTTTTTAAAGTACCATTGCAAAGTCTTCCCCATCAAACGGTCACTCTGAAGAATGGCCAACAACTAGTTATCCCAAAGCAGCTTTATGAACTCTGTTGCTTTATATTCAGCGAAGTGGAAACGGAGGGAATATTTCGTAAAGAAGGTTCTAAATCAAGACAAAATGAAATAAAAGTAAATTTAATGTTTTGGTAAATTTTTCCTAATGCTAATGTTTTTGCCAAGTTTTAATCATAAATTTGATTGATTCGTTACTATTCAATTCAATGATTAATATTAATTCTGAATATTTTTTTTAGTTATTATTAGATAGAGGTTGTCTACTTGGAGATGATCATCATGTGATTGATGTTGCAGTAATCTTAAAATTTTTTTTGAGGGAATTACCTGAACCGCTTATTCCCTATGCGTATCATGAGCTATTTTTGAGATGTTCCTTGGTCGAAAAGAAAATTGAAACTATTATGTTGGCATGTCTACTATTACCATCTGAACATTTAAATGTGCTTTCCTTCTTGATGCAGGTACGAAATAAGTATAATTCATCTTGGAAAACATACACTAATTATTCCAAGTGGATGAACTTGTAAAATATTAATTACCGTAAATATTAAGACAAGATACTAGAAATATATATAAATTATGGTATTATAAAAATGGTATTATGTTTAGTTTTTGTATTTTATAGTGGTATTATTTCCATTAAAAATTACCTATTTTTAGTTTTTAAATGAGGTAGCAAATCATGCAAAGTACAACAAAATGGATACTTACAACATTGCTATTCTAGTTGGACCAAATATATTTCCAGTTAGTGAGAAACTTGCACCAAAAAGTAAACTTATGGTTACAAGGATATGTGATATAATTAAGGTAGGGTATAAATTTGAGGAATGAGCTTCGAAGGATAGTGTTTTTCATAATACACAACTTCTAAGATATATTTCCATGTATTTTACTCATTTGTTGAATATAAAATTCCTTTAAAATTCACAGTTGTTCCCTTAACGAGGATTTGGTATGTTGAAATTCGGTGGTGCTAAACTGAGAACAATATGATAGCCGAAAACATTGATTTCATTATTTGGAATACTATATATTAAAATTCTAAATTTTTTATTCAGAATTGTGCATATAAATGTGTATTTTTAGCTAATGATAGAACATTCCAGAAATATTGGGTTAATACCAGATTATATTATAGAACAAATTCATACGAGTACTGAAGTAGATGTTGCAGATAGAAGTAAGAGAAGACGAAGTGGCTCTTTAACAAGTATGTACAGTTCCAGTTAGGGAAGGCTATAACAATTAGATATATGTAGATTTGTTTACGTACAACCATTGTCAAATGTTATCTAATGAATTATATTATAAAAATGGTCTCCCAATCAATCAATTTTGTATTCTAAATTAATTATCTTAATAGAAGAAAATATCCCCATCGAGAAATTGTTATTTTTCATACCATTGCTGTAATAGATGCATCGATTTATTAAAAATATGTTTATTTGTAGGAATTTTTAATGGACTGAAAAAGATTGTTGGGAACCGATCGGATGAAGAAGCTATTAATACTGTAACTCCCGATTTATTATTAACACCATGCCTTAGTTCTTCAAAAAAAAAGTAATTATGTTTATGAAGTATTTTGTATTCAGATCTCATTTTGTGTTAGTTTAGACTGACTAATAACAAGTTTGGTATTATTTAGTCCTCATTGAATTTAATTTTAGGGAAGAGAGTAATAGACTACGGAGAAAGCAGAGGCTGAAGGACGAGGAGAATGTCACCAGAAGAAATGGTACGAAAGCAGTTTTAGAACGCAGATGGTCAGCGATTACGCATGCCACCAATTTCAAAAGAAAGAAAAGAAACTCCTTGAACGAGCTGCCTCAGAGAGATGCAAATAAATATGAATTAGAAAATAAAGATACATCAAAAGCAGACTACGTCAAGGTGTCAAAAAAAGAATACGAAGAGATAAAAAACCGCGTGTCCGCCATCGAAAAACGACTTTCCTTAGAACTAGAAAATGTACAGTCAACAATTGTCTGTGAAAATACAGACTTGCAATTGAATAATATTCAAAATATACAATCCGCATACGAACAAACTCTTGTGCATGCAGAACCGTTAAGTTCGGGCACAGATCAGCTAGCCAGAAGACTGAGCAGGGAACTGCGAATCAGAAATTCCGAACAAAAAATGATAAGGTCTCCTAGTGCTAGGAAAATAGGGAATATAAGACGAAGATCGAGAGAGTTAGATAAACCTAATAACAAAGTAACGAAGAATCAGTCGTTCCGTTCTGTAGAAACGAAGCAGACAAATTCAAAATCGATTCGTAATATCCCATCCACTGCCAAAAGTGATAGTAAATTAAATGAAAAATATAACTTAATAAAGAGTCCAGCTGAAAGGCCTCTTAAACAGAGCGTCTCGTTTCACAACAGACATAAATCGACACGGATCTACCGTAATTCTACCACGCATGCGTCTCTCAATTCGTTTGACCGAACACCTCCCAATGGGTCTATTCAAAAGAATTATTTGTACGATTTGAAAATGGCGTGTGATGATGAAATGACTTCCTCGTCTGAACTGAAGACATTTCGCAAAGCGGGAACTTTATCTGACGGTCTCGATGATGTAATTTATGTAAATACTGTATCTAAAGAAAATTTAGCCGCCAATGTGTACTCTGAAGTTGACAACAGGACCTCCGAAAAGGATAACGCGATCAAAGAGAGGAGTGCTTTGAAGCAATCTACATCTCCCCTAAAGAGAAGTACTAATTTGAAGCAAAGAGGGAGGCATCAGGAGAAACTGTACACGGAGATCAAACGTCTGTGCAAGAGCAATAAAGAAAACGATTTTGATTTGCAAGGTGATCCAAATAAACTAGATAGTTATACGCCGAAAGTTGTGCCACATATTAAGAGACCTATGATTATTAAATCCCCCAAGCGTCTTTGTAGTACCCCTCAAAATTTTCAGAGGAATACTCCTATGAAGGTACTATCTGCCTCTAATTGTTATAGTCCAGGAATTTATTAGGAAACAAATTTTCATAATCAATTTTTATATACTATGTATACATATTGTAAAACTAAAAAATATACGTTTTTAAATAAATAAGGCAGTTTGTTTCGTTATGGTTTTCAATTACTGTAATATGGTTTTCTTGAATTAAACTTGTTTATACTCCATCAGCAACTTATTGTGGGTTATGGATAAATAAGTCCTGCTTCAGTTGACTAATTTATAAGAAGATTTGGTTCACGGTTTCAAAAATTATGTACACAAATATTCATTGATTTTTACTAACGTAGAGAAATAAAAATGTGCAAAACGAAAAGAAATGCCAACAAAAATTATACAAACGAATATATATTTTATATAATAAAGGGTTATCCAATTCTGGTTTCGGAAAGTAAATTTAAAAAAAACACAAATAATTCAGATTTTGTTAAAATTTGTATTTCATAAAGTTTGGTCTTTGCCATTATGTGTGGAATACAACATCATTCAAATGTCCTCCATGGGACCTTTTGCAGGACGCAATCCTTTTGAGGTAATTTTCGATGACTTTTCCGCACATTTCGGGCAATATCTCGGCCATGACTTCACGAATATTGGTTTTCAATTGCTCCAAATTTAGAGGATTGTTCGCATAAACACGATCTTCTGCGTAGCCCCACAAAAAAAAAGTCTAAAGGTGTTAAATCACAGGATCTCAGAGGCCAATTTATGTCCGCTAATCTTGAAATTACTCGTCCTGGAAATTTCTCTTGCAATAGAGCCCTACTTCGTCGTGCTGTGTGACTTGTGGCCCCATCTTATTGAAACCACATATCGTCCGTATCGATATCTTCAATTTTGTGCCAAAAAAATTCCGTTAACATGTGGCAATAGCGTTGAGAATTGACTGTAACGGTAGTTCCTTGGTCATTCTCAAAGAAAAATGGACCGATAACACCACCAGACCACAACGCACACCAGACAGTGACTTTTTCTGGATGCATTGGCTGCTCTTCGACCACTTGAGGGTTTTCAGAGCCCGATATACGGCAATTTTGCTTATTCACGTATCCACCGAGGCAGAAATGGGCTATATTCTGCGCTGTGCGTGGTCCGCAGGCTCAACTCCTGTGTGAATTGGATTTTGTAAGGATGAAGGTGCAAATCCAAATGCAAAATTCGCTATAAAGAGCCATAAGTCAAGCCCAATTGCTGAGCACGACGTGGAATTGAGAAATTTGGGTCTTCAGCCACACTTTCAGCAACAGCTGCGATATTTTCGTGATTGCGTACATTACGATGATGCACAGGCCTTAGAATATCCGTGACCGATCCAGTTTTTTCAAATTTTTTCACTGTGTATGCAATTGTTCGCTCATTTGGGCGATTATGACGACCATAATCTGCTCGTAACGCGCGAAAAGTGGAAACGGCAGAATCACCATTTTTGTAAAACAATTTTAACGCGTTGTTCTGTTGTATAATATTGCATATTATAAAATGGCAAACCTTTAACTAACCAAAAACTAGTTTGACAGACAAATACAATTGACAGCTGTCGAACAGCAGGGTCTTACTTTCCGAAACCCGAATTGGATAACCCCTTATAATGAAAAAGACGAACGGTAAATAAAGTTTCATGATCTGTGAGTAAATATTTAATTGAATTTAAAACCATAGAACAAACAAAATCAAATCGAAAGTGCTTTATCCTACATCACAGTAGTTCTGTCTTTTTGCTCGTTTAGTTTAGTTTTGTTATTATTATTATTATTATTCTATGACTGAAGAACAGGTTGTGTTCGTCACCTAGAAAATTGATGTTTAGGTTTGTTCGTTGGCAATATTAAATATAATCCATGCAATTCAATTTGAAATCATGCAATGTAACCTAGTAATTTAACTAACAACCTAGTCCTAATCTAACTAACAACCCAGTTCATGTCTAAGCTTGCGACCAGCTTTCGGGCATATAAAATAAATTATAACATGTACATAAAAAAATATACATCCTATGTATAGGTTTTACATAACCATCAAAAATAAATAAGAAATAAAAATATTTTTACATTAATTAACGAATTTATATAATTCACTATGAAATATTAATAAATACACATACACGTATAGTGTAAGTAATGAGTAAGTTAGGATAGACCTTTAGATAAGTTGTTTTATGTGATTATTATAGTAGATATCAAATTAAAATATTAATCAACTACAAATTAATTTAGAAAATTAGCATATGATTATTTTAAATTTTCGGAACAGTTCGAATTAATATAAGGAAAATTTATATTAAACTATAGGTTTTAAGATAAATTTCAATTTAATTCTCACTAAGTTTAGATTACTTTATGATCTATTTTCTCTAGATCAGATTTTTTATCGTCCTACTGAATACTATTAGCTTAGTCTGATGTAAAAATTCATGTTAACCATATATAGCGTTACGGTTAATATCAGTGATAAATGCTTATGACGTCATAACAGTGTGACCCGAATGATACTTTCATCATAAAAAACTGGCTGCCTATTAATTGCTTCCCCATCTATTGAGTTTTTCAAAATTTGGTAACGCTGATTTGTCAAGTCAGTGTTATGAAGTATAAGGATAAATAATAATTTTTGTGTTTTATTTTGTTTTTAAATTATTTTTCGTTATTTTTATCGTTGTATAAGTGTAAAATTGTTTTAGAAAAGATTTTAATTTAATTGTAAATAGTTGTTAGTGCTCAATGTGTGAAAATGTCCAAAAACAAGATTATCATGAAAACGGCTCTGGTTGACAGCAACAAAATAGAAGTAAAAAGTAAAGTAAGGATATTTGTTTATTTTTGAATATTCTTTGAATTTATATTTTTGAGTATGTGTCTAGTATGCGCCATACTACAACTTCGTCAAGTCAATATTTCACTTAAAATGGTATTCATACTGTTTGTACCTCTTAAGGAAACAGAGCATGAATGAATCATTCATATAACAATGTATTTTAATGTTATGGACATAGGAATATGATTTTCGATATACATGGTAGATTTATTAATGAGCATTCAATAACAGTACATTGTTCAAATTATGTAAAATTATATAAAGGGGCACAAGTACAATTCTATGTGAACTATAATTTTAATAATTCTAATTAAGTAATATGTTTAGATATGATTTTATAACCAACTTCAAGTTTCATTTCTATCGTATTTGATAATTTCAATGATATGCTCCAACCTTTATATAAAGCTACTTTAATGAGTATTTATAACATTGTTAATGACAAGAAAAGACGTTCACAATCATTGTAGTTCATTAATATGACTATACAAAGCCTTTACATATATGTATTCAAAATAGTAGATAATGGTGTATTAAACATAGTAGTTAATGGTGTATTAAACAAGACCCCTTCAACTCGTGGTATAAACCCTTAGGGAAATTTTCATGTACAGTAGAATCTTTAAAATTTCACGCACAGTCATGACAAATTTGGTCAGTTTTTATTTTTAGAATAGTTCGGTAAATATCATATTATATAATGGAAGAAACTAAATTATAACATTTATTTTAGATACTGGCATACATAAATATTTCACCATCATTCACTAAATATTTAGAAAACCATAACTTTATGTATGTATAACATAACAGTCTTACATAATCAGTCATCTGTGGAACAGTATTTGAGATTTTCATCACAATTTGTTATGGTGTAAAATTAATTACATACTTTTTTTTTCTAAAGTTTAAAACTATAATCTACTATATTATAAAAAATATAGCCATGGATCAAATAATTAATATTGCAATAAAGTTTATATATTATTAATTATCTACGATGATATATTTAGGGTCTTTAACATCATAAAACAGAACTTAATGTCAAATTATGTATAATAATTGAACTAAATAATCATCTCGATTATAATCTAAAAAAAAAACTAACGCTTGTATTGATAATTAAATTGTTGACAAAGATTACATATTATTTAGTTATTTAGTCAATGATTCAGTGTTATAGTTTTATCTCTTGCTAATGCCTAACATACTTAAGGCCAATTGTTAAATTATTTTTCCTTACTATAATAACTTCTCTTTCAGTTTGAGGCCGAATTCAGACGATTTTCAGTAGAAAGAAACTCACAAGTAAAGTTTGAGGATTTCCGTAGTTTAATTGAACGCTTACACAGTCTAAAGGATATTTCTTTTCTTGTCTCGTACATCGATCCTAGCGATCAGGATTTACTTCCCATTAATAACGATGATAATTTAAGGAGAGCTCTTATCAACGCCAAACCATTACTTAGGATTATTATTCAGAGAAAAGGTAGTGTATCTAATACAGATGAGTATTTAGTTTTGTACTTAGTTGGAGTAACTTAGGACTTGTAATCTCAATGTTAACAAGAATCATGTTTAATGTTGACAGTGTTAATAAATAAACATTCATATTTTAGTAGTTGTTAAGATCATTGTCTAATAATTGTTTGTGTTAATAGTATTATCGTGTCGATTTTAGGCAATAGCTTAGAGGAACTTAACGGTTATGGTACACTCAAGCCGAGAAATCTTATTTCTACCATCTTGGGTGGAACACCTGCCAAAACGAAAACATTACCCATATCAAATCCACATGACTTTCGACAGGTGTCAGCTATTATAGACGTCGATATTGTACCAGAAACATGTAGAAGAGTCCGTTTGTTGAAACATGGATGTGATAAGCCCCTGGGATTCTATATACGTGATGGCACAAGTGTTAAAGTTACCCAGAACGGTAATTTAATTTAAACAAATATATAAAACAATGCATTTCGGTAATATACCTATATTACCGTTGTATTATTTTTTTAGGTTTAGAGAAAATACCCGGGATATTCATATCTCGGCTGGTTCCTGGCGGATTAGCCGAGTCGACAGGGCTGTTGGCTGTAAACGATGAGGTACTAGAAGTTAACGGGATCGAAGTGTCCGGGAAAACCCTGGATCAGGTCACCGACATGATGGTTGCCAACAGCTCGAACTTAATCATTACAGTGAAACCGGCAAATCAAAGAACCGTAGGCCCTGTAAGACGAGGCAGCTTTGGAAGAAACTCGCAACTGTCCAGCGGATCCCACCAGTCCACCACGACGGCAGGTTCAGATCCCGACGATAAATACGATCAAGATGAGATCGTCGATTTAACTGGGGCAACGTACGATGAGACCTCCGCTAAAGACGATGGTATTCTACATCTGTAAGGAAGCGTAAGATATGAAATACAACATTCCATGGTTAATATTCCGAGCCAACTTTTATTATAACTGTGTTGAAACAGCTGTTTCATTTAGGCTGTGCGTAATGCCACGTTTGGTTTTTGTGTCACAACTAAAGTATTATTTAATATTCTTATTATAGTTTTTTAGTTTTCATGATTCCAAATAAATATAAATTAGTTATACTGCCACATATCAGGTAATATCAATTATGTGCACAGGTCTTACCAACCACATTTATCAGCTAGAAATTAAATATTTTACTCTTATCATTTTTATGTAGGCAAAAGAAAATTGCATATATTTCTATTCAAAATTCCATAGTCATAATTAACCTCAAGAAATACATAAAATAATCTTGTTTCATTTCATATTTTCAGTGTACAAATTTTTTTTCTATTAAAACAAAAAATCAACATACAAAATTTGACATAAAAGGAGAACAAGAATGATTGAATGAATTAAAAAAAATTGTAAAGACATTTCTTGTATACGAGATTATTTATGATTCTTTTAATTTATTTTTATGAAATAATTAACAATGCACACAATTATTGATATGATAAATTTTGTCTATGAACATATTTTGGGATTCTGATTAATTAATATAACAAAATGGATAGTAAAAAGAAAACTAGAAAATACATAGTTGAAGTAATGAAACACAGAGCACAACATAAAAATTTTGCTTCGAAAAGAAGAAAAAAATATTTCGAGATAATTATCACTGCATATTGAATATTGTGCATATTATTAGTACAATTTTAAGATTATAATTACCCAGAAATATATATGTTCAAGTATATCAAGTTTCTGATTGTGGAATGCTAATGAATTTTTCTAGTTTTTTGGATTATCAAATATGAAACATTTAGGTTCACTGTAAAAATTATTGTTATACACATTTTTTACTTTAACAACATTTTTTGGTAATCTGAAAATATGTTTATTAAAGTTAAAAAATCAAATATTTGTACCATTGAGACAGAATTTAATGACGAAACTGTTTCATTACTTTCTTTCTCAGTTGTACATGGAAGTATATTTTCACTTTACACAATCATTTTAAACCTTTTTTCCTCTAATTATTCAGAATTTAAAATTCATGCATGAAATTCTCTGTAATTTGTCTCTGTATTTTTAGAGGTGTCTTATACTTATGATTCGTTTGAAACTGAATTGTTAAAATTAATTTAAAATTCAATCAGATCATGTAGCATATGAATGATGTTATAAATGAATGCAGTTATTATCTACATAATGTTTACGATATTAATTTGCTAAATCAAACACACATCCAAAAAATATACTTTCTATTTTATGTACATATTTATACATACGATATTTAATCAATCAATCTTTATTCAGCTAACTTCATAACCCAAAAACAGCTTATCTGTAAAGAAAATCTAGCAACTGAATTTACTGCTGTGATATATTACTTATACAGTCATTTGTTTTACTAACTTTTTACAAACCGTATTTCTATTAGGATAATTATCAGAAAGGATAAATTAATTCAACAGCTAAAATACTTTATATATTTAATAAAATTAGTTCTATTGTGTGATAGCACTGAATATATAAATTTTTGGACTGAACAATTCTACTGGTTAGTAATACCATTTGATGGCAATACGAACAATACGAGCAATACTAAACATTCTCCAAAGTACCCTTTTATACAGCATTCTACTGTTTCATGAAAAGGCAGCTATTTTAATTTTGTTTAAAAATCTGATATTTGTGCAGAATTTGTATGATTGTTCGTCATTTTTATTTTAAAGTGAAATATTTATAAAGTTCCTAGTAAATCTAAACACGTACAAATGATGCTAAATGTGTTAAATTTCATGAATGTTTAAACAGAGATCATCCTGTGTAGTGATACCAAGTGCTATAACACATATATGAATTCTTAGGATATTTAATTGGGAAATGGTGGATGGTGAAATTTAGGGTACTCATATCTTGATGACGAGGCTTGGGACCCATATTTTAGGAGTCAGTTATAAGTCAATATAGGCGGAGTTAGCAGCTCAACTCCCTAATTGTAGCTCTCATAGGCTACAATTAATTCATTGATTACATTTTAGAATCACCTGAAATTTTAAAAAATATATCATTAAGAAACAATGTAATGAGACCCTTTCGATACCTCCTGAAGTATAGACAATAATGCAGTGATTCTAAAGTTAATTATGCTCTTAATCGATAAAGAGTGCAATCTTTTATGATTCATGGCATACTAAGTCCAAAATTAATTATACATTCCAAATATTTTAATGCCAGAATGTGTCACTACATTCTTTCTCAATGGTACATTTTGAGTTGTAAAATTTTCAATTAAAAGGTACTGAAATTAAGAAAATCAAATAATGGCAAATAAAGACATATGGGTGAAAGTAATTTTGATCAAAATGTATGTGGAAAGAAAGGTTTTTTTATTCATTTCATTTGAAAACATTTTTGTTTGTAACATGGCGCAGGATTATAAAAACATTTTATGTTCATTTCGTATAATTTACTAGTATATAAAATACTCTATATGTGCTCTATAAATCACATTTATAGAGCAATCGATAGTGTATACATACTATTGGTTGTTACTATCAGTGGCGGTTCGTGGTATCCATACTAGGGTAGGCGATAGAGCGGCGTATGAGTTTCATCAACCCTTAAAAATAGCGCCGCAGGCGAAAATTTTTAAAATTTTCAAGGTCACGCGTTTTCCTGGTACTTCAGAATTTCAATGATTGAATTTTATTTATACAAAAATATAGACTTTCACAAGGATTTTTTGAACTTAATACCTCTTTGTTATTCGTGAATAATAATAGTTATTGTGGGTATAAATAAATTGGAATAAACGAAATATATTTATTGAGTATTATACCTATATTATGTAAATTGGGTTGGCAATAATACATTATTTTAGGGCGCTTTAGGGTATAGGCCTCCTCCTCCCCTCACAGCCTTCCTTAACCATCGCCATTATTGACTGACAATTACAAAGTGGATACCTACTACTTTTTATAATTTAAATTAATGCGCCTATCTTTAATTTATGAAAATTTGTTAATTATATTTTCCGTGAAGTCATCAGATTTCTGAAGTGTGCTAAATAATTCCTTTTCAATTGAAATAAGTGCAAGCGACGATAAACGTTCATTCTTCATAGAGTTCCGACTATCCGTTTTAATACGTTTTAAACAAGAAAAATGTCTTTCAACCGATGTACTTGTTGCTGGAATTGTAGCAATTAAAACAATAAGTTTTAAAACCTCTGGAAATATTTCTCGAAATTCATATTCCACAAAATATTTTAACATTGACTCGATATTTAATGTTTCAAATTGATCATCACAATAGGTATATAACCCAATATCCCCTGTAATGTCACGGCTTATTCAATGCGAAAGCGTCTTCGGATCTGCCGAAGAACGCCGATCTACTTCAGGCTCCGATTGCATTTGCCTTCAACTGCTTTATTTAAAGAGTATAATTGGCTGCAGACGTCTGAGCTGCGACTATTTTGCCATTACAACAACGCTGTTTGTCGTCTTACCGACATCTGGTTGACGTGTTAGCTATCGATTTTCAGGCGGTGGGATGGAGAACCTAGCCTGGTCAGGTTGTTCTGTTTAGGAATAAAATGATTTAATTGGGTGTAGCGCGGCGCCGTGCGGACTGCGGTGGTATATATAAAGGGTGTTTACGGTACCAGCGACGCCGACAGCGATAGATATGTCAATTAGTATAAAGTAGTTATTATTAATTATATTAAATATTTCTGTATTATCAGGGACGTTAACAGTTCATTGTAATTGCGCTGTTATGAGAAATGACATAAAATTTTAAAGGTAGGCGGCGCCTACCTTGCCTACCCCGATGAGCCGCCACTGGTTACTATTATTACTATTGTACTGTTAGCCTGCTGCAGACTATGTATGCATTCGCTATGCGCCATGTGTGATTTGTCCAGTTCGTTGTAGTTTGTAGCAATTTGCAAATCAGAGCTTACAGACTATGCGTTTGTTCACGATTTGTGATGTGCGTTGGCATGATTCATCATGTTCGTAGTAATTCGCGGAAATTTGTGAGCAAAGCTTGCACACTATCTGTATTATTTATTTTGTAATAATAATGTATTAAATTATTATTACAAAAAAAAAAACGGGAGTGCCAAATCTATAAACGTAAAGTAAACTTCAAAAACAGTAATCACACACGGGACCCTAGAGACAAACTAGCGCATACAAAGACGAATAGACGAACTAGTATGTATCACAGTCCGAACTTCGTCGAATTAGTGGTTTGTGTTAATGTTTACGAATCGAATTAGTGTTTGTCAATTTACCGCCTTCAAAATCAAAGCAAAAAATTGAAACACACGAATCATGTTTACGAATCGATTTTCAGGGAACAAGTCCCTACACACTATTCGCGAACTGCCCACGAATCGCGAACTGCCCACGAATCGCGAATACATGCATAGTCTGTAGCGGGCGTTACAATTGTTGAGGTTATGTGTGTTATTCTTCAAACTAAACATCCTTATTTCTGCTACTACCTTTCACAAAATACAGTGAGCATACAGTTCTAATTCAGAGTTACCACTCACTTTAGTTTATAATTTGTAATAAATTATAAAAGCGAATGTTAAGGCTCATTTATATATGCTAGTCAACTCGGCTCAGAAATTTGCGCGCGCATTCACTCGCAAAGACATTACACATGCTAGTAGCCCATGTATTTAATAATAGTTTTAATTAAAATAAACGCGATATGAGTAACTTTATTTCAATTAAAAGGATTATTAAATACGTGGGTCCTAGCAGTAAAATAATGAAATACAAAATGAACTCGCAAGCGATTTAGCAAGCGAGTGGACTAGCATGTGTAAACACTAATGTCTTGCGAGTGAATGCGCGCGCAGTCGAGTTGACTAGCATATATAAATGAGCCTTTATAGTGTTTCTATGTTCAGGATAGGCTCCTACACCGGTCAACTGATCGTTGTAATTTTGACCACAAAAAATATTTGTTAAGAGAAGTAACATAGGTGCAATGCCACCCGAATCGGTCCGGTGTTTTACTTCATTTTTGGGACATAGTAACGCGCTCTAGGTCCCAGCTAGTTGATAATAAATGAAAATGGACACAAGTGAACTTGCTTAGATAACCATTAAATGACAAAATCATTTATTTTTATCTTATATTTTTTATCACATCAATTTTTTAACATCGGTATTCTGTTTCAATACTGATGTTAAATATTTGGGGTGAATCCTACCCGTGGCGGGTCCCTTTTCAAAAAAATATATGGGGTGGCAAATTTAAATTTTGTTGGAAAATGGCCAGGCAAATTTGACGATATTTGACTATAATAATGATTATCTTTTTGGTTAATTTTCGATCATTTAAATTAAGATTACATTGACAATGCTGGTGAATATTTAAATAACATCAATCAAAGACTTCTATTTTTATTTCTATAGGTCCAAGAAGCATTTCTATACAGATTATTTTTGTTGGATTTATTTTATAGTAATTAAATAGTACATTCTTTAAAAAATAAATCCTCGATATGTATTTAGATTTTTTATTAAGAATAGGTTATTCAACAAATTCTTTAGCATTAATGACAAGTAATATAAACTGTAATATTTCTTTAATATGTATATTTTTCGACTTGTTTTCTCTCCATCTTGTATTGTATTGATAATTTTATAGGCGGCTGATTCATTAAAGTATTTAGAATAGCTCAATTTACTATTTAGACTATATTGTTGAAGTTACATACCAAAAAATATGGATTCTCTACTTGAATGACTGTAGCATGTCGTTCTGATTAAGACTTTAGTTGTGAACATAAAACATTCGTGAACATGGTATTATGCATGGTGCTAGGCAACATTAATTTTAAAAAATGTGCCTTGAAAAATAATGTAATTTGGAATTGATAAAGTGTCCTTAAGTGAAACATTTTTAAGGAAAATTTAGGCTACACAAACTTTACATTTTTTTTTTTTTTTTTTTTTATATAGATGCATAGTCCAATGCATATTTTGTACGGAGACTCATTATGCATACTCAAAGTTAAGTATATTCTGTTTGATTTAAGGTGTGCACCAAAATAAAACTATTGTACCTATATGTCTGTCTCTTCAAGGTAACAATTGCTTTAAATATTTATACGTGCTTCAGGTTAAACATACTTTGCAGATACATAAGTGTCGATCCACAAATAATTTCCAAGCTAAAACTGAAACCAAGAATTAAATTTCGGTCTATTCTAGTGCAGAAAATGTATAGCCTAAGCTTTGTTGGGGTTGGGGGGAGGGGTTGGGTTGTAATTACATGTCATTATCTTCACTCTGATAATTTTAGTAATTTTAAAGCAATTCGCCCATCCGTTTTCAATTTACTAGATGATGTCCTGAGTATTCAAGAATTTAAACGAGTAGTGTTCTCAAAACAACAAAAATATTTTTGTTAAAAATCAGACTTTAGGTCAGTGACATCAGTTACAGATGAAAATACCACTGAATTGAAACATGGTTGGACCCAATGTGACTTAAGTCCACATGTAAATGATTACTTAATATATGGTTTATTATGCCATTAGTCTCCTTGCTATATCAAGTATATGTGTGGCCTGTACACACTTATCTTGTTCAATTATTTATCAATAATTCTCCATATAGTACACTGTTTATCAGAAAACCTTTACTTGATACCCCTATGAACGTCGCATCAAAATGACATTCATTTAATTTTAATTCAACTTTCATTCATCAATTATCATCACTAGCAACTGAGAGATAGGCATGTGTGAATACATGTCGACATTTTTATTGCTGATAAAATATATTTTCCCCATGTTTTCTTATTACATATAGCATAACTGAGTAAAAGCTACATAATGGAATCTACAACGTACACAGTTAATAGCATGCATTTTTTAGTGTAGAGCACACATCTCTGTTTGACTAAATTTGACTGCATCACAAGGTTAAAGCTACACATTTTCAGCTGTTAGGTTATATGACAAATTCATTGGGCTAAATTTTTATCTAATAAAGATAAAAAACTATTTCTTAAACAGTCATTTTATTATATTTGTAGTTAAATTACTGTAAAAGGAATGTAATATGTTACAGATTTTTGTTAACCTTGCAAATTGATTCTGTTTAACCTTCCTTTAATGCACAACTTGGTTAAAATAAAGAAAACAGGCTACAAATCCATATTTTACAATAATTCTGAAACAAGACATTGTAGGTGCTACTGGAAATATTTATTTATAATAATAAATTATCTACATATTGCTATTATCTCTGATAACTTAATGGCATAAAAGTTTGTCATATAAGTTCCAATTTTTATATTAGATCGATGCAAATAGTTTTGAGACCGTATTTGACGAAATTCAACCGTTTGAACCATCTCTGATTGATGAAGACATTACTTTTTGTGTCAACATCTTTCAATGAATATCCTTAACTTACATTTGAAATATATATCTCCATATATATACTTATATGAGTATTCCGAATGTATTAATAAATAAAAGTATTATTTACAATTTTAGAAACTGTTGCCTTTATAATACCATTAGATTGGTGTTAGTTTTTAATCTGTTGGTTGCATTTTTGGGATAATTGTCGAAATTTCACTATGTCATGGAAATTAAAATTACATTTTAATTTCCAGTGTAGAGAAAAATATATTTTTTAAATAATGATTATCATCTATGTGCATGTATCTAAACATATTGCCCATTTATGTCAACATTATATTATTAAGGTATCTTCATTATTGTGTGTATGATAAAAATGTACAGAGTGATATTAGTAAATGGCTTCTTTTATTTATCGATATCATGCTAGTCTATTTTGATTGATGAGCATTGTTTACAAATCAACTGTTTGTTGTATATCATTAAATTCGTGTTATTGAATGTTAAAAGACTTTCAAAGTGGTACCATAATTTTTGTCCACAATTTGTAGCGTTTTTGAAAATTTTTTGAGCATAGAATTATACTTTTAAATTAGTATTGTTCAATTTAAATGTCTCCAATATCACTTGTGATTTAAACACATTAGCAATGGATGGTGTTTGACTTTTAAGTCCCTCTGAGAGATGGGATACTCCCTTATTTAAATTGAATAATACTGTACAGTTGACAACAAATGCAATGAAACAGTAATGAATTAACTTTATGCGTTTGTCTATTGACCAATAGCATAATTATTTTATTACCGATATTTCAAGTGAACATAGTGAATATGTGTCATTACATTCTTTCTCAATGGTACATCTAGGCAAATTTTCATTAATAAAGAAGATATCCCTCACTCAGATTTGAATAAATGGGCATTTAGAGAACAAAATTATCTTATAAGTTTTAGATATATCAATCAATTTGCATATCATGTTATATTATGCAACTCGATGGCAATTAGTCAAGTATTGAAACCTATTTTATTGTTAAATGAACTCCTGACAACGGCCTATGTTCTTAATATTAACAGTTTTTATTTATGTTATTGTTATACCATATGTTGTGTAGTATTTTTTTACATTAACAATTAAATTATATTATTTTATTATAGTAAGAATGTTCGAGAGCTATATTGAAGAAATCCTATAAGTACTTAATTATGTTTATTATTTAATTAATTGTATCAGCCGATTAGTGGTGAGTGTAGGTGTGCGTGTGTGTATGGATGAGACATGACGGCATTACATGTATATGGCCAGTTTGTCTCGGAATATTTAAAATTACACTACGTGTGTTATTGATTAGCTTGTTGTAAAAATACGATTAAAATATATTTATTGTTAAGGCTTAATAAATGTTAAGTTTTGAGTGAGTTTGAGGTGTATCCAGGATAACCAAAAAATATATTGTTTACTCTACAGTAAACTACCTGAAAGCGAACTATCATTTCTATCATTCAGTAGTGGGATGTGGACATTTACTTTTTCCCTGTAGATTGACTATTCTAGCCTGATAAAATATTAAATATGTATTAATGAAATGACAAGCACAATAACATAGAATTATTTTTTGATGACTAAAATTACTGCAAGTATTATTCTATTATTATTTATTTAAAGAAGATTGAAAAAAGCTATCCATATTTCATTAGTTCATTACTAATAGAAGAGATATTGAATTTATAAAACGATATTCTTTTAGTCTTCAACAATTCATCTTCTCTATGCAATTTTTTATAGCTGTGTTCAGTAATTTAAAACTACTACAAAGTGTGGCCCAAATTTATACTACATTGCTATTACAATTATTATTATTAAACATACATTACATAAAACACCACATAAATTAGATAATCCTTCAAATTCAAAGCTAAAGCTGTCTGCATAGGACGTACACATTGAGAAAAGGCGGACAACGCCCATTTCCACTGACATTGTCAGTGTCGGCGCTTGAAATCGAACCAAGATCATGGCAGTCAATAGCTAGTCGCATTTGCCACATAACATGCTCTAACCAATTCCGCTACTATGACGGATTAAAGATAAACAATTAAACGTGTTCGGATAATTTTATCTTCCAGGCATTTTTAATTTGAAAGAAAAAGGTACCAGAGTTTTGTGATTAAATCTCCTTTGTTTTTTTCTTGTAAAATTATGTTTTCACATACTTGTGTCACGAAATCTGGCCTGTTAATTTAATTTTTAAACAATTGACGTAAAGTAGTAAAAATGAAAGTTAGTTAGATTATTTTTCAAATAACTGTAAGTGTTAGGAAGAATTATTTTCAAAGATGGATTGGGAAATATTTCTTAAAATAATGCGTATACTGCTTTTATTTAACAGATACATGCAATGGCTGATGAAGTTTTTTTTTTGCTAGTATATTTAGGTAAATAAAACTATCATAACTGAAATTTTTTAATAGATTATGATACTTTCAAACTTGTTAAGTTTTTGGTTAGTTGCAACTGTTGAATAACATTTGCACCATAAACATTCTGTGATGACACACAACGTGCATAGTTAAAGGATTACCAATATTGTTCAAGCACTTACTATTTTACAGATATACCAGAAGTCTGTTTGTGGTTTAAATCAACTGCTGTGTTGGCCGAATATGCCCATTGTTACTTTATGTTTAGCCAATTTTCAACAAGAAATAAATAATCTTTTCATTAAACTATAACTTTGGTAAGAACAGAATATTAATACCAAGAATTTTGCTAATCATTTTCATCTATATGAATATAAAGGTGTTGGAGAATTAAAAAACTGTTAAAAAAGATTTCCTACTACATTGATCCTTGGTAGTTTTGTTAAGTAGAAACTGAAGCAAATGGATTCATGAAAAATGAAAAAAATATTTTTTTAAAACTGCTGTTATAACAAACCTAATTTCAAACTATCGGGACTAATAATTCAATAATATTTTAGACATTTATTCACTTAAAATATCCTGGGAAGGAGGTGGAACCTTCGATGCAGCAACAAAAATGGGAGATCAGATTTCCAAGAACACTGGAAGATTACACATCTCCATAACTAAGTTCGGATCAACGGGAGATGTTTAAAATCCACCCAGTTTTAATCACCTCGTGATGATGCCAACTTGGTTGGTGAAACGCACGTCGAGAAACGTGTAACCTTGCCGAGCTCATGGAAAATGGTCTCCTGGTTTGTTCACTTAAAATATACAATTATATAATTTCAAACTATCGGGACTAATAATTCAATAATATTTTAGACATTTATTCACTTAAAATATCCTGGGAAGGAGGTGGAACCTTCGATGCAGCAACAAAAATGGGAGATCAGATTTCCAAGAACACTGGAAGATTACACATCTCCATAACTAAGTTCGGATCAACGGGAGATGTTTAAAATCCACCCAGTTTTAATCACCTCGTGATGATGCCAACTTGGTTGGTGAAACGTACGTCGAGAAACGTGTAATCTTGGCGAGCTCATGGAAAATGGTCTCCTGGTTTGTTCACTTAAAATATACAAATATAATTATTTATTTTTAAAATTAAGTAATAATTTGATTTTTGATTACATCTTATTTATTGAAGAGCACCGTTAAAAAAAAATGCCTAATATTTTAATAACATTAGGTAAAATATAATTGGTCTTTACTGTAGAAACAAAATTCATTAAAAATGCATAATTAATTTCAAAGATTTGTATGAATGAATTTCTTGTAAAAAGAAAATAAACATATTTTCATTCAAGGCATGTCCAGCAAAAACAGAAGTTTTTATTAACAAATAATAGCCAAAATGAATTAAATAGTACATAAATTGTGTGTATTGTGGGAAAACTGATCAGATTTTATTGCCATCATTCGAAATATTATTTCTTGTATAAAATTGGGCCTTTATAATAGTTGCAGGATCTACTTAATACAACGATATTTAAATTGATCTTTTCGCTATTTCTTGGAAACTATTACGGGGGTAAATAACAATGTTTTGATTTTGTCAATATACCTTTATTACCTAATACATTTTCACTTATAAAAATAAAAAATGAAATTAATGACAATGGTTATGACCAGAACAACAATGGCCATTTATGTGATTTTTCCCATTCGCTGCTGTTAATGGGATGGAGGCTGCTAACCTTTTATTCACCTTGCTTAAAATCTCATATGGATATGATTCGTCCTCATCATCCACCGGGGATGATTCGTCTAAATCGTAACTGAAAACAAGAATTTGATTTTCAAGAACATTTCTAATATGAAAAATGTTTTTTCAAGCACGTTTTATACATGTGACCAAGCATTTGTTAGCATAAGATTTTATTTGCAAAAATAATTGCAAAACAACATAAATAGAAAACTTTCAACATTGTCATCACAATTTTTGTGACTATACTTTGTATTTTCATATTTTTTATTAATTAACAATGCGGATATTTCATAATGTGCATGTAAGTAACTGAAAAAGTTATAAACCATTCATCTCACCTCATCGATTTGAAAAACTTGGAGCACTGATTATTCTTAAGTACCGTCAATATGACCTTCTTCATGTTATTTTTAAATGCCATTAACTCTAATATTTGCATCATAAATTTTCCTAGTCCTTTTCTTTGAATAAATGGCTCCAGTTGCAATTCGTAACTAAAATTAGTTAAACATAATGAAGTGTTTAAAGGGAATCATAATATATAAATTAGGAAATAATTTTTATAACCAGGCATTGTTTAATATTATTCTAGTAATTAAGTACCAGTATAGAACTTCCAGTCCTTCATCCATATCAAATCGAAAATGTGAAAATCCTAAATAAGTGCCATCTACGCACTTTGCTACCAAATACCAAGCTCTTTCATCCACAAGTTCCTCTAATTTCTTCTGGTCATTCCAGCCCCATGAACACTGTTCATATCTAAAATACATAAATTATGTGGAACCCTAAAGATTCAGTTATTAAAATTATATAAATTATACGTTAACTATTATAATTTTCCTTGTTCCTTCCACTTAGGTTAGTAAAAGGAACATGCTATTTCATTCTTGTTTTGAAAGGATTAAGAGATGCTATAAATATTATTTTAGAAACTCTTAAACCTATTCTTTTTGTTTTATATTTACCACAAAGTGCATCTTACTTAAGTTGCATATTTCTTTTAGTTAAATTAAAGGCCCACTGTTTAACGTTCTCTTCCAAATGGGCACTACGTCTTACAAACAGTTCAGCTTCTATTCCATTCTTATTAAATTTCCGAAATACTGGAAATGGTTCTAAAGGATCTTCCAATTTATTGGCTTCAGCAACAGTTGTCATAGCTTGACTTATTCTCTGTTGTTCTTCTTTTCGCTGTAAGCGTTTCTCTTTGCTTTTTGCAGAACTAGCAGCAGTTTTTCTCTAAAATTGTTTGTGAAAACCATTTTTGTTTATAGAAATGTTATTTCATAAGCTATAAAATAAGTAAGCATACCCCCATAATAGTAGGTGTGTTCCTTCAAATGTTTGTTTGTATACAATACCAAATCCTAATTACTAAAAGATTAATTCAAAAAAAATCAACAAAAAGTGTTACCCAACCTGACAATTTAACCAGTTTTTACTTTTGCGCACAGCGTTTGTATCTGTATTCTGTGATGCTCGTAAAAATGAGTTCTCAACGAGGCTTTTATGGTGCGTTCGGAGAAATTCGACTGTATAGTGAATCATTATGATCTGTGGAGTGAATTGCTCCGACTTCAATCCTTGAACCCTTTTATTTAAGGGAATTTTTCGCGACATTATATTGGGCAAATGAATTAAGTCGGTAAAACTTCCAAATATGTGGAAGACTCGAAAAAATTAACCGATTTATTCAATGTCTTAAAATATTTGGTTACTTTTAGTATATATGGTTTATTTATTATTATAGAGGTAAATCACATTTCTTAAACATATTTTCCATAATTATATGTGAATATTTGATTTGAATTAATTATAATCTATTAAATTCATTAATGTTTGTCGTCTTCATGTAGATAAAAAACCAATAATTATACTTTTGTATAATTATTGAATCATTAGAACTTATTATTGCCATAGAATGGCATTTGAAAATGTGTGAAGTATAGTTTCACATTAATATTTTAATGTGAAACTGTATATGATGTGCATATGATTGTTATGTATAACAATCATATGCAGCAGAATACTATTTTTTCGGTTAGATTGTGCTAGTGTAGTGATATTATTACGTCAGGAACTTTTTTCTACTGTGATGTCGGGAAAACAGCTATATTTATGACATACACCGTATAGAAAATATACAATACTATATTATCCAGGCGTACACCGTCAAATACCAGTAAATTATATTGCGAATAAATATTTTTGGAGAAAATGGAAATGTAAACTAGAATGTTCTATTACTGCATTTTACCTTGAATTCTCATATCAATTTATATTTTTAGCTGTGTTAATAATGAATAGTTAATACACATAAATTTACTGGTGTATATGCGCCTAAACTAACTTCACCACATATGCGCGCGTGTATTCGTATTTTTTAATTAAATAAAATTGGATACTTAATTTCATTTTTCATCAGCAGTTGTGTATACAACATAACAATATCGTTCTTCTTCGCTAGTCTGTCCTTTGTTTAACTACTAGTTGAACCTAATTTTTGTTTTAATATTATTTGATTAAATGACGTTCTTAGTTAAAGCTCAATTATTGTGAAACTTTATGTAATATATTTGTATCCAATCTAATTTGTTCTGCCCTACATGATCCCAATCATAAAGCCTACACAAAACTATAGTGCCGGCTTGATTTTATACCTAAAAGACGCACCGTCTATCATTTCACTTAGAGTAAAATAGACCGCTTAAAATTCAAGAACAGCATTTCCATGTTTAATAGCTCAATTAGCCACTACCGAACGGAGAACAATTGATTTCATCTTTCATCTCACTTTACAAAATCCAGTAGAAATCTTCCACGTTTATATTTTAGTTCAGAGTATAGTCACTAGGGTTTTGTTGATTGTGTTGACGTTTGTGAGACAGGTAAAAAGTCTAGAAGAACCCTCAAGTCAAAATCAAAACAAGGTGTATACCAAAGAAGTATTTAATAATTGTCTATTACGTATAAATATGCAACAATGAGGTCGTTAAGTATATCACTATTAAGCGTGACTTTGACTTCTATAGTCATTGCAAATGCTTACTACCAAAAGAAACAATTTTATCCATCGGTTGTGTATATCACGAAGTCCAATCCTAGTATGGCTGTAAGTACTTATTTTCTAATGAATTTCATATATTACATATCTATATTTTCAGGTAATTTATATACAAGCTTTCATATGTGTATGGATCAGTGGTAAAATAATGAGAAAAATATTCTTTGGTCAGTTACGTACTACAGAATTTGAAGTGAGTATTTACAATCTACATAATATATTGTAGTCGTTAAATAAAAAATAAGTTTCTTGTTTATATAAAGTTACCTTTGTGGCTGTTGCAATATTTTATTGCTAACTAAGGAAAAAATTATCTTGCCCAAGTACTGAAAAGTATTATTTTAAGATATGTTGATGACAGTATTTTATTTATATCACCACTAATATTTATTTTTCCTTTTTTTTATAGCACCTAATGGAAAGGTCCTGGTATGCTATAACAGAAACTTGCTTAGCTTTCACGGTTTTTAGAGATGACTTCAATCCTAAGTTTGTGGCATTATTTACTTTATTACTTTTCCTTAAATCATTTCACTGGTTGGCTGAAGACAGAGTAGATTATGTAAGCCGTTCAAAACTGCTTTATAAAATTTTATTATAAAATTTATATGGAAATGTTGATTTTGTATTTTTTAGATGGAAAGAAGTCCAGTTATTAGCTGGCTATTCCACATAAGAGTATTGTGTTTACTTCTCCTATTGGGATCTCTGGATTTGCATTTTATTCAACATGCTTATCAGTCAACAATTTTAAAGGGGGCATCTGTTCAGTTGGTATTTGGATTTGAATATGCAGTTCTTTTAACAGTTGTTATTAATATTGCGATAAAATACGCGTTGCACTCTGTGGATCTCAACAGTGAGGCTCCTTGGGATAATAAGGCGGTATTTTTATTATATACAGAGTTGATTATGGGTTTGATCAAAGTGATCTTTTATGTTGCATTTGTGGCAATTATGGTCAGGATATACACTTTACCATTGTTTGCCTTCAGACCAATGTATTATACCATAAGGAACTTTAAGAAAGCCTTTAGTGATGTAATACTATCTAGGAGGGCTATTCATAACATGAATACTCTTTATCCAGATGCAACTCCAGAGGAGTTAATAGCTGCCGATAATGTATGCATTATATGCAGGGAAGAAATGACGACAGCCTCCAAGAAACTTCCCTGCAATCACATCTTTCATACATCTTGTCTTAGGTCTTGGTTCCAAAGACAACAGACATGCCCAACATGTCGACTGAATATCCTCAGAACACCAACAAATAATAATACTGCTAGACCCGCCCAAGGGCAGAGAGTACCTCCCGCCCCAAACGCATTTATGAACCCATTTGTTATCGGGGCAAATCCGTTCCAGTTATTCAACCAACCTAATTTGGGTAACGTTGCACAACCTCTACAACCTCAACCGGATCAGCCACAGCCCGCGGCGAATGCAGCTACGCCTGGGATTTCTGCAGCTCAACCTCAGCAGAATATACCACCCTACCCATTTCTACCTTTTCCTTTCTTACCTTTTATGCCCCCTCCACCTTTGCCCCCGCAACATTTATCGACATTGTCGCCTGAGGAACTTCGTAGAATGGAAGGGAACGAACGAGAAAATGTCGAGGCTAGGATCCAGTGCCTGAGGAATATACAGGTATTTTCAATCATTCTCCAAATAAATTATCAATGCTAAAAGTTTCATGTATATTTAAGAATTATAAATACCAGTTTTATATCTCTTCTTCTTCTACTATATTTGGTGTCATTGTCTTTAGCACTAATTCTCAATGCTTATCAATTACTGATAAATAAATAAATGTATAAAAAGAAGTATGTTTTTTTCAGGTGCTATTGGATGCTGCAGTGGTTATGATGCAACAGTATAATGCGACGGTGACCGTGTCAACTCAGAACACTCAGAGCAATTTCCAGGCAGCCGCCAGTCCCATTAATATTCCTCAGCCAAGCACCTCACCCAATAGTAATCACAACTCTACCGAGACCCTCAACCAATACGAATCACCGAAAATTGCGAAAGTTTCCCCCACTACAAGCGCGCAGATAAATTCAACGTTAGAAAACGATTTGGATACCTCCGATACATTTACCAAACCAAGTACTTCTAAGGAATCAAGTCCCGAAGTAAATGAGGGTCCTATTACGCCGGAGGAGGAAGTGAGACGGCGCAGGCTACAACGATTTCAGCAACAAGCTGAATAACTGCACTAGGCGTACTTTAAGAATGCACCTGACCAAGTGACATTTTGTAAAGTGAATTTTAATAAAAATTGGAACATCATGAATTTTGGCTGTATTATCTAAAAAGGGGGATTTAACAGAGTTGATATTCGGTCCTACATCTGTTTGATTCAGTTATTTAAGTTATTCAGTGTGTTAAATCTAATATTAGTAAAATAAAAGGCTTATTTGTTATAAAGTTCTTGATGAAGATTTTTTTGGCTGTTACAAGTATGTGAGTTTAAATTACATAATTCATGGATCAAATAAATGAACGAGATTCAATATATGTTTTATGACATTGTAAACAATTCCTAAAAATCCTAAAAATTTCAACCAGACTACTTCACAAATAGTTTTGTTTTTAAGTCATAATATTTACCGCATCAAAGGCACTAAACAGGGCTAAAACCGGGACTTGGACTGGATTTTATTGTAGTCAATTAGACGTTATATTTTGATATAGGTTATGATCTCGATAATTTATAAGTTATCGAAATAATCTATGAATAATAGTCTACAAGAAAATTGTCTTGGTCGATTTATAACTGACGCAGGCATTAGGCATGTGCCAGTGGCGGCTCGTCGGGGTAGGCGCCGCCTACCTTTGAAATTTTATGTCATTTCTCATAACAGTGCAATTACAATGAACTGTTAACGTCCCTGATAATACAGAAATATTTAATATAATTAATAATAACTACTTTATACTAATTAAATTATCTATCGCCGTCGGCGGCGCTGGTGCCGTAAACACCCTTTATATATACCACCGCAGCCCGCACGGCGCCGCGCTACACCGAATTAAATCATTTTATTCCTAAACAGAACAACCAGACCAGGCTCGGTTCTCCATCCCACCGCCTGAAAATCGATAGCTACACGTCAACCAGATGTCGGTAAGACGACAAACAGCGTTGTTGTAATGGCAAAATAATCGCAGCTCAGACGTCTGCAGCCAATTATATTCTTTAAATAAAGCAGTTTGAAGGCGAATGCATTCGGCGCCTGAAGTAGATCGGCGTTCTTCGGCAGATCCGAAGACGCCTTCGCATTGAATAAGCCGTAACATTACTGGGGATATTGGGTTATATATTGTGATGATCAATTTGAAACATTAAATATCGAGTCAATGTTGAAATATTTTGTGGAATATGAATTTCGAGAAATATTTCCAGAGGTTTTAAAACTTATTGTTTTAATTGCTACAATTCCAGCAACAAGTACATCGGTTGAAAGACATTTTTCTTGTTTAAAATGTATTAAAACGCATAGTCGGAACTCTATGAAGAATGAACGTTTATCGTCGCTTGCACTTATTTCAATTGAAAAGGAATTATTTAGCACACTTCAGAAATCTGATGACTTCACGGAAAATATAATTAACAAATTTTCATTAATTAAAGATAGGCGCATTAATTTAAATTATAAAAAATAGTAGGTATCCACTTTGTAATTGTCAGTCAATAATGGCGATGGTTAAGGAAGGCTGTGAGAGGAGGAGGAGGCGTATACCCTAAAGCGCCCTAAAATAATGTATTATTGCCAACCCAATTTACATAATATAGGTATAATACTCAATAAATATATTTCGTTTATTCCAATTTATTTATACCCACAATAACTATTATTATTCACGAATAACAAAGAGGTATTAAGTTCAAAAAATTCTTGTGAAAGTCTATATTTTTGTATAAATGAAATTCAATCATTGAAATTCTGAAGTACCAGGAAAACGCGTGACCTTGAAAATTTTACAAATTTTCGCCTACGGCGCTATTTTTAAGGGTTGATGAAGCTCATACGCCGCTATCGCCTACCCTAATATGGATACCACGAGCCGCCACTAGCATGTGCACTGTATATAAATCGATACTAGAACATAAAGGACGAACAATCTGTGTACTGGAAGTCTATCATGTCATTGTATGCCAGCGCTCATTAGATATTTCATGCGACAAATGGCATCTTTAACGTTCTCCACAAAGCGCGTTGCTTTCTTATATGGCAAGTAGGTGGCCATAGTGCTGTCGATACTAAAGGGTCTTTCAATAAGGACGCTCGATTTTTAACTAAATAAAAAATTGCGTGTGAGATGTCCACTCAATTTTTTTTTATTTGAAAGAATATTTTATGGCATTAAGTATGGAATATGCCGTCGTTCAAATGTCCGTCGCTGCTTTGCTTGGTGGCACGCATTCCGGAGGTCCAATTAACGATTACTTTGTGGCATAAATCTGACCGGTTGTTGAATTGACTCGAATTTGGCCACAAAACATCGAATAGTCAACTCGATGGGACGACTGCGGCGAGGATAAAAATCACGTAATGCGCGGAACGTTTCTTGAACACTGATTTTGAAAATAAAATTTGATGATTTGCCACGTTGTTGAACGCTATAACCTTCCATGGTGATTTGCTACTACTGAATAATTCACAACAAATTTGGCACATGTTACTTTAATAACATGGCCGCTATAATCTAACAAATTTCGAGCGTCTCTATTGAAAGACTCTGTATATTATACACTTTCAACATTCTGCTTAAATATAAGCAATAATGAATTAATTTTTGGAATTAATTATGTTCTTGGTCTCATGAAGGTCCATGGCTCTCTACTGACCATAATTATTTCTGAAATTAATTCAGAACTGCCTATATTTTAGGGAAATGTATTGAAAATGTCTCATTACATGCTCTTTTGTTGGTACATAACAAACTTCATAATTGATATAACCCTTTCTTCAATTTCAAGGTGAAATATGATAAGCAACGATGATACAATTGATAAATAAATATGAGTAAGTAGTTATTTCTGACGGCGTGCTATTTTCTAACGAGTGCAAAATTAAAAATTTACATATTACCGAAAGGAGAAAAAAATCGTTTTCCAGACCGGTTTAGCCAACTAAATTTGTTCGGACTTATTTACATATTTATTAGACCATATCATTTAATTGTGCATGTATAAAGGTGACCTGCCGTATAAGTATGCATCAGTTTACTAGCGAGGCTGTTGTGGAGAGTCTTGAGTCTTCCATATTATAGTTAATTGTGTATTATTTCACTTATTGTGTATTATTATGAAACATGAATCGAAAAGGGTTATAAAATTTAGTTAATATAAAAAAATATATGATAATTACCTTGCTACCTGATAAGGGCGAAAACAGACAGAGTGACGGGTTTTCTTCTAGTCGATGGCCAGGGCAGCTTGACTGTTTTTTTTGCGTCTAACTTATAACATTACAAAAAGACACTGACTGATTTGCCGAATCGATAAGTATGCCTCTCGTTTTGTGCGGAAACCATGTGTCATATCGACCACCGCTGCAAATGAAACCGCCCCGAAGACCATGTAGAACTTGGTCTTGGCCAAGCCGATTCTCGAGATAATGCAGTGCATTACCTCGAGAATCGGCTCCAGGAAAGAACCCTTCGTTATTATTACTAAGTCATCGGCATAGCCATTACTTGGTAATCCGTTAACCTTTCAAGCAGCTCATCCACTACCAGGCACCATAGAGGGGGGGGGGGGACAATACCCCTCCTTGTTTAATGTTCCCCTTGTTTAATGCTCCCTGAGGACGCAGGGAACATTAAACAAGATTGAAAATTGGTGCAGGGATAGGGGCTCTCGGTCAATCCCTCTAAGATGGAGGTGATGGTGTTCACCAATAAATATAAGTGGAACTAAGAACTGAGCTATAATAGCAAAGTGAAATACTTAGGATTAATCCTGGACGGGAACTGTCATGGGAAAAACACCTAAGTCACATATATTCCAAAAGCACAGCAACACTTTGACAACTGAGAAGGGCCATCGGTAATAGCTGGGGCTTGAAACCGGATACCATAAAATGGATGTATGAGGCAATTCTCAAATCCAGATTGACGTATGCAGCACTGGTCTGGTGGGAGAGAGCCTGTCTAAAGTCGGAAGCCAGCCGACTTAACAAGCTAAGAAGGTTGATTCTAAGAAGTTTAACCGGAGCCCTAAGATCAACACCGATCGAGGTGATGGGGATACTGACGGAGATCACCTCTTGATGTCACCCTAAAAGCGGAAGCCGTGAAGGCAATACACAGGGTGGGAAACATGAATAGGAATAGGTCCTGAATATACTCTCAAAAGAGCTAGCTGAAGAGGGAATCCTATGGATGCCCTTTACCTTTATCAGAGACCGCATAAATGGCTGGGCAAGAGACCAGCACAATAAAAAATGGAGAGGAGTAACGGATTGTCGAATAACCAAACTCTTCATAGAATACTCAGATATTGAGAAATGGGCCCAAGAATTCATTAAATTGTACAGGCATAAAGCCAGAACTCTGGTGGAAATCATTACGGGCCAATAGTAGCCTGAAAGCTTATAGACACAAGCTGAGGCTGACTGACAGCCCGGCCTGCAGATACTGTAAGGAAGACGAGGAAACCTCGATTCATCTTCTTTATACCTGCCCCGCACTGGAGGAGACGAGGTACCTTATATTAGGGACCCCTGTTATCCAAGAGGAGGTTAGGCTTAGGGCAGGGGACGTGCCTAAATTGCTCCTTTTATGGGATAGCATTTTTGTGTAATGACCGGTATAAGAGGGGATCGCCAAGGGACTACGCATGCGATCAGTGGCTGATGAGGCCCCACAGAACATAATAATAATAATTATGTTTACTTTATGTTTATTCGAGTATCCGTTAATATTCATTGTTTTATTGCTGATCTGTACCGAATTTGAACATAATGTATCAATGAGTTATATTTAAATACATATCTTATTTAAATAATGCATTTAAAGTGTCATTGATTATATCGCTATACTTTAATAATAACTTGGAAAATAACCCGTTATTTATGACGTACCCTGTATATTAGATAAGATGAAGTGCCACATTTCAAGTGCACTCATGGCATTCATGCTTTATAATTACGTCAGTACATCGACACACTTCTGATTGTTTCCATTGTTATTATACACTAGAGTCGTTTATGTCCTCCACCAATTAAATTTTATCAATTCCTTCCATCATAACATGACAAAAACACAAATCGTGCGCCATAAATCATTCGTTTTATAGACGTCCGTATACATACGCAGAATCTTAATGAAGCTGTTTAATACACCATAATTATATACTGATTTCCCCTGGGAAGGGGTGGTTGAATCATTCACAGTAAATTACCATTCATCACATCAGACCACTCATTGCTCACTTCAGACCAACTTAATATTATCCATTACGGAGATGATAATATAATCTTTAACGAGGTGGTGAAATTCAATACGCCCCGGAGGCATTGTCCTCCCGTTTTACTTTTCAGATATTCATAAAGTTAAAATTAGAAGGGCGGGCAATATCCATCCACCTGCACTTGCAGAACTCGGCACGATGGAACACAATTTTTAAGCTTATTTCGCGTTACTTTTATCACTTTGAATGCCTCGTGTATTGCATTACATGGTATTATTTAATTTTAGATTTTGAATGTTATTATGCGTAATCATATTTAAAAAGTATATACAGTGGCCCTCAAAACGTATCCTCGGCGATAATACCCATGGCACTATCTGAGCTCTTCTGCTTTGCAAATCCTGCATTGTACTGTACACTGGTTGTTACTTCCATATTAGAAGAATACATATGCAAAAAATTGAAGACAATAAATTTGACACTTTTGGAAAGTGACTTTCATTTATTTAAAACATATGTTTAACAAAAGTCGCAAAATTATTCGTACGCTTACTAAATGCAATAGAAAATATGTTTTCCCTAAATCTAATATTTTGTTGGCCTACCATCTGCTGCAATAACAGCCTGTAGGCGCCTTGGTATGCTGCTAATCCAATTCTGAGTAACATTTTCATCAATTATGTTCCAAACTTCCTCAAGTTTCACTTTTAGGGTTTTCTTACTCGATACCTCACGCTTTCTTACTCGTGTTTCAATTTCAAACCACAGATTCTTAATTGGATTGAGATCAGGGCTTTGAGGGTGTTTCGAGCCGATGAGGTACATTGTAATAGCCACTGTCACAATATACGCCATATATTTAGGGTGGTTATCATGTTGGAAGTAGTATGCATCGTTTGACCATAATTTTCTCGCGCTCCATACAACATTTTCTCGTAAAATGTTTAGAATTGTAAATTTATCTATGATTTCATTGGTAACTACCAAATTACCAACACCACTGCTACTCATGCATCCCCAGATCATCACATATCCTCTCCCGTGCTTCACTGTCGGTTTTAAATATTGCAATTTCAATTCTGTGTTGGTTTTTCTCCACAAATTTTCGTCCGTCAGAGCCGAAACAATTGAACTTACTTTTATTGGAAAATATAACTCGTCTCCAAAACTCATGATCTATATTAATATATTTCTTTTTTTGCAAATATTAACCTCTTTTTTCTATTAATTTTGTAAATAAATGGTTTCTTTCGTGCTACTCTACCGTAAAATTCGTTCCTTCTCAATACTCTACGGCATGTTTCGGCAGTTTTATTAAAGCGCTCTAATACATTTTTGGCTTATTGAGGAGCCAATATAAAGGGTTGCTTCTTAACCTCATTTATTAAATATCTTATTAGTATCTTAAGCTTTACGTTTTGTTAAAATCCTCCGCTTTCTCGTCTTTGTAATTTATTGCTGGACCTTCTCTTTGTATTTTTACTTTTCCGCACTCAACTGTACCAGATCAGAAAAGTAATGTAATCGTATAAAGAAAAATGGAAAAAAAATTGTCTAGCGTTTATTTTTCGTTTTTCGGCCTGAAAACAAAAAAAAATGTTTTTTACAAAATGTGTTCGTGTGTGTCGTTGTCGTCGTTGTCGTCGTTGTCGTCGGTATTAAAATTTATTGTTAACGCGATAACTCAACTAAATCGTGTCAGATCGATCGTGTTTTGACTGATTCTACGTGCGGAAAAGTCCGTTTTAAGGTTTTAAAACTGTTTATTTTTAACAATATGCTGTGTAGTTGACTTACTTCTTCCTAATAATTTTACAATTTCACTAAATGACTTTTCATCCTTATGCCATTGAAATACTTTTTCTCGTTCCTTTACTGTAATTTCGCATATTTTACGCCCCATGTTAACAGATTTATTCATATTGTGAGAAACAAGTCTAACTACGTATTTGTCGGGATTCCCAGGCAACCAGAGACTAATTCTAAGATTCGTCGGTATATACAAATATTGTCCAATAAGTTGACTCTGAGTAGTCGTACGAGTAGTTTTGTGACGTTCGATACCCATATCTTTTAATCAAATGAAAGTCAACTTTGCAATAGTGTATTTATTGTCTCCGATTTTTTCATATGTATTGTCCTAATATGGATGTAATAACCAGTGTACACTACAATGCAGAATTTGCAAAGTAGAAAATGGGTATTATCGTCAAAAATATGAATAGTTTTGAGAGCCACTGTACATCGCCCTCGAAATTACCGTCAAAACCTTTGCATCAAGTAAACAATTTTCATGGTTACTTCTGTATTAATTTTTAATCCCACACAAGAATATCAACGAAAAATATTATCAAACAAAGATATATCATTAAAAATGAATAGAAAAGTAGTATTAAATTAAACGAAGCATTTACTGTCACTGAATTTTAGATATTTGAGTAGACGAATAGCTTTAATTTATGATGAAATATAGCGTTTTAAAATAAAAATAACAACAAAGGAACGTATTAAATCGTTATTTAGTTGATATAATATTTTATGTTAACATTTGCGTTTGTGACACATCGAATCTCATAAAAGTAAGCAATAATCTGCGGATATATCTATGTAGTTGCACCCCAGTGACATTGGTAATGTTCTTTGATCTCCTTTATATCCTGATAGAAATGTTCTTCCTGATCTTTATTAAAGACCGTACAATTTATGGGAATAGAATCAAAATATTAATGCTGAACACGTATTTTAAATGACAAAGCAACTTTAATCTTTTTTTCTTAACAGATTTACAACCAATAGTTCAGAATATTCAGCTCGATAGTTCATCTTAAAACTTATTTGTATACAAAGTTTCTACCAGAGAATATAAAACTTTGATTTATTAAAAAGTTCTATATCTAATTTGTTTTAAATTGTTCTACAGATTATAATTAAAAAATATTTTCTTACAGATTTTACAAACACTACAAAAAATAAATAGAAAAAATTGCGGAACAAAGTTTATTTTGAATTGTTCTATATATTGGTACAGAAAGCTGTAGCGAAAAACAATTCTTTGATTGAAACAGAGTTCTCGTTGCTTCAACGAAAGTCTTTTTTTCAATAGTCAATAAAATATGTATCACATACATGTTTTATTGACTGCAATACAATAATTAATACAATAAACTGGTTTCTTGGGAATGTGAAAGAAATATTTTTTTAAATTAATAAAATTCTTCATTAAATCAAACCCTTCTACCTTATATTTAATAATATATAAAATTCAATTTCTTTAAATCATTGAAACAGTATTAATTTAACATTTTTTTGAGATCAAAGCAATAGGATATATAATTGATATATTTAATAAAAATTATTTATTCATATTATTAATCCATTTCCTCTATTCAAATAAGGAATATTTTTTAACTGAATGAAGTCAAATTCAAAATAACAGATAATGTAGGATCAAAAAACCCATATTTTCTCTGCATGTTCACCCACAGTTTTTAGTAAGAATAATGTCTAAACTATACAAAAAAAGGAGAAAAAAGTTTCTTTTGAATTTTGGAGTAGATCAGAACCTTTGGCGTGAAAATAACACTGACTTAATTTTCCACAAAACTTTAAAACTCTAGAGTTTTAATCATCTGCAGATGATGCCAACTTTGTTGGCGAAACGCACGTCGAGTGCAGTGCTTTGGCATTTTATGGCAAACTAAGTCAGTGTTTTCTTTTAAATTGCTCTGTATATTGGTGCTTATCGACAGTTTGTAGAAAAAAGTACTTAAAGTATACAGAAAAAGTGGAGCAAGGTTTCTTTTGAATTGCTCTGTATATAGGTACTTATCTACAGTTTGAAAAAAGAAATGTTTAAAGTGTACAGAAAAAGGGGAACAATGTTTCTTTTGAATTCTGTCTTTTCATACTTATACACAGTATGTAGAAGGAAGTGTTTAAAGTATACAGAAAAAGTCGAACAAATTTTCTTTTGAATTGCCCTGTTTATTGGTACTTATCTACAGTGTGTAGAAAGAAGCGTTTGGAATATAGCCAGGAGAACAGCTGTTTTGACCTAATTTGTTTAGTCCTTATTATATAAGGCATTTGCAGATGGGTTGGAGTATAAACTCTTTATTTCTGTAGTTTCTTTTGATTTTATTTATTTAGTTATAATAGGCAACCTAGCAGGCACCATTAGTATCCTCTAATAAAATAACTCAAAATTGAAAAACATAAGTCTATGAATTACATTGATACACAAACATATTCTTAAACCAAAATTCAACAAAACTAAGGTAGGTAGTAATAAATAATTTACAAAAATACATATATTAAATACTCTTACACTAAGGCGCAGATAATAATATTAAGTAAAATAAGACAGCAGTTTCTAAGAAGAATAAACAAGTAACTAAATACTATTATTATAAATTTTCAAGGAAATATAATACACATCTGGCTCAGATATAATCTTTGTTGCTTATTTATTATATGAACGAACAATTAAAAACCTCGTTTTACGTACAAATTACGCACTTACAAACTAATTAATACATATAAAATATAAAATATCTAAATTAGGAAAATAATTCATTATATATTTTGTGAGACTTACTATTTCTTACACTTATTTTTACTTATGGACTTATAGAATAGACTAACTGCTCTGACGTAATTATTACATTACGTTAAAATGTAGTTGGCTCAAAATAATACAAGAATTTATTTACTCTGTATATTGGCACTTCAGCAGTTTGTAGAAAGGAGTGTGTAAAGAATACTGGTATAAATTGTGCAGTACATAGAACAAAACATAAAAAATATCCTTTTGAATTGTTTTGTATATTGGTACTTATCTAAAGTTAGTAGAAATAATGTTTAAATTATACAGAAAAATGGTAACAAAGATTCTTTTGAATTACTCTGTACATTGGTATTTATCCACAGTTTGTAGTACCTAAGTATTGTTTAAACTACTAAGAAATGAGTGTGTTGAATTCCTCTGAGCATTGTTACCTATCCACAATTTATAGTAGGTAGTGTTTAAAGTAAACAGAAAAAGGGGAATAGAGTTTCTTTTGAATTGCTCTGTATATTGTCACCTATTCACAGTAAGAAGTGCTTAAAGTTCATAGAAGAAAAAGGAAACAAAGTTTATTTTGAATTCTCTGTATATTGGTATATATTCACGGTTTGTAGTAAGAAGCTGTTAAAGTATCTACACAGAAAAAGGGGAACGAAGTTTCCCTTGAATTGCTACCTATTCATAGTTTGTAGTTTTATTAGTATTAGTGGAATCTTATAACAATGGATTTTGATATAAAATCAGGACTTTCTGCTGTAAACTTCGAACTATAAAGTAACGCTTCGGTCATCAACAACACCATCCTTGCCACAATCGACGTGCTAAAATAATGACACCCGGTATACGGTTGATATGCACGTCACCGTTTATCGACCGTACGAGAGGAAGAGGAATACAATTCACAAGTCTCCCGCTGCTACGTGGATTCGATCGTCGCCAATGCTACGTTGATCTCTATGTCGGATGTTGTGTATAAATAGGGAGCCGCTTGCAGATATCAAATTACACCATTATTTTGCCTCAGCCACCCTTACCTGCCTCTGTTCTGTACATCTAATTCAACTTTACCCACTCAGATCTTCCAAACAAAAACCAGTTTTTGTGAACATTCTCTATTTATTTTATTACGTTACAGTTCAATAGCGAAGGTCCATTTCGTTCTGCGCTCTTGGAGGTTTCCACGATTTTCTAATAGTTCGGGGGTGGATGAGACTTACCTAATTATGCTGTCGACGGTTTCCATTGAGTTGTCATAGCGAACTATACGCTAGGCATGTAAAGGTTGCAACTAATTCGATAAAATAGTTATCGGGTAAGAATATACCTACTCGCAAGTATGCGTATCTTTCAATGTAATCATTGTTAGAGTTCCGTCATCACTGACAGTATTTTTTTTTATGGCAACACCTTGATCTGATTATCAGATCATATATGAGAAGAATAGAACTAATACAATATGGGAATATGGAGTTTATAAAAAATGTATACGAGGGATCAATTTTTACTATTTATGTGTTGAGGTATGATAATGTCATAGCTGGAGGCAGAAAAGATGGACAGGTAGTCGAATTTAATTGTAATTATTCAATAAAATGTCTTTAAAGTGGCGATGAAAAATTGAAATCCATTGGTGTTTGAACCAGCACTGGCTATAGACATACGAGGGTAATCCCAGAAGTACCCGACCTAACAAAGAAAACACAATAAATTTGCCAAGAAATATCTATGTTTTTCTACATAGTCTGCTTTTATCTCGATACACTTTTCCCAGCGATGTTCAATAGCTTCGATATCCCGTTTATCGTCGAGCTCCTCAAAATAGTCATCAACCACAAACTCCACCTCTTTATTGTTGGCAAATCTTTTACAACCGAGACATTTTTTTTTTTAGTTTGGAAACAGAAAATTACCCGAGGGTGCTAAATCTGGCGAATAGGGTGCGTAAGAAAGCAATTCGAACTTTAACTCATTGATTTTGGTCATCCGCGATAACAGATGTGTGAACTGGTGCATTGTCTTGGCGACACAAAATTTTCTTTTTCGTCAAATGCAGCCATTTCTTCTTGATTTCATCACTCAAACGCTACAATAAGTTCGCACAATACTCGCCCTTGATTATTTTTCCTTTCTTAAGATAATTAATGAAAATTATTATCCCACGCGCGTCCCAAAAAAAATAACGCCATGACTTTGCCTGGTAAATGGAACTATCTTCGCCTTCTTTGGAGCCGATTCTCACATCTCAGTCCATTGTTTTGACTGTTACTTCGTCTCAGGTGTGAAGTAATGGTCCCGTGTTTCATCCATGGTTATGAATCGACGCAAAACTCGGCTTTATTCCTGTGAAACTTCGCCAAATTATCGATTGAAACATCCTCATGACCTTGTTTTTGTTCCATTGTGAGTAATCGCGGTACCCATCTTACGCACAGATTTGTCATGTTCAAATTTTCAGTCAATATGCCATGTACAGCATTTTTTGAAATGCCTACCATGTCTGAAAGCTCGCGCACATTCAGTCGCCGGTCATCCAATACTATTTTGTTGACCGTTTCTGACGTGGTCACCTCATTTGGTCGACCACTGGTCATTCACTCGGTTCACATTGGCAGCTCGTACGGCCTCATTTAAACTCTGCCACCCAATATTTTGCTATTGTAAACGAAGGAGCAGACTCGTTCAGAATATAATCTAATTCCGCTCTGATATCGGTTGGATTGAGGTTTTTTAAATGAAAGTATTGTATCACATAACGATGACCAATTTTTTCCATGTCTACAAATTCACTGAAAGCGTTCACTATACTGATGGCTGTCAAACAGATACTAAACAACGTAGCATCGTCAAACTTCAAACTTAAGCTTTATGAGGTTGGTACTTTTTACCATAGTCATTCTTTTCAAACAACAACCGCCATCTATACATCAGGTCGGGTACTTCTGGGACTACTCTCGTAATTCCTGATTTATAACAATCATTATCTTTGTCTAAAAGCTCATCAGGCTTGTTAAATACTTAATTTGTTCCTGTATTTAAAACTAGCCACGTCAAAATATTAATACTTCTGTTAACTTTAATGACTGTTAAATATGGTATACAATGGTATGGTATATGGTATACTGATTACAAACCCAAAGTACATAGATATGAGTGAAAATGAAGCAGCAGATGGGGGGACAGCCAACAACGCTATTGCTATTATATATCTACGTTACAACAATTTGAATAGCACAAAGTTGATAACATCCTGATAAAGTGGCAAACCTTATGGAATATAACTGAAGGTTATATGGTTATAACAAAACTAAAGGAAATCAAACACAAAGTTAATAAATGAACAACACTTGAATTCAGACGGAAGGAACAAGCAGTAGTTTCAAGACAAAGAATTTGTCATACAAAATTGAATACAAAATATTTTTTGATTGAACAGCGTCCACCGAGGTGTGATTTGAGTTGTTTTAAGTACACCTTACTTTCTGTAAATTCTGTACCCTTCTCTAATTTCGCTGTACTCTTGCTGCTCTTGTTCAGTACATTATTTTCAAAAAAACTTCAATGTTCCTAAAACTGTGTTTGAAATTACTATAACGTACCCCTCAAAACTTGTGGAGATTGATGTTGACACCCTGGATATTATTGACGATTTATCAAAAATTGGGCTTACAAAATGTTGTAGGGTTACAGAACGTCTGCTGAATGGGCGGTCCTTGCCTCAAAAATTAAACTGCATTTAAACTAGATAAAAAAATATACGAGATTACTTAATACTACTACTTAAACGCTATAAGAATACACGATACATTTTGCTATTCCGATACTCCGAAAATATACTAAAATATGAATAAGGAAAATAGCGATGTTTCGACCTTTCACTTCATAGGAGCTATTGCCGAGGTTCCGGAGGTAGTGTGACGACCATCAGATAACAGTGTTCCTATATGGCTGTTATCTGATGATAAATTCGCATCCAGGTGTTTGGTCTTTAATCTCTCTATGTATTATGCTTCAAATTTTGAGGTGTGTTGTATAATAATTGTTTTGAGAACACTTAACTTTTTTGTTTTGAGAATACTTTAGAAAATTAATCAGATCGTCATGAAATAAGTAATACAAAAACAGCAGGGGTTGTCATACGATTTAAACATTTTATGTTTACATCGTATGACAACCCCTTAACAATGTCCGAGTCTAAACTAAAATGCATGCAAAACGTTATTTAGCATTTCAGCGTTAATTAGTCTTACTTCACACTGAATGTTGTCATATACTCGTATTTGGTGATTTTCATTATTCGAATAGAGAGCCACGAATAACGGAACTAAAGGGTCTTTCAATAAAGACGCTCAATTTTTAAATATAAATAAAACAAGTTGTGTATAAAATTTTTGAATTTTTTCATTCATTTTTTTTTATTTAAAAGGATATTTTATAGCATTAAGTATGAAATATAACATCGTTTAAATGTCCGCCGTGGCTTTACTTAGTGGTACGTATTCGGGAGATCCAATTTTCGTTGATATTATCGCATAATTCTTGTTGAATTTGCTGGATGGCGTTCGTTATGTTGACTTTGAGGGCATCAATTGTTTGCGGTTTATTCGCATAGACCTCCGACTTAAGATAGCCCCAAAGGAAGAAGTCTAAAGGCTTTAAATCGCACGATCTCGGTGGCCAGTATATGTTACCGCTGCGTGAGATAACCATGTCCTCAAATCGCTCGTGCGGAATGTTCATCGTGGCATGCGCTGTGTGACACGTAGTGTCGTCCTGTTGAAACCACATGTCGGTATCCATATCATCCAGTTCAGGCCACAAGAAATTGCTTTTCATCGATCTGTAGCGCTCGCCGTTCACGGTTATGGCAATGCCAGTTTTGTTTTCGCACCAAACAGCGACTTTCTCGGGATGCATTTGGTGCTGGTATATCTCGTGTGGATTGGTATCATCCCAAATCCGACAATTTTGCTTGTTCACATATCCATTCATCCAAAAATGGGCCTCGTCGCTAAAGATGATTTTTTGGCTAAATTTGGGTCAATTTCCAACTGCTCCAGAGCCCGATCAGTGAACACACGGAGTTGTTATCTTAAGTTCCTGGGTCAGTTGGATTTTATACGGGTGTAGACCCAAGTCCCGACGCAAAATTCGCCAAGTTGAAGTCGCAGAAAGGCCGAGTTCTTGTGAACGACAAGAAATTGGCTGCCTCGGGTTTTCCCATATACTCTCACGCACGGCAGCGATGTTTTCAGCAGATCTTGCGTTTCGGTGACGTACTGATTATTTCAATGTTTCTCGAACGGAGCACTCAGTTTTAATATAAAATTTAATGGTTTGCATCTTCCATGGTGATTTGCTTAATGCTGCTGAATAATTCATAATAAATTTAACAGATGTTGCTTCAACAACATGGATGCTATAACCTATCTAATTTCGATCATCCCTATTGAAAGACCCTGTATATTTCAACTCCAGATACTGTCGAATAGTTAATGCACTGTCAATAAAAAATGGTACTGCAATTACTTTTATCTGGAAGACTTTTTCTGGAAACTGCATGTCTTTGCTTCTTTATATACATATTATATATATATCGTTTCTTGTGTTACAAAGTTTGTGTTGATTTAAACGTATCACTAGATTTACAGGAGGGTTTTAATAAATATTGTTTTTATGTGTGGAATAGTCGAGCAATCTGGTTAAAACACTAACTATGTAAATACTGACTATGAGGTGCAGAAATTTGTTAGAGAAAAATCAAATGGGAAATATTTACTTCTGATTGTCCCACAAAATATCTTTCTTTAAAAAAGTGGCGAAGGATTTTTGTATTTACAATCATTATTAAATATTGAACTATGGATTAATTAAAACAATATTCGAGGAGTTTTTCGCCAATAAAATTGGCTTTATTATGAGTAAAACTGAATATCAAGGGATTGAGGATTTTATGTATGAAACTTTCTATAGTTTTTATATATATTTTTCGTTGGAGAGTTGAAAATCCAGTGTTTTCCAGTACCTCAATATTTTCACGAAATTTCTCAGGTGAAATAACAGTGGCATATTATTATTCACCTGAGGCACTATGGTGATCATTAAAATTATTGAAAATTTTACATCCATCGTGGTAATAAAGTTTATTACCACGAACTTTATTATTAAATAATTTTTAAATAATGGATTGTTTATGAATTATGAGTATTGTTCAGAACTGTATCATCAGGTAGTATACTTATATATAGGTTATGATTTGGTAATTTTTTAGTTTAATTTCATATATCTGTTTTAGGATTTTCCTACTTCACACAATACTTCACACAATTTCCAACCCCTTTCAATGAGTTATTTTGTTTATTGTTAATTTCAGATTTAAATCACTCCTTTTAAGATATTGTGATTAAACTTTTTATATTTTTTAACCTTTCATGTAACAATCACTAATAGCATCTAAGTTGCCCTAACTGAGATTGAAACTACCGGTGGGTACTTATTACGTGATCTGTACTAAATATACAGTTAAAATCACTTTGGACCAGAATGTTGTAGTCTTTAGATAACTCTTTCTACTGCATATCGCAATCATATAGTTTTATTAGTTCTAAGTAACTTTTGAAATATATTCATTGGTATATCGTCACCAAGTCAAATCAAACCAAGTCAGTAGAATCATGAAGTAGATTACGATAGTACCAACAATCGTATGGTGTTACTTCATTGTCATTTAGGAGTTTTTTTTAAGTAGTTTTAAAGTAGCAGTTACGTTATAGGCACTTTATTTGATCATTTAAAGTTATCAATCTTGTAGTATTACTTTAAAATGAAAATTTCATTCGCAGCACCCAAAAACAATGCTTAAAAATTACTTTTGCTAATCACTGCGCACAGAAATAACTACTTATGTGCGTTCTTGTAGTCATTTATAGGAAATAGATTTTTGTTAAATAAAATATACGTATTGAGCTTCGTTATTTTTCAATCTATCATTAGCCACTGAAAAACGTTGAGGGTTTTATTTTTTGCACATCGATAACGCTGAAATAGTTAAACCGTGATAGCCGTGACGGTCAGGACTCACTGAGCCACAGCAATAATCTAAGTATAAGTAGAATACATTGTTAGCATAAGATTAGTTTTAATCATCCCCAGATGATGCCAACTTTGTTGGCGAAACGCGCGGCGGGTGTAGTGTATAGTGTTTTGGTATTTTGTGGAAAACTAAGCCAGTATTGGGTCAATAACACTTTATCGTATAGTTCTTGCATATACATCCACCATTGATACGTAAAATAAGTATTATTTTGGACAAGATATGCTGTGTTTATATTTTAAGTACTTGATTAATTACATTATTGTTTATATTTTCGTGATATAAGAATCTATAGTCTTTACTAAACGTGTTTTATGTATGTGCTGAAATTGTATCTGAAGAGGGGTTATAGGTTGTGTTTAATTATATCAAAAAAATGGTAAGTGTCTGTGCTGTGTAGTTTAAATAAAGTAATAGCAGTAGATTAGATATTGATATACGATGGTTTGAAGGATTTAAATGAATACGTCAGCGTATTTCTATCAAATTGTGGCGTGATCAATATTGGTAAATATGGCCGTCGAACCGATAAATGATAAATACTTAAACCCACAGATAAAATAAATCTTGGTTCCATTTACCGAACAGTCATTTGTACATAAATTAAAGTGATATCCCTTCATGCCTGGAGACAGAAAAAAAGAACTCCTACTTATGCCCCGAAGTCTCTTTATCGATTTATTAAAAACTACATCAGTTTTCGAACGCCGACAAACAAAGCTAATATTTGTTGAGGGATGAACAATAAAAGCATTTTATTCATATGGCCGTATTCCTGAAGTTCCATTTCACAACGGACGCCAGCTCGTCTTGCGGCAGAAGAAGACGACCGATCATTACCTATAATAAAATTAGGATAAAAGCATGTTCTTCAGTGACAGGCTGTCGATCTCCTTCATTCCGAGTTGTTACGCCCCTCCAATGAGCTGTTGAAGTGGTGGGGATGAAATGAAATTGCTCTATTTTCTTAGGGTGATTGGATTCTCTCCCGTTACCATAGTGATGTAACTGGAGAATTTTCTGAAGCTCGCAGTCTGCTTTCTGCTAACATAAATTACTTTCTAACGCTTTCCTTGTCCCGCCTTTTTTATAACTGTCAGAAAAATTCGATGTGCAGTTTTATTCTAAATTTTAGGAGTGTCTTCATGAATGGTGTTAAGTATAATGCTGGGAATGGTCCAACTTTATTATACAGTGGGCCCCAGAAGTCTGGAATAAATTTGTTATCTATGAAGGGATAAAGTTTCATGAAATTCCATCGGACAAATCGATTCAGCCATTATCTGTTTTTAAGGGAATTCGGGAATTCCTATATCTTTTTAACGGATTGTTGTATATCTTAACTTGCTGAATTAAAAAAATGTAAAACTTTAATACCTTGTTTTTTCAATTTAGAAGAAAAAAAACTGAAATTTGCTTAATAGTTTTTGTTTTATTTCTTGGGAAAAAATTCATTTTTCAAAAACTTTTGCACGAGAATCCTTGGGTACGTCAATTGTAATTTTTTTAGTCACTTTTCTTTTAAACAATATTCACGTTATTCTTTCTGTTTTTTATATTTGTTGATTTGGAACACAATCGTCTAATTTTCTGAGGGTTAATCCATAATTGTATTGCCTTTTGCTGTTTGCTTTTTAATTCTGTTTTCAATAGCGCGCCATTTCTGACGTGTTACAAAGAAATACCATTAAAGTAAACGACAATTTAATAAAACGGCAATAACATAAATTACAATATAAATTTTGATGAAAAAATCAAAGCAGCTACTCAAAGTGATTACTATTTAGTAACTGATAATGCTCAAAGCAATAATAAAATTATTGTAAAACATTCTTGGTTTATTTATTTTAGCATGCAATCTTCTATGCATTCTTCTACATATTCATCTACATATATGCACTCTTCTTTGGCATACAATTCTTGACGTGTTACAGAAGAAAAATAGCATTGAAACCAAGAATTTAATAAAACCGCAATAACATAAATTACAAAATTAATCAAAATCAAAGTAGCTGCTCCAAATGATTACCATTTAGTAACTGACAATACTCAAAGCGATAATAAAATTCTTGTAAAACATTCTTGGATTATTACTGATGTTATTAAATTAATCTCCCACCTAACTAGCTTTTTTATATCTTCCATATCATTTGGCCTATTTAGATAGACCGCTTTCGAAGATTGCTCTGCAAGTAGCCTCACAAAAAGTAGTCAAAGGAAGCCAAATTTGACGAACTAGTCGGCCATTCTGTCGGCCATATTTTAGCTCCACAGAAAGTGGCCAAGGGAGGTCAGGTTCGATGAACTAGTCGGCCCTCTTTTACCATTTCGTCTATTTGGGAATATTTCATTGAGATATGTTCGTACACTAATTGCATAATGATGTGGAGCTCTGTTGATACCTGATATTGCTGTTTAGCAAGTTTGGCAAGGATTGTATTCGTTTGGATGTAATACCGATAATACGGGTATAAAATATAAATCACGAACTGACCTAGATTGCTGGCTCAGGGTAATTCGGGCGTGGGTTCGATTTCCATATCAGTCGGTTGAGTGTATCTGTGCGTGGCCCTGTGACTCTCCGGGGGTTAAGTGGAAAAGTATCTCAAAAAAATATTTTAGCTAAGCTAAACCTTGTCCCAGAAAAAATAAAGACAACTAAAGAAAATTAAGTTACATTCAAACCAAGTAACGTTCACCAAAATTTAACTATTAATAACTAGTAATTTTGTCGAATAACGGTTGTTGTTAAGGAAAATCGGTAATCAGGTTCGTTAGAAAAACCGATTGGCTCCAAAACTAGTCAATCAGCGTCTAAAAGGTTTAACATCTTACAAAACTGGTTTATACGATCAAAATTATCTTTCGCTAGCTTGTGTACTAGTTTCATTTTGTAAGGATGGTTATTCATTAAAAAAAAGTAAAGTATCGATATTCCACGTATATTATGGTTCAAAGATAATTGATGATATAATGTATGGATTTTCTTCTACTTCTAATCGTCCAATTCTTCTGTCTAATACTTCTGTCCAAATGTCCAATACTTCTACGCCCAATTGTGGAAGGCCCGAGTACAATACCTAGGTGTATAATAATTCAACTATACATTATTACGGGAATAATATACCATATCATTTTTCCCTTTGTGCTAATTTACCTTATATCCCACCAGATTTATTCCCACTAAAGTTACAATTCTTAATATAAACTTAAATCAAGCAGTCCTCCAGTAAGTAACACATTAAGTTTTATTCCTTCATAAGTTCCTTTGCGATGATTTGATCACAGTAAAATATGTTCTTAAATCTGAAACTTTCACGAAAGGTAGTGATAGTGCATGATATCAAGTGTCACAATATACTCTCGATATTCTGACGAAGGAGCCGGGTGTTATTGAATTATTTTGTCGATTTGCTTATTGGTATTTGCATTTGCATATACGTACTTTAGATACTATTTTACTGTATTATTTTTAAAAAGCTATTCTAAAATAACTTGGTATAAAAAGTGCTCATGTGAATGCAGATTCAGAAGTATAAAGACTTCTGTACTTCTCAAATATATACCTTGGAGATAAATGTAAAAAAATCTCTAATAATTCCCTTTAAACAACTAATTCAAAATGAAGGTAGAAGTTATATTTAATTCAAACAGAAAACAGGAATATATTGTATTAAAGTTTATTTTAATATAAAGCTTATAAAATTTCTTATAAGGTTAAAAATAAGGCCAACAGTATTTGATACCAAAAAGGGTAAATAAAGAAATATAAATTTCTTTATATATTTTTCTATTTCCTTGTTATATTTATTGAAATTATTTTATTAATGTGTTACGAGTATTTAAGTATTATATCTTAATGGTTATGAACAATGCACTCGTCTAGATTCATTTAAGTTCAGAATTATTTACAATATATTATTAAAATCTTTTTCATTTAATGTAAAAAACATTTACTTGTTAAACTATGGTTTTAGGCACAGTTCAGATTTTTTTGGGAACAATTGTATACTAAAGCATGTATTCTGAACTAGAGCAGAAACTCTCCTTATATAAAATTTAAGAACTTAAAAATACTCCAAGAGAATGATTTTATTTTAAATATATAGCTAAATAAATAATAAAATATAACAGATATGTGGTAAACAGGAAAAATCGCTGAATGTTCCTTGGCTTCATAACATACCTACTTGATACAAATACATTCTATACAAATACATTGTATACAAATACATTCTAAAAATTTTATTTTCTTGATAAAGAATATACATTTAACAAACATTCCATTGAAATATTTCAAAGGAATAACTGTCACTCCTAGGGGACTGAAAGGAGAAGTATAAAATAATTTTCTAATAATACCATTTTCAGATTAAGAATTGATTAAGCGATTGAAAAATTTGTTGTGCTTCAGGACTTTACTTAAAAATCGTAAATCACGTAGAAAATGAATTTACTTATGAATCATAGTGTACATGCTGGAATAATCAGAATACAAGCTTAATCAGAATACATCATTTTTGTGATGCCTACCAAGGGCTTTCTTTCATTTACTAGTCAAAATATTTCACCAAGTGCCCAGCGACCTCTACATTCCTACAAGAATACATACTTTCTGTCCTGTATATTGCAGTATGCGATATTAAATATTTTAGTAGTATACATCATATAATTTAACCATTTTTGAAATATTAGAAAATACATAAGTAAGATTTAATTTGGGATACACTGTACAACATTCTGAAATTAGTTATACTGAAAAATACATCTTGCATAATTTTTTTCTTAATTCCATCATTGTAATGTGTTTCGATTTATTTTTCTTTATTGTGATGTAATTGTGATAAACTAGCCATGGATGACGCAATTAATTTCGTGAGAAATACTATTTTTCTGTATTAAAATAAAAAATTTATAATAACTAAATACGAGTCTTCTTACGTTAATTTTCTTCTGAATTTTTTAAATTTTACTTGAACTAAAGGGTTCAAGTAAAAAAAAACTTGAATGACATGAACACATGAAAACACAAAACACTCGATCTACAACATAAAAAACACTCGAAATATAACATGAAATGATAAAATTTCCTATGAAGGTTATCAATAATGTATAAAATTAATTTTTAATTAATTATATACATTAGAATTTTTATAATAAAACTAATGAAATTCGAGTTTGTTTATCTAATTGAGTTGTCATCGAATATTTCATCATATATTCCATATATACAATTTTTATTCTACAATATCCAAGTAAATATGCCTTAAATTAATTTTAATATTGCAGAGTGCGATAGCGCTAATTTTTTTCTATAATTTATTCTTTATATTTACATAAATAGTCGTCCCTACTTTTATTTTTTGTACAAACCTTTCTTCATTCATACAAATATATAGAGTTGGGCAAATATGTTGGAACATCTGACTTTTACTAATGACTTAATTAGTAATACTTATATCTAGTACTTAAGTACTTAGTTAATACTTATATCTAAACTATTAAAAGTTGGATTAAAAAAATATATTTTTCTTGAAATATGTGTTATTTCGGTATAACAGTATTATCTGCTTGATCGATATAGCCTACATAACAGTTACGGAGATGATAATAATAGCCGTGGACGTTATTTAATAATTATTTTAATCAAATTTATTCAAAATTTTTCGGCAAAGTACAAATCGATAGAACACTATTTTGTATAAGGATAAGTGTAAAAATTAAACACACAATTGTTGTTTCCAGAAATTGAAACTTTTTCCATTTCATCGTTGCTTGTACCGTCTTCGGAAGAAATTTCTCAAGCTAGTTGAATATCAGCATCTACTCGATCAACACTAAGGCTACTCTGAGTATTAGAAGACTGATTTAATATCCTGATTTTTTGTCTACAAGTATTTTCTGAAGGCTGTAGATTATTTGGTGGAACAAAAAATTACTTCGATATTTTAACTTTCTTGCTAACTGATTCTTCAACATGCTATTCTGCAACTGCTCAAGGCTTCCAACCTTCAAATTTCTTCAGTGTAAGCAGGTCGCCTTCCTTTTTAATCAACAATGTAGCTGTTGATCGCCTAAGCCAATGACCCGTGTAATCTTGATAATTCTCCAATTTTAAAAACTGCGATCTTTTTAGGAACGCCTCCAATTTTATGAACTCCTACTAGCTGTCTTGTGCATTTACCTCGTCTGTAATCTACAAACACACGCTGAACTTTGTACACCTACTGGACGAATATTTCCTGTAGAGTTTACAGCCTTTAAAAGAAGTGTGATTTTCCATAATAATAAATTTCCGTCAAGTCATATTTTTTGTGTCTTTCAGCATTACGACTATCAATTTTTCAGTATCTTCAATATGGTTTGTTTGCAAAGTCAAAAGTTCTTGCCGACGACGAACGCCAAAAATTCGAAGCACTAAATAACCTTCTCTAGCAAAATGTAGTCGTCTGGTGCTTCCAGAAGAAATATTGTTATTTGTTCCTCTGTTAGAATTTTTGGTTTATAACATTCATATTTGCATTTCAGGAACATAAAAAGTTTTCCATATCTGTGACAAGTGTAAGTTTTGAGTGATAAGAAGTAAGTAAAAGTGATAAATCTAACCCAGGAATGTCAACATTCTCATGTAATTTTAAGCAGATCTTTATCATGGAAATTCTTGTTCATAAGCTGTTTGGTGGAAAATTTTTGCTCAATTGTGACAAGTAGCAGAGCAAAATATTTTCATTGACCGCCTCAACGTCTCTGCTTTTACGCAGTGTTATAATATCCTGATATTATTTTGATGATAGTAGATGTATAAACCTGAAGGGTTTATACATGTACTATGTACCCTCATACATGTACTATACTATATACGAAGAATGGTCGGCTGTAGCTCTTACGAAAAGATACAACTTGGAACGAAGGACCTTAGATTCTGTCCAATTGGCAACGTGCATGTATGGAGGAGCAAACTAGTAGAAATTTATTTACCAGTGGATGGCGAGGCACGAAACTCCAAATGGCTGGTGGCTGTCGACTTCTAGTTCTTGATGTATTCTCAACGATGGGGGCCCCGTGAAGAATATTCATGGCACTAACTTTGAGAATATATGTCGGTCGTATAGTCACTTGTAAAGATTGTTTAGTTTTTGATTTCACTACGATGGTAATTGATTACAGATCACGCGTGCCTTCTCGAAAGGAAAATCCATGAATTCTAGGAACTAGGAAAATTTAGGGGGATATTGCGGAATTGCCAACTGTGCATTGCCAACTGTGTGGCGCGACAGATTGAAATTCAAAACAATCCGCTTTGTCCTAAAGTGGCCTCAACAGTACACTTTTGATGATAAAATAAAGATATTAAATAATTTTCAACGTAATACTAAATGCAATCCCTAACATTAATGCGTTCTTATTGTATTATGAAGTAATTTACATCAAACGCTAGGTTCTTAGGTTGTTTATATCTTATTATATTTAAACGTCTCTCTGATTAAATAAATAATATTCATATTTTTTATTGCCATGATTTTTGTTAAATTTCTTTAACAGAAAATAAGACTGTTTTATATTACATTTTTATAACATTATTATTAGGGAAGTCACGCGATAATATCTGCATGAACCATTTCTACAGCGATGGATAGGCCGAAGAGGACGAATTGAATGGCCACTGCGATTCCCATATTTAAGTCCTTTAGACTATTTTTTCGGGTAATTTAAAATTGCTTGTCTATAAGACCTGACTTCAGTCGTCTGAAGTGTTTGAAGACCGAATTTGGAGGGCTGTTTAAGATAAGATTCTAGCACACTATTCAAGATATCTTAAGAACTGTCGCTGATTGATTATGTTATTGTTAAGCTGCTGACAATTGATCGGAAGCCATCCCCAGTTTGAACATTATGACATTTTCCTCAATATCAAAGTGGTCAATATTTGGTAGTAATAAATATCATTTTAGATAATTAATAATTATTCAATACTCTTTATTTAATTTTTTATGTAATATTTAGAAAACCTTAATCCCCACACTCATCGTTCATTATAATTGATTAAGAAAGCGTCTGAAAACATCTGAAAATGTAAAGGATCATTCATTTAAAAAAAATTCGATAATATCGTATCTTGAAAAATAGAATAGGTATTTGAAATCGACGTACACCACTGAATAGATTAAAACAACTACAAAAACTTTTATCAATTGTATTTTAAAGCCAGTTTAGTTAAGAATCAGGTGTTCTGATAAACATGCCCAACACTGTACATCTTTTTTTGTATGTAAATTGTCTGTCGTACAGACGGGTCGCTGTCATTCTCATCCGTCAACTGTGAATGATATCGATAATGATTGAATGCATACCGACTCGTTTTCCGCTGTTCCTTGAAATTAACAAGAAAAAAAGCGTTTTTACAGGTTTCTGCCTAATAAGGACTTTAAAATTTAATACACAATACGGCTTCCTATTTTGTGCGTTGACCACATCCGGTTCAAGAAAACTCAGAGGTTTCACATGTACGCTTCAAAGAACACTTTGATACTAAATTATGGTTTCCACCGAATGTTAGGCAGTGCAGGTTTTTATATTCTGCTGATTACTCAGGGTCTTCACTTATACAGTAGGATAAGAACTATTAATCTTTCGCATTGAATAATTAAATATATAATTAAATATATAACATTAAATGTAATTGTAGATAAACCTTAAAACGGAATTTTCCGCACGTTGAATATCTCTATCTTGACATTGAGTGACCGAGAAAAAAGAAACCAACACATAACTGCAGAATATGTATTTCATGCGACAGTTTTACTTTTTTTCAATTTCTCTCAAATAGTCCACCATCGTGCTTTCTCATGACCCATGGACAGGGTGGGGTGTGCCCTATCCACCTCAAAATCAATAGGTGTCGTCTGAGAGACGTCTCTGATCAGAATCAGACAAAACCCGATCGATCCGACACGATTTAGTTGAGTTGTCGTGCTAACAAAAAAAAACATTTCTCAAATAGTCCACCATCGTGCTTTCTCATGACCCATGGAGGGTGCCTTATCTGGGATAGCAAAACCTTATCGATCCACACACACACACACACACACACACACACACACACACACACACACACACACACACACACACACACACACACACACACACACACACACACACACACACACACACACACACACACACACACACACACACACACACACACACACACACACACACACACACACACACACACACACACACACACACACACACACACACACACACACACACACACACACACACACACACACACACACACACACACACACACACACACACACACACACACACACACACACACACACACACACACACACACACACACACACACACACACACACACACACACACACACACACACACACACACACACACACACACACACACACACACACACACACACACACACACACACACACACACACACACACACACACACACACACACACACACACACACACACACACACACACACACACACACACACACACACACACACACACACACACACACACACACACACACACACACACACACACACACACACACACACACACACACACACACACACACACACACACACACACACACACACACACACACACACACACACACACACACACACACACACACACACACACACACACACACACACACACACACACAAAATGGTTTAAAAACCATTTTTTTTTGTTTTTAAAAGAAAATTTTTGTTTTTTTACTTTTTGTTTAAACGGTTACATTACTTTTCCGCTTATAGTGGAGTGCCGAAAAGTAAGAATAAAATTTCACAGGTTTGAGAGTGTCTCCCGAAAGATATTCTTTGAATTTATAACGAATTTATTATTCATTACTCTACGAAAACACTGTATACTGATATGAATTTCTAGATATACATAAAGGAGGCTTGCCGTGGATCGGAATAAATATAGACACGTATGTGTATTTGAAAAAGTGCATGAGAATCTGCGGACATGATATAGCATGTTATCTGAAACTGCTGAAACCGTATACCTCAACCACTACACACTATCTCATTCAGTGACATTACATTACCGCAGTGTACCATGTTACTGCGTGTCACTCTCACATCATAAAGTCACACTTCACAAGGAAAAGACTTCTTTCAGGGGCGTTCCACTGCGAATACGTATGCAGGATAATTCCGGCAGTTTCATTTTTCCTCGGTAAACCATAGAAAAAAAAGTGTATCCGTGTTTACATACAATAACTTTAATTTTCATAATTACATGTCACAATGATTGGTCGGGCGTGAATTGAATTTCTAAATAATAGCTTTTCATCACTAATGCGAATAATAATAAAAATGAATAACCGCATAAAGTAGTACAAATTACTAACAGATTAAATTACATTCTAATTATATGGTAAAATAAAATGGAATCAAAAGAACAATCCCATTTAACCTTAACAAAGATGGTCGTAGATTTTTAAATAATTGTAAGCTAATATTGTAAATTGTCAATCAATAATTGTAAGCTAATATTGTCAATCATTTTTTGATTGTCAAAATTTATTGAGCAGTTCCGGTGAAGTTTTGTCTTTATTGCAATATTAAATAATTTTCTGTTATTATTATATACTGAATTTCTAAATATAATGGAGGTATACCGTGTAAGAAATATACACTGTTGAAAATCTGCCGTGGTAATACTTTCCTACTTTTAATGGTGTGAAACTAAAAAGTAAAATTTCACAATTTCTGATATAGTATTTAACATCACTGTAATTAGTAAAGTTTTACACCACTATGATTTTACACTATTATATATTTTACTTTACCGCACTCAACTATACGCTGAAAAGTAATGTAATCATGTACAAAAATTTCCTTTTCTAGCGTTTATTTTTCATTTATTGGCCTGAAAACAAAAAAAAACAGTTTTAAAACCTTAAAACGGACTTTTCCGCACATTCTATCGTGATAACAAAAAAAATTCTAAAATAGTCCACCGTCGTGCTTTCTCATGACCCATGGACAGGGTGGGATGTGTCCTATCCACCTCAAGATCAATAGGTGTCGTCTGGGAGACGTTCCCGATCAGAATCAGTCAAAACCCGATCGATCCGACACGATTTAGTTGAGTTATCGTATTAACAAAACAAATTTCTCAAATAGTCCACCATCGTGCTTTCTCATGACCCATGGACAGGGTGGGGTGTGTCCTATCTACCTCAAAATCAATAAGTGTCGTCTGGGAGACGTCCCCGATCAGAATTAGTCAAGACCCGATCGATTCGACACGATTTAGTTGAGTTATCGTGCTAACAAAAAAAAAATTCTCAAATAGACTCAAGGTAGGGGGTGGTGTGTGCTATCCACCTCCAAATCAATAGGTGTCATCTGGGAGACGTCACCGATCAGAATAAGTCAAAACCCGATCGATCCGACACGATTTAGTTGAGTTACCCAACAAGAAATTTTAATGCCGACAACAACGACGACCCACATACACAGCAAAAATATTTTAAAACCCATTTTTTTTTTTTTTTTTTGGTAGAACACCTCTATCTCGAAATTGAGTGGCCGAGAAAAAATAAACCAACACATAAATGCAGAATATGTCTTTTATGCGACAGTTTTACTTTTCTCAAATAGTTCATCCTCGTGCTTTCTCATGACCCATGAACAGGGTGGGGTGTGTCCTATCCACCTCAAAATCTATAGATGTTGTCTGGTAGACGTCCCTAATCAGAATCAGTAGAAACCCGATCGATCCGACACGATTTAAATGAGTGATCGTGCTAACAAATTTCTTAAATAGTCCACCATTGTGCTTTCTCATGACCCATGAACATGGTAGAGTGTGTTCTATCCACCTCAAAATCAATAGGTGTCATCTGAGGGACATCCCCGACCAGAATTAGTCAAAGCCCGATCGATCCGACATGACTTAGTTGAGTTATCGTGTTAACAACAAAAATTTCTCAAATAGTCCATCGTCGTGCTTTCTCATGACCCATGGACAGAGTGGGGTGTGTCCTGTCCACCTCAAAATGAATAGGTATCGTCTGGAAGACGTTCCCGATCAGAATTAGTCAAACCCGATCGATCCCACACGATTTAGTTGAGTTATCGTGCTAACAAAAAAAATTTCTTAAACATATCCAAGAGAGGGGGTGGTGTATGCTATCCATCTCAAAATGAATAGGTGTCGCCTGGGAGACGTCCCCGATCAGAATCAGTCAAAACCCGATCGACCAGACACGATTTAGTTGAGTTATCGTAGTAACAAAATAAATTTCTCAAATAGTCCGCCATCGTGCTTTCTCATGACCCATGGACAGGGTGGGGTGTATCCTATCCACCTCAAAATCAATAGGTGTCGTCTGGGAGACATTCCCGATCAGAATTAGTCAAACCCGAACGATCCCACACGATTTAGTTGAGTTATCGTGCTAACAAGAAAAAATTCTTAAATAGATCCAAGGGAGGGGGTGGTGTATGCTATCCATCCCAAAATCAACACACACAGCAAGAATTATTTAAAAACCATTTTTTGTTTTTTCACTTTTTCTTTACACGATTACATTACTTTTCCGCTTATGGTGGAGTGCGGAAAAGTAAAATGGTTTTTCAACAATTTTGTGTGTGTCTGTGTGTTTGTGTGTGTGTGTGTGTGTGTGTGTGTGTGTGTGTGTGTGTGTGTGTGTGTGTGTGTGTGTGTGTGTGTGTGTGTGTGTGTGTGTGTGTGTGTGTGTGTGTGTGTGTGTGTGTGTGTGTGTGTGTGTGTGTGTGTGTGTGTGTGTGTGTGTGTGTGTGTGTGTGTGTGTGTGTGTGTGTGTGTGTGTGTGTGTGTGTGTGTGTGTGTGTGTGTGTGTGTGTGTGTGTGTGTGTGTGTGTGTGTGTGTGTGTGTGTGTGTGTGTGTGTGTGTGTGTGTGTGTGTGTGTGTGTGTGTGTGTGTGTGTGTGTGTGTGTGTGTGTGTGTGTGTGTGTGTGTGTGTGTGTGTGTGTGTGTGTGTGTGTGTGTGTGTGTGTGTGTGTGTGTGTGTGTGTGTGTGTGTGTGTGTGTGTGTGTGTCGTCGTTGTCGTCGGCATTAAAATTTCTTGTTAGCACGATAACTCTGGCACGGACCGATCTGGTTTTGACTGATTCTGATCGGGGACATCTCCTGGACAACACCTATTGATTTTGAGGTGGATAGAACACACTCTACCATGTTCATGGGCCATGAGAAAGCACAATGGTGGACTATTTCAGTGATTTTGAGGTGGATAGAACACACTCTACCATGTTCATGGGCCATGAGAAAGCACAATGGTGGACTATTTCAGAATTCTTTTTTGTTAGCATAATCACTCAATTAAATCATGTCGGATCGATCGTGTTTCGACTGATTCTGATTAGGGATGTCTACCAGATGAAATCTTATTATGCTTGTTATTTAATGATAATAATATATACATTTTACCAAGAATATTACCGATTTCTTTTTAGCGAGAACTAAATCCCAATAAGAAGAATTATTAACAATCGTTAAAAGCTAAAGCAATCCACCTATTTTTGATTTTCATCAATTTATGTCTAAATAATTTGTCTGTAATAAGAAGTAAACATAATCATTTCCATGGCTGTTATTTAAAACTAATTGATTAAGTTTTCGAAAAATCGTTAAATCTTGGTAAAAATTTTATTTCTTAACTGCCTTACACAAGAGTTTATATTTATATTTATTTATAATTATTCTTCAATTAATCATTAAATAAAATATATATAGACAATGAGCTACTGTGCGATTATAATTGATTGAGTTAGTCACAAATATGAATATAAAACATTTTTTTATATATAATCAAATATCATATAAGAAAATATTTACAAAGAATATGATGTAGGGCTGACAGAAGACATCTGCCATATTATTTATTTTGCCAACTTAGTACTGCAAGTCATGTGTAGAATGGTGGTCATTATCAATATGGTGATGTTTATTTTGAACCCTTCCCATGTTTGACGTTATCCCTTTTGTAAAAACCGTGTTCAAAAGTATCAAAAATATTTTAGTAAAAGTAAAAAAATAATATAATTTCAATTATTATAGAATTCGTATCTTAAATTGAAATTAAATTACAACGGAATCATGTAAGTATGGATAGGCTAACGGCTAACTATGAAATTAATAAAGAATATTTTATTAATTTATTATTCAGAGTATTTTAGAATAAGGAATAAGGAGGTATTAAGATTAACAAATTAAGATCGTTAGATTATGATATAATTTTTGATAAAACATCAGTGATATTAGAAATCAGTGGAGGTGTCAAACCTTTATCCCCACAGGTTTTAAGAAGGTGTCGTTATAATAATTTTAAACACATTTTTAAGAACATTGAAATTTTCTTGAAAATGATGTACTTTTGTTTGATTTCTATTATGCATATTTATTACTTACAATAGCAAAATAATGTTGATGAAATGAACTTGCTATTACGAGTATACTTCTATTTAAAAAATGATGTGATCTCATTTGGGTGTTGGTTTGTCAAAAGCGATTAGCATAAATACCTAACGAAATTAGACAAGAGTATATTATTTGTAGAAGAAAGTCAAAATTATTAAGGCCACTCCCTTAAAAGTTATAGGGATTAAAACGTTATGGGTAGTTCACTCCCCATGCCACTGATGGTTGATTACGAGGAAATAAATTATACAAATAGATTTTTTTTAATTCTGTGTTTTCATTTTTTTTTGCTTTAAATACCGAGTATTTAAAATTAATTGTTTTTTTCTATTAAGTACCTATAAATATGGTGATACATACAGATTTTTTACAGCTTTATATATACATTTTTACTTTTCCGCACTCCACTATAAGCGGAAAAGTAATGTAATCGTGTAAAAAGTGAAAAAACAAAATCTTTTTTGATTTATTTTTCTTTTTTCGGCCTAAAAACAAAAAAAAAATGGTTTTTAAACATTTTTTGCTGTGTGTGGTCGTTGTCGTCGGCATTTATTCTATTTAACACGATAACTCAACTCAATCGTGTCGGATCGATCGGGTTTTGAGTCATTCTGATCGGAGACGTCTCCCAGACGACACCTATTGATTTTGAGGTGGATAGCATACACCACCCCCTCCTTTGGGTCTATTTGAAAAATGTTTTTTCTTAGCACAATAACTCAAATAAATCGAGTCGGAACGATCGGATTTTGACTAATTCTGATCGGGGACGTCTTCCAGATGTTCTGATCGGGGACGTCTTCCAGATGACACCTATTGACTTTAATGTGGATACGACACACCCCATCCTGTCCATGGATCATGAGAAAGCAAGACGGTGGACTATTTGAGAATTTCTTTTTGTTAACACGGTAACTCAACTAAGTCATGTCAGATCGATCGGGTTTTGACTGATTCGGATCGGGGACGTCTCCCAGACGACACCTATTGATTTTGAGGTGGATAGAATACACTCTACCATGTTCATGGGTCACGAGAAAGCACAATGGTGGACTATTTGAGAAATTTGTTTGTTAGCACGATCACTCAATTAAATCGTGTCGGATCGATCGGGTTTCAAATGATTCTGTTTAGGGACGTCTACCAGATGACATCTATTAATTTTGAGCTGGATAGAACACACCCCACCCTGTTCATGGGTCATGAGAAAGCACGAGGGTGAACTATTTGAAAAAAGTAAAACTGTCGCATAAAACACATATTCTGCATTTATGTGTTGGTTTATTTTTTCTCGGCCACTCAATTTCGAGATAGAATTGTTCTACAATGCGGAAAAGTCCGTTTTAAAGTTTTAAAACTGTTTATTTATACATTTCTTATGCATATCGATACATGAATTTGCGTGACAGAATAGACGCTATTACAATTTTCAATTATAGGTTTTTATGTGATCTCAGTATTTTAATAGATTACTAGTGGCCTGTTTACTATCCATTTATATATATATATATATATATATATATATATATATATATATATATATATATATATATATATATATATATATATAATAATGAACCACATATATATTAATAAGGCTACCAATAGCCATGAATTGATTGTAAGCCCTGACTTACATAAATTGCTGTCGTCAAATCCTTTATTATTATTATTAATACTGTTAATATATTTTACATAAAATATTGTGGATTAATTTAAATGAGATCTAGATTACTACTTTACAATATTTATTAAATTTAGTATTGTTTCTTTTCATGTATCAATTTAAAAGTATTGTAAAGTATGTACATATGTATACTTTCGTTCTGTATATCGCAGTTTCCTCACCTCTTCAAAAGCAACCGATAGAAAGGTAGGTCATTGCGGTTTCCTAATGTACCTTGTGTGATTTTAGATGAATAATGAACGGTAAACTTGAAATGTGGCATTGCATGAAATCTTGTAAATCACAATGTATTTTCTACCAACCCTTTCGTTAATGGATTGCGATTTAAGCGTATTTCTACCTACTTACAATATGTTTCCGGTAAAATTCTAACGAAGGGTAAAGAACTGGAATCAGGGGCTAGACTAGTCACCGAAGAAGTTTGTTTAAGATTTTCAAAACATAAAAAGTAGCACCTACTTGTTTAAGAGCGAAGGAACAGCTGGCTGCCTTTTGTGTTATTTAAATTTCCTGTTTTCGCAATATCGAGTTCCTGTTTTAATTTTTAAGCGATTTGTTATTAAATGTGGGAAAATTTATGACGCTAATAAAAGTGAGTGGAATTTATTAACCGAATGGGGGAAGGGAAAGCCTGGTAGCTACCCCGATTTTGTCGTCGATTTGTGATGATTTATATAATTTTATATTTTATATGTTTTAACAAAATGTACATCAATAACATATTTTAAAATGTGCATAATAAAAAGTGACAATGCAAGTATAAAATTGAATTGTGCATAGGACAAAATCATCTAATTGCAATTCAACTCTTTCAAGAGTTGTACATACAATACTTTCTTAAAATTATGAATATATTCGTTAAAAATTCAAGGAATAACTTTTGGAAAAAACTTTCGGACCCGTCAAATTTTATTTTCAGTTGCGCATTTTTTAAAATATAATTAATATATACAGGATAATTCGTGTAGGAAGTATGATGCCATCTAGATTTTTTAATAGGAACCCTTTTTGTTATTACGGAATATGAAGAGCATATTCCTTTACATACGCTAGGATAATAAATACATTAGCATGAATATAGGTTAGATAAAAAAATAAGAAAAGTGATATTGCAATTTCAAAATGGAAGATTAAATTTAATGGCAATGATTATTTAATAAATTAGTTAAATTAAATATTCAAATTGTGCACCGTTGGCTATCTGATAGTAGCCAAGATGATTAATAAATTGTATATGAACATTGTCAATTTCTTCAAGAGGTATATCTTGTATTTCGTGATGAATCGTTGCGTTTAAATCTTCTAAATTATTCGGAAAATCATTATAACGTATACTTCTCTTTTCAAGCATATTCACAAAAACTAATCTAGGGGTGTAAAATCTGGCGGTCTGGACACTCATTCGGCCTCTTCCTCGTTGAATAAATCGTTAAATAGGGCAACGATTTATCTAACATCTCATCTAATTATATAAGTAAGCGCAGAAAGGTGTGGCATATTGGAAAGGTGCACTATCTTGTTGAAAGAAATAGTCATTTCTTGGAAGATTCCAAGGTTCCTCTATATCTGGATATAAAGTTACTTGTGTAGAATGAAGGCCGCCTCAAATAAAATTCAAATATCAGTTAGATTCACGTCGAAGAAATAGGGATCCAGATTTTTGGGAATCTTCAGTGTAATACTCAATCATATATCGGGGATTCTCGATAATCCAATAACGGTACTTTTCCCTGTTGACATAGCCGTTCAAAACAAAAGTAGTGTCGATATGTTTTTTACGAGATTATTATCATTATTGCATAGCTATTGCATTTACTCGCAGAACCGATTTCGCTAATCAAAGCCACAATCAGGCAGCTCATCCATACGACGATCCATACCTTATAAGGATGGTTGAGTGTTTTTTTACTTTACTTTTCCGCACTCCACTATACTAGCGGAAAAGTAATTTAATCCTGTAAAGAAAAAGTGAAGAAACAAAATTTTTTTGGGTTTATTTTTCGTTTCTCGGCCTAAAAACCAAAAAAAATTGGTTTTTAAAAAATGTTTGCTGTGTGTGTGTGTGTCGTTGTCGTCGGCATTAATATTTCTTTTTAGCACGATAACTCAACTAAATTGTGTCGGATCGATCGGGTTTTGACTGATCCTGATCGGGGACGCCTCCTAGATGCCACCTATTGATTTTGAGGTGGATAGCACACACCACCCCCTCCCTTGGGCCTACTTGAGAATTTTTTTTTGGTTAGCACGATAACTCAACTAAATCGTATTAGATCGATTGGGTTTTGACTAATTCTCATCGGGGACGTGTCCCAGACGACACCTGATTTTGAGGTGGATAGGACACACCCCACCCTGTCCATGAGTCATGAGAACACGATGATGGACTATTTGAGAAATTTGTTTTGTTAATACGATAACTCAACTAAATCGTCTACCTTTAAAATTTTATGTCATTTATCATAACAGCGCAATTACAATGAACTGTTAACGTCCCTGATAATACAGAAATATTTAATATAATTAATAATAACTACTTTATATTAATTAAATTATCTATCGCCGTCGGCGGCGCTGGTGCCGTAAACACCCTTTATATATACCACCGCACGGCGCCGCACCACACCGAATTAAATCATTTTATTCCTAAACAGAACAACCAGACCAGGCTCGGTTCTCCATCCCACCGCCTGAAAATCGATAGCTACACGTCAACCAGATGTCGGTAAGACGACAAACAGCGTTGTTATAATGGCAAAATAATCGCAGCTCAGACGTCTGCAGCGAGTTATATTCTTTAAATAAAGCAGTTGGAGGCGAATGCATTCGGCGCCTGAAGTAGATCGGCGTTCTTCGGCAAATCCGAAGACGCCTTCGCATTGAATAAGCCGTGACATTACACTGGGGATATTGGGTTATATATTGTGATGATCAATTTGAAATATTAAATATCGAGTCAATGTTGAAATATTTTGTGGAATATGAATTTCGAGAAATATTTCCAGAGGTTTTTAAACTTATTGTTTTAATTGCTACAATTCCAGCAACAAGTACATCAGTTGAAAGACATTTTTCTTGTTTAAAACGTATTAATACGGATAGTCGGAACTCTATGAAGAATGAACGTTTATCGTCGCTTGCACTTATTTCAATTGAAAAGGAATTATTTAGCACACTTCAGAAATCTGATGACTTCACGAAAAATATAATTAACAAATTTTCATTAATTAAAGATAGGCGCATTAATTTAAATTATGAAAGGTAGTAGGTATCCACTTTGTAATTGTCAGTCAATAATGGCGGTGGTTAAGGAAGGCTGTGAGGGGAGGAGGAAGCCTATACCCTAAAGCGCCCTAAAATAATGTATTATTGCCAACCCAATTTACGTAATATAGGTATAATACTCAATAAATATATTTCGTTTATTCCAATTTATTTATACCCACAATAACTATTATTATTCACGAATAACAAAGAGGTATCAAGTTCAAAAAATTCTTGTGAAAGTCTATATTTTTGTATAAATGAAATTCAATCATTGAAATTCTGAAGTACCAGGAAAACGCGTGACCTTAAAAATTTTAAAAATTTCGTTTTTCGCCAGGATATTGACAAACCGGATCTTTCCCTGATTAAACAGAACCAATATAGTGTCGCAGCCATTGAAGGCATGCAGAAATAAGATGTTCTTCGCAACAGCATCGCTATACCGGAAGCTCTGGGGCGAATAGAGCACTTCCTCCTTGTTCCCCCTAGCCGGCTTTCGCAAATAAAAATTTGGGAGATTTCTGGCCCCAGCGGTCAACAACACGAGCACATCCACGTCTTCTCCAACCACGAACACTGAAGAAAAAGAAGAAAACATTTCTTCCAACTTTAACTTCAATAATGCAATGAAGCAAGCGTCTTGAGTTGTTCGATAAAAATTGTTCTTGCCAATGGTGGGAATCATGGAACATATCGAAGAATACGGTAGTGCCGCAATACAGCTTTGAGCGGCGATCTTGTTCAGCAGATTTCGTATTCGTGTTTACTCACGTATTCGTGTTATTATTAGTAAATAATTATAAAGTAAAAAAGTATATTTATTAACATGTAATAAAATTAAAGAGGAACTATTAATTAAGCTAGCCTCGTTCATGGATCAATCAGTACATCTTTCACAGATAAGGAATAGATAAATAGAACATACGAACGTGCATATACATTGGCCGGCTGTTAGGTGGAGCGCATTACGATTTTCAAAGGTTATCCATTAATCGGTTTACACCAGACTATATTCAAAACAAATTCCAGCTTTGCTGCTATATTGGGTCGATTAGGATTTCCACTAGATGGAGAGGAGTTAGTCATACTTAATATCTTCAAAAATTAAACGCATACGCGAGACATCTATTTAAATATTATGCAATTTTTTTGTAAAAAATAATCTTCTCATGATGAGAACATACTATATACACAACGAATTTAATCTCTGTATGGCTACGAATGTTTTAAGATACATTATAACTTCTTCTTTTCGTGACTTCATAATATTGCGTTAATCATATGTTTACACTTCTTTAAATATATTGCCACACCTCCATATGTAACCTTTTCTGTTTGACAGTGAGTGGTTGCAGGATTAGTATATATAGTGCCTTTATTGAAAAGCCCTGTGAGGGTGTCAGTCACAATAATACTTTGTCTATCTCTTCTCGAAAATATTTACTTTAAATTATACAGGGTACAAATTTGAAGTGGTGGCGAATTGCGTAGACTAATTTAATGATTTTCATTTCAAATAGTCAATAAACTACGTTTCACGTGATGATATTTAATGCAAGCTTAAAATTTAACTTTCCTAGTTGTTCTATTTTATACTACAAACAATTTAGTTGGATGTAAAACTTGCCAAGTTATATATTCAATATCTAAGAACGTAATCAATTGAAGACCGTTGTATATTCCTATTGTATGTTCCTGTTGTAAGTTCATATGGAACTTGGCATCCGTTCAGATCTTAACTCTTTTATCAGCGAAGCCGACAACTCCGAATGCCCTTTGTACCGAACTTGGCCCCCTTTTCACCTCTATTTTTTTGGTAAGATCTCAATAATTTTTAAAATGTTTTATTTAATATAACACAATGTGCCTATTTTATTATATATAATTATGTAGTTACGAATATTTGTTACTTTTATGTTTGATATTTGGTTTATGAAGAAGAAAATAATGTTTTTAACAAATCACGTAGTGTTGTGGCGCCATCTTTTTTTGTTGGACTGATTGATACTTAGTATTTAAAAGTAATCGATTGATACTTAGTACTTGAAACTAGCCGCGCCAATAACTTTGTCGACACCGAACATCGATAATTTGTGGTTTTAGATTTCTTCCTTCGTATACACCTAATGATCTATCTTGATGTTAAATTTCAAGTTTCTAAGTCACCTAGAAGTGGTCTAGATTTGTGATGAGTGAGTCAGTCAGTGAGTGACAAAAATAACACTTTTCAGACCTTAATCAACAACTCGAGAACTATGTATAATAGCACCATAAAATTTGGGATTCTAGGGATTCAAGGGGGTCTTATTAGACATACAAACATTAAACATTGCAAGTGTATAGGTCTAATAGTTTTTGAGTTATGGGGGGGAGGGGGGAGTTGAGAGTTGCTTGAAATGGTTTGTGCAATATTACATACTGCCGGTGCGTTGCCCCTTTCTTTTCCGAACTTGGCTGACACTATTGTGTCTAGATTTCTAGATTTTCCATAAAATAAGAAATTCACATTGACACCAGCATTTTACTTGCAATTTAGTAAATGTTACATTTGAATCGAATAATAAACATTGATTGTTTTTTTTTCAATCTTAATATTCGGTAACCTGGCACAGCATTTTTGTTGATGAACTTTTTATTTATTTTTTCCTCAAAATTCAAAAATGTAATTTTGAAAAATTAAAAAATGCCATTAGGGTGCCGTATACTAGATTATAGTATGTTTTCAGTGATGTTATTCTGTTTTTTTATTTTTATAATTGGACTATAAATAATAATGATACAGCTTTAGACACTGCCCGCCCCCTGTATACTAATAGTATGTAATATACTATTCAAATAGAATAGCACATTACATGCGATGAACTGTCATACTTTTAAGTTTACAATATTTGTAAATAACCAATTGTCTAAATATCTTGCATTTCTATAATGGAATAACCAAAAACAAAAGGAAAATCAACAGCTCATTGAAAACAGAAACTTTGCTGAGATCTAAAATTTTATTGGCAGTCCTTTTAGTAAAAACTGGAGTTAAAAATGGAAATTATTAAATCAACTGCTGTAATTATTACCTGTATGTTACCAGAAAGGTATATAAATATATAAAGACTGTGAAATTACTTGTTCAAGAAATGATGTGGGGCGTTAAAAAAGTAAAATGGCCCTACTTGCATATTTTCTGAAACAAAAATAAAAAGTACAGTAGTCCTACTAGTCTATCGTATGAGTATGATTGGTATTTATTTTGTAAATACAAAACGATATGTTACCATTTCAAAATATGCTAAATTAAAAATGTTTTTGAAAAACAAATATTGGATATCGCTTTAGACACAGTCCACAGTCCAAGTATTTGCCATAGAAGATCTTATAGCTAACATGATGTTGCCAGACCCCATAGTTAAGAAGAAACATTCACTAGTAATATCAAAACGGTAATGTAATGATGTTGTATTTGATGGAGTTTCACTGAACTAAGGAAAACAGGTATTTAATTTCAATTCTTCCAATTATTTCTAAAAGTTTTAATGCCACATTGGAAGTAATTGATTCACTAGCTATATGTACAAAAATAAACAACTCTTTACTTCTTGCTATGTGAATGTAATTCGTCCTTAAAATTGATTTTTCTTATTATTAGTTGACGATGGTGTAATGCCAACGGGAATAATATGGTTAATGGAAAGCAAGCCCAGCGACAAAAATGTTGAGGTCCGTTACTCTGATTCCCATATGAGCCCTCCTGGTCTCTAATTTTGCGACTGGTAGTTAGCATATTATAGTAGCAAGTACTAGTATAATAAGGGTAGGTATATAATAAAATAATGAAATATTTTTTAAATTATCTATTGCTAGAAACAAAACATATTTCAACTTCAAATGAGCTTTCTTACTTTTAATGCGGCAAAATCCTTTATAACGTCACTGAAATCTACTTCTGGTGCTGTTTCATGCTCTAACATTGGCATTGTTGTCTAACAATGCCAAACTATTCAATCGATCTGTTCAAAAGCATTGTTCCGCGCATGTAGTTCCTTATTTAGGTAAACTTGCTAAATGCCCGCTCAGCTTCCGCTACTATGATTGGCTGACTGCAGAAAATGCGCAGTGCAATGCTCACTTCTGGAAAAATATTTTTAAATTCCAACTTGTAAACCCTATTAAATAATACCAAAGGACCTATAATTTTTTTAATTGCCACATGGTAAATATTTTTGAGGTGAATAAATTTACTCTCCGAGCTTGGTGTCAGGACCTCCGAGTACATTTTAATCAATCTTGCATATTTCTCTATTATATCATCTATATTTATATTGTGAAAACATAGAATCGGTGATAACACAGAGCAGATATGATTCAAGTGCTCAAATCGATACTTGAATTCTGTTATCAGAGAGTCAATAGTTATCAGGAAAACATTTCTTTTAAATTTAGTTTCCGGGTCCATATCTCCGGAAAATTCAATCTAGTGCCGTAGTGGACGTTCAGATGGAAACTCTTCTGTAATACCTAAATTGGTATTGCAACAAGTTTGGCTTCCGAAAGTAGAGTTGACCATTTCTCCCTCAGTGATTGCATTTCGTCTGTTAGGTTTTTGATATTTGTTCTAGCAATTTAAATTGCTATAGCTCTTGACTGTAAGATTAAATCTCTTTCATCAAATCTTTTTAAAACCTTTATCCACAAGACCGCTATTAGTACAGCTTTAAAAGATTAAACATATTTTCGTAAACCAATTGTTTCTGAGTAGGCTTCAGCGGTGAGTTTTTGGCGTCTGGTGTCTATCAATTCTTCTAAAGCCTCAATAACACTGGGAAGATGCCTGATAATAGGTCTTACAACTTCTTTTCTTGGCACTCCAACGAGTATTGCTTTGCCTGTGAAGGGAACAACCCGTTTTCTTTGTTAATATACATCTGCCAGGGTTGCCACTAAAAAGAATGTACAGGTGAATGTACGGGCGAATATACTTCCAAAGAATGTTATGACACCAGGACAGCATGATGCAGCATGAACACTAACAATATTTAAAGAGTATGCAGCACATTGTGAATATATTGCTGTAGGATGTTTATCCTGAATTTATGTTTGCACACCTTCATATTTTCTCGACATGTTGCTGCCCTTGTCGTAGGATTAACCCCTGCAATCAGCAATATTAATACCATGATATTGAAGACGGCATAACACTTCATCTGCTATTTCCAATCCAGTTTTCTGGCAAAAGGAAAAACTCTATACACCTTTCTTTTATGATCCACTGTCTGTTTCTTTTTCTTTTTCATATCACAAATTTGCTTATTTTTATGTAACATATTACATGGGGCCCCCTATCGTCCAGGACCAGGTACAGCTGTACCTGTAGTCCTCCCTTGTCGTCGGGTCTGATGGAAAGTGTCCTAGCGGAACCTCTGGTTGATTTTTCTGGGTATATTAAAAAGCTAAATTAAATATGGATGTTGAATAAAATAACAGAATACGCGTATAAAACTGAAAAGGACATTGCGTTTTCATAAATAAGATCCAAACACTCGTTCACTATGCAGCATCAAGAGGCTCAGCGTCTACTTATGTACAAATGGACATACATAACTACATTTGACTGAAAGTGGGAATACACGTGCGGAAGGCCGTTTACCATCTTTGTCTGTTGTACACAAAGTGGTCCCCGGATAAATTATCTACAATAAAATAAAAGCAATAACACGAACCGTATTCCATTGGATATCCCGTTCTGAGTCTACCACAAGTTGGAATATCATTGGTTCCAAAGGATATCCTTTAGTTTATACTCCTTCCACGAGAGGGGATGTCCGCGTAGCGCCCCTCTCCCAGTCTTCGGCTCGGTCGCCAGTTGCTTGTCGACTGTTGGTTGGCGTCGATGGTATGCGTCGAATTTTCGGATGTAACTGAAATTGTGGCGCTGACTGTATTTCGTATTGTTTTGAGCGGGGGCCGCCATTTAACGATGCGTCGACAGTGGTGTCCGGCCTGAAGGGACCAAAAAGTGCGAAACGCGTACGATGGGACCAGCAGTTTGATCCGCCGCACAATAATTAAAAAAAATCGTCGTATATGAATTAACCAGTGACCGTTGAGTGATATTAGGGTTAACGGTACCGTCGGGTACCAGAAACATGGTGACTTTAATGCCTTGCAATTATTTAAACGCTCAAACTGCGAGGTGCACAATGATTGATAAAATGTGCGAGCCGAAGGTAGGTGGACGTAGATTTTTTATATGCTAATTAATTCGTGTCCGAGACCGCCTAGAAAAGAAACGTGTTAGTAGTAACAGCTATGAAAGGATTGTCTACATATACAATTCTAAATTATTGCTTTTCATTTAATTTATTAGTCCCATATTTACCTTCATTCAGTATTCACGAGTAATCATATCAGCCCAACCTAAGCGTTGGGGATTAGCTCCATTTTCATGTTACAAGTAGATTAACTTTTATTGGTACTCTGAATATTAAAAAATTGCAATTGATTAATTGAAAATATATGAACCAAACTGGTGCTTCTTAAAATGGATAATTTTGGATATTCTTGCACTTATGCGTGTATCGTATTTTTCGAAATCTACTTAGATGTATAGCATAAACGTATAATTTTATGATTAAATGATTTTTGAAAAACTAAAATACGTCAAACTCAATTTTTAGACATTGACGTTATTTTTAAAATTGAAATCTCTATTAAAAAGAATAATTTCGTTAAAATTTTCTGAGTATAGCGATACTTACCTTATATTAAGGGTTTCATTTACCGTTTATTAGATAGTATTAAACTTAGAATTGTAACATACGATTATACTGGAAAATAGACATGTTTCACCACTACTATCAACAGTAAGTAGACTAGTTTAAACATTTTCGGAAATCGGTAGTGTAAAGGACAGTTCAAGAATATCCCCATATTTCTACCAAGCAATTGGATTTAAACAACATGTCGACCATTCCACAGCTGGATAACTGTTAAAAAAATTTGTTGAATGGAAATAATTCATAATGTGAAGATACTACTACCTATATTATTTTGTGAGAAGAATCTCAACTTTTTAAAAGTTTATTGTTCTTTTCTTACAAAATGATTTTTTTCTTGAATGGAACAATACATCGCCATTACTGTAGATATTGGGCTCAATTCGGTATTGGTCAGAATCCTCATCGAATTCAAGAGTAGCATAGGTAGAGTTAAAGTAAAGTAAATATGTGACATAGTTCCAAATTTAACAGTTCTTTATCCAAACAACGAGGATTATGATGGTCTCAACCAAAGACTTATTATTTAAATCAATTTGGTTTCAATAAGACGGAGATGCCCCTCATTTTGATTCGACATCCAATCATTTATTGATAATACTTTTCCTGAGAGATGGATAGAGTGACGAGAGTTATTTAAGTGGCGACCACTTTCACCTATTTTGACACTCTTAGTTTTTTATTATGAGGTCACTTAAAATCCAAATTTTATTCTAACAGATCGAATAATTTAGAGGATCTGAAGCAACTATTTGAACAACTAAAATTTCTGTTATAAAGTCGTAGTTGCTTTACTTGTACGAGTATTTTTCTCAAAAAAAATAAAAAAACATCTGATAAACGCTAAATAGGAAATCCCTAATATGGGGTACTATTGTACTGGTAAAATTGTAAGGAATTTTGTCATATTTATTAAAAACGAGTGGGTTACAATTTTAAAAAACTATGAAGACATTATAGGTGCAACATTTGAAAAAATTATTTTTTACGGCAGTATAATTTTTTTACGTCAGTATTTTTATAGAATAAAGTTGCAGTGTTTGAAAAAGGTTGAGTTTTTCAAAAAATTATTTAATAACACAACTAGTACACTGTAGTATACCTACGCACAGTGTATCAGTAACAAGTAGCAGTAGTAAATGTTCTTTCTTTCCAAACGAAAAGTTATATATAACATCAAAATGAAAAAATTTTGTAAAAATTCGAATTGGATCAATATTATCTTGTCATTTTTTTTATTGTAAACTTCTCGAACGAATTTACTTCATTAACATTTAACAAGTCTAGTATATCCAGGTGCTATTCTCTAGTCAGATTTTTCTTCAGAAATTGTAGCCTATTATAAGACTACAATTCCTTATTTGTTGCTTCGAGATTCCTTCCAGAATCCCCGCCCTCACGTTCATTTGTAGGTATACCTTTTGAATACCATATAATTACAATATTAGATTAATATCTATTTTATATATAATAATTTAATCTACTTTTAATCGATTAATAATATTAATAATAATACATATTACGTGGATGCTAAGGATTGATAACACTAAGTATTTTGATTTTGTCTTACTTATTTCCTTTTAATTCTGATAAGCGCAGGTGTTTTTTTATTTATTGAATAGAATCTGGCTATAGAAGAAACTAAGAAATACTATAGGTATAAATATTTTTTTCAGTCTCTACAAAAATGTTGTTAAATCATATTGAACAAATACCTTCATACCTAACCTTATCTGCTGTCAGTTATAACGAGTCAGCCTCTACTTGCCTTTTCAAGAATTACTGCCTTTAGAACCATTTACATAGGAACCAGTTTATCAAAATAGATATATACAGTCCTTATGGATTTGTATATGTTGATGTGGTCGATAAATAATTTTTTTAATTAAGAGGACATACAGGATCTTTCAATAGGGATGATCGAAATTTGTTATAGCGGTTATAGGGGCCATGTTGTTAAAGCAACATCTGTCAAATTTGCTGTGAAATGTTCAGTAGTGTATGGCAAATCACCATGAAAAGTTATAGCGTTCAACAACGTGTGCAAATCATCAAATTTCATTTTTAAAATCAGTGCTTCATTCGAGAAACATTCCGCGCATTACATGATTTTTATCGTCACCACAACCGTCCAGCCGAGTCGACTTGGTAACCAAATTCAAGTCGACCGGTTTGGTAAATAATCAGCCAACATCCGTACGTCATCGAAACGCAAGGTCTGCTGAAAACTTCGCTGCTGTGCGTGAGAGTGTACGGGAAAACCCGAGGTAGTTAATTTCTCGTCGTTCACAAGAATTTGGCCTTTCTGCGACTTCAACTTGGTGAATTTTGCGTCGGGACTTGGGTCTGCACCCGTATAAAATCCAATTGACCCAGGAACTTAAAGTAAACGACCATAGACAATGCCGTGTATTCGCTAATTGGACACTGGAGCAGTTGGAAGTTGACTCAAGTTTCGCCAAAAAAATCATGTTTAACGACGAGGCCCATTTTTGGATACGTGAACAAGCAAAATTGTCGGATTTGGGATGATACCAATCCACACGAGATACACCAGCAGCAAATGCATCCCGAGAAAGTCACTGTTTGGTGCGGATTTTGGTCTGGCGATCATCGGTCCATACTTCTTCCAAAACTTGTATTGCCAAAACCGTCAACGGCGAAGCGCTACAGATCCATGATAAGCAACTTCTTGTGAATGAATATTCATAAAGTGGATATTTTATCTTTGCTAATAGACACATTTCTATTTGGAAACTAAATGTCACCACGGCCAGATTAAACATATTCACTGAATTCAAACAAAGGCGTACCTAATCACAATTAATTATTTAAACTATAACTATAATTTTACTAATAATAATTTAGGGAATCGATTACAGATAGTGTGCAGATGTTGATGACCAAACTATCTATGCAATTATACCAAACTATCTATGCAATTATGAAATGCTAAGACGTCAGACACCCTGTCCATTTTTGTACGTAGACAAATAAGAAGTGTTTGTCAACTTATAAGATAATAATAGTCCAGTAAAATTGACCTCTTTGTTTGCCTTGATCTGATCTATTATTTTATTAATTATGCGCGTCTCCTGAGGATTTCATTAAAATGTCATAACAGATTATACAAAAAGCTCCATCTTTGCAAATATTCAGTTCTAATAGTGGTGTTGCTACGATAGTAACGAAGTAACGACATTTTTATAGAGCATTACATTGGCTACACTATTTTCACCGTCGTAGAACAAACCCTTTCCGCCATATAGAGGGCTAAAGTTTTCCAAAAGCAAATGTTATCAATTATTTTGCAAACTGTTGACATCACAATAAAATGCCAAATAAAAATTTTGTAAGTATGTATTATTAGCTATGTCGGGTTAATTATTGCAAAATATTGTTTTGCAAAGTATCATTTATTATTTAGTGAACACAGGAATTACATATCCATACCTAAAAATTGATTTTTTATTATATATGATGCTGTCACTCAGGTATTGATTCTACCAAAAAAGTTTCAAATAAACATTCTAGAGGATTCCACGAGTTTGGTGACAGAGCATTGCATTCTACTCTATCCAGACTACATCACCCATATTTATTGCAGGAGTATACGATGGTTTCTGTAATTATTTGGATAAAACGCGTATATAGGGGTTTTATTAAAATGGAAAAAATAATAAGAACCTATATAATACGGGTTTTGATATTATGTTAGGTTTAACAGCATTGAAAAGTTTAAGAAATTTATTTACCTTTGAGGACACAAGTTGTTCAAAATATCTGAAAATATTCCGAATATTTACATAGAAAAACATAGCTGTATATGAAGTTATTTGAAGTAAATAATCTATTTCTTTTAAATTTATGCCGTCGAGTAAAATAGTTAAGTCCAATTTGTAGAATTTATATAGTTATTGATTCTAAGAAACACAGACATAAGGTAATCATTAATTATGGGCTTAAAAAAAGTATATATAGATATACGGAGAAAAATATATGAATATGAAATAGTTTCTTTGAAAATGAAAATTATTTAACATATTCAAATATTTCTTCAGGAAGAACTGCATAGAAAACAAACTAAAAAGATTATATGCCATAACCACAATCATACAAATGTTTGTCATTAAAGAAACTGTTTTCTCTGTGTATTATTTTTCCTTGTTTAGGGCAAAAATAGAAACTAATTCGGGCTATTGTTCAAATGCTTTTGTAATTTTGTAGATAGTATAGGTTCAAATAGTATTTTTTCTTTTTAATTTAGATTATTATCATTTTCATCTTCCCTAAAGCATATATTGATAATACGAGATAATGTTAAATAATCAGCTTATATAGTGTATGTCTAACATTCATAATCGCGCATTAAAGTTTATTAAATTGTTTTTATTTCGTATTAGTATTACTTTATGAAGATTCTCTTTTTCATTTAAAAATATAACAAAAAATACTTTTATTTAAACAAGCCCTCATTATAATTTACACTCGATTTTAGATTGACATTTTACTGACTTATTGAGCGTATATATGTATGTGTAATATACTACACCGAGAAAACGCGTTTGTCTTTCGTTTGGTTAACAGAAATATGCAGAATTATAGCTAATGTAATTATGCCATTCACCATAAAATTACTATAAACGTGATCAGTAATATATTTTTTTATTTGAGCAAATTTTCAGATCTTTATCAGAAATATAATTAATTGCTCATTGTAAAATTATAGTTTATTATGATTGAGAAGTTTTGGACAGTTTCGCACAGTTCTACCAATCATTCCTGTGAACAATTCTTTCTTTGAAAGCACAAAATATAATTTTACTTATACCATATTCGTTCGGTAGTAATCTGGCTTTATCCATCTCTTATATATTAAAATACTATACATTTTAATATGTAATCATAAAAGAAAACCATCAAAACACGCTACATAGATTAGACAATGCCACAAATCCAAAACCGGAGCTGTCAAGAGCTGGAGAATACACATTGAAAAAACGCAGACAACAACGACATTTTTAGTGTTGTGAATCGATTCAAGATCACGACAGTTAGTAACTAATCGCATCTGCCACATAACGCTCTCTAATCAATTCGGCTACCGTAATGGCGAAATCTATATCTATATATAACATTTATATTAAATTGTAATGATCTTTTAGGTACTAAAATGAAGAAAAATTTAAAAGATCATTTTAATATATTATAACAGGTACCTGTAGCTGAATATCCCCATTGTGCTAAGTATCCATCAGATAACTGAAACGCGGGCGGCCTTATAATATTGCGCAATTCAATCAACAGAGCATTTGTAATTGTGGAATATATAAATATTAACTAACCTGCATGTTACTTTTAAACTCATTCAGGTGCATACTTTAGGGTAAAGTGTTCTTTACTTACTTTTTTGACAGGGTGAATATTTCTGGTTATCAGGTATTTTCTACTTATTTTCAATACGATTGTCAAAAAAAAGACAAATTAAAAATAATACATTACGTACCGTTGTTAGTGGAATATAATTTAATATAGTGAACATGTATAAGAAAATGTAGTAAATTATTTTTCATTAAAAGAGTTTTTCTTTTTATTTTTGGATTTTGATGAAAGGCGTAATTGAACTGAAATCGATGCATGGTATTGATATAGCGATGATTACATATGATACATGATAACTTTTGATTTATTTAACATTAATCTAAAAATGGTGTTCTAAACATAGCATTTGTTTCTCATAAACAAATTAATTTAGACATCGCTATTTAATATGTAATATATTAACTAATAGGTTTCCAAGGGAATATTTCATTTGCATAAGAAATATGTGTCTTATATTATAAATGGCAATATTAAATCCTGTTTAATATGTTTATATTAATCAGAGTTTGCTGATATATTTGTTCAAGAGTAACTTATATTTTTATTAACATATCCAAATTTAGCGTGTATTTGTCATAAGCGCAATTAATTGATAATAAATAAATTGTTCTCTTAGTGTATAATTTTATAATTGTACAATCAAAAAGTAATACTTTACTGAAGTTGTAGTATATTAATGCCTCTTCCTTTTAGTATTCAGTATCATTTCAATATACCTGTTCTTCTTCCAAATATCTTTTTGGTATTCAACATTGGAATCAACCAATTTTATTTTACGCAGATGTTGCTTCTACATTCTAATTAAACTTTTATTTAATTGATATCTTACATATTACATAAACGTCTTATGATAATTAAAATTTTATACAGAAACTATTTATTAAATTTGCCTACATATTTTCCTTAAATTAAATCATGCTAAATATATTAATTTCATAGTTTTTAAGGTCTGAAAATGATTCTAGATTATTCGAAACGTTGTCAAATTAATAATTAAATGTCTTCAAAACGAATAGAAAACAGGTGTCTATAATTCATCTCGGTCAAATGATAATTAGGATAATCCATTGTCATTCTCATTCACATTATTTATTGTTCATTGTAAAACCATTGTCAAACAAGCCTTTGTGTGATGACCAAATTTGATATTAAAAGTATAATTAAGCCCATGGTTATTCGCATTGACATAAATCTTGTTTCGCAAATTTACCTACAGCAGGACATTTTCTAGATGTTTCGATCTGTTCTAATAAATCAATACTACATTAATCTGCAGCTAAAATGTTTAAACATTTTTCAATCGAAGGGAATTACAGCGATTAATTACTCTAATAATATTAAGGAAATATACTACAAAGAGATGGCAATGTGTATAATAAACTCCATATAAACAAGTAAAATGCGTACACCTAGTAATATGATTAACGAATTTATTATTATCTTTATTTAACTTTAATTTTTAAATTGAAATAATAAATAAAACAGTAGCTATGTTTTGTCGTGGCAAGATCACCGTCGGATGCTGTCAGTCTATTTAGAGACCAATCATTCTAATACTGAGTCATTTTCTTATTTCCATAAGTTGACTCCCTTTTCAGCCCCCAGTATTCACCGATGCAAATACTAAACAATAAAAATTATTCGTCTATTATAATTAATTTCATCACATTCCGCAATTATTTTATCCAATTTTATTTGACTCTAGTTTCAAATAACTTATTTCAAATCAACGGTTTTTAATTATATAAAGATTTTAAGTGGTGCACAGATGTTGATGATCAAACTTTTTGAACAATTAGTGAATGCTGGAATTTTAGAATTTCAGTTCAAGTTTTACATAGGCCAATACTTATCATCACTCCACTATACGCGGAAAAGTAATGTAATCGTGTAAATTTTTTTCTAGCGTTTATTTTTCGGACTAAAAATAAAAAAATGGTTCTTAAACCATTTTGTGTGTGTTTGTGTGTCGTTGTCGTCGGCTTTAATAAAATTTATTTTTAGCACGATAACTCAACTAAATCGTGTCGGATCGATCGGGTTTCTGATCGGGGACGTGTCTCAGACGACACCTACTGATTTTGAGGTGGATAGAACACATCCTACCATGTTCATGGGTCATGAGAAAGCACAATGATGGACTATTTGAGAAATTTGTTTTGTTAGCACGATCACTCAATTAAATCGTGTCGGATCGATCGGGTGTCGACTGATTCTGATTAGGGACGTCTACCAGACGACAAATATTGATTTTGAGGTGGATATGACACACCCCATCCTGTCCATGGGTCATGAGAAAGCACGATGGTGGACTATTTGAGAAAAATTGAAAAAAGTAAAACCGTCGCATAAAACACATATACTGCATTTATGTGTTCGTTAATTTTTTCTTGGCCACTCAATTTCGAGATAGAGATGTTCTACGTGTGGAAAATTCCGTTTTAAGGTTTTAAAACTTTTTTTTATAGTTTTCTTGAGTATTTCATTAAGTTGGCGTGACGTAAGAGATTATATGAAAGCCGCCATCTTAGTTTACCTGTGGAGTTATAGAGGCATCAAAATGTATTTGTAAAAGGCCCTCAGTAGTAACTAATGTGTCTTCATTAATAATAGTAATGAAGAATTGAGATTTCATTACTATTCAGGATTAATTAGTAGTCACTTAATTTATAACGCTTTTGTATCATACATATCATAGCACAGCTGTTATAGTGCACTAAATACTGTATAACTTTTGTTACATAACTATATTATAAACTTAATAACTTACTAATGATAGCCAGCTAAATTGTGAAATAAAAAAAAGTATTTTCAACTCTATTAAACTACATATTTATTGAATACAGAAATATGTAACTTCGAACTAAACACCTAAAACTTTTCCTTTTTCTAAGTTTGGACACTCAAAAGTCGACTTTAATCCATTCCTCTAAATGCTTTGGGCTGCGGAGGAGAAGGATACTCACACAGGCAAGAACAAATCCACTCATGCCCACACGTTTGAACTCGAATCTGAGCATGCAATTACGACACCCCAATAGTGGACGTAACCCTCCACTCCGGACCACAATACGATGATATCGCAGTTATCTCTATAGGAGAATACGATACATCGCTCATCTATGTAATGGGCGCCAAGAAGGGTGCTGCATTTTTATAGTTCCGCGTCAGACAACTGACTTGCCCGCCTATCGTGTTCTAACGTATGATATGAAGTTATCGCTCGAGAAGTATTGATCCTAAAATCAAGTGTGGAATAAACATTTTGGAGGATTTAGTTCTTCACGAGGTCGATGGTAGAGCATTAATATCTACCAAATTAGAGATGAAGGTGGAGCAATAACAGTCAATCACTAAAACTTTGTTGTAGCTCTATTGTTGTTAATATTTAATCGCCAAAAAGCTGCATTTTTAAATACATATTATTTCGCATTTTACCAAGTAATGCGGTTCATCAGTATAGCTAAATATAGGTAGGTACTTCAAAAATTATGATGAATAATTAATATTAGAAATACCAAATAGAAATAATGCAATGATACATTTTCGATACGTTTGAAATTGGGTAGTAATGTAGCTTTAGAGTTAATCATGCTCTTGATCATTAGAGGCCGTGACAACATTGAAAGGCCTTAATGGTATATTTTGAAAATGACTAATTTAATTTAAGAAAAGCTGGCATAAATAAAGTATTATTGGAGCCACATCCTATGTCTAGAACGCGTACACGTGTTTGCAAAAATATATTTCATACGTTAGACGTCTAAGGGATGTATTTAAATGTATAAAGAAAATAAAAGGGGTTTCAAGAGGGTGCCGGTTTTCAATTCAAAGCCAAGTGTCATCTGCAGTTAGGTTGTTATAAGTGTTTAACCGTGTCATATAATTCACTTGCTTATCTAAATTAAGTATTCATAGCCACACTATTATATACTTACAAGATATGACGGTATGATGAAGATAGAACATTCCTTGAATAAAGAACCAGCTAAACAACTGACATCTTCATATTCTTATCAAGAATGCATGTATAATATTTAACTTTAACAAAAGTAGCAAGTGAATTCAACTCCGGGGAACTCATTTGTAATTTCTTATTGTATAATTAAACCAAAACCTTGTCTGTATTAAAGAATTTAAAATACCTTGCTTTATATCTGTTTTTTTAATCGTTCTATATATCACTCGCCATAATTATATACACAGTGGCCTATAAGTAACGAATACATTAATTTTCTATATAATTTACGATTTTTTTTATCAGTATTGAAACTTTAGATTTAATATACAGGTTATTCCCAGATTTTTTGTATTTTTGACGATTTTGATGTTTTTTAAAGCAATATTTAGATTATTTTTGACTATTATTCATTATTGTGATGGTGTAAAAGTGACATTCTTTGATTTATTAGCATCTATTTATTGCTTTTAAACTGTACATCAAGATGATGCAGTTTCTGATAAATTTGGATTAAATGAACAATACATTTGCATATCATCTACAAATTTTTAGTTTTCATATATTTTGCTACTGAAAAATGTCCGCAAAATAAATTATTACTGTTATAATTTGCCCCAAGATTGATTTCTATGGAATAGCATTATTACAAAACCCTTTTGAGCATACCAGTTTTCAATTACTATTTTTGGGATATCTATTTTTGAAATACAATTAGAAAAATTTAACAGATGAAGTATCTCATCCATGGTACTACAGTTGAAAATACATGACTGAATGATCAATAGCGTCAAATACTTTAAAAGTCTCGTGAAACAAGAGAAGTGGTTAAAACTAAATCTAATGATCGTATTATATTGTCTGTCATATTAAATTATCAAATACTGGTACTCAAACCCTTTCTGGAGCATGATTGATCATCAAATATAATATTTTGACTGTTATCACGTAGTCATATAGTTGATAACAAATGAGTCTTTCAAAATCATTAGATAAAACTTCAGTTGGTATTAGTTATAAAACATAGTCATTCGTACTGAATTATCTGTCTTGTTAAAATTTAAAAGATATGAAATAAAAACGAAAACCTTAAATGCAACTAACTACTGCAATACTTTTCTTATTTAAATTATATTGAGTATATAATTTTAGGAAACTTTTTTGCATGTCTGTACTAAAAGTAGGTGAGAATTACTTAGTAGTTTTATAACACAATCAACGAAAATCAAATAAATACTCATTACATTACTCCAATTCACGGATAAATGTACTAAAAGAAAATAGGATAGTAATCTACATGATCTACAATTTGAAGACAATGTCTGGCTAAACTAAACACCGTGCTGTATAATGTGTTAGATCCACTACCTAACTATCTATCATATTATATCATAGGATACACTTCCTGTAATTAATTCAAGTTTATGACCATCATGGTGCAAATTTTATAAATTACATAAACATTAAGTTTCACACCATAAATAATGAACACTTATAACATTTTGACTGCATATAAATCCGCCAAAGTACATTTTTAAAGTTCAATACATTTTTAAGATAGTCCTGATGAATTCGGTTCCCGACTTGATGTACTTGCTGGATTGTAGAACGTTGTTGCCTGAATCCGAATTGGTGCGTTGGGGTTATTCTACTATTCTTCTAGAATAGATGTCAGTCTTGTTAGCAGTAACTATTTAAACACTTTGGATCACTGGCAAAAGGCTAATCAGCCGATAAGATTTAATATAAGATTCTTTACTTGGTTTTAAAATAAGTGTAATTTCAGCTACTTTCCACTGTGATGAAGGAGCATAAAAATCTTGGCTTAAAAAATATAAATTTTTGTTAAAATCTGGACATAAAGCCACGATTGATTCCACGCGACATACATACCGTTTGCTTGAAAAGTAAACCAATTTCTCTTTTACTTTTCCGCACTTCACTATACGCGGAAAAGTAATGTAATCGTGTAAAAAAAATTTTTTCTAGGGTTTATTTTTCAATTTTTGCCCTAAAAATAAAAAAAATGGTTTTAAAACCATTTTGTGTGTGTTTGCGTCGTTGTCGTCAGTTGTCGTTGGCATTTGTTCTTGTTAGCGCGATAATTCAACTAAATCGTGTCGGATCGATCGGGTTTTGATTGATTCTAACCGGGGACGTCTCCCAGACGACGCCTATTGATCTCGAGGTGGATAGGACACAGCCCCACCCTGTCCATGGACCATGAGAAAGCACGATGGTGGACTATTTGAGAAATTTTTTTTGTTAGCACGATAACTCAACTAAATCGTATCGGATCGATCGGGTTTTGACTGATTCTGATCGAGGACGTCTCCCAGACGACACCTATTGATTTTAAGGTGGGTAGAACACACTCTACTATGTTCATGGGTCATGAGAAAGCACAATTGTTGGACTATTTGAGAAATTGTTTTTGTTAGCACGATCACTCAATTAAATCGTGTCGGATCGATCGAATTTCGACTGATTCTGATTAGGGACGTCTACCAGACGACATCTATTGATTTTGAGGTGAATAGAACACACCCCACCCTGTCCGTGGATCATGAGAAAGCACGATGGTGGACTACTTGAGAATTTTTTTTTGTTAACACGATAACTCAACTGAATCGTGTCGGATCGATCGGTTTTTGACTGATTCTGATCGGGGACGTCTCCCAGACGACACCTATTGATTTTAAGGTGGGTTGAACACACTCTACTATGTTCATGGGTCATGAGAAAGCACAATTGTTGGACTATTTGAGAAATTGTTTTTGTTAGCACGATCACTCAATTAAATCGTGTCGGATCGATCGAATTTCGACTGATTCTGATTAGGGACGTCTACCAGACGACATCTATTGATTTTGAGGTGAATAGAACACACCCCACCCTGTCCGTGGATCATGAGACAGCACGATGGTGGACTACTTGAGAAAAATTGAAAAAAGTAAAACTGTCGCATAAAACACATATTCTGCATTTATGTGTTGGTTTATTTGTTACTTGGCGACTCAATTTCGATATAGAGATGTTCTACGTGCGGAAAAGTCCGTTTTAAGGTTTTAAAACTGTTTATTTGTATAAGTAACAGTCAACTATTATTTATATTTAAAAAAATACAATTTTACGTTATAAATATCACGGGTATTAAAAGTATCAAAATCCTTTGTAGGCATCTTATTCTATTCAAAAAGGTGTCATAATTTAAGGTCCACACATTTTAGTTGAACTTACATATGTATGTACAAATTTATAATCGGGCAAGGTTAGAAATTGACGCATATCAAAAATTGAGAATAATGGCCCTATAGTTTTGAGTTTCCGGCGGCAACGCGTCGACCATTCTGATTGTATCTGATGATGACATCCGTTTAATCCGTGTGATCTCATCGTACCATTTTCATTTTGTTTCATTTTTGATTATGTTTATATTTCGTTTTACTGAACTAGATTTGTCAGATGCTTACCATTAATTCCCTACGACGGTCGCTTTGGCCTCGTACCCTCACAAGGGCCTTTATGATGAATTGAGAACGTTACCCTTTTTTTTTAGAAAGGGATATAGCCATTTTTTAAGTCTGTCACTTCTTCCGGCTTTAGAGGCACTTTTTTGTTATTTATAGTCTTGAAACTTACAAGATTTTCTTGTAAAACAAATATAATTTATAGTTTGTGGATATTTTGTATAACACCGGGAAAGGGCTAATAAAATGTGGTCCCTTTTACCGGTGTTTTTTTTTTAATTTTTTATAATCCGTAATTTTATTTTCACATAGTTATATATGAATAGGTAATTTCAATTGGTTGTTAAGGTTTCACTCTGATATATCAATTAATTTTATAATAATCGAAGTAAATTTTAGTTGCCAATATCTTTATACAGTGTGTAGGAAAAGTATGGAATTTTAATGTTGTATGTTACATGCCAATTAGTATATTATATTTGCTAATAAAAACCAGTACGGATATAGAAAGCTAAACAATAATCATGGGAAGCGTTTTGTAACAGAATAAAAGAGAACTACTGAAACAACCGGAAATTGTTCTTTTACTTTTCTGCACTCAGCTATACCAGAGCGGAAAAGTAGTGTAATCGTGTAAATAAAAGTGGAAAAAAATTGTTTTTCTAGCGTTTATTTTTTTGTTTTTCGGCCTAAAAACAAAAAAAATGGTTTTCAAAAAAATTTTGTCTGTGTGTGTGTGTGTAGTTGTCGTCGTCGGTATTAAAATTTATTGTTAGCACGATGACTCAACTAAATCGTGTCGGATCGATCAGGTTTTGACTGATTCTGATCGGGGACGTCTCCCAGATGACACCTATTGATTTTGAGGTAGATAGAACACACTCTGCCATGTTCATGGGTCATGAGAAAGCACGATAGTGGACTATTTGAGAATTTTTTTTCGTTAGCACCATCAATTAACAATCACTAAAATGTCGGATCGATTGGGTTTCGACTGATTCTGATTAGGGACGTCTACCAGATGATATCTATTGATTTTGGGGTGGATACACCCCACCCTGTCCATGGATCATGAGAAAGCACGATGGTGGATTATTTGAAAAAAGTAAAATTGTGGCATAAAACACATATTCTGAATTTATGTGTTGGTTTATTTTTTTCGTCCACTCAATTTCGAGATAGAGATGCTTTACGTACGGAAAAGTCCGTTTTAAGGTTTTAAACCTGTTTATTTTAGTACGCTAAAACATGCAAAAAACTACCGAAGTGAAAGAACATAAAAGATAAAAATGGAATTGTGTTAATAGAAGAAAAAGACATACTTGACAGGTGGAGGAAATATTTTGAAGACTTAACAGAGTTTTGCCAAGAAGAAGAAGATTCCGAAAATGATAATTGAGATAGATGAAGACAAAACTAATAATATAAATAGGATAACGGAGGAGAAATTGGAAATGACATCTGGAGAACATGATATTACGCCAGAAATGATCAACGACATAGGATATTTTGAGAGAGAGAGAGAGAGGAATTCTGTGATGCACTTAACGATATCATAGTAACAAAGGAAGTGCCAAAAGACTGGAATACATAAATATACATAAATAGTACTGTTCATATATAAAAAAGGGGCCATGGAAGATTGTGCTAACTACAGAGGAATAACACAGACAAGGATATCGGGAAAAGTTCCGGTAAGAATACTAAAAACAGGCTTAGAGATAACGAGATAAGTTAGAAGGAACATTAGAAGAAACACAGAAGCGACACTAGAAGCACGGATATAGACGTGAAAGAAGCACACAAGAGTTAATATTTACATACAATAAGACAATAATGTTTTCAGCCTGCAGTGCTGCTGAGTGGATTGAGTAGCCTAGTAGTACTGTTGCCGGTCCCAAGCCAGGAAGAAAGAGGAGGGTTGGAGGGCTAGGTTAGCTGCCCACCCTCTGTAAAACAGATAAACTAGCTTAAAGTACCGATATTCATCGAAGAGGAGCAGGTTATAGACCTTTAAGAAGAAGGAATGAGAAGAAGAAGAAGACAATAACGTGAGGAACGAGAAAGAAAAGATAGAAGCATATATATTTGTTTCATACATTTACAGAAAGTCTTTGACAGAGTAAATAGACATGATGTTTGAAAAAGTTGGGAAAGGAGGGGAGTAGAAAAAAATGATGAAAATAAATACCCCATGTAAAAATAATAAAAACAAATTTAATACATATAACGACGAGTCCTCGGAATTTAGTACCGAAATAGGCTTAAAATAAGAGTGTGTGATCCCCTGTTATTTTCCGAGTTATTGGATGATACTGTTAAAGCCTGTAGAGATAAATGTACCACAACAGAACTATAAAACTGGAAAATGAAGACAATAATAGTTCAAGAGCTATTATTTGCAGATGGCATGGTATTGATGGCAGATACAGAATAGAAACTACAGAAAAATATAAAAATCTATCGAAGAGAACTTAACAAAATAAATATGGAAATTAACACAAAAAAAAAAAAAGAAAAAAGAAACCCATAAACATATGGAAGAACAGAAGACAATACAAAATAGAGCTAGACAGCAAATTATTGGAATACTATAGTAACTACAACTATTTACAAAATCAATAATTTCAAGATAACGGAAAAATCGATAAAGGAATATCTGAACGAATTAATAAAATAGAAATAATATACAACGTATTTAATACTTATACATTCCTAGGAAAAAAAGTGATACCAAAAATTGTGAAAACAAACGTATACCTAATGGTAATAAGACCCACATTAGAATGTGACAGTGAGTAGTGGCTATGACCAACAGAAATAAGAGTGGAATAACTGCAATAGAGATACAACAGAAATAAGAGTAGAATAACTCCAACAGAGATGGGATTTTTAAATGAAATGAAATACGAGAAGAAACAAAGTAAACACGAGAAGAGACAGAGTTAGAAATTCAAGAATCACAAGAGCTGGACATCAAATGTGAAGAAAGAATTGTAGAAGAAAGATAGCTTAGATGGTTAGGAGACTTACATCGGATGAAGGATAGTTAAATTGTGAAAGTATATGAGACAAGAATACAGGAAAAAAATAAAGTAGGAATACCACGCATGAAATGGAACGAATAAGTACGACGCGGTTGAAAAAGAGAGCTTCAGTGGAAGGTTGCGAGAACCTTACAGAATACAGAATAGAGAGATGTGATAATATATATAAATATTATTTTTGTAATATATTGTAGTCCGACACTGAAAACTAGAAGGACGTAAGATTAAATAAATACATAAAGACATATCTGCCAATAACGGGTTATAAGTTTGTTTTTCATGATGTTTCATCTGATAATAGATCTGAATAACTAACTACTGGATGTAACTATTTCAGAGCAGTGAAAAAACTCAAAAATGAATTCCTACCTAGAATCGACAATATAGATTTTTATTATAAAAGAGTGTGCTCATGTATTAATTCAAATATTCAATATTTGAATTAAGGTTTGTTCAATCTTCCTATTCATTAGGAATTTTTTTTAGATTTTGTAAATTAGCATATGTTTCAATATATTGGATATGATGATAATTTATAGATATGTTAATATTTTATATAATATTGCTAAATTGTTTAAAATTATTATGTATGATTATTCAATAAAAAAAAAATATTCTTGGTTTATCAACATAGTCTTACGAACAAAAAATCATGTATGACTATAAATTTAGCCTCTCATATATCCTAGTATGTTTGTAAAATATACAACATATTGTTGATTTCTAAGAGCAGGCGAGCATAATATATTAGATTTTCAAAATACGTTTGACCAAATTGACCGTTACATATTTGTTGATAAACTGGATTGACTTTCTGGTAACTTATATATTTTTTTAAATCATTAAAATATGAAATAAATAGGTAGATTGCGATTACTGTTTTTTCCAGAGTCCCCCAGGGATCCAATATAGGACCTAAATAATTCCTACTATTCATGAATGACTTTATATGTACATTAACTAGTTCCGAAAAGATTCTATTTTCTGATGGTATATTTATATATCACTTAACAATGTTAATGTTTATGAGAGGTTACAACGAAAAATAAGTATTCTTATGATTGGTCTATCGTTTGTATTAAACGTATCTATAGTAATATGTTTCTAATTCTATAAAGTAGCAATTAATTTGTTACTAATATTATATCAATAATATTCTTGTTTACGATGTAATGGCGACTTTTTTACGTACGTTTAAGATTTCAGATTAATTTTCGCCCTAAAATTAGAAGATGGATTATTAATATGGCATTCGATGTATTAATATTACAGAAACCAATCATGACAAGTAAGACACATGGACATAGTAAGATTTTTTGATATCTATATTTTAAAGAAGATGGAGTATTCTGCCAGAGATTTGGATGGCATATAAGTATTGAATAGATTCCATTATTAGCTTAAATACGCGAAGAGTGTATTTTATTTTAGTTTTCACTTTGTCCTCAAATAAATGTGTTTTTTATTATGAAAATTTGTTTTCAAAAGCGCCGTATTTTGTTTAAGAAAAGGAAGGTAAACATACATAATCGTATCAGTCAACAATAGTAAAGAGGTAAGTGAAATAATGATAGTGAATGAAACAATGATTAACTAAATTGATAAATTTAAAGTGTTTGTTATATTGTTTGTATTTTGTTGAAAATAAAATTGAAAAAATATGTATTTTATTCCTCACTTTTGGAACACAGTGTATACACTCATTTTATATAATTTATTTATATATTCTTATTAATACTATTCACATATTAGATTTATTTTAAAATATGACGAATTATGTGTTGCATTATTTTAAATGTGTTTATTAGTAATCTATTTTAATTACTAGATCTGCAAACTGATATTTCATTCGTATTATGATTATAGAAGAACTATACGTAATTAAAAATTAAAATCAATATTTTTAGAGCTTCTTTCTGGGTCATATGCAGAGTTTTCCAATTTATTAACGATCGTGTGTTCATAAAAAAGTCGTCTTTCATTTGTTGGCTTTGAAAATATTATTTTAAAAAATTGACGCAGATAATAATATGCCCATAACTGTTAAGGCTTTGTTGTATTCTAATATATCCATTCAACAGATCTCGATGGCCTGTCAATAATGTGTGAATAAGGTACAGCACCCCAATAATTGCCCTTAGGACTCCATAAATCTTGTACGGTCTCTAAACCAAATAGGGAAGTTCGAACGTTTACAACAAAAGGTACTCTGTAGAGCCCTCCCATTAACATATTTTTTTCACAATATATGGTAGCTGTCATTATTGACCTAATGACTACAAAAGAAGGTCTGGAAACAGTTTAGGCCGTATGTGGTATCGTTTAGACGAAAAGGAGATTATTAAGGAAATGATTATTAATTATTTTTTAACAACTTATTATTAGCGTACAGTTTTCTAGTTTCCTTCTTTTATATATTGTGTTTTAGTTCTTGCTGTGTAAGTTTGGTAGTAGGAGATTGGTGATGTTTCAATTATTTATGCAGGATTATGTCCCTTTCATAATAATAAAGATGTATTTTGTGGAATAAGAATACTAAATACTTTTATTAAAAGGTACTTAAAAAGTAATGTTTCCCGTTTTGTTTAAACGTTTTTGGCTTTGTTTGCTACCCATCATATGGGATATATTTGAAATCAGCGGGAAATTTCCAATAAGATAGGATCATAAAATAATTGTGTTTTGGTCCATTGCGCAGTGCTCAGCGAAGCCACTCGAAATTCCATCATAAAAAACTACACGTTGAGGCGTCATAGAGACAAGTGGGTCAAAGTTGTAGACAGCCAAAAACACTTTTAACGACACCGCAGCAAACTAGCAAAATATTGCTTCAAATTGTCTTAGACAAATCTATTAATCGTAATAGGATTGTCGATGGGGCATTGTAGGTTAAACAAGCATCTCCATGTCATAGGCTCTACTGTTACACCTAGGTGTAGATGATGCAATCTGAAAAATAAGACTGCGGAACATACCCTATTCTAAAGAGCTAGCCTGCATACTCAACAAAACGAAGCACTATTATGGAGAACTATTAGTCAAAAACAACCGATCTTCAACTCGGATGTTGCTAGTATAATGGGCCCCATATGATAGCCTGAGTGCGTGTGAACTCCTGTCCATACGCACTGAATTTAATAAGTCAACAACAACCTTCAACAGTTTAATAGGAGTAACTTTCCAACATCAGGACACTACCAAGAAGGAAAATAAGATCAAAGGGACGGAAAATCGAATATTTGTCTGATAGCAGAAAATATAAAAACACATAACATATTCAATTAATAGAACGAATATGACGAAGATGATGATGAATATATTATTGTTGGCAACAAATTAACAATTTGGCAACTCTGATGGAGCCAACATAATGGACCCGATAGGATAGTCTGAGTGCATGTGGACTTTGTCTACCCTCCTCTTTACAGAATCCGAATTCGATACGAAAACATACCTACTCTTGAAAATGTTTATCATCCTTATAATATTTTATAAACATGTTAATTTACGTAAGTTCTTCATTAGCTAACATCTTATTACCTTGATTGAATTTTAAGTTTAGATTAGATAATGAAGGAGTTTCAAGTCATGCAATATATTTGGGAGTAAGATACAGAAGTCTCTAGTTACGTAATTTAGGTAATGAAGTCTTTTTAGACACGATCTATGACACAAAATTCATCTTTTGTTTATTTCCTTCTGTATTTATGTATGCAACCAAGCAATTAACATTATATGTCGATCGAAACCATTTTATCAATGAAAATTGTTCTCAGAAGTAGGTCGCATATTCAGAACGCCCCTTTAATAGAAATAATAAACTGACAACCTCGATTAACGTGGAAATGAATAGTTTATATCATTGAGGTATATTGATAACAATATGAGACAGGTATGAAGGCCAACAATAAATTTATATTATGTTTGCATATTCATTATTGTTTCTCTAATTATACTTACGTTGTCATAGACTCCTAGATGGAGAAAATAAACTATTTGTATGCGTGTTTCCTCGCCCAGATATGGATGCAGAGTTGTAATAGTACTACTCTAATAGTAATAAGACTAGAGTACTAGTAGAAAGCTGTACTAGAAGTACGATCCTTCAAAAATCATACTACAATATGTATGTGGTTATTATAATACGTCGATATATTTAAACAAATATCATTTTGAATATCACTTTATTTATACCTAGTTGTAAGCAGATTTGGTTAAAGTGTAGTAATTTTTCATTTATGTTGGGACATATAATTCATATGTCCATTTAACGAGAAAATAAATTGTTTCTATGCGTCTAAGAATTCTAAGGAGACTGCTAGCTGAGGATGAAGTTGTACTGGTAGTACAATTCTTCAAAGATCGTACCAAAATGTGTATGCTGTTAGTAATACTTGGATATTTTCAAACAAATATTTTAGGATCAATCATTTTAAATGTTACTTTACGTAGTTGTAAGCAATCTTCTAAAGTGTTCTTTCTATCGTAATTGTTCGTTTATGATTTTTGAGAGCCTTTCGTACACTTAGTGATAATGTTGAATGTATGTGGTTATTATAATACGTCGATATATTTAAACAAATATCATTTTGAATATCACTTTATTTATACCTAGTTGTAAGCAGATTTGGTTAAAGTGTAGTAATTTTTCATTTATGTTGGGACATATAATTCATATGTCCATTTAACGACAAAATAAATTGTTTCTATGCGTCTAAGAATTCTAAGGAGACTGCTAGCTGAGGATGAAGTTGTACTGGTAGTACAATTCTTCAAAGATCGTACCAAAATGTGTATGCTGTTAGTAATATTTCGATATTTTCAAACAAATATTTTAGGATCAATCATTTTAAATGTTACTTTACGTAGTTGTAAGCAATCTTCTAAAGTGTTCTTTCTATCGTAATTGTTCGTTTATGATTTTTGAGAGCCTTTCGTACACTTAGTCGTGTACACTTTCGTGTCAAAATTGTGTTTCGTGAAACTAAACTGACTGTGAATTATGCGGTGGTTATTAATGACGTTGATCAATGTATGGACTAAAAGTAAAAACCTTTGGAATGTATGTCATAAGAAATTAAACTTTCCTATACAACATGCCGGCCGATTATAATTAGGTATACATCCATATAAACTGCAATAATATCAAGCTCTTTTGCTGGCAGACCACCCCAGGCGACTTGCGTCCTCGGTGCTAGGGGTTTGTTAATAAATTAATGAATGACAATCTGCTAAACTTTTTTCTGGCGAATCAAAGTTTCATCTTTTGATATACGTCAATTATCAAAATATTAGAATGTAGACGATTAATAATCCCCATATTTTTCTTAAATTTCCACTACATCCTCATAATATTGATGTTTGGATGGAAGTTTCTCGTGAAAGAATATTTTGGCCCAATTTTTTTTTTAATTTCACCGTCAATGCAGGACGTTACAGAAAGAATATTTTGACTGAGTTTATTGAACAATTACACGATGACAAACTTTGAGAAGACGGTGCAACAGTATATCACATTATAGCTTCTCTATACAAATTTTTTGATGATCGGCTAATACATTTTTATACAGAACTTGATTTTTATTTTCCCGCACTCAACTATACTAGCGGAAAAGTAATGTAATCGTGTAAAGAAAAACGGGAAAATTGTTTTTCCTTTATTTTCGCCTAAAAACAAAAAAAAATGTTTTTTTAAAAAATGTTGTATATATGTGTGACATCGTTGTCGTCGTCGGCATTAAAATTTCTTGTTAGCACTTAACTAAATCGTGTCGGAGCGATTGGGTTTTGACTGATTCTGTTCGGGGACGTTTCCCAGATGACACCTATTGATTTTGAGGTGGATATGACACACATCACCCCCTTGGTCTATTTGAGAAATTTTTTTTGCTAGCACGATAACTTAACTAAATCGTGTCAGATCGATCGGGTTTTCACTAATTCTGATCGGGGACGTCTCCCAGACGATACCTATTGATTTTGAGGTGGATAGGACACACTCCATCCTGTCCATGGGTCATGAGAAAGCACGGCGGTGGACTATTTGAGAAATTTTTGTTGGTAACACGATAACTCAAACTAAATCATGTCGGATCCATCGGGTTTTGACCCTGATTCTGATCGGGGACGTCTCCCAGACGACACCTGTTGATTTTGAGATGGATAGAACACACTATACCATGTTCATGGGTCATACGAAAGCACAATGGTGGACTAATTGATAATTTTTTTTGTTAGCACGATCACTCAATTAAATCGTGTCGAATCAAATGGGTCGCGACTGATTCTGAATAGCGACGTCTACTAGACGACATCTATTGATTTTGAGGTGGATAGGACACACCTCACCCTGTTCATGGGTCATGAGAAAGCACGAGGGTGGACTATTCGAAAAAAGTAAAACTATCGCATAAAACAGATATTCTGCATTTATGTGTTGGCTTATTTTTTATCGGCTACTCAATTTCGAGATAAAGATGTTCTACGCGCGAAAAAGTCCGTTTTAAGGTTTTAAAACTGTTTATTTCCAATCGTCATCTTGTTTGACCATTATGGACTACTTAGTTTGTGTTAACTTACTTAAGAAAAATTCTGTCAAATGTGTTTGAAAAAGTGTGTATTGAATAAGACGGGGGATGTTTCCAACAGTTTCTTGAATTTGGTTTTCTATGATAATACAAATTGTACTGGTTTTTCATGTACAAACTTGTAGTTCATTATTATTTTCGCCCAACATTAATAACACGTTTGCGCATTATTGGCGATATTGGTGCGTACCTTGATAAACTTTAGCTTAGCTTTTCAACAAAAATAATAGCTTTCATTTTCAAAAAGTACCTTTTATTTTTAAGACAATAATCGATATTTATTATAAAATAACTTATTTTATGTAAGTGTTGTTTCACATTTTCTTAATGTCTAATTTCTTATGTTATACTTACGTTTAAAATACGTTAATATGTATCTTATGAGCAGTTTTATCCTGATTTCCGAATAGATGCTTTATAAAATTGAAATTCGGTGCTAACGTTTCATCAACCATTGCAACAAGTGACTTGCTGAACATCGATTTCTCAAGTACGTTTTCTGTTTTCTGAAGTACGATTGTTGAGTCTGTGTCTGCCCAGCAAGAACCAAGAAGAATTTGTGCTAATCGTAGAAAGCTTGTTTTCTACGTCTTATTTCTATATGTTATGTTATCAGTATATAAAAATTCATAGAATCTTGTTTAATTGGTAATACGAGTATAAAGAATTTAGCGCTTCATAATAAAAAACCTACAATAAAAAATATACATTTCCTTTATTTCCTGTTAAAAATAAAATGTATAGTTTATTTCATGGCTATTTTCCAAATAAAAAAATCTCAAAACATACTGTGGATTGTTTTATGGCTAGGCTCAAGTAGACTGTTCCGATTATAGCCAAGATAAGAGAGTTTTTATTTGGCAAATAGCGATGAAATGAATAGTAAGTGTTACTTTTTTAATAATTAATTTATTATCTTATCAGTATATCATGATAAAACAAAACATGTACAGTATTGTTCGATTTACATATCACTGGTATAACATTTGGATCAAGTATATTGGCGTGTAGCTGGTTGCATTTAAAAGCAAGCTTGCAATGGTAAACTGGGCTCAGTATCTCATCTCCATATTGTGAGAGTTTTAAATGTCAGACATATGTATCTGTAGTAGCTATATGCTATGTTTTAAGCGAAAGTTATATCGGCGACAGTTAAATTGATCGACTCCATACATATAAAATTTTTTGAATTGCTCAATCTCAGCTTTAGAAAAGGATTGGCAGGTTCCTTTGAAGTTCTTCCACTTAGAATTATGTATTTGTAATTTGAATCCATATGTTAAGTCATATGATAAATAAAATAAAAATAAATCTGTACTATAACCTTTTACCCAATTACTGTATAAAACTTTAAGGCAGGGGCATACAAATATTAGAAAATCGATAATTTGGTATTGTTGGTTGCACATAGCAAATATATTATTTTATATTTTCAGGTTAAACGGTCCCGAGCGGAAACTGAAACACCTGAAAAGGAAAGGTGAGTGTGTAATATTAATTTAAGCTTCTTTAAATCGCATACTTTTTACTAGAAAAAAATATCTTCTTTGATTTCTGTTTTTATAAAGACGTTTAAATGGAAGAATCGGATTATTATATTTTATTAGTTTATATAGTTATAACTCTTTAAACTATCAAGATGGAAAAGCTGCTGCCACCTGGAATTCAAAATTCAATTCTCAATTTAGGGTAAATGTAAAATCGTACTAAAAAAATAAATAAAAAACATTGTCAGTTAAAAAACATAAATGTTGCTTAAAAGTTACCGCAGTTTTTTCGAAGTACCTAAATGTTCATTATTGATGACTTCAAAACACGTTTTTTCTCCTAAACTAAAAAAAGCTTGGAATGTTTAATATTTGGTGTCTTAGTTGTAATTATAGGATTTCAATTCCGCGCCATTTGTGTTGTGTCAAAGATACGGTGTTAATATTTAACGACTGTGAGTAACGAGAGTCTCATTTAGAACTATAGAATAGAATTTATGGTCCAATACAAAAAAGTATGGTCCAATTATTCCACCACTCCAAAATGGGCACTAAATCGTATGTATGTGGATGTATTTATTTTTTGTCAACAGCTTGTGGATTTTCAGTACCAGAAATTCGACAATTTTGTTTACTGACGTATCTCTCAATGTGAAATTTATCGCTGAACAAAATTTTATTGCAAAAATCAGCATCACCTTCTTTCCTTTCTAACACACAATTAACAAATGTATGACGTTGTAAATAGTCTCTAACTTTTAATTGTTGTGTCAACAGAATTTTGTATGCTGACAGAATATAGACCTTTCTTTAAAGTCTAATGCGTGGTGGCTCTTGACACATTCAATTGTTGTGCACGACATCGAATTGATGTGGTTAGAGACTCCCGTACACTTTCTCTTACTGCAGCAATATTTTCATCTGACCGACCACGACGAGGACATATTGATGTTGCCTTATCAATAACAGTACCAGTCTCTTCAAATTTCTTAATTAACTTACGAACCGTTACCTGTATATGCGCTTTATTTTGTCTTAACTTTGTGCGAATTTTTCTTAATGCAAATGATCGCTCACTTTCATAAAACAGTTGTACTGCTTGTCAAGAATAGGAACAAGTCTCTACTGGACCGCCCACGAGGTGCGCAGTAAATAGCCTGGTTTTACTAAGTCGAGCTAAGACCTTTGCCGAGTGAATATCGATAGATATACATATATTGAATGTGAATGTACACAGAGTATGATTAACTAATAATTTTAAATTGATATTAAAATTATATTAAAAATAACTTTATTATGAATTATTAATGCACAAAGCAACGCTTCACATAAATACAAGCTTTTTCACATCCCACGAATGTGAATGCATCGCATCACATTGTTGTCTCTAATGTGCATGTAACTTTTATTTTTATATTCAGAGTAAAGGTGCCATCAGAAATGGTACCGAATCCTCTCACAATGACCTCCATGCCAGTATCTCATCTAAAAATCTGGCAACGCCATATGCACGTTGCATGTAGGTACACATTTTACACAGGCTTTTTAAAAGGTATTCTCCCAAAAATGTTACCTGCTCGCGAATGTAAAATAATAGGCCTGAATGTGAGCTTTACATCCACCGGCGATGATGGTGACACTAAATGTTTACTGGGTATATACTAGGTTCATCAGCTGTTTATATATTCTTAACTACATATTTACTTTACTATCTGAAGAGGTCCTCAATTGGTCTCGACTTGTTCTACGTTTTCCGTAGAATGTTACTTTAGGATATGGACAGGACGTGAATTCAGGGAAATGATTGATTTGTAATTATATCTCTGAACAACTCTCACAAAATTTTACGGTTTTATTTTACAATTATTTGATAGTATATTTACATACAGGGCTTTTGTAAAATAATGAATTAATTCGTTAAAAATTTAAGGCATAATTTTTGGAAAACTCTCGGACCCGTCGAATTTTATTTTTAGTTGTGAATTTTTTTTAATACAATTAATAATTCTTCGAGACGATCTTATGCCTGCACTATCATAATCTGGTCACATCTGGATAGAACTTCATATCCAGATATAACCAGATTATGACATTTCCATTATTTCTACGCTTATTTAGATGAGATGTTCCCGAAAACAAAAGTGGAAAGTTATATTGTGTTTGTGTAGATAATAGAGACCAGATTTTTTTAACTATCGTAGTGTTTTCTTTTTATTTTCAATCTTGGGATGTATTCCATGTCAAATTGTAACTTATTGCCAGCATTTTTTATGGTTGTTTTCTGGAAAATTGTTCCTATTTGATGGCAGACCTATTCAAAGACCAAAAGGAAATCGCACCAGTCCATGGGATCTAATTTGTTATTCCAAATCACTAATAGATGAAGTGCTGCGGTGGAATCTTCATAAAATTAGACTTGTGAATGATCTATTAACAAACCCTTATGGCTCAAACAAGTACCTACATATGATGAGTCTATTCTATCAGTAAAAATATCGTTTGTAGATTGTGTAATGAGCAGGAAGACACTGTCTCCCTTTGAATGTGAAACTTTCTGTCATTGGTGACACAACTGAACAAGTGGTCTGTCAATTGACATCAAGAATGCAAATACCTGGTCAAAAGACTTGAGAGCCAAAGACTATAAAGAAGGCCAGGTCGAAGAAAGACCTGGTAATAATGCTTCTGAATTAGAAGGTTCTTCATAATAAGCTATGTACCAATAACCAGACCGATAAACTTCCAAACTAATACCCAATACCAATCTATGAAATTTTCCATAGATCCATGAAAATTGTGTGTTTATTTTCTATGTGATGGAATGTTTATCTACATTTATTTGTTATATTAAATCATTTTTATTCATGTTTATTTACGTCGAACAAGGTGTAATATGGTGTTTCTGTTTTATTATTATTTTGGCATTGCTTTCGTGACCGTTCTCCTGCCTCTCCCTCTGATTTTTATTGCGATTACGCCTGTAAAAAGCTAGTAAAATCTGTCATCTTTCACTAAAGAAAGAGGACTTCTTCTTTGTGTGAATTATTTTTAATGAAGGCCTCTTTCTGTTTTTCTATCTCAACAAAAATTCTGAACGAACGAACATAAAACGCCCACTTAATAACGCATTACTGGATTTTTTCGGCGTAAAACTATAACAAACTTTACAATCAGAAATTTTAAATGTGGAAATCATCTCACCGACTCCGAAACCGAAGTTAGACTCAACAATCCTACTTAGTAAACACGGCCAGCTGGCGACGTTAACTGACCATTCAGCGTTATAATTTTTTAAATACCCGCACATACACAATACATATATACATACATATGCAGTATTTACATGCTGATGAAACAAAGTATGTTAGGTTACTATGTTACGCCACATTAAAGGGGAGAGAAAGAAGACTCGCTTTGCTGATGTAGACCGGAATAATATACCAGATCAGCTTTGTGCATTATTGTACTTTAATGTATAGAATTACGACGTTATTACACATATTTCCCTGGTGATTATCGTTGAGGTATGTCACTGTAGGAAACAAGGTTAGTGGGGTTGTTATGTTATGATATAGTTGTGACAGAACGAGTAGATCTCATTAGTTTTGATTTGCAATTAACTTAATAGTTATTTATGTATGTATGTATATACCAAGGATCGTAAATATATACAGAAGTATTTTCTAATTTACTATATGAATGATTAAATTAGAAAGAAAATAAGTGGGACATTGCAATACGGCAATGACAGCAATAATAAATGAAATATAGGGTGCCCCAGCGAGAGGTAGCCGATTATGTTTGTAATTATTGGGCAAATAAATAACATTTCTGCAATAATTTTAGGTTCAATTGTTTATTTAAACTATACCTACCATTAGCCATGGAATACAATATCTTGTAAGTAGCCACCTCTGCTTCTCTGGCAGCAGTGGATTCTTTTGATGAAGTTTTCCATCACTTCGCGGCATAGCTGTGGCCCTATATCCGCAATAACTTCGCTAATGTTATTTTTCAGCTGTTCAATCGTAACGGGATTATTGGCATGGACTTTTCCTTTAACGTAGCCAGCCCCACAAGAAAAAGTCTGATGGGGTCAAGTCACAACAGCGTTGTCTCACGACGCAGAGCTGCCCCACAACGACCCATAATTGCACGTAATTTTCTTTCAGTGCCCACAATTGAACCATCACTTTCGTAGTATGGTTTGACAATAAGTATGCGTTGCTGAACAGTATAGCGCTCTATTTTGTTATGATATACTCTCCACGTAATAACTACGAAGCATTAACTTCCAAAACCTGCCGCAAGAGTAATGGCGGCAAGTTTAAATCCGCTACCTCTCGCTGGGACACCCGTTACGTTCTCTTTACATCTTCTTAAACCATCCTGACTTTGAACGTCTAATGTGGTGCTGAAATCTATCCAATTTAAGAACTGGTCCAGAGGATAATAAAGGGGTTGATCAAAACACGGTTCTGCAAAAAAACATTTCTCCACGACAATGCCACCGTTCAGTGTGGCATTGCCATGCCATGGCGAAAACGAACGTTCGTGATGCTCTTCAATGTTCTTAAATCCTACATCCCGTCAGTCAGAAACATAGATATCGCTTTCTATATCGAAATCTAGATCGAAACATAGATATGTATATTTGTTTATCGAATGGATTTCTATATCGAAACATAGATATATAAAACTTTCCTCTCATCATACAGATGTCATTATGCAAGGCCATTAAAATATATTACAACGATTAACATGCTATGTAATACTTTTTATCGATGAGGAATTTGTGGCGTTTGCTTTCAGATGGCTATCCAAAATCGGATCTATTTCCACTTGGGAGAGATGTCTGGTCGGTACAACAACACCCAGATTTCATCCACCACCAATGTGTGCCGGAAATGTCGTGGATGCTTTTCTTATAAATATAGATTTTGATACATGAGTTTCATACATCTCTGCCTAATCACATCTTTCACAAAAGGACACGATCAACACATTTTCAACTTCTACAATGTGGTGTACGATTGAACTTTATTTCTGTCTTCCACACCAGGAATAGAGATAAGTCTTTACAGACTTTTTCTTTAGAGATAAAAGAAAACTACATCCGGTAGAAATATTATTAGGACCCTTAAGATTGTAATTTAAGCAATAAATGTAATTATTCAGTTATTGGGATTAAGTTTTTCGATCCATGTATACATGTGTTATTTAAAAGTTCGTGGTATATACAATATATTGGTATAACATCGCAAATGGTATTACTTGCTTATTTTTTAATTTTGAACATATACACCGAGATAAATTTCAATGTAACATTCTACAGGGCGTATATTCGACGTTAAGAATACTATTACAACATGCATAATTGACAAACAAATTTAATATATTTTGGAAAAATATTTAGGCATCAAAATATATACATATTTTTAAAGGGATGTTCTGGGAAATTTTCAGAAAATCTTAAGAGTACAATAATAATGAAGAACAAATGAGTTTACCACATAATAATATTGCTGTCTACCAATAACTTACATATTTTGATTGCCATATTATATACTAAGTTATTGTCATTGCTAAAGTCTTTAAAAAATCGATGGTTCTACTGAGGGTTCAAAAAAATAGAGGCATACAAATTAAATTACGATTGACAATAATAGATAAGAAAAATAATAATAATAAACTCTCAAATTAGAAGTCCTCCAATGCTTGACAATAATACAAACGGGAGTTAAACTTTCTTAAAATATTCCAAGGTATCTTTTAAATTTCTAATTTATTTTTATCTTCAATTCTTCAATAGTCTTCAATTCTGTTAAGTCAATTTTTAAATAACGGTTTTTAAATAACTTCCACAGATCTATTGGAGTAACACCTGAGGACCTTGGTGGCCATTCAATGGTAAATTAACATATTTATAAATATTTTATATTATCGTACAATTATGATGTAAAATGGCTCCATATTGTTCTAACCACAAGTCATTACCGGTAAGATTTGGATTATCTCTGTAGAGATATCCAAATTATCACCGTATCAAGCTGTATCACAATTGTAAAAGACATACATATGTATGTCTCTACTAAAATAAATTAATACTAGTAAATATTACCTGTATTAAATCGCTGGTTAGTTTACAACAATATATTAAATGTTAACATTTGCAATTTGAGATAAGTTTTTAATATATTTTCAACTAATAGTTAAGAATTCTTTATTCTGTGGTTTCTTAAAAACGTTTTTGTTGTAGCTTGATTGTTTTTATTGGTTGCCTTATTTGCGGTCGAAATAACAAATATACATATATCCTCCAAAAATATATGTGTTACTTAATATTGAAAATACAGATTTTTGACTATAAAAATCCTTTACAATTTTTATCCATAAATATTTTGAAATTCTTGTATAAGCTCCACTTGTATGTAAAATACGAAAACACTGGCTTGATAAGGGAAAGTTCGTATTCATAAATACTTTAGCCCTGTACAACAGAACAGAATATCTGTTCTCAATAATGTTACCAAACTCTACCATGTAATGATAATTAATTATTCATTATAAAAATCTCTCAGATAATAGAATGTATTATATTTTGCAAATAGAATACTAGGTAAAAATTTTTATAATCCATATTTACTAACGAATACTTAATAGCTTTCAATAAATTGTTTTCTAGTATAGTTTCTTTTGGAATATAATCACAATAATTTAGTCAATATTAAAACGACCAAAATGTTTAGGTCTCTCCATTTTGTTTGTTCACAACATGTGAACAAAATAAACCACTCAATCTATGTTTTTATTAACATTACAAATAACACGTCATTTTGCAAAACTTCACATGGACCACTGGATGTATCATTTTCATCCACAACTTATCCACCCACTTACTATCGTACTCTTTTCAAGGAGTGGCCTAAAGTATATTGACTGGACTCATGATTCACGATTGACTTTCCCGGCATCAATATTATAACTGCCCCTATTTCTATAAAAGGTAAAACTTCTTAAGAAAGAATTAAGAAAGACTATATGGTTTTCGCGATATATTGTATAAAAGTCTAGGGGTTAATTTTAACCAATCCGATTTCAAATCTATAGATTCCTATAGACTGTATAATTGTTAAGAAATAATAATACAGAGTGAACCAGAAGTCCTAGAAGATTAATACATATTTTTTTTGTATATGTTTCAAACATCGGTTCGTTGCTTTTCAGCCAATGTTTATTTAATCAATATTTTTACTTTTTTTGCAATTAATTACCTTGCTGTTCAAAATTTAAAAACACTGATCCTTCATAATGGGGTATTTCTGGATTTAGAAGACTGAAGACTTCTTCTTCTGGAAGAAGAAGAAGAATAAATCAGGAATATAGAATAAATGGCCGATACTAAATCTGTATATTTATAGGAAAATAATTATGCATAATTAAAACAATTGTTTTGAATTTTTACGGTTTCTTCTTTTGGACTTTTAATTTACTCGTTATATTGTTGTAATTCTAAATGTTATTGAATATAATAATGTTTACTGTTTACGTTACCTTAATAAAGTTTACATCAGTTTCTATTTTTAAAGTTTTCAGCTTGTTTAAAAGCTAAATAGATCTTGCTAAATAACCTCCTGTTAACAACTAACATTCTGGACATATTTAGTAAAGCGAACCGTTGTTTAAACTTAAGTACATTTTAAAAACTTGTTACTGAATTGATTAGTTGACATAATCGTTGATGATTCCACTTTACGATGAAAAATTATTTAACTACAAGCTTTCAACGAAGCATAAAATTTTAAAAATCGATAAATTATGACCAATATTATATGCGAAAATACAAATTCAAATAAAAGTTTTTTTGAGACAATCTGTATTATATTTCTATTATATCGTATTGTGAGGATTGTGTACTGAAAATTCGTTACTAGCTGAGTATCTTGACTGTTACTATGCTGTTACTATTTCAGTACTTTGTTTTGATAACTAGAATAGTACATAATAAATTGGCTAATATACAAGACTTCTGTATTAAATGTACATGTACAATTTTCATCGAATTGTAATAACGAAAAATTATAAATCATTAGTTTCAGGTAGTAATTATATATTCGGAATACTGACTGTCGTATAAAACATAAACAGGAGATTTTCTCTGGCAAGTTATCATATTCATAACTATCAAACTAGAATATTCTGTCAACCATTTTATACTATAGCGAGTATATTATCCTCATTTGGTTTTGTAATTATATATTCGGAATACTGACTGTCGTATAAAACATAAACAGGAGATTTTCTCTGGCAAGTTATCATATTCATAACTATCAAACTAGAATATTATGTCAACCATTTTATACTATAGCGAGTATATTATCCTCATTTGGTTTTGTAATAGATATGTAAGATATGCATAAAACTTTACGCCTTTCATTATTTCTATACACAAAAACTTACTCTCGTTTGTTATACCATATAAACGTTTCCAAAATTTAATCTCCATTTTTTACAGTCAAACCGTAAGTTTCAACTGAAGGGTAAACGTTCCAGTTTGCGGTTCTATATCTTCAACTGGTCTACGCAACATTAATTTGTATTTTAATTAGCTTAACTTTGCATCATAAGTTTAAAATATGAAGGTGCTTGAATCTTCTAGTACCACAACGACCGCAAGCTACGAGGGTAGTCCCAGAGGTACCCTACCTAACAAAGAGAACATAAATTAAAGAAACAAATATAAATTTGGGAAAAATATCTTTATTTCTCTACAGTCTCCTTTTAGCTCGATACCCTTTTCCTAGCGATGTTCAATAGCTTGGATACCCTTTTTATAGTGAGAATCGTCGAGCTCCTCAAAATAGCCATCAACCGCAAATTCCACCGCTTCATTGTTGGCAAATCTTTTACCACCGAGCCATTTTTTCAAGTTTGGAAACAGAAAATAATCCGAGGGGGCCAAGTCTGGCGAATAGAGTGCGTGAGGAAGCAATTTGAACTTTAACTCATTGATTTTGGCCATCACGATAACGGATGTGTGAACTGGTGCATTGTCTTAATGAAACAAATCTTTCTTTTGCGCTAAATGCAGCCATTTTTTTTTATTTCATCACACAAACGCTGCAATAAGTTCGCATAATACTCGTCGTTGATAGTTTTTCCATTCTGAAGATAGTCAATGAAAATTATCCCACGCACATCCCAAAAAACTAACGTCATGACCTTGAATGCAGATGGACACTTCTTTCTCCTTCTTTGGAGCCGATTCTGCTCGTTCAGTTCATTGTTTTGATTATTCCTTCATTTCAGATGTAAAGTAATGTTTCATCTATAATTATGAATCGACGCAAAAACTCGGCTTTATTCTTGTGAAACTTCGCCAAACACTCGATAGAAAGATCCAATACTTTTTAACATGCCTACCATGTCTACTAGCTCGCCCACTTTCAGTCAACGGTCACCCAATATCATTTTTTGATTTACTTCGCCATTTCTGGCGTGTTCACCTCATTTGATCGACCACTGTGATGTTTGTCTTGGTAGCTCGTATGGCCTCGTTTAAACTCTGCTACCCAGTATTTTACTGTTGTTGTAAACAAAAGAGCAGACTTCCCCAGAACAGAATCTAACTCCGCTTTGATATCAGTCGGACTGAGTCAAATGAAAGTATTGTATCATATAACGATAAGTAATTTTTTTCATGTTTACAAATTCTCTTCAGAGAGCGTTCACTATTAATGGCTGCTAAGCAAATGCTAAACAACGTAGCGTCGTCAAACTTCAAACTTAAACTCTATAAGATTAATACTTTCTACCATAGTCATTCTTTTCAAACAACAACCGCCATCTATACTTCTGCGACTATCCTCGTATCAAACTAAAAGAGTGGTTACTTTATACTGTGTCTACGCATTTAAACCACCTACTATAGTCGTTAGATTTAAAATCCAATTGAAGATTTATGAGAAAAATTAGATCAGCGTTACCAGTATTATCACCAGGAAACGACGGAGAAAGATTCCATTTAGTCCATAGATAGTTGCTTTCAGATTTCTTGATTTTATTATAGCAGCCAAAAGAGGACCAAGTATCTAATCATCTGAATATTTTTGTGACGTTATATATTCATTCACCTTATGTTGTAATAGTTGCATTTAAATATTTTGTTCATTATCAATGAGAGTTATAATTTCCCAGGCCTTTTTAGATAATTTTCATCAATTCATGGGTTTTGCAGATATATTATATTTCAAGGATGTATATGATTAACTGTGCACTAGTTTTGGCGAACTTCGTTATGAAAATAAAGCCACTGGAACATGTTGTAAGAAACTACTAGTTTTTAGAAGGACATGTGCATTGTGTCAGACATATCAGAATATTTCTAAAGAACTGCAATAATGGAAAGTAATTTCTTTTATTTATGGCAAAAAAAAATGTCCAGTTATTTGTGGTGGAAACTTATATCCGTGGGGTCTGCTGCAATAATAACTAGTTTGTGTAACATATGGTGGTTACTCAACGATACATACGCTTACCGACGGATAGCTTGCAGACCACATCAGATTTTTTCTTCTGTCCGTGAAAAAACCTCAGCTGACGCTGACATACTTATCAATCTATCATAGTTGGCATAACCGTATTACGTGTATATTTATAAATAAAATCAGCATTTCTTCAACTAGAAGATTATTGTAGAAACTAACAACTATTAAATTTATATTCAATATTATTCAAAAGTATGTATCCCATGAAATCACACACAATTATTTGCTGGGATACTTCCGTTTATTGTTTTTTTTTTTCTAATGAAGTATACAACCAGCCATTTGACACTTCTATAAACTTCTTATGTTCAGTGGAAGTTAATTTATGATATACATTATAAAGTAATTTTTATTGTAATATATGTAATGCGACATATTATGTATATACAGTATTTATTTTATACAAATATTTTTCAAGTCAAATGAACAGTTGATACCTATCTTGTTTATTTTGAATAGTTTTGCCAAGTAAAACTAACCTATCAACTTCAATCGATATAGATAGGATTTTATGGACAATAAGACACCTTACGTTATTTTCCTGTTGATTTCTATATTTCAAGTTTCTCAGTTGATAATAAATTTATTTGTACAATTATGAGGACTAAACTCTAGCTTAACTACCCCCAACCCATATTATGATTTTATGGGCAATATAACTATAGAACTGATTAATTGGACTGTCAATTACATTATGTTCCTGTTGATTCTTGGTGTTTAGTTTAATTGAAAATTAATGTTTTATGTAATTGCGAGAACCTGAACTCTTACCTAACTACTTCCAACCCATACATGATTTAATGGGCAATCTAGGTATGGATGTGGTTAACTAATAACTTACATTATTTTTCTATTATTTTTTTTTATTCTAATTTCTTCTGTAGATTGTAGAAGATATAGAACAATTGTGTTAATAATGTTTTGCTTCTTCAGTTTAGTGTAATATATTCGAGACAAGTGATTTCTTAATAAAATTTTAATTATTCTATTCATGGAGTTACGAATACTTAAAGCGACAACGTTTTGCGGTAATAATGTCTAGATTTTTAGGCGCAGTTAGAATTTGTACGCTATAATGTTATCTGGATTTCATAGAAAACTTTTTTATATTACTAAGAAAATAAGGCAAGAAAAATAAAGTAGTTGTATATCTCTTTTTCTAATCAGTATCATGTTGGCAATTAATTATTTCAGAAGAATGAAAATTATGTTTCAGGACATGCAACCCACTACGTTTATCGTAATTTTACTTTTTTGAGGTTTATAATTTTGGCCACTTTTACATCTTAAAGACATTTTTGTGTCATGGGAAAACTTGTTATAGAAATTGACGAAAATGAATTGTCATTATAATTATTTTCTAACATTTAAGAATTTGTTGTAATTGACCAGTAATAGCGATTTATTTAATTCTTGTTTAGTAAATTTGAAAAATTGAAAAAATCATCCCCTCTTTCTTTGGAGGTTAAATTTAGAAGGCAATATGAGAAAACGTAACAGTAATCATTTTCTGATATTGGTAATAGAAATATACTACATAGGCCCACAACAAAATAAAAGTTGTGTATGCTAAGGAATAAGCCATACTTATTTTTTGTATTTTTCCCGCTGAACACGAATCTGAAGTCAGAATTAGGGGTTACTCATCGAAGTTCTAAGAAAAACCATAAAAAGCGATAAAAATCTTAATCTAGCAATTTTTTTCTATATGATGGTACTATTCTTATATTGATTTTCGTTTCCACACACGTTTGTCTTCAAATTATCTATGTAACGGATTTCTGCTTCGTATCTTTTGTTTTTTGTTGGTTTTTCTCTGCAAAACAACGCGCTTTCGCTGGCTTCGATACCACGAAGATGTAAACTAAACGAATCATTTTACACATTCCATTTTCAAGGCAGTTCTCATCGCAGTACAAACACTCCGTTGTAGCAGGTTTCTGACGGTACTTGTACTGATCGTGTAAAAAACAAAAACTTGAACGTCAAAAATAACGCAAAAATCTGTTTTCAGCGTAAATTTGTGCTCTATCAAAATCATGTGGCTATAAAAGTTTCTTCTTCATATAGAAGCCAGCATCCATGGTTTCTAATGCTATTTGGTTATAGAAATTTTCCTTAAAGAAGAATTCGTTACAATTATGAGTGATCAAGAAAAGGCATCATGGTTGAGTTTTGAAAAAGTGTCAATAAAATTTGTAGGCAATAATAAAGATGATGATTACAGAAACACTGTGGCAAATATCAGTTTTTATGTTTTTTCTTAGAAGATTAATCAGCAACCCCTAATTCTGACTTTAGATTAGTGTTCAGCGGGAAAAAATACAAAAAATAATAATATGGTTTATTCCTTGGCACACAACTTTTATTTTTTGTGGGCCTGTATTACGACATTTTTCTAATAATAAATATACAATACAATTTTAAAATAAGTAAAGATCATTGCATTGGTACCTTCTACGTCATATTAAACATCATTTATGGAATAATGATAGTGTTTGAATGACAAGGTAAAGACGTATTAAACACTGAATTGATTGGGCCGTTACTTGATGAAAATCCATATTTATACAAAATTGAAACATTCGCTGGCTAGATTTTCCCTTCTTATTTGTTAAACATAACAGTTGTTTCGCCAACACAGTGGCTTCTTCAGATGTTGAGTACATAGACTAAATTTTACGTTGTGGAACTGCGTTTATATAACTAGGGTAATTTTAGGTTTATTACTATGGGAATTCCTACTATTAAACTATTGTTATCAAGTTATAAAATTTCAACCGATGGTATCTGTAAATTTTAAACAAAATTTTTGGATAGTATGTAGAACTAAAATAAATTTAATAACGGAGATGAGTTTGTTTCTATTTGATCATTTAATATGATATCAGATTTCTTTGCTTTATTAATTTCTAAAGATTCTAATAAATTTAATTTTAAGCCTTTCTTCTCTACATGTACAATTTTAAATTCTTCGTTAAAGGTATGGTCTACTTCAATTAGATAAGTTGCATATGTTGAATCTCTTTTTTTATTATTAAAACTCCTTTTGTGTTCTGCTATTCACGTGTTGAAGTTTCTTCCTGTTTGTCCTATATATACCTTAGGGCAAGTACCGCAAGCCAGCTTATCAGTGGCGACGATAGGGGTGGGCACGGGTGGGCGAGCACCCAGCCCTCCACACAGAGAAGAAGCCACTCTGTTGGCGAAACAATTGTTATGTTTAACAAATAAGAAGTGAAAATGTAACCAGCGAATGTCTTAATTTTGTATACGTATAAAACAATTTATTTATCATTAAATTTATCACATCATATCAATTCAAGATTCACTCCATTTCTTATAGTGATTAATGAAATGACCACAAACTTTCCTCTGTTCTTGAGTTTTTATATTTTATTAAGACCAACATAAATTTCACACAATCGCATGTTTTTCAGAATAATTGTTTTATCCACAGGTATGGAAGGATAATTTCTACCATTATGAAATCAGACCGCTTTTAAATTTGTTTTAGATTCGCAAAGATTGTCCTTGAAAGGATAAAAGACAAGGTGAATGAACACATTCCAACATACCAAGCGGGTTTCCGTGCGTGACGTAACTGCACAGACCAAGTACTGAGCTTGACAACCTTCATAGAAGCGGGATTTCAAGAAGGCCTAAAACATCAGCTGTGTTCATAGACCTAACGGCTGCCTATGACACCATTTGGAGGCAGGGCCTTCTGTATAAATTCCTAAGAATCATAACTAACAGAAAACTAACTCAGCTACTGAATAACATGATGAGCGATAGATTATTCCAGGTAGTTATGGGGGACCAAATCAGCAGGGTGAGACACTTACAGAATGGGCTACCACAGAGCTCGGTCCTTGCCCCAGCCCTCTTTAACATCTACATCGCGGACATGCCGGAAACCATATCAAAGAAAATCGCATATGCCGATGACATCGCCCTAGCGGTCAAGCGAACATCTATAAGAACCACAGAACAAATCCTAAGCAGTGACCTTCAGAGCCTGGCGGAATACTACCGAAAATGGAGGCTAACCCCCAACCCAAATAAAACTGAATGTACCTGCTTCCATCTAAATAATAAGTTGGCAAACCAACAACTAGCAATATATTTTAAAGGTACGCTGCTCAGAAACAATCCGACTCCAAAATACCTGGAAGTCACCATGGACAGAACGCTAACCTTCAAGCAGCACCTTCATAACACCTCAGCCAAAGTCCGTACAAGAAATAATATCATCCAGAAACTTTACGGCACCACTTGGGGAGCAACCGTGAACACCCTACGTAGCTCTGCCCTGGGCCTCGTATACAGTACTGCGGAATACGCTGCCCCTGTATGGTTAAACAGTAGACATGTCCATAAACTCGACACACAACTGAACTGCACGATGCGCAACATCACGGGATGCATCAAATCCACCCCGACATACTGGTTACCAACACTCAGCCACATCGCTCCGCCACAGCTCAGAAGACGAGATGCTCGAGCTCGCCAATACCATAAAATAATGGCTGATCAACAACTCCCCATACATGAAGACATTGGTAAAGCAACTTCTAGCAGACTTAAATCCCGAAAACCACCAGTCAAAACCGCAATAGAACTCTGCGCAAGCGGCTTCAACGTGGGACAGAGATGGAAGGAGACCTGGGAACAGTCCAAAACGCCGGATATATTTCCTAAAGTGACAGTCCAGAGTAAGCCCACTGGAGTCGACCTCCCACGGCAAATATGGAAGACTGCCAACAGGATCCGAACTAAATATGGCAGATGTGCGGACATGCTAAACAAATGGGGTAAGCTGCCTTCACCTGAATGTGACTGCGGGGATCCCATCCAAACCGTAACCCACATTGTCCAATACTGTGGAAATAGAGCATATCCAGGAGATGCGGACGACTTTATATCCCCTACACCCTCGGCGATCTAATGGATTAAAAACACTGTGACATATATATATAACTATGATATTTTGTATTTTGTAATTATTGTAATTTGAATCCATATGTTAAGCCATACGATAGATAAAATAAATAAGATTCGCAATTTAGATTGTCAATTATTTATTTCGTAAATAATTCATATTTGATTCGTCAATTCACAGATCAAAAAGTTCACGTTATAAAGCAGTGTTCTTATTCGCAAATACTGTACATCTGTGCAGAACCAGTAACATATCGGTATTAACGTTTCTAAAACCTTGTCAAACAGGGTAATTTATTTTCTTAGAGGTTTTTGTACCACTGATACTATGATTACAATTAAATGACAAAATTTACTCTACTTCGGTTATTTCCTTTAAAATATACAGCATTTTCGTGTTGTTAGGAACTATTTAGTAAATAATCCACGTGGCATTCCGAAAAGGCTCCAGTATTTACCAGGTAGAAAAAAAAAACTTTTGTGTCCTTATCTCAGAGATAAATCCGATCAGATTAAACATTGGGAAATAATATTAGGATTATGTCAAATGGCCTCTCAAAGCAAGAAAGTATTTTAAGAGTTAGCTATTGAAAACATGTTTAACGATTCTTTGTGTAAGCTACAATTTTATTAGGTAAATTCCTTTCCGCGTAGGCAGATAGTTTTGTTGTTTCTTTATTTTATCTTGTGTAATGCTTAAGGTAACGTTTAGTGGTAATGTGTAGTACATTTATTACCGCCCTAATGGTGATGTAGATTAATGCATTAACATATAAAAATCGTCGCCGTGATGTAACGAACGTAATCGTTAAATTTTCACTATCATTATGTTTTCACTTTCAATTAAGATGAGATATTCTAGAGGAATTTGTGAAGGGAAAAATATATTATTTAAAAAAAAATTCAAAATTATTAACTGATTCGTAAGGGCCTCCACTATTAGTGAAACCTCATTGTGTACCGATTAAAGACTTATTTAAAATACTATTAAAATCCATTAATTTTAATTGTAAAAAGCTTATTTCATTTCATGCTTATGCTTACTTTTTTCTTTTTGAAAGGATCTTTCAATAAGGACGCTCGATTTTTAAACGTGAGTAAAACACGTTTTGTGTAATTTATCTACTCAATTTTTCTGTTATTTGAAATAATATTTTATGGCATTAAGTGTGTAATATAACGTCGTTCGTCCGCTGCGACTTTGCTTGGTAGCACGTATTCGGGAGGTCCAATTTTCGATGACTTTGTCGCATAAATCTGGCTGAATTTGCTAGATGGCGTTTGTTATGCGGACTTTGAGGACATCAATTGTTTGCAGCTTATTCACATAGACCTGCGATTTAACGTAGCCACAAGAGAAGAAGTCGGCGTCAAATCGCACGATCTCGGTGGCCGGTTCATGTCACCGCTGCGCGAGATAACCATGCCTTCAAATCGCTCGTGCAGAATGTTCATCGTGGCATGCGCTGTAGGGCAAGTAGCGCCATCCTGTTGGGACCACATGTCAGCTGTATCTAATCATTCAGTTGAGGCCACAAAAACTTGCTTATCATCGATCTGTAGCGCTCGCTATTGACGGTTATCGCAATGCCAGTTTCGTTTTGGAAGAAGTACGGAACGATGATTCCTCTAGATTAATATCCGCACCAAACAGTGATATTCTCGGGAAATATTTGGTGCTGGTGTTTCTCGTGTGGATTGGCCTTGTTCTTCCTTCTTCTACAGTAGGTCTATGACCTGTTTCTCTTCGATAAATATCGGTACCTTGAGCTGACTATCTGTTTTTACAGAGGGTAGGCAGCTAATCTGGCCCTCTAACCCTCCTCTTTCTTCCGGGCTTGGGACCGGCAACAGTACTACTGTGCTACTCAATCCACCCAGCAGCACTACAGGCTGAAAATGTGTAGATTGGTATCGTCCCAAATCCGACAATTTTGCTTGTTCACATATCCATTTATCCAAAAATGGGTCTCATCGCTAAAGATATGGGTTCAGACCCAAGTCCCGATGCAAAATTCGCCAAATTGAAGTCGCAGAAAGGCCAAATTCTTGTGAACGACGAGACCTTCACTGCCTCAGGTTTTCCCTTATAGTCTCATGCATAGGAGCGATGTTTTCAGCAGACCATGCGTTTGAGTTATGTACGGATGTTGGCTGATTATTCATCAAACCGGTTAACTCGAATTTGGCCACCAAACGTCGAATATTCGACTCGTCGAGACGGTTGTAGCGAGGAAAATCAGTTAATGTATTGAACGTTTCTCGAACGGAGCACTGATTTTGAAAATAAAATTTGATAATTTATATACGTTGTTGAACGCTATAACTATAACCTAACAAATTTCGAGCGTCCCTATTGTAGGATCCTATAATATTGCTATTAATAAATATATAGGAGTATTTAGTATAGAGAGTTTAAAAACAGGAGACCAGTTTTCCGTAAACATCGAAAAAACATGCGTCATTTGACGCGTGTTTTGCCAACGAAGTTGGTATTATCCGAAGTTTATTGAATATGACTTTTAAATGATGTTCTGATTATGCCAACTTGATTGATGAAACGACCCTCAAGTTGTAAAACTGTTCTTCTGTTGTTTGTTTCTACGTCGAAAGTTGTAAGGGTACGCCCTTCTCCCAGGGCGTAACACAATCATATAGAGGGTTGTAATAAAATGAGTATAAAAGTTGAATCTGGTGAAACATGACTCATAATGACTCTTTTAAAATGACCATTCAAGGATTTATATTATTAATGCACTTTTTCGAAAATTGTTATAAAATAGTAACATTTTCATTCTGTTTCCTAAATGTCAAAATCGCATTTTTCTTAACTGGGACGAAAAGGACATTTATTTTAGAACAACATGGTTTTTGTACAGATATTACTTATTAATTTAATTGAACACATTGCTTCAACAAGACGACTATTTATATTTAGAAATTTATTTATTTCAATCATACAAATTTTACCATTCAAACTAATCAACTACCATTTTCTTTATTAAAACATCACAAAATGAAATTTACAGCTTAGATCAGGTAGATTTGATGGCAAAGAAGGTTGCAGTTGTGTATAATTGATTGTGTATTTGAGTTTGACACATATTTTTCCCAACTTTTCTGCTATTTGTTAGATAACTGTTGCTTGAAAGTATGATTAAAATCAAGCAGACAAAAGACTAGTTGGATAACGCAAATTCTTAGTGCCGCTTGTTTTGCAAGTTAGTCCACAATGCAGTTGTTAACTATGTTACTATGTCCTTTCACCCAAACATAAAATATGTGATCCGAACTTACAGTCATATCTTAGTGAAGTAAAAATTCCTTTTGCTTTATTTTATATATTATTTCGCTTTGACTATAATGTTGCTTAGAGTTATGTAGTGCGAGAACTACAGTAAGTAAAATATCTTTCAACAACTGAATTCGACAGGAAGGAAGTAACATCTAGGTGAGTAGCATAACATCTTCCACCGGCCCGACCATCACGGCTGAAGCGGAGCAATAACAAGTGCCAGAACAATCTAAAGCAATCAATCCCGAAACTGAAGGAGAAGAAAGTAATTGCAAATAAGGCGACTAGCACAGTTAAATGGTTCAACGTTAAAAGTGGTTATGGCTTAATTAACCGAAATGAAACTAAAGATCCACATCTAAAATAGGTATTTATCCATCAGAAAAAAGGGATATGACACATTATCCATATGGTAATTGATGATTGGGTTATTGTAGGTGTGGACATTGTATTGCTCGGTGACGATTTTAGGAGTTTCTAAATTTGGGAAGGTATGGGACATGGGTGACATGGACAGATTTCGAATCGGTTAAAATGCTAATATTGATCTTTTAAGTGATATGTATAGGGTGTCTTAGTTCGAACCATAGGATTTGAATTGCGCGCCATTTGTGTTGTCTCAAAGATAGGGCGTTATCTACAAACAATACGACGTCGATACATCACCATAGCGTGCTCTATTTACCGTAATAGCATTAGCAGCTTCATTTTCAAAGAAGTATGGCCCGATTACTCCACCACTCCAAAATGCACACTAAACCGTGCATCTCTGTGGATGCATTTCCTTTTCGTGAACCGCATGTAGATCTTCAGTACCCCAAATTCGACAATTTTGTTTGCTAACGTATCCATCAAGATGAAAATATGCTTCATCGCTGAACGAAATTTTACCTTCTTTTTTTTTTTAACACCCAATTAACAAATCTACGACGCTGTAAATGGTCTGTAACTTTTAATTGTTGTGTCAACTAAATTTTGTATACTGACAGATGCAGACCTTTCTTTAAAATCCGATACGTAGCGGATCTTGACAGATTCAGTTATTGCTCACGACGTCGAATTGATGTGGTTGGATTCTCCTGTACACTTTCTATTGTTGCAGCAATATTTTCATCTGATCGACCACGACGAGGATATATTGGTGTTGCCTTATCAGTAACAGAACGCGTCTCTTCAAATTTCTTCAAATTAAGTTACGAACTGTTAACTCTATAGGCATTTCATTTTATCCTAATTTTGTGCAAATTTTTCTTAATTCAACTAAATGATCACTCACTTTCATAAAAAAGTTGTATACAAACTGTTCGTTGTTGAACTGTTAATCGCAGCATGTTGACGTCGTATGCTTTATAGATGGCAGTCGTTAAATATTGACGCCCTATATTTGACAGAATACAAATGGCGCGCTATTCATATTCTATAGTTCCAGCCGAGACACGCTACATATTTCTATAACCCAAGTTAGCGTTTGATACATAACATAAGCTTCTGTACTGTAACTAGTATAGTCTATGGATAGTTTAAAAAGGCATAGGATGTTATTGTTTGTTACACAAAAAACACAACCATCTAATTTTTTTTATTGACGAAAAGTTACTGGGGACCTGATTAAGCATAATCTGATCAGAGACTCCGTTATTTGAAGATGCAGAGAATATTATACTTGGCTTTAGTACAATAAGCCCATAATCATGGTTAAGGAAGGACTTGACCTTACCTAAAAGCTGTAGATATAATTCAATATAAAGCCATACGCATATGTACTTGTATCAGGGTTATGTAGTTTTCTCTCTGTCAAGCAATTTTTGCCGAATCCGAAGCTGGGAAAAATTCCTGGCAAATCAGTTTCTTGCTAAAATAACCTCATATAGCAAGAGGTTATACTGTAAATGGGTTCACTGAGTATACAATGTTTAATTAGTGACACTTGGACCAACAAACAGGCCTCCACTGGTCGAATAATTTTTGGAATGTTCTACACATTCGTCGCTCTTTCCATGTGGTTTCTTTCATAGATTCCATTCCTTTAGATATCTATTAGTTATTATAGTTATTATTAATTTACATTTTGTTAATTGTCACGTACAAATTTCATTTGAAATTTCATTTGATATTTCAGTGAACTGTTGTTAAGTTTATTTACATAAAAAGCGGAAGGAACTATTCTAAATATATTTTTAAGGCACAATTAGTGTATATTTAAAATTATATTTTATAAATATTGTATTGTAAATAAATATTATTATTATTATTATTATTATTATTATTATTATTATTATTACATTTCTGAAAACTATGTTTCAAAGACTATGTCTGTCTATAAATTTGTGAAAAATTTTAACTTTGTGATAAAAGTTGCCTTTTAATTTAAAACAAAAATTAGTTTCTTGAGAAGTTTTCCAAAACTAAATTTTATTTTGGAAAATATGGTCGTTCTATTGGCTCACATACTCTGCATCATAATTACGTGCTAGAAAAATTACGAAAATCGGGGAGGCGTTCTGTGGCTCATTGCCACGAAGTGCAAGCATCCGGCGGCCCAGATGTGAGCATCGACATGCTACTTACTGAAAATACCGAATAATAAACCCCCATTATGCCCGCGAAGACAATGAAATAAAGCGCAGAAAATATGGGAGATACGATGATGCAGGTTCATTATAACTTCACCAGTTTGTCACATAAAAAATGTACCTCGGTCTCGACCGTGACATAGGTATAGGGTATTTATGTGTATATCCACTATAAAATTCACGTTGAAGTTCTTTATCTACAGCCTTAACAATACCAAACAAAAGAAGGGAGAAGTTAACATGAATATAATTAATAGGCCATTCGGAAAGGACGGCCTGTGCCAGCGTGATACGAAATTATGAATATAAAATCGGCGTTTAATGTACATCTTCATACTAAATGACATGATCTTTTACACACATATTGTGAGGTGAATCGGTTAACTGAATATGCGATCGATTATTTTCATGGGGGAAATTAAATACTAATTGATTTTAAATTTCTATTTTTATTAAATACAAACTGAAAATTATTATGTTGATTCGTATATAGATTCAGCATAAATTGTTAATTATAAAGATATAGTTAAAGGGTAAAATATGGAATCAACTTACCTAGATGTAGATGGAACAAATTTGGAGGATAAGGATATCTGTAAAAGTTTCTCGATCGTATCTTGTATTTTGAGATTGTTTTCTTTTCATAACCATGGTTGAAGTCAGTTATTATAACAATGCTTGCAATGCAGTTAATGCAATTAATTTGAAGATCCTTTTTTATATAACATATTTATCATAACATAGCAAAAAATAGCATAGCTACCACTGAATATACGTACCCTCCCTCAACTCCATAATTTATGAATCTAGTAAAAGAAACATTATTTAGTCATTTGATCCCACTTTAAATGTGGTACAGTAGTCTAGTTAGTTTGAAAATTAATCAAATAAAAACATAGAAATAGCCTACCTCATATATATACATACCTGGGAGCTAATCTGTATTTAAAAAGGAACTTGGTTCCAAGTCTAAATACGATTCTGCAAATTCTTGACACAATACGGACTTGCCTGACATTATCATTGCTACTGTTCTTCTATTTTTCCCCAGCTTCCCCTTCATCGTACATATGCCTGTTTGCTATACCATCATACAGAAATATCTAACTTTTATCCACCGCCCACCTACTAACCAACTTCAGCATATTAAAGGGTTGCCTTAAAATGCGGTATATGTTTGTTGCTGTAAGAAGTTCCAGTTGAAGAGAAATTCAATTTCAATGACAGTCCAGTCTCTTCGTTGTTCTAGAAGATCTTTTACTGCACCGATGTATTCGTTATGTACTCCCGCCACAGTATATAGACCCTCGACCATCATCAATGCCTATTCTGCTGTGACGTTTTTTTTTCATTCAGTTCTGGACTGTTCCTAAGAAATACGCAATCTGGTATAATACTTTTACTAACTCTTTGTGTTACACTTAACTTATTTTATTATTAACTCTTTGTGTAATACACTCTTATCAAGCATGTGTATGTTTTTCTCTATTTTTTTCTCTTTACTTTTATTTTACATATAGTCGACATGTATTTTTCTTTATGTGTATGTATGTACACTCTCATCAAGTAGTGCCCCAATTTTTGGGCTCATTGATTGAGTTGCTCATTGTTAATAACTGAACATAATATTTCTGAATTGATTGGGCCCACTATCTACCTATATCAACGTCGGTAGTAGACTGATGCTTACAAAGAAGGTAGTTCTGAATTGATTGGACCGTTACTTGATGAAAATCCATATTTATACAAAATTAAAACCTTGGCTGGTTAGATTTTCACTTTTTATTTGTTAAACATAACAACTGTTCCGCCACTGTGTTGGCAAAACAAGTGTTATGTTTAACAAATAAAAAGTGAAAATCTAACCAGTGAAGGTTTTAATTTTGTACAAAGGTAGGTCAGAAAGTGGTCTACGTATCATCAAATCAACGCATCTAGATATAAATGTGACAATTTTGGAAGGGCAGGGGCGTCTATAAATTATTTCTCGTGGCTTATTTTCTTTGTTTAATTATATTTTATGAAAAGCCTTAATAACACTGTTGTCAATACTTTTTTATAATAATACTATTGTCGATTATTTTTATAATTTTTTTTTATAATTGAATATGCTTTAGTAACTTGGAATCCTTTTTATATTAAATATACAGAAAGGTTAGAAAAAATCAAATAAAATTTGTTAACTCTCTTAATTATAAATTGAATAGAAATCTCCATAATGCTTCTCAAGACACCATAACGCATTATAGAAGTTATTTTGTCGTAAAACTATAGCGTATATTCTGCTTCTTCACAAAATATTTGATAATAAAATAATAATAAAATTCCATTGTGTATGTAAATTATAATGAATATTTACCTTTAATCAGATAAGACGTCGGGCTATTTTGACGTTTGTTACTGTTTTTCAATTTTTTTCTCTTCTTTTAATTCTGTTTTTTCTTTTAATCCTGTATTTTCAATTAATTTAGTTTTTAATACTTCTTAAACATTTTTTTATTGATGAATTTATTAGCAATCAGAATTGCAATATACATTTTAGAGGCTGACCTATTCGCTTGAGGCCTACAATACCCTATTATGTGGGCTCTTCCACTGACGAAATCTCAGTGTCTTGTGAGATCAGTTGGCCCTTTTTGGTTTAAACTTTTTGGCGCTGGTGGTTCCAATAGTGGATAGATCAGGGCATTTGGATGATTTTTCAGCTTAATATGATATTTTATACTATTCATTTTATAACATCTTTGACGTAAGGCACTTGCAAGTCTTCATGGATGGTTTGGTTTGAAATATACCAGGATGCATCGGTGATCATCGCAGTATTTTAGATTGACTTCTTTGGATGATAGCTATATTGGATTTGCTGGTACAACCTGGGAGCTCTATCCCATATGTCATATACATATGTAGGTTTGATTATAGCTTTGTATATCAGCAACTTATTTTTTAAGGACAACCTTTATTTTCTTTTTTGTTATAATGACTTGCAGAAGAGAAGTTCTTTTCAGTTCAATTTGTTGTCTATGTGAAATCCTAGATATTTTGTACTTGTGGATGTGAGACTTTTTATATTACTTAATTTTAACGTTGTACTTTTCTATGGGTGAATTTTACTTGCACGGATTTTCATTCGTTGATTCTTAAATTTTCATGTCTATATCTGTTAATTTTTTTTGTTCAAGTTTCTATTTTGTTTAAGTGTGTCTATAAACAGTTCGTGGCTTCAATTGAATTTTCGTTGAATGCAAGTATTACAGTGTACCAAGTTAGTTAGAGTGTACTTGGTAAGTGTCAGTGTTGGTGTATGGTGTTGTTGGAAGGTCTGCAGTATAAAGTACCTAGAGATAGGACCGATGACATTGTCTTGAAGAACTCCGGATTTTATGGAAGTTTCTTGAAATCCTACTGTTGGTTTTTAATTTCCTTTCACTCAAGTAGGATTTTACGACATTACTTTCATGTCCTAGAAGTAATTAATTAATTAAGTAATTAATTACTTCTAAGATCCGATAGGACTTGAACCTTGACGAAGTTCTAGTGCAAACTGGAACGGGTGGGTCGGCTTGCGCGTTTTAATGATTTAAGGAGCCGTACCATAGGTTTAACCATAGTGGGGGGGTCCTTATTGAAAAACCAGACTAAGACAAGTCCCTGAAGGAGGGCAGCAGCTCTTTCAGTAGTCATAGTGGCAGAAACCGTGGGGGTTGGTATGGTGCTATGACACACACGACTGCGATGTGGAAGGCAAGAGGAAACCACCACATTATAATCCTCAGAACAGCTAGCAGAAAGCTTATCCTAAATTAATGATGGCGTCTCCTGGGACAAAAAACTCCGGAGGTAAAATAGTCCTGCGTTCGGATCTCCGGGTGAGGACTGTTCCGGGAGACGTGATCGAGTGCAATCATAATAAGAAGTGTAGCATTTCACGAGTCGGAGCGTGGAATGTCAGAAGCATGAGACAGGCAGGGAAGCTAGAAAATCTGAAGATAGAAATGGATAGGTTAGGATTAGATATAGTAGGTATAAGTGAGATGCGCTGGCCGGAAGTAGGAGATTTTTGGAGCGGTGACTATAGGGTAATACACACAGGATCGGTAAATGGAAACGCGGGAGTAGGGATCGTTATGCGGAAGAACGCAGGACAGTGTGTAGATAGCTACCTACAATACAGCGAGAGAGTAATGATGGTTAGGTTAGATTCGAAGCCAGTGGAAACAGTAATAGTGCAAGTATACATGCCTACTTCTAACCACAGCGAGGAAGAGTTAGAAGCCGTTTATTCGGACATAGAGCAGGTAATAGGATTTGTGAAGGGTCATGAAAATTTAATAATAGTAAGAGATAGAATTCTGTGAGAAGCACAAGATGGTAGTCGCGAACACATTGTTCAAGAATCACGCGGTAGGAGGCGGTACACATGGAAAATGCCAGGAGGGATAGACAGGTATCAGATAGACTACATTCTGGTTAGGAAGAGATTTAGAAATCAAGTAAAAGACTGTAAGAGTTATCCAGGAGCAGATGTAGACAGCGATCACAACTTGGTAGTCATGAAAGCTAGATTAAAGTTCAAAAATCTGAAAACCCGGAAGGATAAGAAACGTATAAATGTAGACATATTGAGGGATCAGAATATGAAAGATAAGTTTCAGGAGAAAACAGATCAATTAATAAATAAAACGAGTAAGGACGAAATCAAGAACGCAGAAACTGAGTGGGAGGGTATCAAGAATAGTCTAGCTTCCGCGGCTACGGACGTTTTAGGACACGATAAAAGGGAAGCTAGGAAGCCCTGGATAACGGACGAAATCTTAAACTTAATGCAAAAGAGACGAGGCTACAAAAACAGACGAGACGAAGAAGGACTGAAAACGTATAAGGCAATAAAGTGGGAAATCATTAGAAAATGTAGAAAAGCGAAAGAACAATGGATAGAGGAGAAATGCAAAGAAGTAGAAGATAAGTTGCAAGTAGGTAAGACCGATGAGGCTTACAAAATAATTAAGAGGAACTTCAGGGATGTAGGAACAATAAGTAGAAATGTTAGGAGTCAATCGGGGGACATACTGATCGGAAGAGAGGAGAAAGCGGATAGATGGAAGCAGTACTTAGGAAATTTATACGAGGGCCAGGAATTAGGAGAGATATTAGAGGAAGAATCTAGCATCGATAGGGAAGATGTAGGAAAACCTATATTGAGAGAGGAATTTGAAATAGCACTAAGGGGGCTAAAGAATAATAGAGCGCCGGGTGTAGATAAAATACAGGCGGAAATTTTGAAATATGCGGGACAGAAAGTAGTAAATAGGATGTTTGAACTGGTAAAATACATATACGAAACGGGCGAGATGCCGGAGGATTATAAGAGGAACATTATCGTTACTATACCGAAAAAGAGAGGAGCCGACAAATGCGAGAACTTTAGAACGATTAGCCTAACTTCCCATGCGTCAAAAATCTTAACTAGAATAGTGCAGAAGAGGATGGAAAATAGAGCGGAGGAAATACTAGGAGAAGACCAATTCGGGTTTAGGCGAAATAGGGGAACTCGCGAAGCTATTCTGGCGCTAAGAGTAATGTTAGAGAAAACAATAGAAAAAGGAAAGAACGCTTATATAGGATTTGTAGATTTAGAAAAAGCTTTTGATAACGTAAGATGGGAAAAAATGTTCGAGATACTAAAGAGCGCGGGAATGAAGTATAGAGATAGGAGAGTAGTACACAATCTATACATAGAGCAAACTGCTGTTATAGAAGTAGAAGGGGAAGAAAGGGAAGTAGGTATTAGGAAAGGAGTAAGACAAGGATGTGCGCTATCACCACTAATTTTTAATCTGTACATCGAAGAGGCGATTAATGTGGTAAAAGATAGAGTAGATTTCGGGATTAAAGTACAGGGACAGAAACTAAAAATGCTGAGATTCGCGGATGATATAGCAGTATTAGCATCTAGTAAGGAGGAACTAGAATCAGCATTGAACGAAATGGAGGCAGTGTTGACAGAGGAATACGGAATGAGGGTGAATAAAAACAAAACTAAAGTGTTCGTGTGCAGAGGGCGCGAGAGCAGAGCAAAAACGAAAGTACAAATTAATAATGAAAGATTGGAGGAAGTTAAAGACTTCACTTATTTAGGAAGTAAAATAAATTGGGATGGAAGAAGCGATAAAGACATAAAACAAAGAATAGCGCAGGGTCGAGTAGCTTTTAACAAAAAGAAAGCACTTTTATGCTCGGGGGTAATAAACTTAGAAACAAGGAAGAGATTTTTGAAAACATATGTATGGAGCACGGCACTTTACGGCTGTGAAACCTGGACGGTAGGGGAAGCAAGTAGGAAGAAATTAGAAGCTTTTGAGATGTGGTGTTACCGAAGAATGATGAAAATACCATGGACTGATAGGGTTAGAAACGAAGAAGTATTGGAGAAAGTCGGCGAGAAAAGGAGTATGTGGAAAAACTTAAAGAAGAGAAGAGATAGAATGGTAGGCCACTTGCTGAGACATGGGGGAATAGTCCGCGATATTTTGGAGGCAGAAATAGGAGTGAAGAAAGGCAGAGGTAGGCCTAGATTAGACTACTGCTCGCAAATAGTAAGGGATGTAGGTTGTAGCACAATTAGCGAAATGCGTAGGTTAGCACAAGATAGGAGAAGCTGGAGGTTAGCGTCCAACCAGTCTTAGGACTGATGACCTAATGATGATGATGAAGTAAGGATATTATACTCCACTCCATCTGAATAAAATGCCTTATATAATAAGGACTAAACAAATTAGATCAAAACAGCTATTCTCCTGACTATATGCCAAACGCCGAGCGCTGAATTAAATGACAAAATTAAGTAATTAATTAATTAATAAACGAATAAATAATCATTGAAAATTTGCAATTGGCAATTCTTGCATTATCGAATTGTATGTCATGCCGTAATGCGCATCAGAGGCCGGCCATGCAACGTAATACAAATGTTGCCTGCGTTTTATTGTCTCCTTGTATCTATGGGTTGTTTGTTGCTGCATTCAGTTTATTTACGACAATTTACGCCCCTCGAATAGTATTTCATTTCGCTTAATTATTTGTTTTATGGCAGATTCGAAGTGTAAACATAAGGCGTAAACTTAGACTGCATAAACATGTGTTACAATATTTATAAATATGTATATAAGTCGTTCTCCTGGAGTTGAATACAGAGTATCTCGGTTAAAATTGTAACAGCGTAATAATTCTTTTGTTTTATGTCCGATTTAAATCAAACCCGACTCCAAAGATATAAATCTCCAAGGTCTATTTAAAACCACAAAATCACTGTTAAAAAAATCTGTTCCGAATATATCGTTTTGATAAGTATATTCTGAGTCTGTTGTTTCTACTAAAAAATAATTTTGTAAATTAGTTGTCAAATAAAGTTGGAATTCTGTCTGATTTGTATTCTACCATATTTTATTTCAATTAAAATGCTTATAACTGCGGAAAAAGTGGATTTTTTGACCACCAAAAGACCATGTAAATGTTGGAGAATTACTAATTTATTCGAAAGAACTGGCAAAGTGTGAAATAGACGAGAATAATGCGTGAGGGATCATATTGGAAATGCAGAAAATTTTCAGTTTGTTCAGAAAAAATCCAAGGTGTAGCCTAAGGAGAATGCCCACAATTTTAAATGTATCCAAGGATACAATTGTACCAAAAATGATATTCCTTATTCATACAGTTTTGGTTGTTTGTATAATCTGATTTCTTCCATAAATTAGAAGAAAGAGATGAGAAAAGGCGGTTGAAATATTGCTTTTGGTGCCAGAGTTTTTGAACAACACTATTTTTTTAAATATCTTATTCTCATATCGATATTTAGAACTAGTGGCACAGTTAACTCTCAAAATACTTGAGATTGGTCTATTTAAAGCCTTCATTGAGTTGTAAACTGTCGATATCAGTATTCGAAAAAGATGAACGTGTGTCTGTGGTATTTTTAATGAACAAATAATTAGGCTATTTTTCTTTGCGAAATATTTTCAGATCTTTTTTTTGCAAAGTGAATTTTCCGTCGAAATTAAAAAGTTGTCTATTATTGTATACAAAAATCTGATAGTTTAACTTGCTCAAGCTGCAATCCACAATGGTACGGTAGTACATAATTAGCTAAATGATAACTTTTCTCGAAGATGGATTGGGAGAAATAAGCCCTTTTATTAATTAGCCTTCGAGGTCCCCTGACCTTACGCCCTTGGACTTTTTTTATCTGGTTTCTAAAGAATAAAACTACAAAATGTAGGCACGAAATAGACTATGAATAGAAAATCAGATTGGAGCCAGAATGCAATTGAAATTACGCCTGCAACCCTCCGAAAAATTATGAACAAAAGAAAGCAAATTGATATGCGTTAGGACCGATGGAGGTTTCATTTAGGTACATAATAAACTGTCATAAAACCTATTATTCATTACGATTTTCTTAATTTCTTTCAAATGTTTACAATTTAGATATAATTGTCGTCCACTGTAATATTTTTAATCGTGCGCCCTCTATGTGAAACCACATGTACTGATTATTATAAGGGGGCTCCAAAAGTTAACTATGAACTAAATACGCTGTTATTTTGAAGGAACCTAACCTAACCATAATAAGTAGGCAGTTAGGTTAGGTTCCTTCAAAATAACGGCGTATTTAGTTGTTAATATTCATAGTTAACTTTTGGAGCCCCCGTATACTGACTAGTACATGTGGTTTCATATAAAGGGCGCACTATTACAAATATTGCAATGGACGACAATTTCATGTCAATTGTAAACATATGAAGGAATCTAAGAACATCGTAATAAATAATAGGTTTTATGACGGTTTAATATATGATATGTATAAAGGAAGTGTTGTAGCATCTATTCATATTAATATTAGCCATCTACGTAGTGTGAAGTGAAAATTATTTGATAAGAAAAAGTGGCTCTCGTGCGGAAAAGTGGAAAATCCATTTTTCCGAAAACTGTGCACGAGCGGATGAAACTGAAACCAGATTCGTGTTCAGCACCCTCGAAAATAGGGGAGTAGGAAAAATTTGGTAAACATTTTCAAGACTTTATCACTTCTGTATAATTACCAAAATGGATATGCATGATAAAAAGTAATTTCAAAATATTTAGTTTACCAGAATATTTATAAATCGGAGTTAGCCGAGTTTTAGGTCATTTAAAAAAGGAGAACGAAAGCATGCGAATCTCTCTTAAAAAAATATAAATAAAAAATATTAGAAGACCTCACAATAAACCAATTATATTCTAAACCGATTCTATTATTTCAAACTACATAATTTTTTTTACTACATACATACTTCTGTAGGCTTTAACATAGCTTTATCCAGCTCTAATAAGTTTGTTGATAAAAAGGATGCTCTTTGTTGGGCTGGCTCGTAGCTTCCTATGGACGGACTTGTTAGTTTTTATTTATGCCGTGTTTACTACTACTACTATAACGGGCCTCCCGATGAGCAGCACTCAGACCCCTGAGGGTCCATTGTGCATCCATCCACATTAGCATTCAGTTTATTCATGCAGTAGCATCAGGAACAATGCAGGGGCTACCACCCTGGTGGTTGCGTTTTTTCAGTTCTCAGTCCTCGGAAACTTGTTGACTGGGGTACTTGAACTAGTTAAACCTCAGGGATTCGACCTTGTATTCTATTAGTTTGCACATCCTCGTATTATATGTACAATTAAGCTAAAAAGTAAAAATGTAGCAGAAGTTTTTACATATACCGGGTGGCCCACGAAGTTAGCGATATGTTAATTTATTATAAAATAATGTGGCAGTAAAAATATACAATTCCATAAAATGTTAGTAACAGTAACAGCATCTTCACCATGTATTATAAAATACTTTTTTACTACTTCAAAAACTACTACCTATAGATATAATTAACTCTAATGAAAGTCGATATAAAATTAGTAAAGAAATTTAGAAACGTATAACATTGGACAATAATAACAATAACATTGGAAATAAAATAATTTAAAGTATTAACATATATTACTAATATTGTTAGTAATGTACTTTAATAGTCGTTTAATAACATGTTACGTCAATAACTCTATAAGCAACAACTACTCCTTTTGATATCTGTAAAACCGTTTAAAAAAAATGTCGTGCCACAACTAGCCGTCAACCGACAAAAAAGCCTACCTGATAAAAATTGAAGAGAAAATCATTCACGTCACAACAAGTTAAATTAGGGAGGCGAAGCATGCTATCGATTAAAAAAAATGGACAAATTAAAAAATGGTCTGGTGAACAATTAAAAACACGGAACCCAATCTTGATCAATTCGTTATGGTTGTTTTGTCACATAACGTGCCAGACCTCCTGGTTGCTGCGTACCCTGACAGCCCACCTACCATCGCATGTTTTATTATCTTCACTTATTTGTTTTATTTCACACAATCTCGGCAGGTTGGGGATTAATAACGTTTACAACTATATAAAACTGCTTATCAGTTAACAACTGGTTACATTCCATATACGACTGTGTTAAACATCGTAATATACGGGGTGTTAAGGTTTCGAATTGCAAATCTGTTATGGTCTGTGGAAAATTCGTTTTAAATAAATATAGAGTGCAGTACGGGGTGTTTTAGAACTTCGAAAGGTACTTTTAATAGAGAACTCATTATCAATATGACATTTTAATAATATACATATATTACTCCCGGACTACTCCTGTTGTCGTATTTTGTTAAATAATTTATTTGTACAACAATTGTTTAACAATTTTACTTTCGAAACAATTATGGAACTTTAATGATACTGATGTGCGTATCAAGAACTTGCTGTTTCTCGAAAAGAAAATTCGGAAAATTACTTTTGTCATTAATCCCTTCAACAATAACAGCTACACAGATAGTTACTCTTAACAAAATACGTAATGATTTATATTAAAAATGAACGTGCTTGGTTTAGATCCTGGCTATGATCCTAATGGATAATAGCAGCTTTTGCAGATAAATATATGTATACACAAATATTCTAATTAGAACTAAAAAAATATCAAAAATTTACCAGTTGCTATTACCTTCATATGGGTAATTTTATTACAAACATAAAATATAGAAATACGTAATATATTGCACTTAATGACCTGATTGTATAATACTGTATAAAATAAACAGTTTTAAAACCTTTTTAAACGGACTTTTCCGCGTGTAGAACATCTCTATCTCGAAATTGAATGGCCGAGATAAAATAAACCAACACATAAATGCAGAATATGTGTTTTATGCGACAGTTTTACTTTTTTCAAATAGTCCACCATCGTGTTTTCTCATGACCCATGGACAGGGTGGGGTGTGTCCTAACCACCTCAAAATCAATAAATAATGTCGTCTGGTAGAGGTTCCTAATCAGAATCAGTCGAAACACGATCGATCCGACACGATTTAATTGACTGATCGTGCTAACAAAAAAAAATTCTCAAATAGTCTTACCATTGTACTTTCTCATGACCCATGTACATGGTAGAATGTGTTCTATCCAGCTCAAAATCAATAGGTGTCGTCTGGGATATCCCTAATCAGAATCAGTTAAAACCCGATCGATTCGACACTATTTAGTTGAGTTATCGTGCTAACAAGAATAAATGCCGACGACAACGACGACACACACAGTAAGAAAATTTTAAAAACCATTTTTATTGTTTTTAGGCCGAAAACCGAAATATAAACCCAAAAAAAAACTTTCACTTTTCACTTTTTCTTTACACGATTACATTACTTTTCCGCGTATAGTGAAGTGAGGAAAAGTAAAATAAGTTAAAGTAAAGTAACCAATGTTAAAAATTCTACGTCTTCTTTATATTAAGATAAATAAACCAAAAATGTCAATACATTGATTTAATATAAATATTTGAGAGCTTTGGGTAACTTTAATTTAATCAATCACATCTATTCAAAATACGTGCTATTCTACAGATTAGAACACAGAACAAACTGTCTATTGCGTATAATAGGTAACAACTACAAGCTATTTAAAATCTCGTCTGTAATTGGTTTTCAAATGGCAAAACTTTCGTTGTTGTTTTACCCTCGAATAGATTTGATAGCTATATTTTCAAATGCAGTTGTCTATTAAACCAGTATAAGATGACTTGCCTTTCGTCGATGCTCGTTAAAATGTGTAACCGTTCGTTTTTTATCGTTGACGTATTAAAAAAAAAAGTAGATGTATTAAAAAAAGCGCTAATACCTACATACATAAATTTAAGCGCGATATTAAAATTCACACAACTGAATCTTTAATCATCCTCTTCATACCATATTACAGATACATCAGTCTAGTATTTTATTATAAAATATTAAATAGTGGACGGCAATTGTGGATTTACTATGACGATTTAAGTAAATCAAATTAGATATTAAAACCACAAATCAAGTAAATATAATTTATTACTTTCTCTGAATTTATTAGTATGGCGAATGTCTCACCTGGCTACTTTAATGAGGCGCCATGGTTGTCATTGATTCAGTCATAATAATTATACACTTTTCTATAGCATACAAATGATTAAAATAAGTTACTCATTACTCATTGCGTTACCAAAAGGAGGAACGTCTTAAAGATTTGCCGTAATATAAAAATTATCACGGCTGATATGTTTTCTTTCTCAGTACTTCTAAGTGTTGTTAAAAATCACGAAATTTTGTTCAATCTGAAATATTTTTTTTTTATTTATTTTTGGCATATTTTATAACCTTTTTATTTTTGTTAATGCGAAATTTTACGTTACGAATCTTGTCTGAGGTATTTTACGGACTAGCACAGAACTCTTAAATATATTTGTGATTTGAAGACATTTGAAGAAAAAATATTAATATCGCCATTCAAATAAATATATTACCGGTTTCTGCAGTCTGAAAATCGAATTGACAATCAATGTCAATGGCGAAATTGAATTAAAATTATGGAATAGTGTTTTATTCGTTGAATCTTCAATACGAATACGATTGCACTATTATTTAGACCATATTATTATTATTATGTTTTGTAGGTTTGGGCCTCATCAGCCACCGATCGCATGGATAGTCCCTTGGCGATCCCCTCCTGTCCGGGTCATATTCCAAAAATGCTATCCCATAAAAGGAGTAATTTGGGCACGTCCCTCGCCTTAAGCCTCGTCTTCTAGGATAACAGGGGTCCCTAATATAAGGCACCTCCTCTCCTCCAGTGCAGGGCAGGTGTAAAGAAAATGAATCGAGGTTTCCTCGTCTTCTCTGCAGTATCTGCATGCCGGGCTGTCAGTCAGTCCCAGCTTATGCTTATATGCATTCAGGCTACTATGGTGGCCCGTTATGATTCCTACCAGGATTCTGGCTTTTTGCCTGTTCAATTTAATGAATTCTTGGGCCCATTTCTCAATCTCTGAGTATTCGATGAAGACTTTGGTTATTCGACAACCCGTTACTCTTTCCCATTTTTCTCTCTGCTGGTCTCTTGCCCAGTCATTGATGCGGTCTTTGATCAGATTCCGACTTATTCCCCACTGCAGGTTCTGGTCCATAGAGGTTTTCCCTGGTCCCTAGTTTGGCAAGGTCATCTGCAATTAGATTTCCCGTAATGCCATTAGCCCAGGTATCCATAAGAGTTCCACCGGTCCCTTCCCTGCCAAGTGGTTCAATGCTTCATAGCAATTATAGACCAACTTCGACTTTGTCGTTGCTGAATTCAGGGCTATCAACGCCGCCCTGCTGTCCGAGCAGATACATACCCTCTCCTGGGTCCGATTTTGGTCAGCCCCCAGAACACCGTATGTAATTGCAACTAGCTCGGCCTGAAGTGCGGTAGTGTATTTACCCAGGGGGAAGGTTTTACCTGTCCCATCACGTCGCCTATACACCCCCGCACCCGCTCTGTTCTCACTCTTAGCTCCATCCGTGTACCAGATGTCTCCATTGAGCGGTAATCCAGCTCGACCCTCTATCCAGTCGCTCTTACTGGTGAGGGTGATCTTATATTTCTTGTCAAACAGGAAGTGGACACCCATGCGGTCAGAGGGCATCCATACGAGCCCCTCCTCAGCTAGCTCTCTTGAGAGTCTATTCAGGTTCCCTATCTTCCTGTTCAAGTTTTCCACCCTGTGCATTGCCTTTGCAGCTTCCGCTTTCAGGGTGACAACAAGAGGTGGTATTCCCGTCAGTATCCCCATCGCCTCTATCGGTGTCGATCTTGAGGCTTCGGTTATACTTCTTAGAATCAATCCTCTTAGCTTGTTAAGTCGTTTGACTTCTGACTTTAGACAGGCTCTCTCCCACCAGACCAGTGCTCCATAAGTCAGATTTAGAGCATAAATAATTAGAGTAAAATATTAGCTTACATTTAGGAATATTTAAGTTTATTTTATACATTTTACATTAATGTTGTTATACAAAATCCACAGATTTCTTCTAGGGTCACAACGAGTCCACCTATGCATTAAATATTAAAAATATTTAAAATTAAAGAATTATTGCCATCTAATTAATCAGCATGGCTTCCTGTAGGTGACACTTTATATAATCAAAAAACAACCAACAATAACCTATGAGCAGCATGGCTTCCCGTAGGTTATTGTTTTATTTTTGAAAATAAAAGGCGGTAACCAATTAAGGTTTGTTAATACTGTTTTTCTCAAAAAAAAAAGAAATCGTTCAAGAATGGGAAGGCAAATCCATTTTCCATACCTGTTGGATGTATCGTATTTTGCCTTAGATTTACTTACAAGAATTGACACTATTTCAATAACGAACATACATGTTTATACAAATCTATTATTATAGAGGTAAACATACGTCTAAATTTTCGTCAAAAATATGTACATGCATACATATATCATATCATAACGTTATATACTATAACATAGTGCTGCCTGGAATGGATAATATTAATTTACCAATTTAAAATGTCCAGATGGCGATAAGTACATATCAAATGCAATATTATACTTTATCTAAACAAATATTTTGCCTGTCTGTAGAACAAAACGGTTTGCAGTTACCAATAAGTATTTATTATTCATTAAAAATGTGGAGCGTGCATGTCGACTGGAACTGTATGAATTGAAATTTATACGTATTATATAGAAAATGTCACATGTTTCCACGTAAAACGATTTAATTTTGGTTTATTTATAATCTCATATCAAGTTTCTTTTATCTACTAATTGAAATTTAGCACAAATAATTCTATTGCAGATAGAAATGATATTCACGAATGAGAATCTTAAACTCACTGCTTTTTCTTATGTACATATGTTCATATACAATTCCAAAAATCTCAATTAAAAGACTCTGTATGAAAACACTACTTTTCATCCCTTGTTCGACAATAAATTCTGGACAAGTCATCTGGAAATACTACACTGTTACATGTGAAACGTGATAAAAAATTAAATTCATGATAAAAAATATAAAAAATGTGATAAAAAGTTAAATTTGATATATTTATAATATGTGTTTTCTATTCCCCTTACTTAGTAGCTACTATTTTCCATATATTCGAATTAGTCAATTATTTTTATTATCACATTCTATGAAACAATGAACTCATGATCTCATTGAATACGGTAATTATTTATTTTCAATAAATTGAATAATTTAATTGACGTTACTAAATAGACAATTGAATGTATATTAATGTGTCCTTAATTTTGAGTAAGATTTACAGAGAAATTTTATTTTTTTGTGACAATAGAACGCCATAAAAAAATTATTTACCATATTTCTCACATTTGGTTACAAAATGTTTCAATGTTGAAAAATCGTACTTGTACCTTTAAGCAATGAGGTTGAAGTTCTTGAAAAGAAGAAAGACATATTTTGATCGACATTTGGCCGTTCAAGAAGTATAACTTTGATCCACAGATTTATTTTTCTGTGTTTGTTTTGCTTTGATAAGCAACTAAATGTCATTGTTCCTAAGTATAGTAAAAACTAAAGATCTTGAAATATAGTTATGAGATTCAGATCTTTGATATTTCCTCCTGTTAACACAAATGCTCTCCCCAATGGTTCATTTTGGTATTTTCTAAACTGGACTTTAATATTTTTAAGATATTTTACGTAAATCTATAGGATCCACAGGCCTTACTATCCCGGCCACTTCCATTATAATTGTGTTTATATAATATTATTTATACTTTGAATAAAAAATAATATTCTATTTATATACTCTCGAATAAATATCAAGATTTCATGTAACGATCCTTTATTCTTAATGCTTTAGCTCTTGAAGTTATATCACCTTTTTATATCATATGGACGTAAATAAAAAAAATCCGTCCCTTTTCAATATTAAAACAAAAAATTGACGATTACGAATAAATTCTTTCCCGACAACCTTCATAAATTATTTATACATGCCAATATAAATAACACGAAGTAAACCTGTTGTACGGTCGTAGACAAAATATTGTCTAAAATACATAACAGAAACAGGTGGTTATTTCGCTTACACAATTAGAAAACTCGACTAACGCCTTGTAACTTTCGTGTGCATAATCGCTCAACAATTTCGCAAAGAGCCATTATCATTAATTAATTATGAATTAATCTTCATGAATAACTATTTACATAATTTACTAATCACATTTAACAGTTTAAATAAAAATGAGAGGCTAGTAACCACCCTTATACAGTTCAATGCTTGGATGTCAATTTTTTTTGAAATGACAAATACTTTAAGAAATGCCATCAAATATTTTCAAACTGATTCATATGACGTAGATACCGGAGATACCAAATAAGGCTACAATATTCTAATTTTGAACGAACTAACGCAAAATATATTAAGCAGTATATAAACTATTTTAAGCAGTGTTATTAAATGATGTGTTTCTAATCACGAAATCAAGGGCTTTATATGGTTGATATGTCCAGAGAACGATAGTTTATCATCAAAATACATGCCAATGTCCGTAATACTTTCAGAACGTATTAAAACTGTACCACCAAAAGAATAATCACATATTAGTGGTTACAAGTGGTTACGACAATAAAGGTACATTCTTTTACAGCATTCAATAATGTTTGACATAATGTTTGTTTCATTTCATAAATTGTAAATAAATCGTACTAATCATTAGTTAGCATCTGCCTATATTAGGTATTTCTGTTCTATCTTTTATCCAAATTTACTTTACAACAATCTATGTATTTACGTGTAAAATCCACCAAGTTACCTGGACTAATTTTGGGTAATGATGCCAATCACGTGGAGCTAACCTAGATTGCCTGCTTGGGATAACCTGTGTGTGGGTTTGATTCCCACACAAGTCGGTTTGATTGCATGTGAATCAAACCTACTTTTCAAATTGTCTGTGTTTGTCCGTGTGAATGTCCAGGGTTAGGTTGAAGGAATAGTTTTGTGCCAAACCTCACCACTGTAAAAAACAAAGGCGAAAAATAATACTGGGATTAATCACACGAATATAAAAGAAAAACCCATAAACCACCTCTATGATCTAGAAATTTTTTGGATCCTAACGACGCAAATTATTGTTTTCAAACATTTTTTCCAGTAATTTTATTTCATGAGTTTCATTTTCAAAAGAATAATAATTAAAGAGAAAAATACATTAGATAACTTGTAAGTTAGTAGTTATGCAATATTGTAATTAAAGTTTCGTGAATCAAGGAAGGACAATGTACGCTTGAAGGCTGTAAATTGAAAAAGATAAATAAATAATGAACATACATTAAAGCGAATGAAAAATCATGTCCTAATAGATACTAAACATGAACAAATAAATAAATAATTTTTTAAACGTCGAGGAATTAATGTGATTGTCCAATTACAGAATTATTTATAGTATAATTAGTTATAATTTACGAAATACAACATATTTAAACACAAGCATAAGTAGTGTCAGAGAGAACAATTTAATACTTTAGTAAAGGAAAGATAAAATTTATATTCCTGATCATAGCAAGTTGCCCAAAATATTTTTCGACCCAAAAGATTTGCATCTAACCGACCACGACGAGGACGTATTAGAATTGTCTTATCAATAATAGAACTCGTCTCTTCAATTTTATTGATTATGTTATGAACTGTTAACTCTGTAGGCTCTTCATGTGGTCCAAATTTTGTGCAAATTTTTCTTAATGCTACTGTAAATAATCGCTCACTTTCATAAAACAGTTCCATACAAACTACTCGTTGTTCAACTGTTAATTGCGGCATGTTGACGTCGTATGGTTTGTAGATGATAGTCGTATAATATTAACGCTCTATTTTTGACAGAATATAAATGGCGCGCAATTCAAATCCTATTGTTCCAACTGAGACAACATCTACGACTATACATAAGTAGCAGCACCTTATTGTAAATTCCAATGAAAATACCAATGCGTCAGCACAAAAGTGATCAACACGTACTAACTAAAAAGCCATGGAATTCCGCGTACAGCAATGGTACTATTTAGGATATGCTTAATGGCCTAATGCTAATAGGACCATGTCAAGACAATAGTCATAACATTGATCATGACACATTCAATCTGGTAATGACCTGCTAACTGTTGACGCATTGCGATGTGATTGTTCATAGAATGTCAAGAAGGTCGTATTTAAACTCGAAAATTAAGCATTAAGATTAAGGATAGAAAAATTATAGGGGTAGACCCTATAGATAACTGACTAGCATAAATTTTTGCTAACATAAACTTATGTGGAATGTTAAAACAAAGTGAATGGTTGACAAAGTCGACAAAAATGACTAGACATACCAACTATTCCGCAAGAAATAGCTAGTTAGTATCATGAATAGAGAGAACAAATAGTACCCAAACTAGGATCGGACCCGATTGATGTCAACTGTGGCTGATCGAATGATATAATTTTAGAAATAAAAGCAAAAGCTCAATATAAAAGATGAAATACATATCCTTGATATCATGCATCATTAGAATAGCCGAGGTATGTCACTGTTTCAGTAACATACACGGTGACCTAAATTGCCACATCAGAGTTAATTCTACGTCGGTCGTTGAATGATTTAGAACTACGAGTATGTAGCCTTCAAATATATAAATATGTTGGTACAGGGAAAATGATCGTTCCACATATACTGAGGTTAATGATGTAAAGAGGTTCGCGTAGAGTGCAATTGACATATCGTGTAGATGATTGTCAGGATAATATTGTTGTCATTACTATTTCAAGATATTTCAATACATAACGTAAATGCGTCTGAATATTTGGCTGTTGAATCGACAGCCGACTTTTTCTTGTAGCTATTTACAACTATCTTGTAGTGCGTGAATATTTAGTATCTAATAATAAAATAAATATAAATAATTCATAATTAAATTCACAAGAAAATATTGTAGTTCAAATTCATATGTAATACCTTTTAAAGACGAGTTTTCGTTAATAAATGTGTCTTTAGCTCCCAGTCAAGAGGTCTATAACTAAGTAAATAAGGTATAAAAAGTGGAAAGGCAATGGAATTTAAACAATTATACTGGATAATTAAAGTCACAGATACCAATTATTTTTATAATTTCTAAATAATGATAAACGAAACTTTTTAAACATTTAATATTTTTAGCATAAACTTCAGACTGTTGTAGAAAGCTAGTAATTTCATCACACAAAAAAATATATTTCCTAAATTTCATGTAATATTGCTCAAAAAGCTGTGACACAGCCTTTGTACATATTTTTGTGGAATTTTTGGCTACATGTTAGAAAAAAATATTGCATGTACCTCACAAATGAAACTGACTGTATCATTTTTATTTTAAAACATAATATACTAATGACGTATACATAAATTATCTAAGATATGGCCCGCAAACTTCATTTTTATTTTTATACCTGTATACTACTGAAAACAAACTGCCAATAAACACGAAAAAAACGAAAATTATGTGTTTTTTTCTAGAGGCAACACTAGACATAATAACGATGACATTTTTTTAAACAATGCTAAGATTGTGCCCCTATCTGAACAATCTGATATCTGGACATATTTGAGCGAGTATAAATACAATTCGTTACAAGACTTTTTACCAAATCCTTGTCAATAAAAATACACCAAATTTCCAAATTTTCTAATTAGACTTGAATGTGGAGTAATGAAAATTTCTCCAGTAATTTTTAAGTTATTTATCAATTGGTTATTGAAACTTCCATCAATAAATAATAGTAGATATCCAAGATTATAATATTATAGGCTTTAAAATTTATACAACGACAGGTTGCTTCCTTTTTTATATATTGCGAATGTTAAAAAAATGGGAAACAATCTCTTTGGCAAGTCTGAGGGCAAATACGAACCTTTTATGCAATAAAGATAAATGTGTACTGTTTAAATTGGACTTTAATAAATTGACAAACTCTCCGTATCCCCTACTCTATAAGAATCTTTTCTATTTCCCCAACACTCAACACCTTATCATTTTGTGTGTACAGGTTGTCATAAAAACCGCCGAAAGCCCTAATTCCTGTATTTCTTGTCCAATTTTAAAGTTAACTATTGCTTGTATTGGCAATGACATTACGATAAACAGAAATATGAGCACCAGATTATAGTATTTATATATTTTATAATTAAAGAAGACATACCAGCGTTATGACATGATGTGTTTTTTACAATACATCAAGTATTTTATTACTATATTTGAATATTAAATTAAACGCTTATATCATGAAATTGTCGTTAGCAATTTCATGAGTGATAAAGTAATATAATTTCACTTGACTCACAGAATACGTTTAAGACTATAAATTAGATAAGAACAAAATACGTGCTGTCTGCAGTTGATTTCCAGCAGCCTTGGATTGTTGCAGTAAATAATTGTGTTGGAATGAAATTGACTAACAGGTCAAATGACACAGACAAATTGATATTGTTTACTGAAATTTACATAATGTATGCTCATCGCTTTTGGCTATCAAGGTATTACAAGGAAAGTTTTTAATCGTCCCATTGTAATTAAAAGAAACTTACAACACATTTAAAGATTGATTTAAAAATCGTTTTAGTTGTTTAATCATATGTAATGAAAATGAAATAAACAATTGTCCTCTGACTATAATAATTCTGTACGTGTCATTAAATTAGTACTAAGATTAATATCTAAAGCATGTCGATGTGTTATGTAAATTATTTCATTAATTAAGATATGGCATTTTTACATTTTTTATAATAAGTTGTATAACATTATGTACCACCATAACAAACCATAGTATAAGATTACTCCTTGTACTATGGTTTGTTGCGGTGGTGCATAATTTTATAGAAATTATTATAAAAAATGTAAAAACGTCAGATTTGAGACAAATTCATGCCAACATTTCGCGAATAATACAAAACAAAATATATATTTTTATGCATGTACTATAGAAAAATAATATAATAAAACCTTTTATGTATTTCGGTGAAATTTAGGTAATAATTAATTATTTTTAGTGTTATTTATTCTCTTAGCCTAAAAAAGGGACATTCCTCCTATTTACCATAAGTATAATTATTTAAAAATTGAATCAGTATTGCTTAAATTGCAGGGAAATATACCGAAAATTCCTCTTTACATTATTTATCGATATCTATGATATGAACTGTTACAACAATTAGTCATGACAATTGTTACTAATAGAGAAATAATATTCTACTAGTTATATCGCACAAAATCCAGTTCCTATTTTTTTAAGATTTGGCCAAGTTGTATTCCTTTGTAAATTCTTCATACTTTTTACTAGAACCACTATCATTTACAAATGCGCATGCTTTCTCTAAGTTTCTGTAATACATAAATAACCATTTTATTCTTTCTTTTGCTTCTATAATGATATCGTCCATAAATGTGATAAAAGCTAAAGGATTTAATCCCCCACTTTGCCTCTCTTTCATCGTCAGCTCTTTCGACACCATTTTTCTATTTATCTTCACACCATGTTCTGTATGGTTTTAATAATTTTTGTTCATATTTTTGTTCTCTGTAGACATATTTCCTTTCTCGGTACTCTATCGGAAGCCTTTTCGAAATCAACAAATGCGCAGTGTCTTTCCCTTTTTTAATCAGTTTGTTTTTGTCTGCTATCGTAAATATTTGGTCCTCTACACTTACTTGCCTCCACTCTGTTCAAACAAAATCCACTCTGGTCCTCCATCAGTAATGGCTCTATTTTGTCCCTTAAATTTTCTACAATTTCTACAATTTTCTCGTATAACTTCATAACTTCATCCCTTTAGAAGTGCTACAATAAATTTATCCCTTTAGAATTGCTACAATTCTTATAATTCATTTTTTTATATATTGGCACTATTAGCCCAATTCTCCAGTCATGTAGTATTCTCTTCGATACCTAAGCACTGCTACATAGTTCCAACAAGAATTTCATTTCGTGTCCTTTCATTTATCTTATCATCTCTCAAGTAATTTTGTCCTTGTGTCCTGTGTCCTCCACCTCTCCATAACTTCACGTTCCATAGTAAAAGTATTTTACCTTGATCATTTTTTGTTGCCAGCAAATCTACCTCCTTTCTCCTTTGCAAATTTTTGAGTACCCTATAGAAGAGCTGTTAGTTTCCCCTGCTATCTCTTCAGTTTTCTTTTTCTATAATAACCCTGTATTGTATCTTTTATACAAAATACGTCGGGACTGAATTACAAAATGTATATTTGCACAACTACAACAACCTTCAGCTATATATTTTAGTACAACAGAACTGATGCATGTTGTATGTATTGATTTAACTTCTTCTATGTAAAAACAAATGGATAAAATTATACAAAGGCAGGTTATTAAATTATTTATCAAATTACATTAATTATATATAGTTGTAAGGAGATATTATATATCTCCTTACAACTGCAAGATTTTTCTTAAACTTAGTGATTTCATCTTAATTTGTATGTATGTATTGTATTTATTTAAGTACAAGTAATATAAGTATGAATAGCGTATAATAACGTTCCTACCTCCTTCAACACAACTGTATTATAAATAAAAATATGTAACAACATAATTGTAAATAAAAGTTAAAAATCAGAAAGAGATGACTAACTTGCTACGATAAAATAAAAATCAAATGCGTTCTTACTTAATATATAAATATATTACTATACACGTTTATCATAAGATTTACATACATTTACATAATAACTGTCCCAAGCATTTAAAATGTCAAGTTATGGTTATTACATTTTTCGAGTTGCACACCCTGTAGATCGTACACCATAAGTTATATTATTTGTGTGGATGGTTAAAAATATATAATCTTTTTCCGTAGAAAGCCACTATACATATATATCTTGTATCTAAAGTTTTCGTAATTTTATCAATTTTAATCTAACAAGACGACTATTTATAACTGGCTCCAGCCATACATTTTGTTAACTAATGGCCGTGTCAAAATTCGAGAAGGATTCAATGTTGAATATACAGGGAGGTCCGAAAGTTTATTTCGGATTATTTATTTGGGAATTGTTAATATTTTTCAGAATATGTAAATGCCCATGTACTATTTGGTCGTGAAATGCAAATGACCTGTCGAGATGAATTAATTTCATGCACGTTCCTCTACCGAACGGGTTTTCTATTTTTATTTTTCAATATTTAATGATACAAAGGTGTTGTTTATGTTTTTTCTTATTATGTTTATGAGTTATTACTTATAATATATGTATGTTACTAAATTGCTACATTATTTTTTTAGATTTGGTGATAATTAATACACATACTTTTTCACAAAGTATCTCTAAATTGCAGTTTTACATCATGTTATCACCTCAAACTCTGTTATAAAAAGATGATAGTCAACTAGAGTTATTTTTCTGTCATCTGTGAAGTACAATAATATAAAATTAAGTAGTTAATAGTTCTATTCTAATTTGTTTAAATAATTTAGTAAAAAATGTCACTAGATTGGCATAATTCAATAATTCTTTTGACTTTTTTTCAGTATTAATTTCCTTTATTGTATCTTTCTGTTTACTGTATCTTTCATAGTTTAGTTAATTTTAATTTGATGAAATTAATGTTAATTGACTGTTTCAATTAAATGATAATTCATTATAGCCAAACATTATTTGCTAAAATAAACTAAATTATAAGTTGCCTGATATTGAATGGCATATAATGTGTTCCAAAACAAGCGTTGAAAATAGTTACTATTTCATATTGTAAAAATATAATTTAATAGGTGAGTAGATAAAATGATAAAATAAAGGGAAGGAGAATGAAAAAAAAATGTAATGGGGACAGAATAAATAATACACGTACATTGTGCAGTAAATTATTCTGAATATCCACCTAATGCCCTTAAATCATCAATCAATGCCTATTTTGGGTTTATCTTACAAATTCAGCAATTAAGACATTATAGTGTATTTAAGTTTTAACTCAAACTTTAGAGTGCATTAGAAAAATAATGACATGATCTTCTGTTAAATGTAGAGCAGGTACATATTTTGCCCCTGTTTGACACAAGTATCGTGTCATCAATATTTTTCTAATGAATTTTAAAATCATATTCAAAACCTAAATTCCAAAATACACTACAAAGACTTATTTGCATGATTTTTAAATATTTGAGGTACGTATACGATAATGACAGAATTAATAAGTAGAAGTAGAAAGAGTAAAGTGGAAGATTTAAACAATATACATTTTAATTAATATACAATGAAATAACTGCGAAATAAAACAAATTTTGTTATGCCTCTTATAATGTGGTAATGAGTTGAAAATATTTATTTTAAATTATAAATAATACTTAAATGCGTTCTACTTGTTGGTCCCAACTCTATACGATATAGTAATTATTTGCAATAAAAATTAATACGGAAGCAATTAAATAATAGTCCTAAAAAACGCGGTAATATCTAGCTCATATTGTTTATTATTTTTGATAGCACGGTGGAACAGAAATAGAAATACCTCGAAGTTTTCCATTGGTATATTTTTTAAATAAATTGCTGCAGTAATTCTCTATTTTTATATATACCATTTTTTTATTTGCGTGGAGTGAAAGAAAGTGAAAACAATTAATGAGTTCCATTTTCTAAATTTCCAGAGAAGGATAATGTAAGTTACTACAGAAATAATAATATATTCGAAATACACAAAGAAATCAATCTCGTAAATTCAAAAAGCAAATAAAATGGCCCTACTTACGATGTTAAAATTTACTCGACATAAGTAAATTTTTATATTTTACACATATAACCATAATCATTGTAAACATATTTTTTTAAGTTCGAGGTGAACTACTACATATTATATATTTTTTACGGGATTTCATTTTATGTCAACATTATGGGGCATTTCCTTCTTCTTTTTTATATAGATAACAATTATAGTTTGTGGCGAATGAAAGTGTGGTGTGAAAAAAAGTAAAAACAATTATTTTAGTTCTATGTTCTAAATTTTTAAAGAAAAATAGTTGCATATTTTGTTCACGGTATTCGAAATACATATAGACGTCAATTTCTCAAACTTAAAAATAAAATGGCACCACCTACAATGTTAAACTTATTCTATATAAGAAAATTTTTCAATTTTTCGCCTGTAGCCGTTGTAAAAATATTTTTAAATTTGCCACAAAACACTACACGTGTTATATTCTCTTCGGGACTTCATTCTAGGCCAATATTATGGGACATTAACTAACAGACTTTTTTCTAGAACGTTTCGATACGTTAGGCCGCCCGTTCACCATAATTTTTATATTTTATGTACTTCTTAGAATTTTAAAAGGTTCGAGAGATGCTGGATACGATCGACAGAAGACAAATCTCCGGCCTGCCTCTTTGCCTGACCATCGAGCTCACCAAAAGTAAAGTCCCGTTATGGTACAACACTCATTCTTTGGTTTGCATTTATCGAGAATAATTTTGACTATTAATATAGTATGCTAATTGGGAACTACAAACTAGTAAAATAAAATGATTTCTAATGCGTTTATTTTATTTAAAATAAAATATTTTATTGTTGCAATTTGATAAAAATGTCCGTTGTCAGTTTTGACAAATTTGTATGCATCATATTTTCTATTTTCTATTAAAATAGCTAGTCTTTATAAAAATTGTAAACAATTTTTATGGCATTGGAGAAATTAAAAGTCATTTATTAGTTATTTCAAATCTAACTTTTTGTTGCAAAACTTTTATACTTTTGATTATTTTTACACTTTAAATCAAAATTTCATAGTTAATTTTAAAAATGGAAAACACTAACCAATATAGCACGTCGACTAAAGAATATAGTAATTATAACAGATGTACAGTGTATCCATAAATGCTTCTAGAAATTCATTTTCAACCCAGAATAATCATAATCAGTTTAATGAAGAAGTCGGGACGAGATTTAATCAACTTACAGGATAGTGCCTGTTTGACTGATGATGTCGACACCTTCCAATTGAGAATACTATTTTTTCTCCAGATAAGTGCATGAAATTAGCATTTCAACCAACCAAGAATGTCGAGGCGCCACTATAGATAACCTTAAACTAGAGGTTTCAATAATAATTACAGATATTTTATTATAAAGTAATCCTTTCTCTAGGTTGTTGCAAGTTACACTGTGTTCAGTAAAAGTTTGTCGATTATTGTTGATAAAAGGAGTCTGAAATGAGGTTAGCGGGAATAAGGTCCTAATATGTAATATAAACATAATAGAGTCAATATTGTTGAGATCGTGGAAAAAAAACTGTTCAAAATTTATCTTGATGCGACCAGATTCGAGGCAGTGTTTATATGGATATTCTCTTAGTTATCGTATACATCAACCGCCTGTGATACGCAAAATTTAACTTCATTTATTTAAAAAGTACATAAAATATTTACAAGAGAGTCAATAATCTACGTCAGCGTAATCTTACACGTGGAATAACTAGGGGTCATGATTGGATCATCATTCAAATGTTCCTCCGAGACCCAGGTCTAATAATCTAGCTATCTCTGAACTTATTGGTCTAGCGAATGCAAGAGTACAATATCAGCGTAGGCGGCTAAATCATTTTTAACACTTAGATATGCGCAACAACATTAGTATAGTGATCCAATGAGTTTTTATCATTTGTGATATAAATTCTATTAAAGTATTCGATGAAATCATAACTAAAGCAATGCCATCAACATCATAATTAGTCTTGAAAACTAGGGTGGATCTTGACCAACAAATTTTTAACACCTAGATGTGTGCAACAACATTAGTATGGTGGATTCAATGAGTTTTTATCATCTGTGATATAAATGCTATTGGAGTATTCGATGACATCATAATTAAAGCAATGCCATCAACATATCATTAGTCTTAAAGTCTAAGGTAAATCTTGACTAACTCTAGGGTTAGATTTCATTCAGTTACGTTCTACACATTGACGTTTCAATTCCTAATTATAATAGCAGTTTGTACTTCCTTGTACTTGTTTGTAGGTTCCCCTCCAGTTTGTACTTAACTCTAGACCTAGGCTAGCCCCTCTTTCGATTTCCCACTTAGTGTTTCATAAAATATTGGTTTTGTGGGTTTCATATGATTTATTCTTTCTAAATGGATGGATAGATGGATAGATCTTCATTTATACATTTTTATGTATAGGCGTGTATCAGTTTCCTTATTTCTGTTCTCCTGAGTATCTCTACTCTGTCGGAAGAGGTATATAGTAGCTGAAACAATAAAATTGTATGTAGATGTTGCTTGAAATATTCCTTAATTCAATGGTATTTTAAGAACCAGTTTTGTTTATATATTTTTAATTTTATCTCTATGCAGCACATATTAGCATATATAAAATATTTTTACTATTTCCTGGAAGTAACCTACATATTTATACAAATCCTTGTCTTTATGACAGATATGAGGACATTATTGTTAAAAGTTTTAATTTATTTTATTATTTTGTGAGATTATTGTAATCTTAAACTATAGATTTTCTTGCAAACTAGTAATTTTCAAGATACAGTAACAGTGTTATGTTTATAACTTTTGTATTGTATATTTTCAGTAAATAGGAAATGCACTATATTAATTGCCTAATTCTTATTTTTACTTTTATGCACTCCACTATAAGCGGAAAACTTTTTCTTTACACGATTACATTAATCGTGTAAAGAAAAAGTGAAAAAATTAAACTTTTTTGGGTTTATTTTTCGTTTTTCGGCCTAAGAACAAAAAAAAAATGGTTTTTAATTTTTTTTTGCTGTGTGTGTCGTCATTGTCGGCATTTATTGTTGGTAGCACGATAACTCAACTAAATCGTGTCGGATCGATCGGGTTTTGACTGATTCTGATTGGGGACGTCTCCCAGATGATACCTATTTACTTTGAGGTGGATAGCACACCACCCCCTCCCTTGGGTCTATTTGAGAAATTTTTTTGTTAGCACGATAACTCAACTAAATCGTGTCGAATCGGGTTTTGACTAATTCTGATCGGGGACGTCTCCCAGACGACACCTATTGATTTTGTGGTGTGTGATAGGACACACTCCACCCTGTCCATGGGTCATGAGAAACCACGACGGTGGACTATTTGAAAAATTTTTGTTGTTAACACAACAACTAAGTCATGTCGGATCGATCGGGTTTTAACTGATTCGGATCGGGGACATCTCCCAGACGACACCTATTGATTTTGAGGTGGATAGAACACAGTCTACCATGTTCGTGGGCCATAAGAAAGCACAATGTTGGACTATTTGAGAAATTTGTTTGTTAGCACGATCACTCAATTAAATCGTGTCGGATCGATCGGGTTTCGACTGATTCTGATTAGGGACATCTACCAGACGACATCTATTGATTTTGAGGTGAATAGGACACACCCCACTCTGTTCATGGGTCATGAGAAAGCACGAGGATGAACTGTTTGAAAAAAGTAAAACTGTCGCATAAAATACATATTCTGCATTTATGTGTTGGTTTGTTTTTTCTCGGCCACTCAATTTCGAGATAAAGATGTTCTACGTGCGAAAAGTCCGTTTTAAGGTTTTAAAACTGTTTATCTTTTATCATTTCTTGAGTTCGCAGGGAGGTATTTAAAACAATCGTTTTAAATTGGAAAATGCACATAAATGGCACTTTATAGCAATCAGAAAGGAAATAATATATTCTATTTCATTCGATTTTACTGTTGTATTACTGTTACTGGAGTAGGTTGGAACCTTTGGTGTGAAGATAACACTGACATTGTTTTCCACAAAACACTACACTCGACGTGCGTTTCGCCAACAAAGTTGGCATCATCTCCAGATAATGCTAACTTTGTTGGCGAAACGCGCGTCGAGTGTAATGTATAGTATTTTGTGGAAAACTAAGTCAATATTATTGTATTACTGTTGTATTATTTTGGAAGTCTGTTTTAGTATGTTTCTATGGAAACTATGGACGTTTCTAGGATTCTTCAAAGTTCATATAAATATATGGAAAACAGTAAAGAGAGGATTATGACATGTATTCTCAATGTAATTGCATGTGGTTCTTCTTGTACCCTTTCACTTTCCGTGAAGTGCTTGTTTTTTAATGTACATTTAATAGTGTTATAAATATCTTATAATAGAACGTAAAATATTCGATTATCTGTAATTATTCTACATTCCTATTCGTTAAGCAATGTGCAGCTTTAACAAATTGTACGTATTTACAATTGCTACGTGTGTGTTCGTGAAAACAACGTACTTAACGTGGTAATTTGCAACAGAGTGGTGCAAATTCAAATGATGCAAAACCAACTGAAATTGCTTCCCTTGCAATATTGTTTAGAAAACTTTTATACTTATAAACGCTTTTATAAACATATTTCTTTGTGGCTTACAAGTTACACTGTTGTCCAGCACTATAGGTCTTTGATCACGGTTAAGAATATTTATTTTAGCATATCAGTTAAGGATGATTCGATTATGATAAAAATATGTAGAATATGTATTTGTTTAAACAGTGAGTAGTATACAGAATTGGTTTTATTTGAACTCCCTTTTAAATTATGTTTCTTCTTATATCTATATTGTTTTCAAGAGACAGGGTATTTTTGGGAACCTGAACACCGTGAGGGGTGATGAATGAACATACACAGATTATAAATTTTATTTTATTTACGTACTCTTATAGATCTGAAGATACAAATCACGAAAAAACTTCGGTAAACTACCTATTCCAAGATGTACAATAATCAGAATAGTTTCATCATTTCTAGAAGGTGAGAATTGTAGACATTATCTCTTGAAGTTGCAAAAAGCTCTTATTCTATTATGCTATGAAAACAACATGTTGTTATGGAAATTCTTTTAAGCAATAATAATGACCCTTGCACGATAGTAACAACGTAAAACAAAGAAAAATTGCACCAATTTTGTGCAAATTTATTACATGAAATACATGAAGATGATTCAGGCTATCGTATACATTCCTGAGAAGACAAAAAGGAAAGTCTTAACTTAAAAAATGTTTTAAGTTTAGTTTCTTTTAACTTGAACACTTTCTTGCACTAACTGTTGCTATTGTAGATATGGCGAATTACCTGTTTCCATGAACTCTATATATTTTTTAATTGACTGCTGATATTGAAAAATTGACTGGAACCAATCAATTCAAATTTGGTAAATTGTTTATGCCAGCTATAAAAATTGTGATAATTACATTCAGTGAACTGCATTTTACTGCATGAGATGCAATACTTTTCAGCTTTTCTTTATTTTCATGTAAATATCTAGTCATTTTTTGGTGACTAGATTCTTAGATCCTTAGATTGGTCTTATTTGATAGTTAGATAAAATAACGGGGCTGATCGAACGGACACGACACTTGATTTAACGTTCTTGAAGTCTTTATATACGTAAAATGTGCTTTTGAAGTTGCAGTGGGTGCAGTTTCATAATAAATAAATAAATATATAAATAAATAAATAAATAAATAAATAAATAAATAAATAAATAAATAAATAAATAAATAAATAAATAAATAAATAAATAAATAAATAAATAAATAAATAAATAAATAAATAAATAAATAAATAAATAAATAAATAAATAAATAAATAAATAAATAAATAAAAATGATAGTATAATTCATCATAAGTTGCCAAGATATTAGTTAACAAGACCCATTTAACGGTTCAATTTTAGACTTCTAAGAATTGGAGTGATATATTATACAACTACATACTATTGTCATTCACGTTATCAAAACCATTTAGTCTGTTTAAGAACAATAGATACAAAAACGTTGTTAATTAGTAATTCTGTTGTGGGAAAATGTATGATAAACAGTCTTCATTTATAATTGACCAGACGAGAGTATTTAGATGATAAATAGTACATGATAAGGCAAATAGTAAGCAACATACTTCTTTGTACCGATATACGTATTCCAATCCCTTGCACCGATATCCAATATCTTACAAGAAATAACTTCACTACAATTGTTTTTTTTTAACAATTCTCATATTTCTAAGATTCAAACTATATAATTTAAGTTGTTACTGAAATCTTTGATCCTGCTGAAATCTTGCTATGTAACCACTGTAATGTCATTAATGTTTTTCGAATGGTAATCCTCTTTTCATATAGACGTTATTTTTGAAGTTTGTAGTTGAATCATTACAAAATTAACTAATTTTATTTCCACACGTATCTTCGTGCTGTATCAATAGAATCAAAAATAAAACTGTTAATATTTGGCAACATTCTATATTTTAGTATTTCATTTTTTTTTATTATCTTAAATTTAAAGTCCCTAACTTCATTATACATAAAAAGATCTGACAATCTTCTATTGTAAATGGGATTTATTGTTGTCCCTTTTCTCACTAAGGTTTAAAGTTTAAAGATTGTTTTGTTATAAAAATTAATTTATTAATATAAATATGACCGAAAAAGTCCAACATTGTATAACTTGTTTATTTAAGGAAATATATTTAAATTTATTCAAACCGTTCAATAAATCAGAATACTGAACGCAAAATGAAGACAATTTCGTGCTACCAACAATGAGCTAACTGTAACGAAATTTAAACTGAATGTTTGTTTAGAAAATCTAGAAAACCAATACAGTTTGAGGTTTTGAAATACAGATTCAGCTTTGGTAATAAATTTAAGACACTAAGAATGCATCCATAAGAGTCAATTGGTCTAAAAATTAATTGCAACCGATATAATTATAAATTAAAATGCTACAATTTCAGTGAAGGTACTATAACAAATTGATTGGTATGGTGGTTGACATAATCGCCACAATTGTTGTTAATTGGCTGATTATAATTCAGAGTGAATGAGAATAATTTAACGTTGTATTAGAGAAGAAATCATAATAACTACCCATTACCTACAAAATCAATAAACATATGCTACCTACATTATCCCTTCATCTTCAGATAGGTAGATTAAAAGAAATGACACAATAAAACTAGGAAATGCTTAAATTTTACCCTCAATATATTACCTTTCCAAATATGTTTTTGAGGGTTACTTTTTAAATAAGGCTATCTGAAATTTTAATACATAATATGAAAGGAGCGGAGAAAATATTAGAGTAGAGAATTTACATTTCCAAGTATGTTCTTGAGGGTTACTTTTTAAGCAAGGCTATCTGAAATTTTAATAGGTACATAATATGAAAATAGCGAAGTAAACATAATGGAATAGAGAATTGAAATAATTTCTCGCGAGTTCTTATTTTTTTTTTTATTATTTCTAGCTCTTTATTCTAGCTTCTTATTCTCTTATTTAGTATTACCAATGTATCTGATGATACATTGGTAATACTAAATAAGTACTTCTATCCAATATTTTGATGTTTTTAAAAACAATTCTTGATTTGGGTTACTGTAAAAGTGCTTATTATTGCGTGTATCCATATTTGGCATATTTTTTATGTCCTTTAGCTCGAAATAGGATGCGCCGACCTATTTGACCAATATAATTTCATTCATATATATACTTATACACGTAAATTAGTAGGCAGCTGATGTTAATAATCTATCCAAACATCTTGTTGGGTAGATCAGTATCTCCTTTATATTATACACTGTTGAAGTTGTACTATTTTCTTGGATAATACTGTTCTTTAGTTTATTGGTTACTTCAGAGGCATAAGATAGATATGCATAAGTTGTTGGCGCCTCCTGTTTCTCTATTTTTCTTTTCTAATTCTTGACTATGTTGTGTTTGTATTCATTCTCGTCCAAATATTTTTGGGAAGTGTTTCAGGATAGAAGAGTCTCTACATTGTAAACCACTGAAATTGCATTATTTTCCTGAGCAAAACTGTTCTTTAACCTACGGGTTACTTCAGAGGCACAAGATAGATAAGCATAAGTTGTTGGCGCCTCCCATTTTTCTATTTTTCTTTTCTAATTCTTGGCTATGTTCTGTTTGCATTCATTCTTGTTCAAATATCTTTGGGAAGTGTTTCAAGATAGAAGAATCTGTATTGTAAACCACTGAAATCGTACTATTTTCTTGAGTAAAACTGTTCTTTAACCTATAGGTTACTTCAGAAGCACAAGATAGATACGCATAAGTTGTTGGCGCTTCCTGCTTTTCTATTCTTCTTTTCTAATTCCTGGGCTGTATTATGTTTGTATTCATTCTCGTCCAGAGATATTTAGGAAATGTTTCAGGTGTAATTCAGTCATAATATATTATCTTTCTATTCTTCTTTTCTATCTTTTGGTCCTGGGATTTTTGGATTTCTATCTCTTCAGGTCTACTTTGATCATCACATAAATTTTTAGTTTTGTACATTATTGCGTTTTAATTAAACACGTCTTCTGTTCTGTATTTATTCTTCCAGAGAACGCCATCTTGCTCACTTTCCATTGTATCCGTGATGTTTGAATGTTATTTATTCAAATAGTGAATTCAGTAATACATTTTAATAATTGTATTTTCGTTGATAGTTAAGTTAATACTGTAAATTTGGTGCTAATTTATAATTTTGCATAGCTTCCGTGATAGTTCCAAAATAGGAGTTATCATTTAAAATAATTATTAATAAAATATTCTGGTATGTAAACTAAATTAAAGAGATTCTTTAATTTAGCTTGCATACGTTCCGGTGGCTATTTTGTCGAAAAATCGACTGATTAAAATCCTGAATTATATCTATGTTAAGTGTTCACACAATATATATTTTAAGAAATTGTCATCAATTTAAATGGTATATGGGCAACTAAAAAAATCTGGAATTAATATTACCTCTCTCATTTTAGTAGGTACTTGAGTAAAATATATGAGGCACTGTAATTTTTGTACAAAACGCGTGATATCTTTCCTGTTTGTCTTATAAATGCTGGTTTTGAAGTTAAAGCTATAATTATCCGTGTGTACTTTGAGTGGTTTACTTCTGTTTTATAACCGGCTTGCGAGCAGCTTGAACAAATTTTAAATCTTCAACCCTTCCCGTACTTCCTTGTCAAAGATACACACATGTTTCACTGCAGTCGAGTTTCTCTTTGTTTTATTTATTTCCGTAATTATAATTCTCCACTTTCATGTTTATGTGTGCGCGTGTGAAATATATTTAATTGTCATTGCTCTATTAACAGTTATTACTGTTGAACTCGGGCAAGGAAGCGATTAATGCTTTCTGCGTTTTAATGTTGGCCTCTCGAAATCGGATACGTTTTTTTTTATGTAAATATATTGGATGCTTTTTTCATAAACTGCGGTTTACTGTTTACTTGGATTACCTAACGGATGGGGTGAGAAAATAAAAAAAAAACTACGGCTAAAGTGTCACTTATAAATATATTTAAATACCTATAGTGTATCCGTATTTAAAAAATAAACAGTTTTAAAACCTTAAAATTGACTTTTCCGCACGTAGAACATCTCTATCTCGAAACTGAGTGGCCGAGAACAAATAAACCAACACATAAATGCAGAATATGTGTTTTATGCGACAGTTTTCTGTGAGACAGTGAGACTTTTCTCAAATAGTCCACAATCGTGCTTTCTCATGATCCATGAACAGGGTGGAGTGTGTCCTATCCACCTCAAAACCAATAGATGTCGTCTGGTAGATGTCCCTAATCAGAATCAGTCGAAACCCGATCGATCCGACACGATTTAATTGAGTGATCGTGCTAACAAAAAAAATTTCTCAACTAGTCCACCATTGTGCTTTCTCATGACCCATGCACATGGTAGAGTATGTTCTATCCACTTCAAAATCAATAGGTATCATCTGGGAGACGTCCTCGATCAGAATCAATCAAAACCCGATCAATCCGACAGGATTTAGTTGAGTTATCGTGTTAACAAAAAGAAAATCTCAAATAGTCCACCGTCATGCTTTCTCATGGCCTATGGATAGGGTGGGGTGTGCCCTATCCATCTCAAAATCAATAGATGTCGTTTGGGAGACGTTCCCGATCAGAATCAGTCAAAACTCGATCGACCCTACATGATTTAGTTGAGTTATCGTATTAACAAAAAAAATTTCTCAAATAGTCCACCATCGTGCTTTCTCATAACCCATGGACAGGGTGGGGTGTGTTCTATCCACTTCAAAATCAATAGATGTGTTCTGGAAATCGTCCCCGATCAGAATTAGTCAAACCCAAGCGATCCGACACGATTTAATTGAATTATCGTGCTAACAAAAATATTTCTCAAATAAACCCATGGACAGGGTGAGGTGTGTTCTATCCACCTCAAAATCAATAGGTGTCATCTGAGAGACGTCTCCGATCAGAATCAGTCAAAACCCGATTCATCCGACACGATATAGTTGAGTTATCGTGCTAACAAGATTTAATGCCAACGACAACAACGACACACATACAGACAAAAATTTTTTAAAAACCATTTGTTTTTGTTTTTAGGCCGAAAAACGAAAAATAAACGAAAACATTTTTTTTACGCTGTTCCTTACACGATTACATTACTTTTCCGCTAGTATAGTTGAGCGCGGAAAAGTAATATCTATAATTTAACTAATATAATGAGTAAGAAAACTGAAGATCAGTTTCCACAAAACTGCTGCAAGAAGCTGGGACAAATGACGAAGAAATATACTCTCTACTTAAGGAAGATCAATATCCAACTGAATTATGTCAACACTTCACGATAAACGAAGTTCAGATGGTAATAAATAGTCTGAATATAAAAAATCATAATCACGAGTCAAATTATGAAAGAACTTCCAAGAAAAGGAGTATAGCTTGTCAGGAATAGGAACAAGTCTTAAAACTGCGATGGACCGCCCACAAGGTACGCAGTAAATAGCCTGCTTTTTACCCAGTCCCATTGAGATCTTTGCAGAATAAATGTCGATGAATATATATTGAATGTGAATGTACACAGAGTTCGATTTGGCCGCGCGTAAAGTGCATCCTTTTCCCTCCGAATGTTGCCTCACTCTTTCTTCTACACATATTTAGAGAATCTCACACTTTTTCCTATTCTTAACGAGCCGTAGTTATGCTAACTCAGTTGTTCAACGCATATTTAGATTCAAACACTTTCCAGCTCAATGGAAGATTGCTGAAGTTATCGTCATTCATAAATCCGAAGAACCATCAACGATCGACCTCTTATCGATCCATTAGTCTATTGCAAGTTATATGAGAAATTCAAAAAAAAGCTAACATTGGGATTGATTGATTTTGCCGTAGAAAGGAGGTAATACCGGAAGCCCAATTCGAAGGAGTTTCGCCAAAAACATTCTACGATCGAACAGTGGCATCGAATAATCAGAACAATAAACAGTCCATTTTAAAATAAATGTTATTGTACGTCAATATTTTTAGATGTCAGCCAAGCCTTTGATAAGGTTTGCCATGATGGTCTTCTGTAGAAACTAAACATTCACATACAAGAGACAATGTGCTTTATCATATCATTTTCATTAAGTTATACGGGTATTTTCGAGTACGATAAGAAGAACTATCTAAACTACATCCGATTAAATTAAGGGTCTCCTAGGGAAATGACTTGGTTATAATTGTGTATCTACTATTTACAGCCAATGTTCCATCAATTGACAGCAGTATCACCTGAACATTTGCAGATGAGGCAATCCCGGCAGTAAACCGAAATCCTATAGTAGCGACAGTAACCCTACAAAACAGCTTGAATAAAATAAAAATATAGGCCAACATATGGAGGATTAAACAAAGTCGGTAAATTTCAAAAACAGATAATGTAAAATCACTTATCATGACACTCATATTTGAAAGAAAACAACTAGCTTCTAAATGGAAAAAACTACAGGCTTCTAGGAAGAAAATCACAGCCCCACTTTGTAATAAATTAGTGGCATACAGCCTACATAATTATCAAACCAGTGTGAACCTATGAGATCCAACTGTGGGAGATAGCATCCACGTCAAATATTTCCAATATAGAGCGGCTTCAATCAAAAGTGCTGCGTTGCATGGTAGATGCTTTTTGGTTTATAATCAACAGAGACATACATAATGATTTAAAATGCCCTGTATCATGGAAGTGATCAAACAACTCAGCAAAAAGCATGTTGAACGTCTCGAACATCACCCAAACATATTGTCAATAAACCTACTGGACAATAGTGAACAAACGCCAAACGCAAAAAAAATAAGGACGCCACTGGATTTATCCATCGAACAATAAATTTCTTATAAACAAAAGTGAAGTAAAATAATATCACACTGTAATATCTTATATAGGGACTTAGCCATTGGATTACTTCTTCTTATTATTATGTTCTTAAGTTTAACATATGCTTATTGCCATTGTAATTAACAGATGACATAGTAGTCATTACACAAAAACAAGTTTTCCGCCAATACTGAAAGACTACACGTTTCTAGACACGCATTTCGCCAACCAAGTTGATACCGTTGGAAGATTAAAACTCAGTTTTTTTAATCATCTCCCGATTATGCCTACTCGGTTACTGAAACGCGCTTCGAGAAACATATAATCTTTCTTTGTTCGTTGGAAAGTGGTTTCCTGTTTTTGTTGCAGACTCAAAGGTTGCAGCTCCTTTCCAGGAATATAGTGAATATAATATATGTACTTTAAACTAAAAATATACTTGTTTCATTTTAATTTTAATTAAAGTAACCATCCACTGCTACATAAAATTTAATTATGTTATGTAATTAACAGAAGTATTTAATAACTATTTTGCAGAAAGATATGTGGAAAATTTCTTATATCATGGGAATTAAAGCAAAATTTCAAAATCAGTTTGCTTAAAATGTAACACAAATGTAATTAAATGATTTTTTGAAAATACGTGACTTTTTCTTTTTGTAAAAAATCATTTACTGAAAAATTTGTCAGTCGATATATTTTTTAAAGTATTCGGAATTAACAGTACATATTAACGATTTTTTGTTTATCGTTTATGAGAAGCCAGCCAATACAAATAAAACCAGTACGACTTGTTTTGATAGAAATTTTAAAGTTGTTCAAAATGTCCTACATTAACAATTCGACAAGCGGCACGCGTGTAAATACTTTGTATTGTTTAATAATTTCCGGGCAGATTTTTTAAAATTTCGATTCAAATTCGTTATTTCAGATCCTGTAGATCGTTTAGTCTATTAAAATTGACTCGCAATTTTTAGTAACACCATAATAATAAAATCAAGAGGACCAAATCAGCTTAATGTAGTGGCCATTCCCTTGGAATCCATTGTTCTATCCATTTGTCAAAGGAAGTATCATCGTGGAATGACGGGACATCAACACCAAAAAGAGGAAGAACACCTTATTGGAACCAATTTTTTTGGTGGGAAATATAATCATTCTCATTGTTTGAATAGACTAGTAATAAAGGTGGAACATAGAAACGTGGAAAATTTAAATATTTAGCAGCAGTAACATTTTTCTCAAGGAAATAAGGTCCCAAAAACGATTTGCTATAATTTAAACCCATATACTTATTTGACTTTAATCCTCGCTAAGCATTTCTTGGATTCATTGACAATGTTGAGATCAGTATCTATAATTATGATGCCCTGTTCTGTTCAAAAATATGTTTATAAAATATCGTCTCTAAATTGTATGCGACAATCTCTATCATCATCATTCGATTCTTGTTCTAAATGCAATTTAAACCCAGTTGTCTGATAGAAGTGTTAGTGTAATTTAATGTTTTTACTGACATGAGTTCTTGTTTACCAAAGTAAATTTTTTACACCACTGGTATCCGAAAATGTTTGAGTTAATCTACTTACTATGAATCTTATTAAATAGGGAGGCTATCAAGATATTGTTGGTTACCCAAGCATCGTTAAGACGTCAATTCTCGTTCAGCTAAACCTGCTAAACTAACCATTTTTATTCACACTTTCGATTTTGAAAATAAAACTAATATACGGTACAAAAACTAATGTTTAATCAAAATGTCTACTATTGTAGATCCCCGATATGAGATACATCTATAGTTACAAAGCATTTCTATTTTTCAGTTTAATCGTATTTTATAATTTTAAATTTAAAACCTGTCTTATAAACGATAAGCCCCAAGATCAACACCGATCGAGGCGATGGGGATACTGACGGGGATACCACCTCTTGATGTCATCCTGAAAGCGGAAGCCGCAAAGGCAATACACAGAGTGGGAAACATGAATAGGAAGGTAAGGGACCTGAATAGACTCTCAAGAGAGCTAGCTGAGGAGGGACTCCTATGGATGCCCTCTGACAGTACGGGTGTCCACTTCCTGTTTGACAAGAAATATAAGATCACCCTCACCAGTAAGACCGACTGGATGGAGGGTCGAGCTGGATTGCCGCTCAATGGAGACATCTGGTACACGGATGGAGCCAAGAGTGGGAACAGAGCGGATGCGGGGGTGTATAGGCGACGCGACGGGATAGGTAAAACCTTCCCCTTGGGCAAATACACTACCGCACTCCAGGCCGAGCTAGTTGGAATTACATACGGTGTTCTGGGGGCGGACGAAAATCGGACCCAGGAGAAGGTATGTATCTGCTCGGATAGCAGTGCGGCGTTGGCAGCCCTGAATTCAGCAACGACAAAGTCGAAGCTGGTCTATAATTGCTATGAAGCATTGAACCACTTGGCAGGGAAGGGACCGGTGGAACTCTTATGGATACCTGGGCACAATGGCATTAAGGGAAATCTAATTGCAGATGACCTTGCCAGACTAGGGACCAGAGAAAACCTCTATGGACCAGAACCTGCAGTGGGAATAAGTCGGAATCTGATCAGAGACCGCATCAATGGCTGGGAAAGAGACCAGCACAATAAAAGATGGAGAGGAGTAACGGGTTGTCGAATAACCAAACTCTTCATCGAATACTCAGAGATTGAGAAATGGGCCCAAGAATTCATTAAATTGAACAGGCACAAAGCCAGAACTCTGGTGGGAATCATAACGGGCCACCATAGTAGCCTGAATGCATATAAGCACAAGCTGAGGCTGACTGATAGCCCGGCCTGCAGATACTGTAAAGAAGACGAGGAAACCTCGATTCATCTTCTTTACATCTGCCCCGCACTGGAGGAGAAGAGGTATCTTATATTAGGGACCCCTGTTATCCTAGAGGAGGCGAGGCTTAAGGCGGGGGACGTGCCTAAATTGCTCCTTTTATGGGATAGCATTTTTGGATAATGACCCGGATAAGAGGGGATCGCCAAGGGACTACCCATGCGATCAGTGGCTGATGAGGCCCAAACTTATATAATATAATAATATAAACGATAAATAGAGAACTAATATAGATTACTGGTATACTTGGAAAACTACAAAAATGGGGGGAGGGGGGTTGAAATTTAACATAAACTATGATGACGTAAACGCGAAATCCTAAAAAAAAAAAGGCTGATTCATTAAAAAATAAAGTTGATGTATTTCTGCGTTCTTTAAAACGTTATTTGAAAACAAAAGAATATTGTGCAAAACTTCATCACCACTCTGTATAGTACCTATCACGAAGCATAAAAATATTGTTTAAGCAAATTACTGACAACATTTTTTACTGTGCAAATAAGGATATAGATGCCCAGTGCATTTAATTAAAATATTTTAACAAGGTACACATCTTCAAACGAAATATATTGCCAAAGCTCATATTTCAATTATGACAGGATAGTTGTGAGGGTGAAAAGTTGTAGCTAACAAGGGGTATAACCTGTACATATTTATTTCCAAGACAGGTTAGAGACATCTCATTTATAACATCAATTTGTAATCCGCATTTTATTTTTTCTAAAATTATCTAAGCATTTTTAAAAGTCACTTCTCTACCCACATCCCTTATAATAAGAATAAGTAACTAATACGAATCGTCAGCTAAATGTATTGCTGTTGTAGTGCATATGTGCAAGCTAAGAGAATATCCGAAGATTATGTTACAAATTATGTTATCTCGGATACGGATTTAATAGTTGAAATGAATTTTGGCGTCATCACCTGCAAATGATTAAATATTACCAAAACTTACTGAGTACTTCTTTGAGTACAATATGATATATTCTTTTTGTTTTCTTGAACGTAGGTTTCGATTATGTTGCATATTTTTTCTAAAGATTGTTGCTGCTGATGAATTACACTAGGAACAAAATAAATATGTTACCACAAATTTAAGATCGGTTTCTGAGTACTCGAGGATCCTAATTTCACATTATATCTTCATCCTCCTGAAATTGCTTATTCTCAGCATCAATAGTTTGTTTGTGTCGATTTTAAAATGGTCACCATATTTTTGACTGCAAAATGGATATATCAAATCATGGTGGATATATCAAATATCCTTGCCATCTCTGTTTATGGAAAAGTCGTGCATTGGCAGCAAACTGTTTGGTCTTTGAGAGACGCTACGGCCATTGAAAGCGTCAACCCAACATTGTCACGAGCCACTAATTAAAAAAAAACACCTCTTCACATCAATCTGGATTTAATGAAATAGTTTGTAAAAGCTAAATCAATGGATAAATCAAGTGATTGTTTTAAATTCATTTGCCAAGCATTTTCAGCACTCGATATGGAAAAATTAAAAGCAGGGAACACGGCCCAAAAATTCGAAAACTGGTAAAAGATCTAAATTTTAACAGATATATGACCGTTGTTGAATGTGATGCATTGTTTAGTTATCTAGTTGTAATTTAATTTTTTTTTTTTTTTGAGTACATAAGATGCTAAAATATTTTGAAAAATTGGGAACCAATGTGAGCATTAAATTACATTTTTTGCAGTCACTTGACAAATTTCGTTCTAACTTAGGATATTATAGTAAGGAACAAGGTGAGCGGTTTCATCAGAATATTCGAATAACGGAAGAAAGGTATCAAGGAAAGTGGGATCGTCACATGATGGCTGATTACTGCTGGAGTCTGCAGAGAGACTGTTCACACAGCAAAAATATTAAAGAAAATCATACAAAGAAACTTTTTAATAATGTTTTATATTTTCTGCATGAATTTCTTTATTTTATTGTTAGATTTAGATTTATAAAAAAATTCAAAACAAGAGAAATTGCCTATTTTATTTTGTTTTTCTTACTTTGCATTAATATTTTTCATGTACAGTATGTTTATTTCAGAAACTAGAGTCGATCAAGAAGAGGTAATGCCATTTTCAGCATCAGTTCATCAGACTGTTCCCCAGTATTATCTTTCCAGTAAAATGTAATATTTTCGAGAACGGGATTTTGTGTAAATATACCGTTCTTTCATTTTTTTACTAGACAGCAAGTCAATCGGTCGATTTCGTATAATGTGTAGGGAGGGGACGCGGCCGGTACACGCCCTGCTTCAGGTTGTCCAGTGTCGATAATTAGCGGCGCTACGACAGTTACGTTCTACACGTGAGGGAGTGTACATCGTATTTGTAACGGGGAAAAACTTTTACGTGAGAAGTGATGTTGATGGGTTTACTGTTAAAAGATGATCAAGGTATTTAAAGAAAAAATATCTTGGCCATATTTAACAGCAAACTATGATCTTTTTGCATTATTTTTATAATTGGTTTTGCATTAAAAAAAGTGCCTTCTAATAAAACGTTAGAATGCACTTAGTAAAAAAAAAATAAATAGCTTCTCTTAAAATAATTAAAAATAAAATACAAACTCTTAAAACTTAAAAAATATCCCCTTGAATAGGAAAAAAAAAATTAAAGAAAAGTTTCGAAGATGCCTCCGTCTTGCGCCAAACAATAACCCAACCTGTCGTAAAATTCTGAACGAACGTTGGTCAGCATAAGAGGGCTAATAGTTTAAAATAAATTTTCAATATTAGCCCTCAGTTGATTTAAATTATTAGCTCTTTCATGAGGATGCCCGTATAACTTTGATTTAATATACCCCCATAAGAAAAAATCATTAGGGGCCAAGTCTGGCGATCTTGGTGGCCATTGAATTACGCCTCTCGTAGATAAAATTATTTGGGGGAGTATCGTATTCAAATAGTCAATGACTATTCTTGAGTTATGGGCCGGACACCCATCGTGCTGGAACCAAACGTTGTCAAAATTGGGGTTAATGTTTGCCAATGCAGGAACAATTTGGTTTTGAAGAAGATTCAAATAAGTCTCCCCATTTAAATTTCCATCAATAAAGAATGGTTCAATAATATCATTCCCATAAATACCAGCCCAAACATTCAATTTTTCGGGATATTGTGTCCTTGTATTTAACAGACGATACTGATTTTCAATAGCCCAATACCGTAGAATTGATGGATTATGCCTACCATATAACAGAAACGTGGATTCATCGGTGAACACGATGTTATAAATAAAATTGTCATCCGCATTTGCTAGTTCCATTACCGTGTTACAATATTCCATTCTACGGTACTGGTCTTCATCGAAAATTTCTTGATGGGCTTCGTATTTATAGGAATGATATTTATTTTTCTTTGAAATTTTGTGAATTTTACCCACACTAAAACCAGTCTCCTCGGAAATTTTTGGGATAGAAATATTTGAATCTTCTTCTACTATTGCACACACCATTAATTCCTGCATTTCAGCATCCTCGTTAATTCTAGGTGTCTTGTGGCATTTACAACCTAAAATGCATCCCGTTGACTTAAACTTTTCGACTACTGTATGTAATACTCTACGATATAGTGTTCAAGGCAGGGATCGGACGATTTACATATTTGACTGAGAAAAGGTCCCTTATTGCACGTAATGAATGTCCTTGAAGAGATCATGATATCAAATCAATTTTTTCCTCAAGTGAGTACGTCATAATTACTAAGTTTAGAATTAAAAGAATCTATTTAAAATTACACGTTTTACTGCGAAGTTCACTCGTCTAAATGCCAAACACGTATGCGACGGTAAATGTGAAATCTAAGTCGTCGAGCATCACGACGTACGGCCGGTCTCCTCACCTGAGCGGTGGCTAATTTTCCGAGAAGGACCGAACGGTGGAACCTATGTACAATTTTAAAATGAAAGCACGGTACATAGTTTTCAATTCTTTATTTTCAGTTCTAAGTAAAGTTTCTTAAAAAATAAGAAAAATCGGCAGTTCAATAAGTGTACATTGTATATAATACAACAAAATTAAATATGTATAATAATTCTTTAATTAACTTTTCCCAAGATATGTTCACAAGATGTCCTACATAAATTATTTCTGAATCGAATAGGATAAATGAGCATTAGTTTATATTCTATTGATTGTACTGTACTAAAATACATTGTATACTGACTTAAATATCATGTTTCAACTCCTACCAGTTTATAATTAAGTTTCTTAAAGTACGTTTTCTAATATTTCTAACCGGCCACAGCTATAATAGGCAATTCATCAGTTGCGAAGAATTTTAAGAAAAAATTCCAAAATATTCTATTGAAAGAGGCAGATAGAAAAGGCTCACATGCCATCTACTTGTATTCGCCTAGCAACAACAGTTATTTAAAACTTGTTCTTACGAGACGATAAAAAAATTTCAACAATTTTTATTAACTAATGTATTAATTAATTAACGGAGATATTAATGTCACTTTTATGTGAGCTTTTACTGTTTTAATTAATTTGTACTTCTAAACATATGTTTCACCATTATCACATCTTTGTCATCTTAACTGGTTTATTATTCGACTGTGTCCTGTATAGAGAGTGTCACACAGTAAATTTATACGGTATGTAAATTCGTAAATTTTCTTTTGATGTTTTGTTAAAGTGTTATCAGATGGATGCACGTGATAGTTGGTCATATCGTATAAGATGCCTTACAATTTATCTCAAAATTAGATATTTCAATATATTCTTAATCTTAATCTAATTAATGTATAATCTTCAAGACACTGTAAACACTTAAACACAATAGTTTAAAAATTAATATGGTTTGCATCTGTTTCCAGTAATTATATTTTCAACATCCAGAAGTCTTACTATTAGATACTATATTGTTATATACTATTGTACTACTGTATATTGTTATATGCTATATCACTTTTCCGCATTCACCTATACCAGAGCGGAAAAGTAATGTAATCGTGTAAAGAAAAGTGTAAAAAAGATTTTTTTCTAGCGTTTATTTTTCGTTTTTTGGCCTAAGAACAAAAAAAAATGGTCTACCAGCCGACATCTATTGATTTTGAGGTGAAAGCATGAGAAAGCACGATGGTGGACTATTTGAAAAAAGTAAAACTGTCGCATGAAACACATATTCTGCATTTATGTGTTGGTTTATTTTTTTTTTCGGCCACTCAATTTCGAGATAGAGATGTTCCACGTGCGGAAAAGTCCGTTTTAAGGTTTTAAAACTGTGTATTATTACACAGTAAATACCTAATTCACTATATTATTAATCAAATTATTATAATTTGGATAAACAAGTAATCATACATATATCAATACCAAATATTAGTAAAATTTATTAAAATCAAGTCAAACTCTTAAAATTAATGTATCTTTATACCTTAGTTAGTTATTTCATAACTAAAATATCGCTTTATCAATTTTATATCACTGTTATCTGAAATTTTAGCTGTATTACAGGTTTTCGAAACTTAAATTTTTCATTTTGTAAAAAAGCTGAAATTGTTTTAGATTTACTTATTATAATAAATAAAAAAATTTCAGATCATCCTAAGATCCAGTTCCAGAATAGGAAGCTAGATAAATATAGCGGATTTCATGAGATCAGATAATAATAAAGAAATAACAAAAAAAATTGCTAATGTTCAAGGTTGGTATAAATTGTTTTCAAGATGCACAAAACAGAGTAAGAAATTTGACTCGGTTTGTTGTTTTAAGATCTGGTGTTAATTACTTATGTATAACAATAATTCGTGTACCTGCAATTGCCATCCATTATTCAGTATCCTAATATGTTATTAATAAAATATCGAACTATGGTAATATATTTTGGTAGAGAGAACGCTCAAGGATTCAATAGTATGCATTAAATTATTACTCTACGTGTATTTATTTACGATTACATCTAGCGCTAATGGTAAGAAACGAGCCGTTACGAATTGCAACGAGGATAAACGAGGTTCGAACCTCGTTATATTGATTTAACAGATCTCGGGATGTAATAATATATCGATCTAATATTTTCGCGGGTAATAGAGAAGCACAATTTGTAGTATTTTAGGGCAGCTTCACATTTACTTCAAACTAATCAGGCATGAGATTTTAACCAACTTACGCTGTCACATTGCGTAATAGATAGAACAGAAATGTAAAGAAAATGTCAAAAATAAAGTCCCTTTTCAATAAATCTTACCAAATTTATTGAGAACAACTTCCCCGGGTGAAATCGTACACCATTTCAGTTTAAAATTAGGAAAATAAGTTTTTTCGATCTGCTATCGTAGAATTCATGCTATAAACTAAACCCAAATAATATAAAATTTAAGATGGCGTAATTACTTCTATATGTCTCATCAATTATTAAGAGAGAAAAGGAAAGAAGTATACATACACATTTACAAAGGAATTGGTTATACGAGAATTTTTGTAAGCAAGTGAATTAGTGAATTCGATAGGAAATAAATATCAAAGTCATTGAAATAAAACAAAATCCATCACTCACATTTAATTTTGGGCAGTATTAGCATAACAATGAGATGTCATTCACTGTTTGTTAAATGTTTTAAATTCACTTTTTTTGTTTTAAATTTCAATAATCTTTACATTTTCATTTGCTTTGTGAAATTATTACTTTTTGAAACTTTCACTTTGTGAAATTACTTGTAATTAATCCTTCATTTTTCTTTAATGTATGTAAAGAAGAGTTCTTTTGAATAGTACAGTCAGAAATGGTTCTTTTCATTATAAAAAAAATCGTGGATGACCTCATAAGGATAAAGGATAGCTCTCAAACTGTTATTTTAAATGCATCTTTTGATACAACAGAGTAATTTAAAATAAACATTACTATCGATTTTATCGAATTTATACATTACTTTTCGGACTCACTGTATATATGAAACAAAGAGGTAAAAGATTGTATTACAAATATACACTTTTATGGAAATAAGGCTGCAGTTCAAAATGTCTATCCGACAATGAAGTTGGCTATAAGTTGAACACATAACATAAAATGGAGGTTTTGTTTACATTTCCTCTCGCTGCAGGCGAATATGATCGACATACGATTGTTATGAATCACGTCAGGAAAAGTTTTCTTACATGATTCATATAACCTGCTTAAATGTGGTTTGTATCGCATTCAAGAGTTCGAAGGCAATTTTGTAAATTCACAACTTTTATTTGAAATATAAATTTATTTTCTAAAGCATCAAATCGAGAACGGACTCTGAAATACTGTCTTAAACGTACCACTGATTACAGTTTGAGGACGTACAAACGTTTATTCTGATCTTAAAATCCTAGAGATTTTGCCATTACAACAGCTCAACATTATTTTAAAGACTCAGTTGAATTGAGTTGCATATTGAACGATATTCGAAAAATACTTTTTCAGTAGTGGAATAGTATCAGTTCGAGATTATTACCATTTTCTAGTAAGACTACCGAGATAGTCTAGTTGTTGCTAATAGTATAAAAGGTATATTGGTGGGTACACCAAGAGTCGTAGTCTCTAACTCACGAGGATAATTTAGACTACTACTACTACTACTACGCCACTACGCCACTACGCCACATTAGACTACTACTGAATTTGTCTGGCAAAGATATTTAGACTCGTTTTCCTTTTTACACATATTTAGCCGAATCTAAGTCCACCCCCGAATTTCAACGAATGGTTAATACCCTAGACAGACAAAGAAAGGGAAAGTCTATTGATTCTGCAGTAGTAATTATAATGTAGTTTTAATTTTTTCTATCATCTTCCGTTACTCTTGATTTATAATTTTTTCTATCATCTTCCGTTACTCTTGATTTAAAAGTAAACTATCTAGACCAACTAGGTCAACAATCAGAAAGATTTTCTAAAAGAAATTATCACATTTTTTAAAGATCCAGCTGCTTTTTAAATATGACACATGATACAATAAGTCAAATACTGATATTGCTTTTCTCTTATGCTCGTATTATTCTTATTTCAAGAAATATCATGTGTGGAAAGTTTTTTGTTTAAATGTTGATAGACAGAATAACATTTTAAAATTCTATATATTTTAAAATTCTCAAACACTTTGTCTCAGAGAAGCCCCACTCAGGGGTCGAGTAAAAGAACAATTTAATTTTTTCTTCCCAATGATTCAGGCACATTGTTCCATCCGCAGTTAGGTTCTGTTATTACTTACACACCATCGAACTTTGTTTCGGGAGTAATTTGATATTTATAGTTTTAAGGCCTGTCCGTATTCCAGCTTCCACAAAAACTCCCAATAATTAAATTGTGTGCCAGGTATAATTTACCGCTCAAGCAGATGATATGTAGGCAATTTTATTTGAAAAGCTAAAATACCGGCATGGAATTCCTTTGGTTAGGAAAGGAAACTGTAGTTATTTGTCGTAAGTAATTATACATATAATTTACTTTTTCCGAAAAAAAAATATCGACATGGCATGTCCATTACTTGCAACTACGCTAGCTTCTCTCATGGGGCAACTAGTGGCATATTATCTTGCCTGAAAAACTGACATAGTTGTAATATACATACATACCGTCAAGTGTGATTCACTTAAATGTATAAAAGGTTATATCGATGTTTCAAACAAAAACATTATTACCAATTTTATCAAACTTATTTATACATTACTTTTCAGACTCACTGTATACATGAAACAAGGAGTAAGAGATTATAGAGGATTACAAATACACAGTTTTGTAGAAACAAGGCTTTAGTCCCAAATATCTATGCGATAATGAAGAAACACATAATATAAAATGGAGGTTTTGTTTGCATTTGTTCTCACTGCAGGCAAATATGATCAAAATACGATTGTTATATATGAATTATGCCAGGAAAAGTTTTCTTATTTGATTCATAAAACCTGCTTAAATGTAGTTTGCATCGCGTTAAAAATTTCTTAAAACAATTTTGTAAATATGACAAATTTTTATTCGCAATAAAAATATATTTTCTAAAGCACTAAATCGAAGATAATCTTCTTGAAATACTATTTTAAACGTAAAAACTAACATAATTGTAATATAACTAACTGTACCATCACGTGTGATTCACTTAAATGTATAAAATATGACATATTTACAGTACCTATAGTTTATTTCTTCGCTATTTGCCAAATAAAAAATCTGAAAACATAACGTTGTCTTGTTTTTATGGCTAGGCTCAGGTAGACTTCCGTTTATCGTCAAGATAAGAGAGTTTTTTATTTGGCAAATAGCGATGAAATGAATGGTATATATTTGCTTCTATGATGTTCTTATGTACATATAAGTATGTTATATACATATATCGTACATGATACAAAACCTTAAATAAAATTAAGTGATAAATACATTACATAGATGAGACGACTAATATTTATATTAACTTACCACTAAGATATTTTATATTATGCATGTTATTTTGCAATGTCTAGCCATGGTTTATCTGGTATGTAGTAGTATGCGAGTTATAGTCTCTGTATGTCAAAACCGTACTTTAAGTTGGCGCAACAAATATGTGGACAGCAAAATTACATATTAATAGCATTTCAAGATAACATTACCCGGGAATTGTATTTAGGCTTTATGTCAGTAGAGCTAAATCACTAACAATGTTGCAACCCTGCTTGGATTAATCACGAACGATTCGAACATACAACGACTTTATATGTATGGGTGTCTCAGCTGGAACTATAGGATTTGAATTGTGCACCATTTGTGTCCTGTCAAATATGGGGCGTCAATATTTACCGACTGTCATCTACAAACAATACGACGTCAACATGTCTGGGTGTCTTATTTGGAATTATAGAATGTGATATGGAATAAAACTAATAATATTTGACAAACTAAAGTTTTTTTTATTCTTCTACATAAAATGGAGACGGATCGGCTACAAATGGAAAATCCTCCGCCTCAAATCATCTGACACGATGTCATTCAATTAGCAAAATTGTTCATAACACAGGCACATAAGACTGGCTCTTTTCCGAATAACACGTTGAATGTTTGCTTTGAGGTCGTTAATTGGCGTATTTTCCCCTTGACATAATAACTCCAAAGAAAAAATTCCAGTGAAGTTAAATCACATGATCTTGAATCCCAATTTATGTTAGCATTTCGCGAGACAACATGATCAGGAAATTTGGTATGCAACAGAGTTATGATTGCACGTGTTGTATGACACTTTGCACCGTCTTGCAGAAACCACATGTTATTCAATATGTACGAAGCTGCATCTGTCACACACAAAAACACTTCGTCAACATCAGCATTGCCTATATTTAACTGAGTACTGTTTACAATATTAACCATGTTTTTTTTTGTATTTAGTGTCCTTTTCCTACTTGTTAGATAAGAAAGTGACACATTTCTTCAGGTGATGTCGTGGTGGTTATCGAACTAATACTGGCATTTCACTGATCATCTCCTTGGAAATAATTCGTACTGGTCTTTCGATTACTTCTATGGATGGTAAACAGACATTTCAAATAACTTACATTACAATCTTGTAAAATCTGCATAATGATGAGTTAACAAAATCTATGTTTAGTTAACGTAAAACAAGTTATTATATTTTAAATAGAATCTACCTAAACTGGAGTGGATAACTATAACTAATAGAAGAGAAACGAGAAACCGAAAATATTCTCAGTATAACACCAGTTTTGAGGAAATGATTAAATGATTACATGATAAGATTTTGGATTTGATATAGTGAGTACTATTCATTTCATCGCTATTTGCCAAATAAAAAACTCATATAGTGCCGATAAATGGAACAGTCTACCTGAGCCTGGCCATAAAAATAAGCCACGGTATGTTTTGAGATTTTTTATTTGGCAAATAGCGATGAAATAAACTATACCTACAGGATTTCATTTTAAATTATTTTAAAAAGTGAAATATGCAAATATCCCACAATTGTTAAATTAAATTTTAACGATTGTGGGATATTTGCATTTTGAATTATAATTTGTAAAAACCACTAAGGATGAATATGCCAGCAAAGTAATCTATTTTAAAAGATGATTTTAAAGAATGAATAATAAATAAACTTTTTACATATTCTTTTATTTTATTTACTATTCATTAAAATTTACACTACTTTCGAGTTACTATCAAATAGATCATCATGCTAGTCATCTATACATCATCAGTCATCATAACATCATAAACAATATTTTAAAAACAACACTTGCATAATCCGACTAGCATTTCCCATCACTTCCCATCACCCATCACCATTTAACAATATATTACTCTATAAAAGCCTTAATATAGAATAATAAAATATATTTAATATATTTGATAATCACATTGCCTTTATTTATTATAAATCCTTACACACCTTTTATTATTTTTTATCCCCTATACAGCCAAAAATGTTTTGTTGATATCTGTTGAAATTGTAATTAGTTTTCTAATGATAACAATGCTTGCATTTTCTTTCGAATATATCGGAGAATCGTAAAAAGAATTGACCTATTTGATAAACGTATTCGCTCAAGAACCCCCGTGTTTCTTTCCTAATTTTCCAAATATTTACCTACTGATGAATTCTCGTTTACGACAAGGCTTTCATCAACACGATAAATTAAACGGTATGAAGTCGTTAATATCAAACTTTTCCCTGACACCTCTGTATCGTAGTGCACTTTAAACCGCTATTGAATCTGTCAACCGAAAATAATAATTACTCGTGTTTATTATAGCATCTTTTCTGTGCATAAAAACCACCCGAAGAAATTAGGTATAAAGGGTATTATTAACTTTTAAACATGTGTGAACCAAATGGCGCGTCTCTCTTCGTCGGACCGTCGGAATTACATTTTGTTTCTTTATCTTTGAGTTGACACTTGTTGTTCCTTTCTCGTTAAAATCTGTGGCAGCTTAATGTATTTTGAAATGTGGCCGCCTGAGAAATGGTGGAATATTAAAAGTTGTATTGTTGCTTGAAAAAGGAACAATGACCAAGTAATTACTGGGGAATTCTAAAATTAACGCCAAACGAATCATATTAAAAAAATAATAAATAATTTCATTAGTAAAGACATACATATAATGAAAGAATTTAGAGGAAAGAAGGGGTTTAAAAGACCTTGCGACATAAATAAATATAAACAGTTTTAGAACCTTAAAACGGACTTTTCCGCACGTAGAACATTTCTATCTCGACATTGAATGGCCGAGAAAAAATAAGCCAACACATAAATGCAAAATATATGTTTTATGCGACAGTTTTACTTTTTTCAAATAGTCCACCATCGTGCTTTCTCATGACCCATGGACAGGGTGGGGTGTGTCCTATCCACCTCAGAATTAATAGATGTCGTCTGGTAGACGTCCCTAATCAGAATCAGTCGAAGCCCGATCGATCCGACAGGATTTAATTGAGTGATCGTGCTAACAAAAAAAATTTCTCAAATAGTCCACAATTGTACTTTTTCATGACTCACGTACATGGTAGAGTGTGTTCTATCCACCTCAAAATCAATAGGTGTCGCCTGGGAGACGTCCTCAATCAGAATCAGTCAAAACCTGATCGATCCGACACGATTTAATTATCGTGCTAACAAGAATAAATGCCGACGACAACAACAATGACACACACACAGCAAAATTTTTTTAAAACCCATTTTTTTGAGTTTTAGGCCGAAAAACGAAAAATAAACCCAAACAAATTTTTTTCAGTTTTTCTTTACACGATTACATTACTTTTCCGCGTATAGTGGAGTGCGTAAAAGTAATAACGCAGATATCGAGTTAGAATATTAGTTCGACAGAGTAACTAACTAGAGAGAGTTACTAGGAACAGAGAGTTTCCTTATTATTTTTTCTTGTGGACTTCTAAATCTAAAAAAGAAAACCTGAAAATGTGGATTACTTACTTTACCTACTACTATTACTTTTATTCATCATATCTCAGAAGACATATCTAACATTTGATATGCCTTCTGATAAGGTATCCCTAATATATTAAATTAGAGGCAAAGATATAAAATTTGGTAATAATATACAACTTTGAATACATTTTTCTCAAAAAGAGCTTACGGTAATTTAAGATGCAATGCAAAATACGTTTCTATCACCATAATCCCTTAAGTAGTGCTTTTATCAACATTTCAATTGAATACAAATTTACACAACTTTATAAATAACGAAATATATTTTGAACTCTCGGGGTATGGAAAAGAGTGAGGATCCCAATGTTTGCTGTCCTGTATAATTTTCTGGAATAAAAAAAACGCCAGAAAAACGCTTTCCCTGGAAACACTCGGAAATACTAATATGCAAATTTTATTTCCATACATTTACGCCATAGTTGGAATCGACCTAGGAAATAACCCCCCAAGTTATGTTTGATTGTTCTGGTAAAAAATTTACGCATTACTGAAATAATCGGTATTTTACAGATTTTTTTTTTTTATTATTTTGGTCTGTATTTTTTGACGTATTCGAGATAGAAGAAAGAGTGTATCAAATATTTACTATTGACCTCTTCTACAATTCATCTTAACAAAGAAATAGAACAAGGTAATTTTTTTTTTGGGAAGTTCTGAAAACCAGGTATTATGGTGGAATATTGAAAATTGTTAATAAAAGAACAATATTAAGTAATTATTGGGGAATTTACAATGAAATAAAATAATTCCTAAATACACCAAGAATGGAATATAATACTACATTACCTTTTGATAAAAATAATCTAAGTTTTTGGTTAGAATATTCCAATAGAATATTAGTTCGATAGAATAACTCACATCTCCGGATCTTTCCTTACTTTTTCTTGTGGACTTACCAAAAAAAGAAAACTTGAAAATGTGGATGTTAAAGTATTACCATTTATAATAAAAACTAATATTCCGATACATTCTTACTTTACCTACAGTTTTATTCATCATATATAACACGATAGATACAAAAATGTAAAATTTGGTAACAATATACAACTTTGAATAAACTTTCCTCGAAAGCCCTTATGACAATTTGATATGCTATTCAAAAATATGTTCCTATCGCCACAGCCTCTTAAGTAATACCTTCAGCAATATTTTATATAAGAACTACTTTCTATATCTCTGCGTAATGAAAAAATAGTTGTATGAATTACTAGGATATTCGGTATTTCCCAAATTTTGTTTTTACTGTATAATTAAATACTTTACAATAAATCTGTTTTGAATTTTTCAAGATATAGGCAATCCAACCCAGGAGGGGAGTGAGGCATCAAACCTTTCCTATCAGTCTCCTCTATATATTTTCATAAACACATATTAAAGTCGTTTGCTGAAAATTGGAGGATAACTAGGAAAAACTATTATGAAATTCATGAAATTTCTAATGAAGTCTATGATCATATTTGGAAAAATAATTGAAAATAATCCTAAATCGCATTTGAATCATTTTCCGAATAATTATGAATTATCGAGATAATCGCTATTCTAAAATTCCATATATTACCTACTATTTGATTTATTACTCTACAGCAAATATCTTTTGAACTTTTCGTGGTTTGGAATAGGGCAGGATCCTCAAAGTTATCTATTTATTACCCTTCTTTATAATTTTTTGAAATTAGAAAAAACAGCAATTCTTCACTCTACCTGGGAAAACTGATATGCAAATTTTATTTCCGTGAAATTAAATCATATTAGAAATCAGCTTAAGAAATAACTCCCAAGTTATATTTGAATGTTGTCTTTAAAAATTTACACATAATCAGTATTTTCCAAATTTCTTTTTTTTTTCAATTGTAGTCTAAATTTTTGACGTATTCAAAATACGGAAAAAGTGAGGTGTCAAACGTTTCTTCTACAATTTGTTCAAATGAGAGAAACCAAACATAGTTTTCTTTCTAGGGAAACTCTCAACAATAAATATTATGAACAGGTTTATGGCGGAATATTAAAAGTAGTATTGTTGGTTGAAAAAAGGAACAAAAACGAAGTAAATATTGGGGAATTAAAAAATTTATACCAAATGGATTATATTAAAAAAAATAATAAATAGTTTCATTGACATATGTTTGTAATGTAAGAATTTACAATGAAATAAAATTATTTCTAAAAATATTTTTAAATAAACTAAAACTGAAAAAATAATAGTGCATATAGAAACAATTAAGGAATTTAAAAGGCTTTGTGACAAAAATAATCCAAGTTTCCAGTTAGGATATTTCCAATAGAATATTACATCGATAAAGTAACTCACATCTCCCGATCATTCCTTACTTTTTCTTGTGGACTTATCTAAAAAAGGTGAAAAACCTGAAAAAGTGGATTTTGAAAGAAAGAAGTAGACATAAATATAGTCTTATTTGTCGTAAGGTAGTTGCAAATGTTTGAAGTCTTATTTTAATTTAAAGTACTACCAGTTATAATAAAAACTGATATTCCGATACATTCTTATTTTACCTACTGTTTTATTTATCATATCTCGGAAGATATCTAACATTTGATATATTTTATCTGATGAAATACCCCCTAATATAACACATTAAAAGCAAAAATGTAAAATTTGGTAATAATATACAACTTTGAATAAATTTTCCTCAAAGGGCGATCATCGAAATACGATATGCTATTCAAAAATATGTACCTTTCGCCACAACCCCTTAACTAATGCCTTCAACATTTCAATTGAATCAAAATTTACGTAACAACTTTATACATCTTTGAGTAATTAAAAAAGGTGGTTCTATGAATTACTGGGATATTCGATATTTCCCAAATTTTGTCTTTACTGTACGATTAACAGTTTACAGTCGATATACATATTTTGAAGCTTTTAAGATATGGAGAAGAGTGAAACACCAAAGTTTTCCTGTCAATCTCCTCTACAATTTTCTGTAATGCGAAAAGACAGAAGAAAATCGCTTTGCTTAGGATAACTAGGAAATACTACTACTATTACCTACTGTTAAGAAATTCGTGAAATTTATAAATACTATCGTCATACTTGGAATGAATATTGAAAATAGCCCCAAATCATATTCGAATCTTTTTTCGCGAAATAACGAATTGTCGAGATCCGTTATTTAAAATTTCATATTTTATTGTTTTATATCGCGCTATACAGCAAATATCTTTTGAACTTCTCGAGGTATGGGAAAGAGTGGGACCCTCAACGTTCCCATTTCCCTTCTCTATTATTTTCTGGATTCAGAAGAACGGCATAAAATTGCTTTACCTGGGAAAACTCGGGAAAACTGACACGCAAATTTTATTTCCGTGAAATTAAATCATATTTGAAATCCAGCTAAGAAATAACCCCAAGTTATATTTGAATGTTCTTTTCGAAAATTTCACATATTATTGAAATAATTGTTATTTTCCAAATTTATTATTCTAGTCTATATTTTTTGACAGTATTTAAGATATGGAGAGAGAGTAGTGGCATACTAAACGTATCCTATTGGCCTCTTCTACAATTTGACTTAATTAGAAAAACACAAAGTCGTCTTGCTGGAGAAATTCAGAAAAACTAATTCGTAGATTTTATTTTCATGAAATCTGTAGACATTGATGTCAAATTTGAAATTAGCATAGAAAATAATCTCAAATTACATTTACAAATTTGAAAATTTTGTCAAAAAAAAAGTTAGGTTTGCCGAATTTTTATTCATTAATGAATCTTCGCTGTTTCTTTGTTACTGATTAATTTATCGATCTGTTATAGACATGAAAGAGATACATTTTGAAATTATCAATGAGTACGGAAATGAGTGAAGTGCTATTTTCGTATTGATCTTTTTCGTATGACCACAAAATTTGCAATGATATATTTTTTTGTAGGTTTTTTATTTTTCTGTATTTATTCTCGCTATGTGTACCCCTATTCTTATAAAATAATAAGAGGTATAATAAGAGGCGACTTGCTTCTGATTTTCGGATTACAGGAAATTTATAAAGATGGAAAGATCTGGTGTATCTTCCTTTTCCATATCTCGATTACTCCAAAAGATATAGATTCTACAACTATAAATCAGCATCAAAAGAGCCAAATTAGGGAAATAGCGAATATTTCGGTCACCTTGTCGAAGACAAAACAAGAAGTTTTAAATGTAACTTAAGGTTATTCCTTATTCTAATTCCAAATAATATTTAGAAATGTGTCAATATTTAGAAATGTAATGAAAACTACAAATTTCACGTTCATTTTTTCAGAGTTTTTCCCGGGAAAACACGTTCTGTTTGTCTGATTACACCAAATTGCAGAAGGAGCCGACGGGAAACGTTATTTTTGGAATATATCTTTGTTTTGAACACCACAAAAGATAATGGTTGTAAGAACGATAAATTGACTATGCTGTATACAAGATTTCATATTTAAAATATACCAGGTAATATAAATATGTAATCAGAATTTGCCCATAGATGGCCTAGCTGCTATGTAGTTACCGTCATATTGCGTCATTGGCGCCATTCTCTTGTTTTGATATCTGATAAAGGTTTTTATATCACAACAATACAAGATTCATATAACAACAACGTTCTTAATAGCGTTGAATATGTCGAACTTTGTGCCTGGAAACTACGATTTGCGGACAGCATCGATTTTCTGTTACCATTTGAAGAAAACTGCTGCAGAATCTCATCGAACTGCATGAAAAAATTTGAAGATAGAAAATTGCAAGCATCGTTGGATGAGAATGACACCTAACCGCAACAAAAATTCGCGGATCAATTAAATGTGATACGAGAAGCCGTCTCCATACGTTTAAGGGCCATGGAAAAAGATCCAGAAGATGGAAAAATGGGTTCCACATGAACTGAATGAAAGACAGCAGGAAAGCTGAAAAACCATTTGCCAAATACTGCTCGCCAGGTACAAAAGAAAGTCATATCTCTATCGAATTGTGACTGACGATGAAAAGTGGATATGTTTTGAGAATTTAGTTCGGAAATATATACTTTCGCATGCGGCTTACTCACCAGACTTAGCTCCATCCGATTACTACTTATTTGCATCAATGGGACACGCACTTGCTGAGCAGGGCTTTACTTCTCACGAAAATGGCTCGATGACTGGTTTGCCTCAAAAGGGCAAGAATTGTTTTGACATGGAATCCACAATCATAGAGGTGGGAAAAATGTATAGCTAGCAATGGGCAATACTTCGAATAAAATATTTTTTTATCATTTTCATACAATAAACCAAAAAACAATAAAGTTTTCTATACAGAAAATTCCTGTTTCATATTTACATACCTGGTATAGTACATGTATACATTTATATACCATATAATCAAGTTATACTTGAAAGTAACAATGAAAATAAATATCAAGTTGTTGTCGAGTGACAAACAATTTTTATATATATTTATTAAAAAACAGTTGGCAACACTCACATCACTCTTTTCACATAAAACTATTTTTTTTTTCAGTTGTTATATTAACAGATTGTAAAATTTCATTAGTCAACGTTTGAAACCTTCCATTATTAAACATGTCACATGCGTACATTACTTCTTATTAAATTTAATAAACCGATTCGTGGAACATAAAATCATAATCTATAACCAGATGTTGGATACGAATGAAAATTATACCCAAACGAATCGTGTTGTTAAAAATTATGATAATAGTAATGAAATAGTAAATGTACCTATATAAAATCCATTTCATACATAATTGTTAATATTATTAAATATTATGATTGAAATTGATCGATCTAATTAATGGGAAATGAATATAAGAAATAGAATTATAGAGTAAAGTAAATAAAAATAGAATTTAAAATACCATGTAGTCATTATGGTGATAGAACACATATATTTTTCATGAAGAGAGACTTACTTTCATTTTTAGCGATTTTTTTTTTTGCTAACAAATTATAATAACTTTAGATAGCAACTTATATAGGATTTGTAGATTTAGAAAAAGCTTTTGATAATGTAAGATGGGAAAAGGTGTTCGAGATATTAAAGAGCGCGGGAATGAAGTATAGAGATAGGAGAGTAGTACACAATCTATACAAAGAGCAAACTGCTGTTATAGAAGTAGAAGGGGAAAGAAGGGAAGTAGGTATTAGGAAAGGAGTAAGACAAGGATGTACGCTATCACCACTAATTTTTAATCTGTACATCGAAGAGGCGATTAATGTGGTAAAATATAGAGTGGATTTCGGGATTAAAGTACAGGGACAGAAACTAAAAATGCTGAGATTCGCGGATGATATAGCAGTATTAGCATCTAGTAAGGAGGAATTAGAATCAGCATTGAACGAAATGGAGGCAGTGTTGACAGAGGAATACGGAATGAGGGTGAATAAAAACAAAACTAAACTGTTAATGTGCAGAGGACGCGAGGGTAGAGCAAAAACGAAAGTACAAATTAATAATGAAAGATTGAAGGAAGTCAAAGACTTCACTTACTTAGGAAGTAAAATAAATTGGGATGGAAAAAGCGATAAAGATATAAAATAAAGAATAGCGCAGGGTCGAGTAGGTTTTAATAAAAAGAAAGCACTTTGATGCTCGGGGGTAATAAACTTAGAAACAAGGAAGAAATTTTTGAAAACGTATGTATGGAGCACGGTACTATACGGTTGCGAAACCTGAACGGTAGGGGAAGCAAGTAGGAAGAAATTAGAAGCTTTTGAGATGTGGTGTTACCGAAGAACGATGAAAATACCGTGGACTGATAGGGTTAGAAACGAAGAAGTATTAGAGAAAGTCGGCGAGAAAAGAAGTATGTGGAAAAACATAAAGAAGAGAAGAGATAGAATGGTAGGCCACTTGCTGAGAAATGGGGGAATAGTCTGCGATATTTTGGAGGCAGAAATACGAGTGAAGAAAGGCAGAGGTAGGCCTAGATTAGACTACTGCTCGCAAATAGTAAGAGATGTAGGTTGTAGCACAATTAGCGAAATACGTAGGTTAGCACAAGATAGGAGAAGCTGGAGGTTAGCGTCCAACCAGTCTTAGGACTGATGACCTCATGATGATGATGAAGATAGCAACTTAATTGAAGTTATCTAATATACTAATAATAATTTCGTACCGTTTTTAGTTTCTTAGCCTTAATAATATTTCGTATTGTTTTTTTTTTAGTTTTCACCATTTTATGTTGTAAAACTATTTTAAAATTAAACAACTCGGTGAATTACTTAGAATAAAACATATATCAGAGAAAATGCATCTCAACTATTCATGGGTTACATGTCCATAGATATCATGCACAAAATTAAAAATTAAAAATTAAAAATGATTTGAAAGAAAATATATTGTATGTTCCTCCGGGAACAATACTTGGCTCTTTTTATTTATACTTATATATTTGTTAGTTGAGTGGTGTAGTAGATTACGCCGGAACCTTTTCACACCGACATGCGACATGGAGAATTCAATTCTGAGTGGCGGTTTTTCCCACAATGACCACTCGGCGTCTGGCTCGAATCCGGATTGACATGCATGTTAGAGGTATGGCTAGACCTTTTAAGGGTAAATTGTGTTGAATAACCTTTATATTGATGTTACAAAAATAAGTTAATTTAGAAAATTAAATATTCTGTTTTGTTAAGTATAGAATTAAGGACGACTTGTATTTCATCTAAGCACCCGAACTATAAATGTTCCAATTACTAAAATGCTGACATATGAAGTTTCTTTGTTTCAGTGATTATACACATACATATATACAAAGATTAATCTAATATAGTATCGCACGCCTTTTTAAACTATATAGACAGAACCACTTCGAGTAATGTAAAAATAATAATAAAGAAGAAATTAATAAGCAGTGCATCAAGACTTTTATTTATCCATGGCTTCCTATATTTCTAATAAATTGTCCCATAATTACCGCGCAAATGGTCTCCAAGCTCTCTGAATTGAATCAAAGTAATGATGATAATCGCTTGGAGCTGGCCTAAATTCCCAGCTTAGAGTCATCCGGGCGTGGGTTTAATTCCCACATCAGTCAACTGGGGGTATACGTATGTACTATTCATTTAATCGCTATTTTCCAAATAAAAAACTCTCTTATTTTGCCGATAAACGGAGCCTAGCCATAAAAACAAGCCACGATATGTTTTGAGATTTTTTATTTGGCAAATAGCGATGAAATAAACTATATCTATATAACTGTCCGAGGGCTAGGTGGAAAGGTAGCTGTGAGTTAAACATTGTTCCCTTAAAAATAAAAACAATTAAAAAAAACAATCTATTTGCTGTCAAATGTGAGAGTATTATCATAATTACGACTACTGATAATACAGTTGTACATTGTAGTGGTTATAGTGTGACAAAAATATTATAAAATGAAGGCTGAAAGTGATATCAAGACACTACAGTACTACACGATGGAAAATAAATATTGAATTATTAATGGATCCCTCGATTCCCGTTAAAAACTTTCATTCTGAATAAAATATGAAGTACAAGGGATGCTATCATCATTATATACTATATATATATTGTAGTATAATGTATATACTATATACATTATAGCATATTTACATGCTACTGAATTAAAATTCTTATTCTATTTAATTTCACCTCCATTTTTTTTTTTTTTCATCAACGCCGGTTTCACTGCATTTGACATTGTAGTGACGCATTAAACTGGCACATTAGCAGGGATAATGAGTGTGCCTCGATAGCTCAGCGGTCAGAGCAACTAACCGGAAATTGGAAGAGCCGGGTTCGATTCCCGGTCGAGGCAAAATGCACTTTTATCCTTGCTATCGCCAAAACATTATTCCTTTCTGTTATTTATTCATGTTTCTAGACTTTAAATCGATTTTATCATTAATCAACTAATATAATCATGATTATATTAGTTGAATATAATCGTCAAAGAAAAAATGTTCGTCGATCTTTACGTCAATTAAATATTTTACCTAAACTGCGTTGTTGTAAAAGAAAGCATACAACTTTAATTATGCCCAAACTACATTCGATTAAGCCATTAAATAGTGCCATTTTTTCAGATTAGAAGCGGATCCTGCGTGTAGCCCTCAAAGTGGACATTCCTCTTCAACTTGTGATTCTCCGCCGGTAACTGCCTCCTCTGGTATACACAATACGTCTGACTCTTTGTCCACTTCAGCTTCACCCTGTATTCCTTCAACAAATTTTACGTCTTCATGGTCGTTACTGGACACACAAGGTAAGAAAAGAAATACACTGGTTTACATACGGTTATTCTTTTGTTGATTTCTATGTTTATGTTTGATACTGACCTAACTATTTTTAAATCAATATACTGCGCTGTCCAATCCGCTGGAATTTAAGTTGAGTTACAGAATGTCGTTATTCACATATGGAAGTTGGCAATTGGAGGTAACCTAGAGAGGATAGTCACCATCAAGTTTAAAGTTGAGAAATTTTCTTTGTCTCCATCAAAATTTAACAAAATAAAAGAGAGGGATAACATGGAGGTCAGATAGGGACAGTATATTTAAGTTTTAATCTAACAAAATAAGGGCGCGATCTAATATGTTTGTAAAGTATTACAGCGTTATGTAAATGTATAAAATTAGAACTAGTTATAACCACTGAAACAGACTTATAAGCATTGAAACTATATTCTCTATATGAAAGGCAAACGGCAGCTTTTTGCCAAAGTAATACCAAGATCATAATGGATGTGATCCAATATAATATCGTTAAGATAATATCCAAAAGTTATCGAAGTTGATTTTAATGTACAGGACATTGTATACAATTTGTTTTGCTCGCACCACTTATAACTTAAATTTAAACTGCATTAAATACGAACACAGTCATCATGGTTCTTTATTACCCTATATACTTTTATGTCATCAGCATAAATGAGGCATGAAACAAGAAGTGTACATGTAATATTACTTACATATATAAATATTGAATGGCAGAGACCTTGAAATGGACCTTTGTGGGACAGCCGATGTTAGGAGGTATTTTATAAATTTCAACAGTTTAATCATGGTGTAATGTTGCCTTTTGATAGGTAATATAAAGAAACACTATAACAAACATCGAAAACCAATGAGCGTGAGCTTGATGAGAAGTCTCGCATGAATCTGTCCAGTCTGTCAAAAGGTTGGTAAGATTGATGTAAACAACGTCAATTTGATATACGTATAGCTATTTTATTTATTAACAAGTATTCGAGCGACCTGTCAACAATTAAATAAAACGGATATTGAAGAAATATTGATTATGTGAATCTTACCACCTCTTTTTATAAATTGGACATATCTTAGATAGCTTAGGAGAATATTTGAATACATTTTACTTTTAAAGTTACTATATAAAAATCATTCCACTAAATTTAAATCAGGGAAACATGGTGACCATTTCCTTCGTGGTGGCCATAGGGACTTATGTCATTATGAAGAGAAATCTTCATAGTGATCCTATGTTCTTCCGCCTACACGCTTACCTAAGAAAATATTTTGACCGTAATTTTTGATTTCTAATAGAACGAAAATGATGGCGAGCTCTGTGCATTTAAAGGCACTAGTAATACTGATCAAAATTACAGTTTCCAATGGTTCCAATAGTATTAAATAATTACATAATCCCTTTTTGGTTTCCAAGAAGAATGATTCAATTATTTATTATATCGTCACACATCCAACGATCATATAATCGAAATTTCAATATTTGCTAAATTCAAATTAAGTTTGAGTTCTTACATTTGTTTATAGACATATATATTATATTTAACATTATGGACCATCAAGAAAGAATGTAATGAAATATTATCACTTTCGATACGTTTCCCTAAAATATAGGCAAAACTGAATCAATTTTTGAGTTACTCTGTTTTCGGTCAATTTTGGTGTAATTAATTTGAGGCCAAGAGCATACCCTAACTTATTGTCTATGTCAAAGGAATTTTCCGAAAATTTTCATTACATTACTTTTTTACATGAGATATTTTATTAATAATGCTGTAATTACGAATTTGTTTGATGACTTACGGATTTAATTTCAATGTGAATTAGTTCAATAGGCTTTTACAAACAAATTAGTAAGATCAAAATATTCTATTTGTTTTTAAAATAACTATAAATAAACAGGTTTAAAACCTTAAAACGCACTTTTCCGCACGTAGAACATCTCTATCTCGAAATTGAGTGGCCGAGAAAAAATAAACCAACACATAAATGCAGAATATGTGTTTTATGCGACAGTTTTACTTTTTTTAATTTCCCTCAAATAGTCCACCATCATGCTTTCTCATTACCCGTGGACAGGGTGGTGTATCCTATCCACCTCAAAATCAATAGATGTCGTCTGATAGACGTCCCTAATCAGAATCAGTCGAAACCCGATCGATTCGACACGATTTAATTGAGTAATAGTGCTAAAAAAAAAATTCTGAAATAGTGCACCATTGTGCTTTCTCATGACCCATGAACATGGTAGAGTCTATCATATCTACCGCAAAATCAATAGGTGTCGTCTGGGAGACGTCCCCGATCAGAATCAGTCAAAACCTGATCAATCAGGTTCGATTTAGTTGAGTTATCATGCTAACAAGATTTTTAAATGCCGACAACAACGACACACACGCAGCAAAATTTTTTAAATATCTTTTTTTTGTTTTTAGACCGAAAAATGAAAATAAACGCTAAAAAAAATTTTTCAATTTTTCTTTACACATTTCAAAAAATAAAACCCGCCACAGGTAGGATTCGACATCTGTCCCGGATCGGAACTGAACGACATACAGCTGTTTCGAACTTATTAGTACTCATCAGTGTCGTACACGGTACGCCGATCCAGGACAAATGCCGAATAAACTCTATGGGGTATACATCTTTATCGATACGATATCTGTCAGTAACATATAAGTCGGAAATCGAGAAAGCAACCACCAAACCGCCAAGCGGTTATCAAAGTAGTTCCCGAATAGAAAAGCTATTACATAATCGCTCTAGGAAACAACTACTCCTCGGGCTAAAGCCCCGCCAGCCATTGAATTATACTTAGAAGCGATCCTGTGGCGGGTTTTATTTTTATGAACTTATACTCTGTATTCTTACAGTTTTATTTCACCACCTGCATTTCCATGAAATTTTTAATTTTTACCGGATTTGTCTAGCGTAATTTATCAAATTAGCAGTTTTATGCAAAAATATACGTTAGTTCAATTTTGTCGGAAATGGATTTAATTAATGTTCTTGCGATTTAAAAAAAATATATGAAACATTTTTTTATTTTTGGCACACACCATAAATGCTAGCGATAATTAGGATAATATGAAATACACATTTAACAATACTGACTAATTATACACTAGCTGAATATGAAGTCCAAATATATATATTGTATGTATCTTATAAGTGGGGAATCGAGAAAAGAACCACTAAACCGCAAAGCGGTTATCAAGTAGTTCCTGAATAGCAAGGCTATTACACAATCGCTATAAGAAACAACTATTCCTCAGGCTAAAGCCCCGCCAGGCATTGAATTATACCTAATAGCGATCCTCGACCCCTTTCTCGCGTTTCTGCACAATCAGCAAGGTTTCAGAAAAGAAAACTACTAGTCGATTCCCGACTTATAAGTTACCAACATGAATCGTATCGATTTAGATGAATACGCCACAGACTTGATTCGGCATTTGTCATGGGCCGGCGTACCGTGTACGGCACTGATGAGAACTAATAAGTTCGAAACAGCTGTCTGTCGTTCGGTTCCCATCCGGGACAGATGTTGAATCCTACCCATGGCGGGTTTTCTTTTCTGAAATACATACTGTATATTCAGACGTAGTAAACCTCAAAAAACATGGCCTTGAGTCTTGAAGTCCCTCTGAACGAGCCATTATAGCTATTAACTTAACGCCACATTAATATTTAATCTTTCGTAAATAATTTGTCAGGAATAGTTTCTAATAATATATCATTCAACAATAAAAATGCCAGCTTTTGAAAAACTGTTATAAAATAAATGCAGTGCTGCCGTAAATTCATCTTACAGCTCACAATTTTCTTACTGGTCTCCATGAGACCCTGACATTATAAACAAAAGGTACTGATTTAGCATTTAAAAATATGATATAACACACAAAATAATATCTTATCTTCATGTGGTATATGAGTACGCGCATAACTGCATAATAGGCATTTTAAGTACTGAAGTTAGATTTAAAGAAACAAACACGTTATATATCATAAATGATATATACCTACACCATATAATAATAATTTTTTGAAATTGTGAATTCAAAATGTTTTAGAACGAATGGTCATAATTGAATAAATGGTCAATGCTTAAAAGTATTTAATCCGTTAATAGGTCGGTTGTGTAATATCAAATATTACACAAAATTGAGAAAAATAATTATAAAAATATAGACGCAAAAAATGTATGTCTGAAGTGTCGTGTAAAATTTTACACTAATTTCATACCAAATGGAGTACATATAGGGAAATGAACACCATGAAACCGTAGTAGAATTCTACCATTCACTGGTGTTAATTTTCATAGCAGTAATGGAGAAGGTTTGGTGTAAATTTAAACTTTTGCTGTCCATATTCTACAATAAAGGAAAATAAAATTTATTATATTTTTATTTTTAATACCTATCCTAATATTTAATATAAGTTAATTTATTTATTGCACTAATGAGATATCGGTGTATATATGTATAGCTTAGAAATATATGCAAGGCTAGAAAATATTTATATTTTCGTGAATAATGCAACCAAATTTCTATCATATTTGAATAGTACTTGTGTTATCGAGCTTTCCAATTCAATGTTATAGTTCTATCATAATATAAATCTTCATCTTCTTCTTCTTAATGAGAGATAAATGTGTTTCGTTGATAATATCGTAACCTATAATAACCTATTCGTTTACTAATAATTCTTATAGTGAGGGGATTTAGTCCTTACTAAAAATAAAAATTATAATTTTTATTCAATTATAATAATTTTCTATTTTATTATATACGAATATTTTATTCAATTATAATTTTCTATAATTATTTTTTTTAATTATGGTTTTATTATTGTATTCGTTTAAATACTTTATTTAAAATTGTTCGGTAAAACAGTATAAACGATTATAAAGTTAATATTTTATATATTTATACATGATTTTAGGAATTTTTATTTTTTACTTTTATTTATACCTTTTATATATAATATTATTCTTACTATACTAAAATTCTTTCTAAACTGTAGCTCAAAATTATTTTAAAATAAACAGTTTTAAAACCTTAAAACGGACTTTTCCGCACGTAGAATATCTACATATATCTCGAAATTGAGTGGCCGAGAAAAAATAAACCAGCACATAAATGCAGAATATGTGTTTTATGCGACAGTTTTACTTTTTTCTCAAATAGTCCACCATCGTGCTTTCTCGTGACCCATGGACAGGGTGGGGTTTGTCCTATCCACCTCAAAATCAGTAGGTGTCGTCTGGGAGACGTCCACGATCAGAATCAGTCAAATCCCGATCGATCCGACATGATTTAGTTGAGTTATCGTGTTAAAAACAAAATTATCAAATAGTCCACCGTCGTGCTTTCTCATGATCCATGGACAGGGTGGGATGTGTCCTATCCACCTCAAAATCAATAGGTGTCATCTGGAAGACGTCCCCGATAAGAATCAGTCAAAACCCGATCGATCCGACACGATTTAGTTGAATTATCGTGCTAACAAGAATAAATGCCGATGACGACGACGACACACACACAGACAAAATGTTTTAAAAACCATTTTTTTGTGGTTTTTAAGCCGAAAAACGAAAAATAAACGAAAAAAAAATGTTTTTCCATTTTTCTTTACACGATTACATTACTTTTCTGCTACCATAGTTGAGTGCGGAAAAGTAACATTTCTAGAACCAGTGGCGTAGAAAATATGTTAGGGAAAGGAGTCACTACTCCCGAGTTTGACGCCACTGATGATGTTCGGAAACTTTTAATAACAATTGGAAAATATGTGTTCTCTAGGAGATATGTTACATCACCAAATATTTTTTAATGTTGTAATTCGTTCGGGAGATACTCAAAATCGTTTAAAAATAAAATTTTCAACATCCTGTATCACAACAAAGGCGAGTTTTAGGGTAATGCTTATGTAGAAAACTCATATTCTTTTTCGATGCTCTCTAGTTCCCTGAAGTTTCCAATATGAAAACGGGATCACCCTATATAACAGGATATTAATTATGTTTAATAATACTCGTAGCTATATTTTTTCGAGGTATATTTATGTATGTATATATTCATTTTGTAATCATTAGAACCCCATAAAATGCATAATAACCCGAACAAAATAAGATATACTGTCAACTCAATTACTCTAAACCGTCTAAGCTAATATTTTAACTTCTTTGTTTCCGCAAAGTGTTTTATTTCGTTGTGAATGACATGAGAGAAACCACGCTTCTAAAAATTTAAATGCGTTCTTTTGATGTTAGCAGACATACACCCAGTAAATATTTCGGAGTGTCTATTGACTTTTTGTGGCATTGATTCGGATCTTTAAGAGGCCCATATGGTCGATTTAAGATCGTGAACGTATAATAAAAAATAAATCAGCAGGGATCCATTCAAGTTGTTGATATTGACCATTGTTAGAGAAATTTTATATATTTATATTATCCAGTACAATTTTCTTGGTAATAAAGAAACAATGTTACCAAAATAAATCACATAAATTTATTATCATACTTTAACGTAGGTCTTTCTATATGTAGCAAAGTATACCGTATTATTAAATTCTTTATATTATTCACAGCATCTAGCAAATAGTTATGTCAAATCAATACGTTAGGAATATTTTAATTTTCTTTCATTATTTTTAATATCTCTATTACTGGGTTTGGTAATTATGCAGAAGTGATAAAGTCTTGAAAATGCTTACCAAAGTTTTCCTACCCCCCTATTTTCGAGAGTGCTGAACACGAATCTGGTTTCAGTTTCATCCGCTCGGACACAGTTTTCGAGAAAATGGATTCTCCACTTTTCCGCAATACATGTCACTTTCCTTATCAAATAATTTTCACTTCACACTACGTAGGTAGCTGATATTAATACCAGTAGATGCTACAACACTTCCTTTATACATACCACATATTAAACCGTCATAAAAGCTATTATCCATTACGATTTTCTTAATTTCCTTCAAATGTTTATAATTCCGATACAATTCGTCCATTGTAATATTTTAATCGTGCGCCCTCTATATGAAGCCACATGTACTGATTAGTATACGGGGTGCTCCAAAAGTTTAATTATGAATATTAAACAACTAAATACGCTGTTATTTTGAAGGAACCTAATCTAGCCTAGCCTAATATAATTATAATCCTGAATGTTATGTTAAAATAGAAATAAAAGTGTCATACCCATTTTTTTTTTTTATTTAAACAGCCACTTAGCTTCATTATAATTATCTGAGCGAAGTAAACTTAGTTTTCTATGGAATCGTCTGTTTGAATCCAGGTTCTTCTTGATTTAATTTATTATGACAATGTTGTCTGATCTGTGTCGATTATTCGTGTTTGTTTTCTACTATAATAGGGTTTATAAAGGGTATATAATAAAAAATAAATACATTTGTAGTTACTAGCAATATCATGCAGAAATACATTTATATTTGTAAATTCAATGTGAACTGTGGCCACGTAATTATAAATTAAATATGATAACAAGACTATGGTAAAAAAAGAACATAGTTGCTACAGTTATCATATCTTCCATTCCATTCTAAATTCGATGCTCCAGTTCGATGGTACATTTAGGAAAACCCTATTTTATTAGGGTTTTTACAGTTTTGATCAATAGTCTATGAACTTATAAATATCATTTAATCGTCACCTAATCTTGTGAAATCAATTATAACATAATATTTATCTGTTTTTACACTTTGCCTGTTTATAACATGTCTATGTCTTTGTCTTCTTTGTATGTATGTTTTAGAATAGCATCAGTGTATGTAGATGCAATAATATTTCGTACTTTCCATGTAATGGAATAGAGAATTTATAACCATTTTTTCAATATACAGGGTGTCCAGAAAGGGTAGGGAATATTTGTATCTGCGCTGTCCATGTAACGGCACGGTTCCAAAGGTCGCGATAAGGATAGGGTGTTGCACTACTCTTTGAAGATTTAGTAGCCATGGAAGTGTATCTGAGAGACTATCGCCCTTTTTGCGTACGCGCTTATTATCGCAATGATGATTCGATAATCGATAGTCACAGCTCAACGTTTATATCGTGCAGAATTTAATGTACGAAGTGCACCGAAGGACGATACCATCAGAAAATGGATTCGAATGTTTGAAAATACCGGTTCAACTGTAAATATTCACAATCCAGGTCGCTCGCGCTCTGTTCGAACCCAACAAACGATTGAGGAAGTGAGAGTTTCAGTGCGTGAAAATCCGTCTCAACCAGTTCGCGAACGCAGTCAAGAACTTAACATTAAAAAATCGTCGTTTTACAAGATTCTGAAGCAAGATTTACATATTACAGCCTACAAAATTTAGTTCATTCAAAAACTGAACGTTACCGACTATCCTCTCCGACTGAATTTTGCAAATGAAACTCTTCAACGTTTCCCTTTGTTTGAAGAAAACATTATGTTTAATGACGAAGCGAACTTTCATTTAAATGGTAACGTAAAGATACAGAACTGCCGCTACTGGGCTAACGAAAATCCAAGACAGAAACATGAACAACCATTACATAGTCCAAAAGTTATTATGTGGGCTGCCAAGTCTGGTGAAGGCATCATTAGGCCTGATTTTTTTAAGACCGGCGAGGGCGAGCACTTACGGTAAACAGTGAACGATATTGCGACATATTAAGGATCTGTTTGGGTTCCACAACTGCAGGGGTTTGAAGATTTTAATGTAAAAACATGGTTCCAACAAGATGGGGCCACTTGCCACACCTCAAACCAATCACTTGAGGTTGCCAATCAAGTTTTTCCGAAAAAAGTGATCTCTCGTCGAGGCACCATCAACTGGCCTCCGAGAGGCACCGATCTTACACCCCTTGATTATTTTATGGGGATACCTTAAAGAGAAAGTTTACGAAAATAAACCACGAACTCTACTGCAATTGAAGCACAACATCCGCACCGAAATGGCCGCCGTTTCCAGAGAGATGTGTGACGCGTGGCGGCTAATGTCCGTTTTCGGTTAGAGGAGTGCCAGCAGCGCGAGTGTCAACATTTGGACAACATAATCTTTGGCACTTAATTTTCTAAAACTTAGTCTAAAAATAAAAAAAAATATTTCTGACTTGTAGTTGTTTTTATTGAATTTACCCCCTACCCTTTCTGGACACCCTGTATAATTTTCATTCAAGCTAAGCCAAAACAATCAAAATATAAATCGTCTCTTTTTTTTTAGGGGTGAAAAGTGAAGTTAGGAGTCCCGGTTTGAATGATTCAGACTGTACAGCGGCGACGCAAGACAATTCCTCGTTTTATGGAACGCCAATCGACATCAATTTGTACGATAAAGATTACCCCCAGTCCTACACGTCGGCGCATTCGTACTACAACAGGTATAATATGTACTGCTTAATTGTAATAGTATACTTACATGTTAACACGTATAATAAATTTAATCAAACATTTACGTTGGTCCATCGGAGTAAATAAATGAAATATTAATGACTATTGAAGCCCAATACCTTCCCATATGTTTCATTTCTAAGTTATAGCATATCGACATTAAAAAAATTCTATATAATTCAAACACCAAGTAAGTGCAAGTTCTGGAGGTATCTGGAAGTGTATACTATGTATGCTGTTGTATAGTTTACACAATGCTAAATAGATGCCAGGTCTTTTGGGTAGGTTTTATACTAAGGACTCAGGATTATAATGAAAAAATTCCCTTGTCATTAGGGAGATTATAAAACAATCAGTACTACTGCTACCTGGCATACCTTTTATGTGACTGTAGTATCTTCTTGACTGTTCGAAAATATGTATGTATATACCTATCATTTCCTTGTATTGTACTTTCTTTAGTCTGTCTGTTGTTTCTGCAATATAAGATAAACATATGTAACTCATTAGTTTCTCTTGGTATCCAGTTATATATAAGCCATCTTGGTTTAAATTATCGTTGTTTTTAGTCATCTGAGTTTATATATCTGTTTATATCCATCCCGATCTAGCGCATTTTGATGATTTCTCGTTACATATTATCTTAGCTCTGTAGACTAATTGTTCGCATTAGGAATCTCTTATATAGTGGGCAGCGATCAGAAATAGTAAGTAGATAACAGTCTGTATGCGTTTTCTTCCTGTATACTGCATGCGTCAGCTAGCTGTTTTCAATGCATTTCAATAATATATCTCACCATGGTCGAAATCCTTCTTGCTCCATCGTGAACTTAATATTGGAATGTTGGTGGTCTAAATGATCAAAAGAAACAGTTAAGGATGGTTCTCCATGAGACCCAGATGATGAAACTATCATTCGCATATTATAACCAGCATTTCTGTGTCTTCACACTGCAGCATATCGCCTCATATTCGAATAATTTCATGATTAAATTAACCGATCCAGGTGTGAGTTGTGATCCTGTAGCTGCACCGTTCTTCTGCTCATAAAACTCTTAATTCCACAAAGAATATGTAGTTCATAAACATAATTAGACAAGGTCAGAGATATCTTCTTTTAAACCCCTAGGCACCAATCGTTAGCGAATAAAGTCAATCGTTTCCCACTGGTACATTGGGAGATAGTTCTCATCGAAACTGGTCACTATACTACTAAAGGTTTGAAGTTCTCTAAAATATATACAAGGGATGCCGAATTATTCACTTAACTCTTATTCTAACATCAGCACATGACTTCTTCATGGCCGATCTTGTCTGCCTTTGGATTCTTCGTCGATTCGATCAATCATTATCAATTTTTATTGTGTCAACTTGGTATAATGTTATCTATTTTCAAAGCTATTATATCTTGGTTATTGCAAATTTCAATAAGTGTTTTCTCTTTCACATTTAATTTCGTGGTAGTCTCATATAAGAGTTTTTTAGATACAGCATGTTGTGTGTCTTACTTCTTTAGTCGGTGGTCTTCGAATAGTATTTTTAACTTCAGTAATTATATCTCTTTTCGATGCAATAGGGAAGTTCATTCTTGGATATATTAATGAAATGCCTTCAAAACCACAAACTGGTTCATGGAGTACACAGAATACAAACGCACACATATCGTTAACTAGATGTTTCTCATTGCCATCCGTAACAGAAGAGAACTCTGATGAAAACATTAACTTACACACCCAATCCGTATGATGACTTATATAGTCCTAAGGAATTAAAAACATCGAAAAGGCTCCGAAATGGAGCTATGCTCGGAAATATATATATATATATATATATATATATATATATATATATATATATATATATATATATATATATATATATATATATATATATATATATATATATATATATATATAAGGGCCATGAACAACCAAAAAATTAAAAAAAAAAGGAGGAAAGGGAAAAAATGAAGGGAAGCAAAGAAGAAGGAAAATCTCGTTATTATAATCACTGGAAGTAATGAACAATAAAAACAATTTTAATAAGAGACGGATATATCGCGTTTGCAATATTTGTAAATCAGCTTTGTAAAACAACACGGGTGCAGCAGAAAGTCATTGTCAACCGAGTACAACTACCACAGAACGATGGACTGGCAGCTGATTCTTTACTATTGATTTTGAAATTTAAGGAAAGGAACTTTATTTTTCGGAAATATTGAAAGTAATAAAATGCTACCTCTGAGCATATTATTATTCTCTGTCGTATAAGAATTGGATGTGGGGATTCTGGAATATCAGGACACTATTTGTGAAATTCCCGACTATGTTTGGGACATTTAATATATAAAATAAGATGTGGCATACATCTTCCAGGAAATAATCCGTAATAAATCCAGATCCGCACCTTCATTAACAAACATCCACAAGTACATTTTTTTTAAATGTAGTTAATGATGAATTGCCTTGCTCATACATTTTGGTAATCTTTTACCAGCTGTTAAATAGGGAAAATACAGTTCAGTCAAATGCAGTGTACATACTATAACATTGAAAACAGGTTTTTTTTAGAATTTGTAGTCACATCCATGATTAACCACTGTTTCTTATTGTGTATTTGACATGCAATATTATTTTCAGTTTTCTCGCGTATATATAATAAATATCTTTCAAGGGTTCAGTTTAATACATACGTTTCAGGTTCTATTGATTATATAAAAGAATATATTACAAGCACTCAGCATAAAAATTAAATCAAAGAAACATTAGGTGTCTACTTTCTTAATACATATATTTGTGGTTTTTACTATTTATATGTCTTCTATACAACGCTCTATATTAAATACAACAAATTTTGTGTAATCGCTAAAGATAGTACTTGTGAGTTGTCATATTTTAAAAACGAAAATTCCCTTTCTCAAAATCCGAGCACTGTTAATGGCTTCCTGGGATAAGAAAAAACCTTTTTAAAAAGAATTAATTTTTCTCTATAAACCAAGACTCGGAAAGTTTATACACTAAGACCGGGGTGATCGCCCTGGTCACTTCGGTCATAGTGTAACACCCCATCTAGTGACGCACTATATATTTAATGCAAAAATTATGAAACAGTTCATCATCATCATTAGGTCATCAGTCCTAAGACTGGTTGGACGCTAACCTCCAGCTTCTCCTATCTTGTGCTAACCTACGCATTTCGCTAATTGTGCTACAACCTACATCCCTTACTATATGCGAGCAGTAGTCTAATCTCGGCCTACCTCTGCCTTTCTTCACTCCTATTTCTGCCTCCAAAATATCGCGGACTATTCCCCCATGTCTCAGCAAGTGGCCTACCATTCTATCTCTTCTCTTCTTTAAGTTTTTCCACATACTTCTTTTCTCGCCGACTTTCTCCAATACTTCTTCGTTTCTAACCCTATCAGTCCATGGTATTTTCATCATTCTTCGGTAACACCACATCTCAAAAGCTTCTAATTTCTTCCTACTTGCTTCCCCTACCATCCAGGTTTCGCAGCCGTATAGTGCCGTGCTCCATACATATGTTTTCAAAAATCTCTTCCTTGTTTCTAAGTTTATTACCCCCGAGCATAAAAGTGCTTTCTTTTTGTTAAAAGCTACTCGACCCTGCGCTATTCTTTGTTTTATGTCTTTATCGCTTCTTCCATCCCAATTTATTTTACTTCCTAAATAAGTGAAGTCTTTAACTTCCTCCAACCTTTCATTATTAATTTGTACTTTCGTTTTTGCTCTGCTCTCGCGCCCTCTGCACACTAACACTTTAGTTTTGTTTTTATTCACCCTCATTCCGTATTCCTCTGTCAACACTGCCTCCATTTCGTTCAATGCTGATTCTAATTCCTCCTTACTAGATGCTAATATTGCTATATCATCCGCGAATCTCAGCATTTTTAGTTTCTGTCCCTGTACTTTAATCCCGAAATCCACTCTATCTTTTACCACATTAATCGCCTCTTCGATGTACAGATTAAAAATTAGTGGTGATAGCGTACATCCTTGTCTTACTCCTTTCCTAATACCTACTTCCCTTTTTTCCCCTTCTACTTCTATAACAGCAGTTTGCTCTTTGTATAGATTGTGTACTACTCTCCTATCTCTATACTTCATTCCCGCGCTCTTTAGTATCTCGAACATTTTTTCCCATCTTACGTTATCAAAAGCTTTTTCTAAATCTACAAATCCTATATAAGCGTTCTTTCCTTTTTCTATTGTTTTCTCTAACATTACTCTTAGCGCCAGAATAGCTTCGCGAGTTCCCCTATTTCGCCTAAAGCCGAATTGGTCTTCTCCTAGTATTTCCTCCGCTCTATTTTCCATCCTCTTCTGCACTATTCTAGTTAAGATTTTTGACGCATGGGAAGTTAGGCTAATCGTTCTAAAGTTCTCGCATTTGTCGGCTCCTCTCTTTTTCGGTATAGTAACGATAATGTTCCTCTTATAATCCTCCGGCATCTCGCCCGTTTCATATATGTATTTTACCAGTTCAAACATCCTATTTACTACTTTCTGTCCCGCACATTTCAAAATTTCCGCCTGTATTTTATCTACACCCGGCGCTCTATTATTCTTTAGCCCCCTTAGTGCTATTTCAAATTCCTCTCTCATGAATGATCATATGAAACAGTTATCATATATAATTATTTATTTAAATTTTATTATTGTTACGTATCATTTTCCGTTTGTTCTGTTCCATTTACATGTCTTTAAGTAGTTCACCCTGTATATAACTCCAGCCTCCTTCTCCGTAGCCAAGACCGACCGTTCGTTCATTCATAAACATAACTTAGACGACCAACACTCAAGGGTGTAACCTGTCACTGGGAAATAACAGGAGGCCATTTGTTTTACAGGCAGCTATAACAGTCAAGGAATTCAGACAGCCCTTATATCGCTTGGGATTTTTTTATTTTATAACTGGCAATTTTTTGTGTCAATTAAGTCACGAAAATAAGTCAGCTTACATTTCCGCAATTTATTTATACCTAACTTTGGTAAATAATTATATGATGGCTTAGAAAATATATGTGCCTACATTTTTGTTAGGTAGTTAACAAAATGTATATAGTATCTTTTTTCGTTATATCCTCCTCGTTGTTCTATCATTTTTTCATTTACAAAATGAAATGTATTTACTATGTTTTAGTGTGTCCACAAAATTTGTTGTATTGGTATAAAGCGTTGTATTGCAGACATTATAAATATATGTAGTAGACAACACAAATATTAAGAAACTCGACACGTAAGTTATACCTAATGTTTCTTTGATTTAATTTTTATGCTAAGCAGTTGTAAATTCTTTCATATAATCAATAGAAATATACAGTTGCTTTCAGAGAAATAGCAGTCAGTGCATTAATAAAAATAAATACCGCATATTCTGCAAAGATAATGTAGTACGATACTGCCATCTCTGTGACAATAACAGTAATATTCTAGCATTGTGAAACTATGCAAGTAGATGTCACACGCATAAAATTATGGGAATCCCAAAATCGCCTTGTGTAAGATCAAAACGTAAAATCACAACACGAGAGGATAAACTTATTGTGTGTATGGCACAAACTGACCCATTAACGACAACAATTAGATTTAAACACGAATTTAGCAGTAAGCAATATAACTACTATAACTATATCCACTGAAGATTAAAAGAGGGTGATTTACCAGCACGCAGCCCCCGCAAGGTACCAATGTTATAAAAACGTCATGTACAGAAGGGACTACAATTTGCTAGACATCATCTAAATTGGTCCGCCTCTAAATGGAGGAATATTTTCTGGTCGGATGAAAGCAAAATTGTATTATTTGAAAGAGATGGAAGGCGATTGTATGTTAGAAGGCCTCCCAACTCAGTCTTTCAGCTCCAACACACAGTAAAGACAGTAAAGCACGCTGGTGCAAATATGTAATGGGGATGCTTCTCATATTACGGGGTAGGGCCAATTTTCTGGATCAAAGACGTCATGAATACTGATCTGTATGTTCATATTTTAGAAAACATGCTGCCTTATGCAGATGAAGACATGATAACGATCCGAAACATACAAGCACGAAAGCTAAACGGTGGCTGTCAGAAAAAAGGGATTGAGGTTTTGGAATAACCAGCGCAGTCTCCAGACCTCAATCCCATAGAAAACCTATGGGAAGACATTAAAGATACTGTGGCGCGGACCAAACCAGGTGATGTACAAGAATTGTGGAAAACTGTGGAAAAAGCATGGAAGCCATATCACCTGAGCGTTGTAAGGAGCTTGTGGACTCTATGCTACGAATATGTCGCGCCGTGCTACAAAACAGAGGCTAATTAATTAGTTGTACTTCTCAATGAAATGTTTATGTATGTTATATTTAGTATTTTATTGATTAGCCTACTAATACTGCTATTTTTATGAATCACTGTTTAAAAAAAAACATGCTGATGTATTTTTTTTAAATATAAAATGGTTCAAGTTTTTGACCCATTATTTCTGTCATGTCTTACTTCAAAATACCTTTACTAAAACTTAATCACATCAGCAAGGTACTATTTAAATGTTGTTAAATATTCATTGCCATTTTTCTGAAAACAACTGTAGGTATTAAACTGAATTAGTCCTGTAAGAATAAATAATTAAGATATTTATTCTTACAGGACTGGGCGAAAACCTCTTCAAATTTAAATTATACAAATCAGCATCAAGGACATCATTGACATGATAATATATAGTTGAATTACTGTACAACCTATTTACTTGGTACTTCAGCCTCTGAAGCTTAACTTTTATATGCACAACAATATGTTCATCATCAATCATTTCCATTCTGTTAACTGAAGATGTTATGTGTTTTTATATTTTCTACTATTAGGCAAGTATAAATATTTTCAAACGTCGCCGTTTACGTTTGAAAGATTTGAAAAATACTCCTTTGGTTTGGTTTATTAATGCATCTATATCCAGATAACAATTCTACAATAAGCATCTATATCGAAAATATCGTTAATCTTTTACTAGCTATTAAAGAGGGAAAATACCGTCTAACTAAGTCCAGTATATACACCATAACATTTGAACAGATTATAACATATCATGACATTTGTTTTTAAAATCTATAGTGACGTCCATGATTAACCACTGTTTCTTATTGTGCAGTGCTCTCGCGCATAGATAATATTAATAAATATCTTAATAGCCTAATCCAGTTTAATACGTACAGTTGATTTCAGAAAAAATAGCAGTAGCTACTAACTTTCCAATGAATATTCAACAACACTTAAATAGTACCTTGCTGGTGTGATTAAGTTTTAGTAAAGGTATTTTGAAGGAAGGCATGACAGAAATAATGGATAAAAACTTTATTTTATATTTAAAATAATACATCAGCATGTTTACTTAAACAGTGATTCATAAAAATAGCAGTATTAGTAGGCTAACCAATAAAATGCTAAATATAACATACATAAATATTTCATTGAGAAGTATACAACAATTAATTAATATTTAGTGTTATAGCCCCTGTTTTGCAGTACGGCGAGACATATCTGGACTCCACAAGCTCCTTACAACGCTCATTGCATGCTTTTTCCACAGTTTTCCACAATTCTTGTACATTACCTGGTTTGGCTCGTGTCACAGCATCTTTAATGTCTCCCCATAGGTGCTCTATGGGATTGAGGTCTGGAGACTGCGCTGGCCACTCCAAAACCTCAATCCTTTTTTTTTGGCAGCCACCGTTTAGCTTTCGTGCTTATATGTTTTGGATCGTCGTCGAGAATTTCTCAAAGTTTTCTGTTATTCCAGACTCTCCACAGACGATTCTTACAAGACGATTAATAAAATTTCAAATTCGACACTAAAGAATCAGGTGCCATTCCATCATTGTGTGGTTTGATGGTAGTTGCGCTCGGTTAACCATGACTTCTTCAGCCGTGCCGTGCAAAGCTAATTTCCAAATATTGCTAAGGTGATATTCATCTTTGGTTAAAATTGTTGTTCTTCTTCATTACTTCCAGTGACTATAATAATGATTGGATAATAATGAGAACTTTATTATCATAATATATCTTGCGGTTTTGATTCTTGTGTTCTGCTACTGCTGACTATCTGTGTGCCCTAACCTTGCGTGTCAATTTTATGTTCCATAATTCTGTACCGGATGCTCTTGCATGTTTGACCAATATAGCTCTTTCCGTAGAAATATTTCAGCTCATATACACTTTTCATTAATAATTATGAAACAGTATTTCCTTATATAATATATTTTCTATCTGTTATGATACATCCGTTTCTCTGTCAATATAAGGTACATGTCCACCACTTTCATTCCTTTTTATTCTTATATTGTCATTGTTCATGTTCCTTTATATACATATATTTCCGTTCATAGCCATTCCACTTCAGAGCCTTTTCTATGTTTTTAATTCCTCAGATCTATTTATGTCGTCACATGAATTGGTTCTGTGGACTAATGTTCTCATTAGAGATCATTTCTGTTGCGGATGGTGATGAGAAACCACATGTACTAATATTTTATAAGTGGCTTAAATAATATTTTATTTTATAAGTTAACTGAATTTGAAAGAACTAAAATAAGAATTATGAATATGGAGATCAACAATTTCGACCATCGTCGTCACTAAAAGTAGTTTGTGAGGACGATTTATTTAAAATTATTCATTCGTAGAGAAATACTATTGCTCAATCTATCGCTTCAAGATTGTTTCAGATATGTACAAGATGTTCCAAAACCAGGATTGGTGTTTCAAATCGACGATAAATCAAGATAAAACTCTAAATGTATTGTTTGCATTATCGATAATTCAATCAACATCATCGATGCACTGTGCCTTAGACTATTATATATTATCAATCAGTCGTACATATACTGCTTGGATATTGAAAATTAATAATTACAAGCTCTTCATTCTTATTGGAGGATTTTCGCTTCGGAAATATGGCTTGATTCACCTTGGAGAATCAATATAAAATATTACATAGAGCACCCACAAAAAATAGACCTCAAAAAATATGAACCGATCATTGGTTGACTAGATGTCAACCAATGATCGGTTCATATTTCATACGAGAAAATTCATACAGACAGGATATACTTACCTAAACCTTTACTTATACTATCTAATATTTTTAGAATATCAGGATTCTGAAAATTCTAAACATAAACCCTGACTGTATTCCAAATTCCATTACCTAGCACACCAATTAGAAAATAGAATTATGTGCCTCTAATAAAATAATTAAAAACTACTTCAGATTACAATACTAAGAACCTCATCTGCTTGACAAACGTTGACATAAATAAGTGACATACATAAATATATTATACCAGCTTCGACAATTATTTTGAAGTCCATGGTCACTTTTGACCACGATAATTTTGTGAAACTCAGTAGTTTAATTTAGGAAGCTCTAAGAAATAGTACTATTATTTCTTTACCGACAAGAAAAACCTGCCAACGGATTTAAAATTTTACCATTGAAATCAGAAATAACGGAAAAAATGTACATTATTTCCAATACATTCTTGCCCACAAAAGAATTTATGTCTCGAAAACCAATCAGTTTCCATCAAAATCGGTTTTATCATAATTTCTAGTTATTTTCTACATAAGATACATAATTTACAAAAACCTATTTCTATGAGAATTATTTTAAAGAACACCTGGAAAGAAAAACTGTTAGTTGTAATTGTACATATCTCGTCTCTCCCCGCCCTCAAATCTTACATATTTGTGGGATCCAGATATGTTTCTGATATTTCATGGAAAAGAGTACAGGGAATTGACTGGTGAAAACTAAAAAAATATACTACAGTTATTTTCAAAGATATATTGGTCACAATCAAGACAAATTAGAATCTACGACATCTTACCCGCAAAAAAAAATGATATATCGAAATTAATCATTTTCCATCAAAATTGCTTCTATCATAACATTTTTAGTTATTTTCTATATTAGATACATAATTTACAGATACCCATGTCTATGAGAATTATTTTAACGAACACCTGTAAATAGAAACTGTTAGTTTTAGCTTAGTTGTAGCACATAACTCGTCTCTCCCCGCCGTCACGCCTTATACGTTCGTCGGATCTGGATATGTCCACGATATTTTACGGAAAAGAGTAGAAGAAATCCGTTGGTAAAAACTAGAAAAATGTACTTTCGTTATTTTCAAAGATACGTTGATCAAAATCAAGACCAATGAAAATCTACAATTTGCCCACAAAAGAAGTTATATCTCAAAAACCAAATCATTTTCCGTCAAAACCGGTTTTATCAAAACAGTTCTAGTTATTTTCTACATAAGGCACACAATTTACAAATACCCATTTATGTGCGAATTATTTTAAAATACATCTGGAAATAGAAACTGTTAGTTGTAGCTGTATGTACATATTTCGCCTACCCCTCGTCACACTTTACATATTTGTAAGGTCTGGATATATTCGTGATATTTTATGGAAAAAAGTACAGGGGACTGACTTGTAAAAACTAGAAAAATGTACTTTGATTATGTATATGTATGTATGAAACGTGTTTTTTTTTTATAAACTGAAAATTTATTACATGTTTATTTAATTTTATTTAGGTTTTTATTTAAATTATTAGAGAAAAATATAAGAACCCCGAAATATGCTTTTTTGGTACAAATTTTTTGGCAGCGTAATAATGTAAATATGTATAATGTAACTTTATGTGCTATAAACTAATTAAGAGAATATGTTAACAATTGTGTTGAATCACTGTTGTTTATATACTATATAGTGCGCGTGTAAATTTCCTTTTCAAGGGTTCTTTTAAGTAAAGGACAAAAGGTTTCATCTATTAGATTTTTATTGTATTATATTTATTATTGTATTATACTCCTACTATTTTCTACTTACGTGTAGATGTACTTATGTATTTCTTAAAATAGCAAAGATTATAATTGTGCTTGTAAGATTATAAATTGACTTAAAATTAGGTGTTAGAAGATTCGAATAAATTTTACATACAAATTTTAAACGCACTAAATTTTAATCCTAAATAAATTTTAGATTTAAAACAACTATTTTTTATAATATATTATGTAGTACATATGTGAACGGAAACAAAAAATACAAAAATAACGAGATTTTAGATAAAAACATATTAACTGTAAAATATTCCCGTTTAAACTAATTTAAGTTATGTTTTATAAATATAGTTATTAATAACAGTTTATCAATATAAGAACGTAGTGTTTATCGATTAATTAAATAATCGATAAAAAATAAATATTAAAATAAGATTTGAGCAGTAAAGAAACAACGCTCGGCATTTATATTTTCTTTAAGATTTTTTTATAAGAAGTAGGAAGCTTCAAATGTTATTAAAAGATCATAGTTTACTATAATATTATAAATAGTTCATATTAATCAAAACTAGCATACGATTAGTGACAGAAATGAACAAAATTTGTATTAAAAATATATAAATCTTGTTTATCTTGTTAAATTTTGTTAAAATATTATTGCCAACCAAAATTAGATTATTAAATTTCTATAAAATTATATTTTTCAATGATTTTCAAATTGCAGATATTAAATCGTAGGTAGTGACTCAGATTTGAATCTTTTAAATTACACTGGATAAGAGAGAAAATAGCAATTACCCCAGTCAAATCTAGAATTACCAGAAAAAAATATTATAGAATATGTAGTATAGAATAAAATGACCGAAAAGGTCAAATGTTATTAAACTATCATTAGACTCATCTAAGTAACGTAGAAAAAATGTTGCCTTGAATGAAATTTATAAGCAATTTTTATAATCACAAACGTATGCTCCTTTAGATTTATTAAATTTATTTGCAACAATGTTACTTCAATTCGAATAAAAAATCATAATGGAGCTCGGAGCTAAACCTTTGTTATCTAACAAGTAGTTTCACTTTGGTATTTTGTACCTGCCTGGCAATAATATATTTTGTTATAAATTGCCCACGTACAAGTAATTTAAAACCAAGCAATGAAGACTAAACAATTAACATATAAAATTGAGGCAAATCTGTTAGTCTTACCAGCCCATATTTATAAAATAAATCGGTTGTTTTTCTTTCTTTGGTACACAATTGAAATGAAAAATATTCTGATCATTTGTTTGCCGGTCCAGTACCTACAAATTGACAGAATAATATGGCTCTTTTCCAGTTTACAGTTAATATGTTATATCGTTTAGTACCCCTAAAATCTCGTTCTATTTTTTTATTTTTTTGTTTCAGATCACAGAAGTCAGTTTTTTAGATAGAAAGTCATTATAGTATGTTAGGGAGATGTTTTACTGTTTAGGGTAAGTAATATAATTTTTGCAGTTTTGCAATTTCTTGGAATAATTATGTATGGTACTAAAAATTGTACTTATGTAATGTAAAAATGTCACTTATGCCCATTAAGTTATATGTACGTGGTTCTAAGGGACTAATTAAAATACCATCACTTTTCATTTTATCAACTAATTTTTATGATTTATATACTTTTAAATAATGTACCATTGAAAACAATGTAACAACAATTTCGTAACGTTCCTCTAAAATGTATGCAATTATACATTTATTTTAGTTAATTATACTGTCGATGTCGGTGTCAAAATGGTTGCGCTATTTATATACCAAGATTCTAATTAATTCTAGAATTAATTCCTATATTTCAGGGGAATACATATATAGAAAATGTCAAAGTCTGTCATAATATTGCTTCGTGATTTTTGAGTGGGTCAGGAGCAGTAGTACTGCTTGGCTTACAATTCCTCATTCAAAGGTCACAGGCAGGCACTTCCATATTTTAATTTTTTCAATAACTGTCTTCGTTAAACGATCAATTTCAGTATCCATTGTTTGCAATATTCATGCCCAAGAAAACTACTTCAGTAAATTATTGGGTTAAATAAAAAAAAGATTTGATATTAAACTGCTGCTGTCATGTAGTATTAAACATTAAGAACAGCAATAGAATATTTTTTGCCAAAGCAGAAATATAAATTTCAATTTTCTTGCAGTTTAGATAAAGGGTCTTTCGATAAGAACGCTCGATATTTAAACATCAATAAAACAAGTTGTGTGTAAGACATCCACCCAATTTTTTTTCATTTGAAAGAATATTTTATGGCATTAAGTATGGAATATAATGTCCTTCAAATGTCCGCTGCCGCTTTGCTTGGTGGCATATATTCGGGGGGTCCAATTTTCAATGACTTTGTCGAATAAATCTGGTTGAATTTGCTGGATGGCGTTCGTTATAATGACTTTGATGGCATCAATTGTTTGTGGTTCATTCGCATAGACCTGCGGTTTAAGATAGCTCCAAGGGAAGAAGTCTAAAGGCGTTAAATCTCGGTGGCCATCTCACGACGCCGCTGCGTGAGATAATCATGCCTTCAAATAGCTCGTGCAGAATGTCCATCGTGGTCTGCGCTGTGTAGCACGTAGCGCCGTCATGTTGAAACCACATATCGTCCGTATCCATAACATTCAGTTTAGGCCACAATAAGTTGCTTATCATCGATTTGTAGCGCTTTTCGTTGACGGTTATGTCAATGCCAGTTTCATTTTGGAAGAAGTACGGACCGATGATTCTGCCAGACCAAAATCCTCAAAAAATTTATCAAACAGTAACTTTCTCGGAATGCATTTAATGCTAGTGTATCTCGTGTGGATTGGTATCGTCCCAAATAATTTTGCCTGTTCACATATCCATTCATTCAAAAATGGGCCTCGTCGCTAAAGATGATGTTTTTAACGAAATTTAGGTCAACTTCCAACTACTCCAGAGCTCAGTCAGCGAACACACGGCGTTATCTATGGTCATTTATCTTAAGTTCCTGGGTCAGTTGGATTTTATACGGGTGCAGACTCGAGTCCCAATGCAAAATTCGCCCAAGTTGAAGTCGCAGAAAAGTCAAGTTCTTGTGAACGACGAGAAATTAACTGCCTCAGGTTTTCCCGTACACCCTCAGCAGCGATGTTTTCAGCAGCCTTGCATTCCGGTAACGTACGGGTGTTGGCTGATTATTTATCAAACCGGTCGACTCGAATTTGGCCACCAAACGTCGAATAGTCGACTCGGCGGGACGGTTGTGACGAGGATAAAAATCACGTAATGCGCGAAACGGGTCTCAAATGGAGCACTAATTTTAAAAATAAAATTTGATGATTTGTACACGTTGTTGAAGGCTATAACCTTCCATGGTGATTTGGCATACACTACTGAACAATTCACAATAAATTTGACAGATGTTGCTTTAACAACATGGCCGCTATACTTAATAAATTTCGAGCGTCTCTATTGAAAGACCCTGTACTTACTTTCTTATGCCCTTTCTCATATAATTGCATTTTTTATATTTAACATCTTATTATCCCATAAACGAAGAATAACGTTGATAATAATATATTAAGTTAGATGAATTTTTTAATAACATAAACTTTATACTTTAATGGTCACATACATGTATTTTATTTATTATATTTAAAATATCTAGACTAGTCTGCTTAAGTCATCAAAGGGTCGAAGTTCGTTTACGTAAAATCTCTTTCCATTCAAATATTGCGCGAAAATCAATTAGAATTTTATATTTCCTTTAGACGTTTTGGAATAGGTTTTGTTTATATAAGCTTCAAGCTTCAAAAAAAAGTTATTTGAAAATTATACTTGATATATTTAAACTAAATTTTTATTTTTTTTTTTTTAACAGCATGCAACAAGCCTATGGATCCTCAACATCCGCCTCCTCGTACATAAATACATCATCACCGTTTTACAATGCATCTTCCTATGCGTACCCATCGCGAGGATTAAATCCTGCCTGTAAAGCAAGTGCGGGTTACATCGCCTCTTCGTATTCATCACCAGCCTCCCCTTTTAACGGATCCGGTCAATCTAATCAATATGCGTCATACGCTGCATATACTGCTCCGGGAGCATCTACGTTTGCACAAGGCTTTTCAGCACAGGTGAGAAACCCTTTCATGTGTTGAATTTAATCGTAAATAACTGTCTGTTCCTTACTAGGCGATAGAATATGGCGCATATGGAACAACCTTTTCCGACCCACAAACTTCTCAATACGCATCAAGTTACTATGCCCAAAATTATTCGCCGTACGTCAGTTCTCCAAGTTCTAGTGGGAGCATAGGAACCGGTTCATATCAGCTGACGACCACATCAATATTAGGTAAGTCTCTCTTGTGCTTTTTACTTGCTTTTTTTTTATTCCCTTAGTAATTCAATTCTGGAAGGGTTAATTACTATTTCACATGAAACCTCATATTAAAATGTCGCTATTATTTAAATTTCTGTATGGATTATAAATGATTCCCGTGTAATAAAAGAATAGATAGTCTTCTTTTAAATCTATGGCTAAAGAACCTGCTATTGAACACTACACATTATCCGAACAGATCCTTTGTACACCGAAACACTAACATATGTGGTTTCTGAACGTATTTTTTTTTACGGAAAGAAATGGAGGAAGAAGATGAACATTGATAACATAACCTCAATTATAATTTTGTTTTCCTAGACAGTAATATGTAAAAACAATATTCAATAGAAATAAAATCAAAATGTACCTGTATAACGTCAGTAAAGAATAATTCATCTACAGACACCATGATATGTCCCTATAGTGACACTAGTGATTCGGAATGTGAAGGTAATGGATTTGCAATAAGAAAAAAAAAACGAAAATGTTATTAAATTATAGAAGAACAAGTATGTTCCGCATGCTCTTTAGCTGTTATCACTAAAATTGGTACAAAAATGCACTTAAAATCTCCATTACATAATTTTAAATCAGATTTTTCCTACAGTTACTAAGTCTTAAATATTTAAAAGAAACGAAGCGAAAAGAAGTCTATATTCTTGCATTTTTATAATTCTTTATGAATTAAATATTAAACTATTCTATCAAACTGTAGTGTAAAATTGAAATATATAAAATCATTCATATTATTTTAGAAAATTCCTCAAATGGCATAGCTTTGGCCGAGGGATCTGCTTCGCCACTCAAATCGGATAGTGCACGAAGATCCAGAGATTCTACAGGAAGTTTGGGATCTGAAGCTAGAGCAACTCGAGGGCGCGGAAGAAGGACAAATACAGTCTCACCTACAACTCCGGAGTCAACGACCGATAGAGTGTTCATTTGGGATCTAGACGAAACTATCATAATATTCCATAGTTTGTTAACTGGCAGTTATGCAACAAAATATCAGAAGGTAACTTTAAGGAAGGGTGTGTTTAAATACTGATATTTAACATTTTTTTAGGATCCCCAAAGTGTTGTTCAGCTGGGGTTTAAGATGGAGGAAATGGTGTTTAACTTAGCTGACACACACTTCTTTTTCAATGATATAGAAGTAAGTTTGGATATCATTGAAGATTGCTACAAAAATTACTTATGCGAGAAATTAATTTTTGCTAGTTTCCATTAGGTTTTTCTCTGTATTTCAAACTTAGATCACCTGTTTTTTTAATTGTTTTGGCAATAATAAAATAATTCGAAATAAGGAGTAAAGTAAAATCAAAAAATTGAAAAACCCTAACCGACCTTATAGTTAATTGCCAATTATATATATTTTTTGTAGGAATGTGATCAGGTACATATTGATGATGTATCCTCGGATGACAATGGACAGGACTTATCCAACTATAATTTCAGCACAGATGGGTTTCAGTCGTCGGCTGCAGGTAGCGGAAATTTATGCCTTGCGACTGGCGTGAGAGGTGGAGTTGATTGGATGAGAAAATTGGCATTCAGATATAGAAAAATCAAAGAAACTTATAATAATTATAGAAATAGGTATATTCTCAGAAGAAATTCTCTAGTTTCCATATTTGTTAACAGGTTTTTTTATTTTTTTTTAGCGTCGGCGGTCTTCTAGGATCAAGTAAAAGAGAGCAATGGCTTCAACTGAGGGCAGAAATAGAGACTGTCACTGACAACTGGCTTACGCTGGCTAACAAGTGCTTGACTCTAATAAATTCTAGGAGTAACTGTGTCAATGTCTTAGTTACAACAACTCAGTTAATACCAGCTTTAGCGAAAGTATTATTGTTTGGCCTTGGAGGAGTATTTCCAATAGATAATATCTACTCTGCCACAAAAATAGGTATGGTAAACTGAAAGTTATGTAAAAATGATGATATAAGAATTTGTTTTTGTTTTAGGTAAAGAAAGCTGTTTCGAGAGAATAGTCACGAGATTTGGACGAAAGTGCACATACGTAGTAATAGGTGATGGGCAAGATGAGGAGGCGGCGGCAAAATCTTTGAACTTTCCTTTCTGGAGAATAACGAGTCATAATGAAATTGCAGCTTTATATAACGCTTTAGACATGGACTTTTTATGATTTCATTTTAGTTTCTCCTTTTTGTAAAAATTGTACATTTTATAAATACTATAAATATATTGATAAGAACAGTGATAGCCTGCATTTTCCTTTGTTAATTTATTTTAAATCGTTACCTCAATTACTATAAAAATATAAACATTAAATACATTGGTGCATATTTAATATTTATTTTATTTGTATATTTTGATATACAAGATATATTCGTTATTTCTTAATAGATTACCAAGAAATTATGTAAAATATTTTGTACTAAATTAATCGCCTTTTGCATATAGGCTATAAAATATTTTGAGCGAACTAGAAATGCCGTTGTTTGTAAATATTGTTTGCTATTATTTAAACGTTTGAATGAAATAAATTTTAGTATTAAAAAATATATATTTCAAGCATAGTATATTGAGCTGAATATTTATTTTAACAAAAAAAAAAATTCGCAAGGCAAAAAACATGTAATTTAATCCCAAAAGGAACACTTAAAATCAGTGTTCACTGCAGTATAGGTTTCTCCACCTAATCTCCAGTTTCATCCCCTTATGCACTTAAGAATTTTCAATGGCAGCATAATATCATAGTACATTCTCTTAAGTTGTAAAAATGCTAAAATGAATTGGTTGATCTAGTCTTATAATAGAAACAAAAATAATGTAAATAAAACACAATATAATTTAAGGAATATTCTATGAACTGTGTTGAGTTCAATGAAAGTAGGAAGCACTATTTTTGTGGAATCACTACCGCAGACTCGACACCAAGAAGTTGTACATTTCTATTAAATTTTTTACAGGCATCACTACTTTTGCTTATATTCAGAGTGAGAGTGTTTATTTTAACTCTTCCCTCATTTGTGCTTGAGTGCACAATTCTTACCTTATTATAGATAGAATTAAATTTTAAAAACATATATCAGAAGTATTAGTGGTTTTAAACTGTCTGTCAATGCAACTGCTGACAGTTGCAGTAAAACTTAACTGCAATGGATACTGGTTTTAAACTACCCCTTCAATATGTAAATTTATGTTTTTGTCGACGGTTCATTTTCCTTGTTAAAAGAAATAATTACAGTTTTCAGTGCATTATACTAACAAAATGGTGTGCAATATTTCAAATTTCCACTTGCCTCATTTTATAACATAATTAACATGCACGTTAATTTGATTAAAGTCACTGAATTTACTTTTAATTAGAATATTAACGTGAGATTTGGCAGATTAAGTAGAGACAATAATATGATGCATATATTTTTTCCCATTTTAATTGTTTTTGTAATACTAAAATAACTAAACAAGTAAATAAAATTATTTATTAGCACTTAATTGTGGCATATATTTTATATAAATGAAAAACCTTGGGAATGGAATGAGCAGCAATACTTTTGTTTGAACATACTATGACAAAAAAAAACTGCATATTTAAAAATTCACCCAACATTATTTGATAGAAACAGTTGTTACATACTAGTGGCCACTGATACAATTGTAAAAAAAAATATCTCAAAATATATGTATATAGTATTACAGGAAAACAAGGAACTTATGTAGTAGCAAAAAGATAAAACAAAGATTTAGCAAATTGAAAAATTTCAGAGCCTCCAAGTTTAGACTCGCCATAAACCCTATCCACAAAGGTAATTGGTACTTCACCGATTGAATAATTAAGTTGTCTGGCTCTAATTATCATTTCCATCTGAAATACATAACCTTTCGAAGCACAACTGCTAATTAATTTTTCTAAAACATCCTTCCTGTAAAGTCTGAAAGATCCTGTTAGATCTGTGGCACCAGGACGCAGTAGAAGTTGCGTCAGAAAATTTGCTCCTCTCGATATTATCTTTCTTTTGAAGTCCCAGCCATAAACACCGCCTGAACCGGCATAACGGGTACCAGACACCACATCAAAATCTTCTGACTGTTGTTTTTCAATAAATTGTGCAATGAATTTCGGCTGAAAGAAAATAGCTTTGCTTAGTAGTAATGGTTATCACCACTATAATGTAATATTTTATTAAATATCTATTTAAAAACGCATCCATATCAATTATGTAAACTCATTTTTCAAAGATAAACATTACAAAAATTGTGCAATTATAAAATTGGGTTACACAATCATAATTTTTCTTTTTTACAAACTTTACAATTTTTTTCTTTTAACTTACATGATGACTTAAATCGGCATCCATAATAAGTATAAAATTTCCAGTGGCATGTTTTATCCCATGAATGTATGCGGTTCCTAATCCCAACTTTTTTTCCCGTGATCGAAGAACTATCTTATCCTTCCCATAAATATTTTGCAATTGAGTAGCTGCTTCTATTGTTCCATCTGGACTACCATCATCAATAACAATAACTTCATAGTCATAACCGCTGAAAAAAAAAATCACATTTGTATTTTCGTATATTCTAATTGTACCTCTTCAAAATCTTTCAGGATTTAATTTAATATTTGCCTATTTAAATTATATTTACCTTTTATTCATATATTTAATAATTAACCATATTATTATGGGAAGATTTTCCACTTCATTATAAGTAGGCAATAATATGGAATATTTATTTTTTGAATTTTCACTAACGCTTTGATCTGCCATGAGCTCCACGTCGAAGATAAACAAGTATCTGTCAAATTGCCGACACGTCAATTAACATATGATTCAAATCACAGAATAAAATTAGAATTCCCAGAGTTCTACGTTACACTACAGGAAAACGTTTTCATCATTAACCAAAAACATAACACTTTTACAAAGTGGTTATTGAAAAGTAAAATAAACCGAAATAAAAATAAGTATATCAGATCGACCCATCAAACTGTTATGCCTGATTTTTTTTATCATGATTAATTGTTCATTGAAAATCTTTCATGTGATGACGTCACATGAAACCTGGTTATATCCATCAGAAAATAGTGGTGACATAAAAAACATGCTAAATATTATTATTATTAGACTAATTTTAAAAATTCAAGTGTTGCCAACATAGGAACAATATTCGGTTTCTGTATATTATTTGATATTTTACATTAGATATCAGAGCTGTATCTAATAAGAAATTATTGCATGATATAGAATATTTCTTGATTTATGAATCCTTTTCCTATCACATTTTGTCAACTCTATTGTTAGCAAATCCATTAAATTTAAAGCATTTGGCAACGTCGACGAATCTGAAGACTTTGTTCAAGGAAATTTTAACCAAAAAATAATTTATTGATCTTGAAGTACAAGGTGATTATTGTCGACCATAATTAATTATTATATTTGTGGTGACAAGTGAGAGTGGAAGAATATTGGTTGTATTTATTTGAAGAATAAGAAATAAAATTAAAAGAAGGATGGATAAGATTTCAGAAGTTACCATGAAACCTTTACAAAAGTCTATTTATATGAAACCTTATACAATGCATTATACACAGAATGGAACAAGAAAAACTTGGGATCTTCTTAGCGTTCATGATAGCGTGGCTGTTGTCATATATAACATTACCCGAAATGTTCTTATATTCGTAAAACAATTCCGCCCCGCTGTATATTTTTGTAGCATTCCAGAAGAAGATAGGAGTCTTGAAAATAAACTAGATACCGAAAAGTATCCAGCACATCTTGGTATTACCTTAGAGTTATGTGCAGGTATAGTAGATAAAAATTTGCAACTAGATGAAATTGCTCAAGAGGAGATCCTAGAAGAATGTGGTTATAATGTACCTATAGGTAGTCTTGAGAAAATAGGATCATATAGGTCAGGAGTAGGTACATCAGGAAGTTTACAGACAGCTTTTTATTGTGAAGTTACAGACGACATGAAGGTATCGCAAGGAGGAGGAATAGACGATGAAATTATAGATGTAGTAGAAATGACAGTTGATGAGATTAAAAAATATATTTCCCAAAGTAATGTAAAAAGCCCACCCAGCTTCATGTTTGGTATATACTGGTTTTTGTACCACAAAGTAAAACAAAGAATACATTAATTATGTATATATTTTTTAATATTTCAAAGTTTATTCAAAATATACTTTTATTCTATTTATGAATAGCTTATTTCTTCATTTAAGCGAATGGGTAATTAAAATGTCACTAAAGATATGTCAGTATAATTGCAACTAGGCAGAAATACTTTGATGTATCTGGTAATTAAATGTAATGAATGTACTATACTTAAAATAAACATTAAAAATCTAATTTGTTCAAATATATTACCTCTTAAATGATATCTCATATACGAAATAAATTTAATTAATGATAAGGAAGTTATATTTGTCTAGTTCATGTACTTAATTCTATTTATCTTACACCTTATACACGAAACAGTTTTAATAAATGTTCTTCTAAATGTACGCTATTGTTTTTTCCCATTCTAAGTACAGTACCCTTGTATGTATTTTATGTCATCACAATCTAGAAACCAGATTATTTTATCGAAATTCTAAAGAAATAAATATATACTAAAGATAAACATTTAACAAAATTGTGTTATATATATAAAATTTATATGACGAATTGATATACTGTTTTATCATGTCGATTTTGTTTTTAATCTTGCAAATAACCATAAAAATATTCGTCTTTATTTCAGCTACTACTCAATAGATGGCTAATCATAAGAAGGGGAAATCGGAAATAATGGGATTAATGAAATCATGGAATAAACTCCATTGTTATCATAGATCAACCACCAGTAAAATTCTTATGAAGGATAGGTTAGATAGAAGGATAGGTTAACACCGATATTAACAAATATGCACAAATGTTTTTATTAAAAAAAAAAAATATTTGCAAAATGTTTTCGTTTTTCTTCTTATTACGCTTGTGGTACGAGATAGTATCTGCAATTTCAAACGCTGTACACCTAGGAGAAATTTTAAGATTTAGAAAGGCCACATATCTATTAGATATATAAATTATACACACTTTTATATCAAAATATACTATTGAGAAACAATATAATAAGATATTTTCGACTAAAATATAAGCGATAACGAATTCATTTTAGTTAATTCTGATCTAGGTCTCCAAATGGCTGTGCCCTCTATTGACTAAATATAGAATTAAGTCTAACATTTATTCACTATTGCCTATGTTTTAGGGGAAACCTTCTGAAAGTCTTTGGGTACCAGTAGGTTTTTTCTAGGTAGGTACGTCGAGAAAAGATGTAATGAGATACTTTTGATACGATCTCCGGAAATTTACGTAATAATGAATTAATTTTAGATTTAGTTGTGCTTGATCAAAGGTCTTTCAATAGGGACGTTCGATTTTTAAATGTAAACAAAACAAGTTGTGTGTGACATATCGACTAATTTTTTTTTATTTGAAAGAATATTTTATGGCATTAAGTATATAACGTCATTTAAATGTCCGCCGCGGCTTTGCTTGGTGGCACGTATTCGGGAGGTCTAATTTTCGATGATTTTGTCGCATAAATCTGGCTGAATTGGGTGGATGGCGTTCGTTACGTTGACTTTGAGGGCATCAACTGTTTGCGGTTTATTCGTACATACCTGCGATTTAAGATACATAGCCTTTGCCTCAAAGGAAGAGATAACATGCCCTCAAATCGCTCGTGCAGAATGTCCATCGTGACACGAGCTGTGTGGCACGTAACTTCATCCTGTTGGAACCACATGTCGTTGGTATCCATATCATCCAGTTGCGGCCACAAGAAGTTGTTTATCATCGATCTGTAGCGCTCGCTGTTGACGGTTATGGCAATGCCAGTTTCATTTTGGAATAAGTATAGACCGATGATTCCGCCAGACCAATATCCGCACCAAAGAGTGACTTTCTCGGAATACATTTGTTACTGGTGTATCCCGTGTGTATTGGTATCGTCCTAAATCCGACAATTTTGCTTGTTCACATGTCCATTCATCCAAAAATGAACCTCGTCGCTAAAGATGAATTTTTTGGTGAAACTTGGGTCAACTTCCAACTGCTCCAGACCCCAATCAGCGAACACACGGCGTTGTCTATGGTTGTTTGCCTTAATTCCTGGGTCAGTTGGATTTTATACGGGTGTAGACCCAAATCCCGACGCAATATTCGCCAAGTTGAAGTCGCAGAATGGCCAAGTGCTTGTGAATGACGAGAAATTGACTGCCTTAGGTTTTCCAGTACACTCTCACGTACAGGAGCGATGTTTTCAGCAGACCTTGCTATAACCGCTATAACCTAACAACTTTCGACCGCCTCTATCGAAAGACCCTGTATTATTATATATATATATTTAGAAATTTGAGATCGGAATAGAATTAAATAAGTATTTCGGCATATCCCAAGACACTTAGAATGTATCCTGCATCTATCCAACACAGAATGTTGTTTCCTAAATACTCTCTGGTTAGGTAGGTCACACATTGTAACACATTACTGCAGATTAACACATTACAAATGGATAAAGGCGGGTAGTCAGGAAGTATGGTTCATCTATATCAATAATAATATTCAACAATAAATATTAAATGGGCATCAGCTAATAATACAAATACAAGTTTAATACATATTTATTATTTTACACGTTAACTCGATAATCTTTTGTTTTTATTCGTGCTAGAAACATTAGATTCATAGAGCTTATAACTTTATATTGCTCTTAAATTTTTATATAAATGTAATAATGCTTGATGTATCATTGAGAAATATAATGAAGCATTTTTGATTCTTTCCCATGAAATAAAATTTATGAAGATAATAAATTAATTTTAGTGTTAATTATACTCTTCGTCTATGCATGGCGAAGTCACATTGAGGCCGAAGACAACTTAGCTCTAAATATAATTCACTAATTGCCAATATTACAGGGGTCATATGAAAGGGTCTCATTATATTATTTCCTAATGGTACATGCAAATAAATAATAAATATATACATGCGTAATTTGTGAAAAATATTTAAATTAATTCACAAATAAGTACGTGAAATTAATATAAATCCAAATACAAAAATATATATTCTACTTACACTTCTGATTCTGTGATTTTAACTACTGATACTTTGTACAATAAATTAATAAATTACTGTTGACATAATTACCGTATAGTAGCATATGTAAAATAACTATAAATTTCGAAATTAGACTGATTGCACAGAAGGTAAATTAGACTCTAACGTGGACGTAGGATGATTGACTTCACGTCGAAAACGTGAAGTACACTAGTGAAGTATGTAGGTACATAACTATTAAACAATACAGGTGGTGCTGACGAGACAACTTTGTGAAATAGCATCGAAAGCCTGCCCGGTGGCGCAGGTTTGTAGATTGAGATTGAACCACCATAAAAATGCACTACACTCATAGTATTGGTTACAGCTTTGTGCGACAAATTTTCCAGCCCCTGTTACTGAACAATCGGGAGCAACTCCTGAAATAAAAAAAATACATACAAAAGCTGTTCTGTTTTATAAATTGTGAATAATTTCTGACCATCAAATAAGTAAGTATATTCTACAGTCATCAAACTATACCACGGTCAAATGGGGTCGCGAAATGCATACATGTGGTAGGAATAATATATAATATAATGTATGATGAATGCATATACAGACTTCGCAACTATAAATTTTGAATACACTACTTATGTCTGGCAGAAAAGAAGAGGTATAGCAAACACATGTACACGATACGAGTTGACAATCACAGCACAACGCCAGCGAGTAAATTTATTGTGTTTTTACACAATAAAACACTACACTACTTAATAATACAGTATTCTATGAAGATACGGATCATCGGGTATTTAAGTATGTTATGAATTAAATTTCTGTTATGATGAAAAGCATCACTAGATGATGTTTTATATTAGTAGGTATGCTTATTTCACTTATTTTAGGAGCACACCCATCGTATTTTGTAACTGGATTATTGGACCGGAGTAAGATTAAGCCCTCCTGTGAAATAGTCTCTTACTATCAATCAAATCAAACTTCCCCCTATAATAGTACGCTTTAAGAACTTGTGGGGTGTACAGTACTCTTTCCGTATATGTATTCGTATTATGTATTATTAAAAATCACCTGAAACAGAGGGCTTTTCATTAATTTTTTTAGAAATTCTCAAATAACTAAGGGCAGATTAGTGTTATATCAATATTTGCAGCGTGAAATTGAACTAATAGCCAAAGTAATCAAATAACCTAAATAAATAAAACAAAATTTCTAATAAGAGAAAATGTAAATAAACTATAATTTAAAAAAATCACCAACTACAAAAAGTATGCAAATTCTTTTCAAATTAATTTTATTAGAGGCTCAAGAATGTCTTCTTGTTGAGGTAGTAGGTATCCTAAATTATGTGGCATTACAGTCTCTAGAACAGATACGGTTTTCGTTTTCGTATATCCCCATAAAAATAAATCATTCAGAGCTAAGTCGAGGGAGATCTTGGACCATTTAATTGTACCTCTTCCACTTATAATGGGACCGGGGAATGCGTTTTCGAAAAACAGCCGTTATTATTCAACTTTCTATCAAATTTGAATATTTCTCTGCTATAATATTGTCACCAGTGAGAATAGGGCCAATAACGTTGTCCCGTAGAATTCCAATCCACACTTTGACTTTTTTTATGGTTCTGGATTCGTAACGGCAAATATATGTATTTTAGTATCTTGATACTATACCTTGAGTTGTTGTAGATACAGTTGTAGTGGTAGGGGTTGTGGTTGTTGTAGTAGTTGTTGTGGTTGTTGTTGTGGTTGTTGTAGTGGGTTCATCACCAGTAATGCAACTGTAGAAAGAAAACATTTATATTATACAAGAAAAATTTAGTTAACGTATTTTTTTTTTGAGTATTTCAAACCCTTGAAAATATTGATGCCATATTGCAAATATGCATTGTATTGAATATATTTGACTAAATTGAGAGCATTACGGGTATTTTTAAAATAAGTATACATATTTAGGTGCATACCGAGTAGTCAAAAATATATGTATTAGATACATATGCATAAAAATATTCTGGCTTATGTAATTCTATATATTCTGGATAGAATCAATTAAGGTGTATACGAGTATTTATGAAAATACTTCTAGTCTATAAAAGTATTCTACTTTTGTAAGATGTATTAAGTAATTTCAAATGGCCATTCACTAAATGGTTGATAATTTTAAATGATAGTTTTTTTAATATATGCCAATAAAAATAATATAGTACACAAACATTATATCAAAAATATATAAAATACATTTTAAGAAGGTTTTGCCATTATCTTGTTACAATATTGTAGACAAAAGTGATTTGATATATTTATAGAATACCCAAACATGTATTATTTATTTATGTGTATTTTTTATTATAAATACCCAATTATAGTGGTCGTATTAAGTAGTATTGTTATTAAGTAGTAACATTAGATAATACATACGCATATACTCCGTCATTTTCATTGCAAATTGTTCCAACTCCACAACTTAGTTCAATACTATTGACGTATACAGTACTTGTACCAATGAGAAAACAAAACTTAAACGTTTTGCTAGTCAAACATTCTATATTTTTGGGTCCACATCCTTCTGCAAGGCATAAGGCAGCAGCCAAGATGAACAGGTACTAAAAGTAAAATCTATATTATTAATATGTTTATTTATTATTCAAAAAATATTATTTTTAAAACATTAGTATAAAAACTTTAGTATAAAAAGTTTTCATTGAAACTAATCAAAAATTACTATCATCATGAGGTCATCAGTCCTAAGACTGGTTGGACGCTAACCTCCAGCTTCTCCTATATTGTGCTAACCTACGCATTCCACTAATTGTGCTACAACCTATATCCCTTACTATTTGCGAGCAGTAGTCTAATCTCGGCCTACCTCTGCCTTTCTTCACTCATATTTCTGCCTCCAAAATATCGCGGACTATTCCCCCATGTCTCAGCAAGTGGCCTACCATTCTATCTCTTCTCTTCTTTATGTTTTTCCACATACTTCTTTTCTCACCGACTTTCTCTAATACTTCTTCGTTTCTAACCCTATCAGTCCACGGTATTTTCATCATTCTTTGGTAACACCACATCTCAAAAGCTTCTAATTTCTTCCTACTTGCTTCCCCTACCGTCCAGGTTTCGCAACCATATAGTGCCGTGCTCCATACATACGTTTTCAAAAATCTCTTCCTTGTTTCTAAGTTTATTACCCCCGAGCATAAAAGTGCTTTCTTTTTGTTAAAAGCTACTCGACCCTGCGCTATTCTTTGTTTTATATTTTTATCGCTTCTTCCATCCCAATTTATTTTATTTCCTGAATAAGTGAAGTTTTTAACTTCCTCCAATCTTTCATTATTAATTTGTACTTTCGTTTTTGCTCTGCTCTTGCGCCCTCTGCACACTAACATTTTAGTTTTGTTTTTGTTCACCCTCGTTCCGTATTCCTCTGTCAACACTGCCTCCATTTCGTTCAACGCTGATTCCAATTCCTCTTTACTAGATGCTAATACTGCTATATCATCCGCGAATCTCAGCATTTTTAGTTTCTGTCCCTGTACTTTAATCTTTTACGACATTAAACGCCTCTTCGATGTACAGATTAAAAATTAGTGGTGATTATTGTCTTATATGTCTTATATTTCCTAATACTCACTTCCCTTCTTTCCCCTTCTACTTCTATAACAGCAGTTTGCTCTTTGTATAGATTGTGTACTACTCTCCTATCTCTATACTTCATTCCCGCGCTCTTTAGTATCTCGAACATTTTTTCCCATCTTACATTACCAAAAGCTTTTTCTAAATTTACAAATCCTATATAAGCGTTCTATCCTTTTTCTATTGTTTTCTCTAACATTACTCTTAGCGCCAGAATAGCTTCGCGAGTTCCCCTATTTCGCCTAAACCCGAATTGGTCTTCTCCTAGTATTTCCTCCGCTCTACGAGTATTTTCCATCCTCTTCTGCACTATTCTGGTTAAGATTTTTGACGCGTGGGAAGTTAGGCTAATCGTTCTAAAGTTCTCGCATTTGTCGGTTCCTCTCTTTTTCGGTATAGTGACGGTATAGTTCGGTATAGTGAAAAATTACTATAAAAACCACCAAAGTAAAAAACACTGAACATCATTTCTTTGTAAATATTCATTAAAGTCTCTTCAATCACATACAATATTTTAATACAATTTTGATAGCAACTTCAGTAAGAAATGTACTTGACAACATTTCTTGCTGAGAATATATCGAAATAGTTTTATAAAATAAAATACCTATATAATTGCTAAGATGTCATGTGAATCCACAGTAAATGATAGATAAAGAAATATCAGAAATATATCATACAATATAGAGATTAATTTATAAGGGTGTATATGGAAATTATTACTTTGGTCTACATTTTCATTTTCCATGCCTTGACTTTAGCGAATTTTAATCAAGTTTTTGCTCCATCTGTTGTTCTATCGATAATGCGGATAACTCAATAAGCATATCTTAATCATGTATATGCAAATTATTACTTTATTCTACATTTTCATTTTCCATGCCTTGATTTTAGCGGGTTTTAATCAAGTTTTTGCTCCATATGTTGTTCTATCGATAATGCGGATAACCCAGCAAGCATATCTTAACTTATGGTTGAATGTAGGTACGCTTTTACTCATTTTAATTTAGAAAAAGCTCCGCTCACCACTGACCAAAGATACTGGAAGATACAGTAGAACCTTTGGAACAGTTACTAGATTCGATACGTTATCCACTAGTTTATTTTTACAAATGTAATTTAGAACTTACTACGGAGTTGTATTTATTAGCACTCTTCTTGCAGTGATAATAAGTAATTCAGTACCGTCAAAGTAATTAGAGTCCTCGTGAGTCATAGATCCTTTTTAAACAGTCTCCGAAAATAGCTTTGGAAGTTTTATTCTTCAGCTTAGGAATGTTATAAAGACATTCAAAAAACATTAATCTGTTTTATTTGATTAAACATCTCATTAATTGCATTTATTGCGGTATCAAGAACAGCAAAGTAGAAATTGAAATAGAACTGATCTTTGGCATGACAAACTGGCTCATATTCCACCTCATAACTAAATTGCTTTTTCTCTTTACTTAAACGGGTTGATTTTTCTCTGGCGCAAAGGATGAGAATATCGACTTCTTTAGAAATGTCTTTTGCATCTACCAACATTTTCTAAACAACCAAAATACTGCTGCAGCTTTCGAGAAAGGTTTTTGTTTTTAATAGTGAATTTGTAGCATCGATTAAATTAAATTCTTTTAATTGAAATAGTTTACTTGTCGAATTGATTTCGATCAATATATTATATAATAAAACAAGAGTTAGAAAGAATAAACTTCAAATCCGCTATTCTTTAGTAATCGACTGCACCTCAATTCGTGTCTGATTTCCAGATAATTCTGTCAGAGTGTTGTTGAGAATGCCATATACATCAGATAGTTTATATATTAATGGTTTTAAGGCATCAATTCGATTCGACTTGTATCACTTAGTGGCTTCGGAGTTAGAGTAGATACATATCCAAATGGAATCACTCACCTTTGAGTTGATGCAGAAAAATGTACATATAAGTTTTGTACCGAATTGAAAAAGGACTAGAAAAAAGAAGTATATTACTTCAGACATTCAGACGTCAGACATTACTTAGAATCATCATCTAATACACGAGTAATTGTATAGAAACTACAAGGTACGATTCATTTCTAAAGTTGTTTTCTGAACACCACTGTTTTTACCTTTCATGTTACTCCCATTATCACATCTTTGATCACGTAAATTTTCTATAGGGAGTTATATCTCTTCCACCCTGAATGCTTTCCTGGCTGGTGAATGAATGCAAAGATGCAGTAGAAACACTATCCAGGAGTAACGAGCTGACGTTGGCCTGGGTGCCGTGTCATAGTGGTATTCGAGGCAACGAAAAGGGGGACACGTTGACCAGGGAAGAAACCGAGAGAGGCTTAATGGGACCTGAACCAGCGATCAGAATTGCACACTGCCTCGACAAGAAGACAATTCGGGAATGGTGGGAGATTGAAAAACTCAATCGCTGACGGAACAACCAGGGGTACAGGCAGGCTAAGCTGCTGCCGGATTCAATGCCTAGCAGCGACTGAACAGGAAAACTCTTGAGAGGTAATAAAGAGACTGTGTGGAATGGGAAGAATCTGGAGAGTGTCTCCCCAGAAAATTAAATCTAACCTAACCTACATCTCTTCTAACTTATCAGTTTTGTATTCAGTTATACCAGCGCCAATTGTGCCAGTAAGAGGGACGAATCCCAAAATGTGTTTTTTATATTCACTCTCACAACATTCTTCACAATTAGTCATGCTTGAAATTGAACGATTATTCTCATTTGGTCAACATGACATAATATATGGCGGGGAATTAAGGATTATCGAAAAATATTTGGCAGACTGGTTTAAAGCAATGATTTTTTCATAAACCGCATTAGACAGCAGATTCCACAATTCGGTTTGAATATTCTTTCCAAGGCAATGAACGTGGGTCTCTTTATCACGAACTTTTTGAAGACGTTAATGCATCAAACAAAGACAGATATTGGACAAATTTCAGAAAGTCTCTATTGTAGAACGTGAATAATTTCACGTTCATTCATGTGTTCCACGCAAAGTTAAATTTTGACTTCCTAGAACTCTTGCTAACTCTTAATGCAATCAGTCTTTCCAGAATCTGCTGCCAATATTTTGGCATTTTAATGTGTCTCATTTAATTGTACAAATATTGCTGTTTATTCAGATCAAATTTATGAGTCTACTACAGTCTACAGTTTCATGGCTGTAGCTGTAGAGTTTGTAGAATCTTTGGACCATGTGACTTGACACCTAAAATCATGATCAAGGAATGTTTATAGCAGATTCTATGTAATTTATTTGTACTTCAAATACGTATATATCATTTTATTGTCATTACCCCCATAAACAATAAAGCCTTAAATACGTTTTTTTCTGCTGTTTGCGAAGTTAGTCAGTATTCAACTACACTTTTATATTATATCGTATACATTTATCTGATTTGGAAAATATTTACATGGCGGATGTGATAACAATCTTCTAAAACTTCATATCATAGATATCATTGCGAGAATCATGTGGTATATAGTCACATCACATACAGTGATGAACTCAGCATATTATTGAAATAATAAAAGTACTTGGTTTAATTGTTGACATGTATACTTATGTTTAGTTATCTCTAGACATATATTGTGTGTAATTTTTGGAAATATAATGACATTTTATCAGCTCTATTTGTTCGAAAATTGCGCCGAACTCCTTAGCAGCCATTATTAAACATAATATTGAATACTTTATATGTTACAATAATTATAATGCCGTCCCGTTATAATGCATCTCAGTCCTAACAGCATTTTCGTTATTTACGCCTCAAAATTATAAAAAAACGATATTATAGTTACGTTATAAAATATCAGTATTAAAATTTATTACGATTACTTAAAATTAAAAGACGCCTGATTGATTCATAGGGGTCTATAGGAATAGTGTATTATTATATTTCTTTCGCATTTCGTCTACAATCACCAATTCTACTATATATTAACACACCTTCACATTATTTATAACAGAATAAAATTAACCGTATCTTCTTTTAGCATAATTATGTCAACATAAATTTAATAATACAATTATCAAACTATTAGTTTTTATTATACATCAATATATGTTCTTTCTAAACAATTAAACAACGATTAGAGTAAGCTATAAAATTTCGAAGCACTCCCCATTTTCGTAAATATCATATTTTTCCTCTAAAACTATACAACTGAAACAGATCACTTAAAACGGAAAATTATTTTACCTTACCTTAAATGAGGTATACATTTTATACGCGGAGAAAACTATTTTAGAACTTGACCCGCGTGTGAGTTTTATAACAATACATTTATAAAACCATAAGCATTTGGCAAATAGTGTATTATATAGTCAGTAAGATAACTATCATAATGCTTAGTTCTCCTAAACGAGTAATAAACATAATTGTTATTAGGGACTTTAAAACCATTCAGAAATATGCATACTCAAATTTTTATGTTTCAGTATATTGTTTGTTATTGAATTAATCTTCTTTGCGTCATTTTGGAATATACAATGTCATGTTTCTGTTTAGTACAACTCAACTTCATCCAACTGTAATATACCTATCCAAGGTGGGCAAATTCCGATATTTTTATAAGAAATATTGATAAATATGAGACAGAGACAAGTAAATCGTTCATTCTCGATTTCTCTTTTTTGAAAAAAAATCAGTCGGAAATACTCAACCGATAACTACATAGGTACACACAGATATACCCAGCCAACTGATGTGGGAATCAAGTCCAAACCCGGATTATTCCGAGGTGGAAATGTAGACCGGATATTTGCCTATATTCGTGCTCTATTGTTCGTGAGCATCAGTAAGGCTTCTCGATTGTTATGCTGTGATGGTGTTGTGTAATTCAATGTCAGTTCTTGATTGATAATTGATAATTCCGGAGAGATATATCTTTCGGAGAGATGAGCTGTTAAAGTTTAGAATCATGTTATTCGAATTCTAATATAAATTTGTTTTTACAGATATTTAAACGAAATGATTGAATACGTCAATTTTTATTTTAAATTTAAAACGTTAGGGCATCTGAATTTCATATTCATATATAATGTTACTATGTCAATTTAAATTTCTTAAACAGGCCCCGTAATACTTTATATTTTCAAAAGGCTTCATCAAGCAGGCATACTTTGTATGTAAATAAAAACTTCGATATTATTGAATTCTACAACAATTAGAATGGATCATTTTGGCGAAGTTTAACCAACTATTAAATAATGAAGGCTGGAAAGTAATAATCAATCACTTTATATGCAGATTTCTTTATATTAAAATGCTGTTACGATCTAGTCTAAGAGCAATGAGTAACATTTCTAAAGAGAAATTATAGAAAATTTTCTATAATTTTAATATTTGACTTTCTGATATAACCCCAAAGAGCTGAATACCATAAGTCCACACCGATTTTAATATTTGCTTATAAAAGAGGAGCTCATTATGTATCGACAAGGCTAAGTTCCTACCCAAGAGCCAGTATACTTTCTTATATCTTTTCTTATTTTATTTTCTTATACCTACCTAATTCTTCTCTTTATTTTTTACGTATGCTTTCCAGCGAAGCTTCGTGTCTAAGGTACGACTGAGATATTTTGCTGTATTGGCATATGGGACTACTCGTCCATTCAAATTTATTGGAATATGTTCAATGTATCTATTAGAGAAATCGATATGAACTGATTTTTCTTCATTTAATTTTTCCATTTCTTGGTTCAGTTTTGGAATTTATTGATGGCGTTTTGAGGTCTATTAGCTGTTTTATATTACTTTTGCCCATTTTTATTATGACAGTATCATCGGCAAAAATAGCTACAGTATTATTTACTACTATTATTAACTATTGTAGCTAGCTCTGGGAGATCACACGTATACAGAAGGTAGGACACAGGGCCTAGAACACTGCCTTGTTGGACTCCTGCTTTGATTTCTTTAAGGTCAGGGTAGGCATTTTCCTGTTTAATTCGAAAGTGTCTGTCTAATAAATAGGATTTTAAAATATGTATCTGCATATTGTTTAGGAAGGATAATTTCTAATATATAATGTAGTCCCTCATGACAAACGCTTGCGCTATGTCAAGGAATACGTCAGAGCAAACTCTTTTCTCTTCTACCTCATTTTATATTATATTAGTGATTCTATGGATCTGATCTATTATCGAGTGTTTATATCTGAACCCAAACTGGTGATCTAGAATTGTTTTTTGTTCTCTCGATAATTGGGTCTATTCTTTTGAGTAGCAGTTTCTTAAAGAGGTTGGACATGATAGGTAATAAAGATATTGGTCTATATGAACAGACTATATATAGCGATTTCCCAGGTTTTGATATCATCACGATTTCTGCCACTTTCCATAGTTTAAGTACATATTTAAGCCTGAAGGCGGCATTGATTAGATTAGTCAGCTTGGAAAGTGCTTTCCTCGGGGGTTACTTTAGTATTTCTCCTGATATTAAGTCAACTACAAGAGTCTTTTTTAGATCTATGTTACGCTTGATTTCTTTCATAACGTCATCTGGCGATGTCAATTTGATATTTTCTGCTTCCTGATTAGGAGTACGCAGTACTCGCAGACAATATTCAGGTTAAAACTGTCAAGAATAAGAAAATGTTATATTGGAAAGGTTGTTTTTCAATATCAATAATAAATAAGACACGAGAAAGTCTTCGAAAGATACCTGGAAGGCCAGGTGGTGTCGGATTCGTGATGCGAATCTGCTGCTTCACGCCTACCGACTAAAAACTCCAGCCCCTTTACCTAGGTACTCACCTCTCGGCATTACTTCTAGGTTCTCTCCTGTTTTTAAGATACTCAATTCTACTATTCTATTTCTACTCCTACTCTACTTCTACTTTTGATTTTTACTCTATCTACTCCCTGTACTGCTCTCTCTGACTATGATTATCCATCTTCCTCCCTCTGTCTAGCTCTATCTTCTTCCTCTTTCCGTCTAATAACTTCTCGCGCGAATTACTTAATCGCCTCGCATGCTTCTTTTCCGCTTAACATTATTTCCTGGAGGTTCTCTTCCCCAACTATCGCTCAACATTCACTATCCAGTCTCTGTTTTTCTCTGACTTCATCTTATGCACACGAAAATATGCCTCGAATCGTCCATCTTGTCACAGTGGTGGCATCTATCGTCTATCATTTTCTCGATCCTCTTGATATATGCCCCGAAACTTCCGTGTCCGGTCAACAGTTGAGAGATAATAATCCATATCCCCCTGGGTTCTGCTATATATGATTTTTGCAGGTTTCTAACTATCCATCTAGTCCATTCCTCATGAGCACACTTTCTCCACTTTCTGCTCCATTCATTCCTTGTCGGATAAAAACAGGCGTGTGAAGGCTCTATATCACTGTTTCACATATTCAATCACAGTAATTAGTTTACAAGTATCACTTGAAAGTGTCCATTAACAGCGTTAGTTAAAATAATTTAATCACAAATTTCTGTATAAATAAAATGGTATAACATTTTAACGAACATCGAAAGACTACAGGTTTCTAGACACATTCTTATTTTAACTAAGTACAACAATAAATGTTCACCCTTCTAGAATAATTAGATATATGTAGTTTGGTTAGTTTCAACAGGACGTTGGTCAAAATCAAGACAAATGAAAATCCACGATATCTTGCCTGCAAAAAAATTAATATTTCGAAAACCAACCATATTCCATCAATACGGGTCTCATCATAAAGCTTTTTGTTATTTTATACATAAGATACACAATTAATAAACACCCATTTCTATGAGAATTATTTTAAATATCACCTGGAAATCGAAACTGTTGGTTGTAACTGTACATATCACGTCTCTCCCCGCCCTCATATTCTACACATTTATAGGATCCCGATATGTTGGTGATATTTTATGTAAAAGAGGACAAGAAATCGATTGGTAAAATCTAATAAAATGTTCTTTGATTAAGTTGAAAGATACGTTGGCCAAAATCAAGACAATTGAAAATATACATCTTAAAAAATTTATATTTTGAAAATAAACCAGTGTCCATCACAATTGGTTTCATCATAACAATTTATGTTAGTTTATACATAAGATACATTATTAAGAAATTCCCATTTGTATGAACATTATTTTAAACATCACCTGGAAATAAAAACTTTTAGTTGTAGCTGCATATATGTCTCTCATCTCTCCCCGCGCTCACATTTTACATATTTATAGGATCCGGTTATATTCGTGATATTTTATGGAAAAAAGTACAAGAAAGTGATTGATAAAAACTAAAAAAGTGTACTTTCGTTAATTTCAAGGATGCGTTGGTTAACTTGTAGATTGGGCCACCTCCCAATCCACATTTTATTGGGGGTGTTATAATATTCTGAAGTTTGAGTCCCGAAGGACGAAGTTTGGCGAACCTCTGGTGTATTGGTCGTCGTCTCTATGTGTAACTGTCTCGTCTACAATCTCAGGTTTTAGAGAAAGGAAGTAGGTTTCTGTAGAATTACGTATCATATATAAAACCATATTAAAATTTAAAGCAACACAAGAGTCAAAAGTATCTATTATAAATTATAAACGATATAAAAACTTATAGAACAATAGGGCAAAAAAGGAAATATTTATGTATACAACAGTTGAATCGCGATAGGAAATTGATATCTAGTTAACTTAAAACTTGTTTCCATAAGCCAACCGCAGCGTGGTTGCTACAGCAACGAATAATTGTTGGTACTGGAAAACCTTCGACGCAGCAGCAAAACCAGGAGACTAGCTTTCCACAAACACCAAAAGATTATACGTCACTAGACGCAATTTTCAACAATCAAGTTGACGCCATAGCAAGATGGTTAAAATTAAATATCTCCCTTTGGTTTTGAATCCAGTACATGATGATAGATAGAATGTAATAATATACGTTCCATGTGTTTCTTAGAAATATAGACAATGATAAGTTGGTTTCAAAGTTAAGAATGTTCTTTACTAATAGAGGATACTATCATATTAACTCTTGTAAGATAAAGACTGTATTATTCTATATTTAATTCAATATCGTCTAAATTTCTGAGTAATATATCGAATGAGTTACATTAAATTATTTATTGAGAATACAACATTTACTTAATGTAATTTATTTAATAAAATAAACATTCACTACTCCCACTTACCTATTTGAATTCAATCGAAAATTGTATGTTACGATCTTATCCTATCATTTATTATACAAATAATATATTGTACATTATATCATACATTGGTTCTTATAATGTTATATTTATTTAAGAAGGATTACATGAACTGTCAGCGACACAGGCCCCCTGAGCAGCGTTGAACGACTGTCCATTGGGGCAGGTTTGCAGGACCAACTCATACCACCACATGACAAACACACATTCATAGTACTGGTTACAATTCGGAGCAGGGTAGACGGCGGCGCTTGTACAGGTCGCAGGGGAAGTCACTGAAAATTGTTTCCATTAAAAAGAAGACAGTAGAAAACAATTATGTAAATTAAAATACATATACATATGTCTGTAAAAATATTTAGAGGTAAAGAATCGTATCTACAGTTTTGTATTAAATAGAAATAATACCTTTTTTAAAATACCAATAGCGTATATTTTATAATGACGTAGAATCTTATGTTCATTATTATTAGTTCCTAATATATAACTTCACTCCTAAAATTTTAAAACTTAAAACCTTGTTTTCTTTGCAAGCTATAATATAGAGATACGATTCTTTACCTCTCTCTAAGGTATAGATATACATTTATACATGAATCCATGAAATCTTTTTTTACTACTATTTACTACTATAAATTGATTTAGAAGTGTCAAATTCCCAATTTTATTATAATTTATGCCAATATGTAAGAAAGTCACATTAATTATGCGAAGTAAAAACCCAAATTATTATATACAATACAACGTATCTGAAGTAAAAAATGCTTACAAAATAACGTATCTGAAGTAAAAAATATATATACAAATTGTTCTTGAATTGTGCTCTTAGAAAGTATTCCCTTTTTAATTTTCCTCAACACCACCCAAAATTTGTCTTTCAAAATTTATAGATTCGTCTATATTTTTTAACTATAAGATAGAAATATAAGATAGAAATATTTTTTAACAAGAGATTTGGAAATTTTCATTTTTTAAATTCAAAAAGTTAGTAACGTTAATGAAATCGAATGGGCGAATGCATTAATGCATTTCTATATATAGGTAGGTATATAAAATTCTCATATACATATACATATACAATTTTAAGTTTAACACTATTTACCTTATAAACAATACATAGAATAAACTCTAATACCTATGTCGATTTTCATACGACAAAGTTGCCTTGTTATAAGTCTATAAGATTTTATTCTACAAAAAATATTTTCTCGAGAAAGAATATCAAAAAAACTATACACACGCAAGAGATAAACAGATTCAGCGGCGTCTTTGAATTTTTTTGGAATCCAGAAGTTCTCTATGTAAGTATAAATTTGAAGTTATAATTCGAAAAAACGTTTTCGATTTTACGAGAAAATCGACAGTTTTCTTTAAAAATGAAGACTTTCATCGTGTTTAGGAGGTCAATTTACACCGTATTCGATGTAATTTACATACGTTGATTTTGATACTTTTCTTCGACAAAACTGCCTTGCTTATAGTCCATCAACTTTCTTCGACAAGAAAAAACATTTTCTCGAAAAAAAATATCAGAAAATCGGTACACACGTAACAAAGATAAACAATGCAGTGTTTCCTTCAGATTTTCTTTAAATCCCGAGGGTCCTAAAGAATAAATTTCGTAGGTAAGTTATTGCATTAAAGCTAAAATTCAAAAACACTTTATCGGTTTTACAAGAAAATCGACAGTTTCCTTTTAAAACAAAGAGTGTCATCGTATTCAGGATATTTATTTATACTGTATTCGATAGAATTTACATTGATTTTGATACTTCAGTATTTTCGACAAAATTTCCTTTCCTTGCATAAATTTTCTTCTATAAAAAAGCATTTTCTCCATCAAAAGGATAAACAAATTCGAATATACGTAAGAAAGATAGATAAATTCAGTGGTGACTTTCATTGGTGCCGAATTTTCTTTAAATCTGGAGGTTACTTACCTCTCCCGAGGTAAGTATTAAATTTCAAAGTTGTTGCTTTGAACCTGAAGTTTGAAAGGACTTTATCGATTTTACGAGATAACCTTTAGCTTCCTACTAAAATGTAAATTGCCATCATATCTACGATGTAAAACTGTCGTTATACATCGTATTCTATGTAATTTGCTTCGATGTTGACAATTTTCCTTTTTTCCACCGATTTTCTTCGATAAGATTATAAACTTGAAAAAAAAAATTATAAAATTCATACAACGAACAAATCGAAAACAATACGAAATCTGAATTACCCAATAAAAATTATGGTTATGTGTGGACGAAACGATAGATTGTAAAACAAATCTGTTATTAATGTTATAGAATTTTGTATAGTACATTAGAACCTATAGGTAAAGTACACTGGAAACATTTAAACCATCACGCTCATTCTTACTAGCTAGCAAACGATTACAAAATTATCTTGGCGAATTAATTACGAGGGTAATGCTAAACTCAATAGGAAAATGCCAATTTGCAAGAATAGATGATATTCAAGTGAAAATATTGATATATTCAAGTGGAAATAGGTTATCAGCTACAAATTATCATCTACAAAAGCTGTGTTTCTCAAATCTCCTCAACGTATTCGATAATTTCAGACAGTGTCCCAGCATCCCTGATTTACCACAGTAATTACAATTTGATTCTAAAGAGACAGCTGTTATCTAGGAAAGGTAAGCAATATTTCAAGATCCTTGAGTAGAAGTAAATTTACAAACTATTCATAGTAAATACAAAGGGCTGGTCAAGGCAATAGAAAAATTATAAAGTCCTTCCTTGTCGTAGTGGAGTCACTGCAAATAGTGAGTGGATACTATACACACACACAGATATATGGTTTTAGGGGCGAAAAAAATAATAGTTATAGCAAAGTTTGACACCATTTTAAAATAAGATTCAGATCTTGACAGATTGAAACAAATTTAAAGTGTTTCTGCGTCTACAGATCCATTACATAACCGGAACGATTATTTTAATTATGTCAATATTACATCACTAGATGTCGAACGGTCATTCTCTTCATATAAGAATATTTGTCCGCTATAGCAAACATTGCTCGATTAAACAACTGTAGAGACATACCCAATGCTTCAGATTTTTAACCGAGCTACTCTATCTGATAATGCTTTTTAGGATATAAGTATTTTAGTGTGTTGCCTAAATTATAACGTATAACCAGCTGCTTATTATTATTTTATTATATAGCATTATTTGTTTTATTTTATTTGATTATGAAGCTAGGAAGGTGACGCCTCCGGTATGCTGAAAAACGAGCGATCCTACATAACACATATCTATATTTTCATGCATATAACTGTATTACAGATCATTTTGTCTATTATTAACATGAAGTTGAAATTTTTATGTAAAAATATGTCCGTGTAATTTTGAACTTCATATAATTCAAAACCTATTTTGTGGAAAAATTATAGGTATACCACAAATGAGTGCAGCATTGCATCCATTCGGGTCTATTAGTTAAGGTTCTTCCTTCATAACATTTGTCTTCATTCACTTTTACCATACACAACAATTAACTAACCATATTCAACTATTAACTAAGTTATAGGAGGCAACAAAATCATCCATCCAAAAAACAAGAAAATTTTTAACTTGCTATTATTAATTATCATACCTGGTGGAGCTGTAGAAGTAGGTGTAATATCTGGTGTAGTGATTGTACTTGTTGATATGGTACTTTCTGTGGTAGTTGTTGTACTTGTTGGAGTTGTACTTTGTATGGTAGATGTTGTACTTGTTGGAGTAGTGCTCTCTGTCGTAGTAGTTGTACTTGTTGGCGTGGTACTTTCTGTAGTGGTGGTCGTACTTGTTGAAGTAGTACTTTCTGTCGTAGAAGTTGTACTTGTCGGAGTAGTACTCTCAGTTGTAGTAGTTGTGCTTGTTGGGGTGGTACTCTCTGTCGTGCTTGTCGTACTTTCTGTTGTGGATGTTGTACTTGTTGGAGTGGTACTCTCTGTCGTGCTTGTCGTACTTGTTGGAGTCGTACTTTCTGTTGTGGACGTTGTACTTGTTGGAGTGGTACTTTCTGTCGTAGTAACCGTACTTGTTGGAGTAATAGTTGTGGTTGTACAAATGCATGTTGTGGTGGTACTTTCTGTAGTGGTGATCGTAGTTGAGGTCGTACTTGTAGGAGTAGTGATTTCTGTCGTACTGGTAGTACTTGTTGGAGTAGTGCTTTCAGTAGTAGTTGGTGTAGTGCTTTCTGTTGCACTGGTAGTACTTGTGGGGGTAGTGCTTTCAGTAGTAGTTGGTGTAGTGCTTTCTGTCGTACTGGTAGTACTTGTGGGGGTAGTACTGTCAGTAGTAGTGACCGTACTTGTTGGTGTAGTACTTTCTGTTGTACTGGTAGTACTTGTGGAGGTGGTACTTTCAGTAATTTTTGTTGTACTTGTTGGAGTTGTGCTTTCTGTCGTGCTGGTAGTACTTGTTGGAGTGGTATTTTCTGTTGTAGTGGTCGTGGCATTTATACATCTGTAAATATTATATTTTTTGTTTACGTATCCCGTTAATTAGATATTCAAAACAATCGATTCAATCGAAATAATTATAATCGTAATAGGACGATTCAACAAAATAATATAAGTGACAATTTTTACATCATTTGATGTTTTGATGATTAGAATATTAAAGTAAGGTAATTAATTATTTAATTATTATGTCATTGCTGTATAAACGATGGTCAAGAATAGGAACGAGTGTAAGATTTTCTATGTATGCGTAGAAGAAAGAATGAGGGAGTATTCGGGAGGAAAAGATGCACTTCATGCGCGGCCAGATCGAACTCTGTGTATATTCAGATTGTATATACATGGCTCTGAAAAGGTCTCAATGCAACTGCGTAAAGACCAGGCTATTTAGTGTGCACCTCGTGGGCGATATCGTAGTTTTTAGACCTGTTCCTATTCTTGACGAGTTGTAAGTTACATACGAAAATGTTCCTTCATTTTCGTCGCATATCGTTCCAGCTGCACAAGTTTGTACCCCATCCACATAAATAGTATTATTTTCATCAATCACGAAGCAAAACTGGTATGTTGTGTCCGTCAGACATTCTATGCTCTTAGATCCGCATCCTTCCGCACTTCGAAGTCCTATAGCCAATAGCAGAATAACCTAAAATTAATATTTTTGTTGATCAATGAAATGGTACAGCTGTCTGTCCTATTAAACAAAATTATTAGTGCAAAATTATCACGAAAATACTTAACGAAATGGGATTTTTTTATGTAAATCCAGACCAAAAAGGACCATATTCTAAAGGAATAGTAAATATTTTTATTGTAACTTGACACTACTATAATTTCATTACTTTGTTTCCAATCCAAGTCCATTTAAATAACTGAATAAAACAACTTGATATGCCTTAAGGACAGAGTCGAGTCATTAGTATTTAATGAGGACAATTTCACGTATATTCAGTCTCGTAACAATAGTTTATCCTCTTGGTTTATCCTATTACTCCACATAAAAATATATTTACGTATGTGCTAAGTCATTTGAAGCTTATTTGAAAACGTATGAGAAAACGTGTGACATGTATTGTCAGAAACTTGATAGAGCACATATCATGAAACTAAAGAAACATGTTAATTTAAAAAAACATGATTTTTTTAAATTTCCATGTCAGTAATTTATAGTTCCAAACAACATTAATGTTATTTATTAACAACACAATTATATATTTTTCAACATTAAAACTGTCGTAAAAAATCAATACTAAGACAATAAAATGTACAAAAAACAAATAATATATATAACTATATAGTACAATATAATACATGGTTATGTATACATAAATTATGGCTAATTTATTTATAAATTGTTTCCTAATAATGTTGTCATTATTTATGCGCTGCACTTCCATTCTAATATTTTTCTTAAATTACTTTAGTTTTTGTCTCTTCACTTGTTTACAATATATTTCAAGTAGGGTGAAATCTAGCCTGTGAGGTCAGGTAATAGTGCTTCTATATCCACTCTGGATATTATCTATTCAAATAATTTCCGAACTACAAATAAGATTTTTATTTATTAAGCATTTTGGATAATCTAAAGAAAGTTACATTCAAACTGTTAAAGTATTTCGTCCAAGTTTATGTAGCTTCTGCGAGTCCACTGACAGAAACCGCTAGAAGATATAGTCGAGCCGATGGATCAGTCACCCATCCAAGTGGCATCGCAGCAATCGTGGTATAACATTTAATATAAATTGTATGTCAAGTCGGCCTAGGCAACAGCCCGCATATTTAATCACATACCTGATAATTTATTTGTTTTCTATTGCGTAATCTATTTTTATTGTTTTTTATATACAGATTTATCGTATCACAATTTTCAGACAATGTATAATTATTCATCTTAAAAAGCGGACTTCATTTGCTGTAAATCAAGTGTAAATTGTCAGATCAGACTTTTTGTTCAACGTTCTATTATTTTTCATTAACACATATAAATTCTATTTAAAATATATATAAAAATATAAAATGTATATAAAAATTTCTATAAAAAAATATCTTCATTCTAAAAAAACAATATGATAAGACATTACTTTATGTAAAATATTTTCGAACTATGTGTAGTATATATTACACATAGTTCACCAGAAATAAACCTAGAAAGATAATAACTAGGTTTATAATTATGCTCACAACTTACCCCAACGAATTTTTTCATTTCTATTCAAAGAACTATATTTTATGTAATCAAAGATGTTTTAACACTAATTGTGAAACTTTAACACCAAAGTGCCTTGCTAATCAAGAAATAAACACTAAAAAAATAACGTTTTATAGGTGGTTATCATAATAATATTTTAATTGTCAAGGCACAATAAAATTTAAAATCGCTTTTATTGGGTAGTTTAACGAAATCCATGTAAAATTTATCCTAAATAATTGACGACGTGTATATAATATTTCTATACTTCAAAATAACTTGTGTCTTAGGTGCACATACAAGAAAATCAATATAGAGTTTTATTAGAGAGTAAATATGCAGTCGCCATTTTCACATTTTAAAATTGGTTCATGGTAAATTCTAATACAGAATTTTAATTACCATCGTATTAATCTCAATCATAGTAGGTCATGATTAATAGCAGACATATAAAAAGGTAGGAATATCATTTAAAATGCTTAAAATGCATTCCACTTTTGTTTTAAATATATAAAGACATATTTTTGGTGGTGGTGGAAGGAAGAGATGTTGCAAGCGCAGTAATATAAGTTACTGGTGACTTCTTACCTAATGTAAGGTGATTGGGGTATCGGATATTGTTCTTAACACTTATTCTTACCCCTTTCAATAATTTGAGTTACCCATATTTTAATAGTTGTAAATATGTATCAGTTTACGTTTCACGCTGGTATGGACAATAGTATGAATTTTCCTCAGTGTAATAGATTGTGTGATGAAATTCAAAGTAATTCAATATATACAAATTGTTGTGCTACAGAAATAGTGAAAGCGTTAGCTAGGTCTACGTATTTCTTAAGATCAATGGATAATTGGGTAAAATAGATTTCCATGAGCAGGATAAAGAGTTGAGGTTGTCTATACGATATAACGGTGCGACGGACCCTAATGAATGTATTGTTGTAATAGGAGATTTTCTTGAGTGATGAAAAGGCTGGATGTGACTGAAATCTTCTCACAACTGGAAGTTCCTACTGTTATCGTACACCACAGTTTAATGGGGCACCTCAATATGCAGAAATCGTTAAATAAACTGGGAATGTTAATACCCTGGTTTGTATCGGAAGATTTAATAGAAGATTAGACTATGTCTAATGAAGTTTTCCAAAATCTATACCGAAGACCAGGTCCGATTTTAACTAGCGATCGAAGAGCAACCTCCACAAAATCCTCCTTGACAAATAGTAGAACGTAAGCACATCTTCATCATCCTTATGGATTTACATGTTTATAAAATTAGGGGAAAGTATTAAAATGAAATTATGTTCTCAGTTTCTGAATGATATGATGCAGAATCTTGAGAACGCAGAAGAATATTAGCAACATTCTGTTTTTGACATTCTGATAATGTCAGGCATAGTACAGCGCGCATTATGTTAAAGTGTTTGTTGCACAGTCATATTTTGATAGTAAAACTAACTGCAGATAAGTGAAACTAAGTCATTTTATTCTCCAGATATTAGGCTCTAAAACTATGGCTATTTGGCTTGCTCATATTAGTTAGATTTGTTCTCTACATTGGAAATGTCAATTCATATTCTATCCTTGTACTACTGTTTAAAATATATATCTTTCTGTACTCGTGAGATGTCACATCACATTACATTAGAACCATTCCATACTTTTTTTATATCTAATCGTGTATAAGTCTATAGCAAATATTTAAATTATCAAATACTAAATATCTTTTTGAACATATTTAATCACATAAATGGCGAATAAAAATTAATATATAAAGCTAGAACGTTGCCATGAATCCCTCTTGACATGTAATATTCATAAAATATATGTAAAATCCGAACTTCTAGGAAACACTATAGATAGAAACGCTATCATGAACTAAAATATACGTAGTAATGATAATGATTTGAATAATAAAGTAACGATAATCTCAAACACAAAATGTTTATTCATCTACACAATCTTAATCTTTCACAAATATTGAAGATTTGAGTTCTAGGAACTGCTTTAAACTTGACCTTGACTTCCATTCCAAAGTATTTTTTATAAATTCTGTCAGAATTAACAGCAAGTGATATATACAAAGTGTTTTCAATATTACGTTCCTTGAACTAATTTGAAATTAAAACTAGCTATGTTAAAATATCAAATGGTAGAACTGAAAAAGAGAATTAAGTTGAACATTGTTCATGGTAAGTTACGTGATGCTCGTTCTACATGGACAATGATTGAAGTGGGTCATACACTAAGAAGCGCCCAGTTATGGATTTAAGTTAGTGAAGTGTCTATATTCACGACCACTAACTCAACTCACGAAACTCAAACCTGGTGATGTATGCCATCATCAAATTATGACATGCTACCGATTTCAGCACCCTCTTATTTCAGCCCTGATTTTGTAAAATCAGAATAACAAAAATGGGTTTCCATGGTCCAAATATAATTTAGTACCTGTTATAATGTTCAAATAAGTCAAATTAGCTATTTTAGAAAATACTAAATTGTTATTTCTTCAAATTCTTATTTTCTTCAGATATTCTCTTACATTATATTGTTTTCACGGTTTATTTCAGTGTTGTACAGTTCTTTAGTGATGGTTAAATGGTTACAAAAAGCAGTTTTTCAATTTACAATAGAAATAAAACTAACTGAAGAACTTTGGCAACAACTGGAAATGTATCCATAGAAAATGCAAAGAATTATTAAATTCATTAGAGACTATTAAATAAAATGAATATTATTTATTTGATTATCCTTAGTTTCATTTCCTTCATCTAAAGAATTAAGCAATGGCAGTTGGTGAGGTAACTTAAGGTAGTAATAACTTAACAAGGAATTCTGGTATTAAAATATGCCATACTTTAGTAACAGAAGGATTCTTTCATAATTACATTAGATCTAGACAACTAGTGTACCTACCACCATCTTCTATAGATATTTGTTAACCGTATTATCTAGCTTTATATTTCATGCCAAACTCTACAGTACAACCTGGACTCTTCATGTATGTAGCCATCTTCTTCACGCAATATAAATCTCAGTTTCGTTAAATCTCCATATTGGCATAATATGAATATGTATTAAAATTTTATTGCTCATGGTAACGGCATCTTTATTATCGGATGCTGATTAGTACTGCATTATCCAGCTTTGTATTGAGATGTTAAAAATGATCTTGATCAAAGATAATGGTGTTGTCGGTGTTCTTAGGCGGTGGTGGTGTTATTATTATGTTTTGTGGATCATGCCACTGATCGCATGGGTAGTCCCTTGGCGATCCCCTCTTATCCGGGTCATTATCCAAAAGTGCTATCCCATAAAAGGAGTAATTTGGGCACGTCCCTCGCCTTAAGTCTCGCCTCTTCTAGGATAACAGGGGTCCCCAATATAAGGCACCTCCTCTCCACTAGTAATGTAATGTAAAGTAGTGTAAAGAAGATGAATCGAGGTTTCCTCGCCTTTTCTGCAGTATCCGCATGCCGGGCTGTCAGTCAGCCTCAGCTTGTACTTATGTGCATTCAGGCTACTATGGTGGCCCGTTATGATTCCTACCAGGGTTCTGGCTTTTTACTTGTTCGATTTAATGAATTCTTAGGCCCATTTCTCAATCTCTGAGTATTCGATGAAGAGTTTGGTAATTCGACAACCCGTTACTCCTCTCCATCTTCCTCCATCTTCTCTTACCCAGTCATTGATGCGGTCTTTGATCAGAGTCCAACTTATTCCCACTGTAGGTTGTGGTCCATAGAGGTTTTGCCTGGTCCCTAGTTTGGCAAGGTCATCTGCAATTAGATTTTTTTTAATGCCATTATGCCCAGATATCCATAAGAGTTACACCGGTCCCTTCCCTGCCAAGTAGTTCAATGCTTCATAGCAATTATAGACCAGCTTCGACTTTGTCGTTGCTGAATTCAGGGTTATCAACGCCGCCCTGATATCCGAGCAAATACATACCCTCTCCTGGGTCCGATTTTGATCAGCCCCCAGAACACCGTATGTAATTGCAATCGGTCTTACTGGTGAGAGTGATCTTATATTTCTTGTCAAACAGACATATTTCTTGTCCATAGGAACCCCTCCTCAGCTAGCTCTCTTGAGAGTCTATTTAGGTTCCCTATCTTCCTGTTCAAGTTTCCCACCCTGTGCATTGCCTTTGCAGCTTCCGCTTTCAGGGTGACATCAAGAGGTGGTATTCCCGTCAGTATTCCCATCGCCTCGATCGGTGTCGATCTTGAGGCTCCGGTTATACTTCTTAGAATCAATCCTCTTAGCTTGTTAAGTCGGTTGACTTCCGACTTTAGACAGGCTCTCTCCCACTAGACCAGTGCTCCATAAATCAGTCTCGGTTTGAGAATTGCCTTATACATCCATTTCATGGTCTCCGATTTGAAGCTCCAGCTATTACCAATGGCCCTTCTCAGTTGCCAAAGTGTTGCTGTGATCTTGGAATATATGTGACTTAGATGTTTTTCCCATGACAGTTTCCCGTCCAGGATTACTCCTAAGTATTTCATTTCACTATTATAGCTTAGTTCTTGACCACAAAGTTTCAGCGGACATGTTCTGTTCCACTTATATTTCTTAGTGAACACCATCACCTCAGTCTTAGAGGGTAGTGCTGTTAATTAAAAGAGATATAGTAGAGCAAAATTTGGAGATTGCTCTAGAATTTCTAAATGTACAACAAATGTAAAAAGAAAATAATAAAAAAATTGCAGAGCTATTTTACATATGACGATATTTATGAAGGGATTTATTATTCGACCCATTTATTTAAGAACCACATACTGAGTGCTAGCTAGACCAATTAAAAGGCGCATGGCTGCAATTCGTACAGGAGCAGACATAAATTTGCTAAATAAACTGTTTGAACATGATATGCAAATAGTAACAGAAGCATGAATATAATATCCACACCAATATGACGCTTATTGCTGGTTTATTGATTGAACTGAATCACGACTCTTTTAACATCCCAAGCCTTGCTTTGTCTATCTAATGAAGAAATAAAGACGTCAAGTTGAGTGAATGGCAGAACATCGTTCTCAAAAACGTTATTCTATACAGGATATACGTTATTCTATACAGGAAAATTAGAGAAAAAGGTTTATTGCATTTGTCAGAAAACTGTACCTAATTTACCACAAAATATAACTAGATGCATATTTTGAGGTTGCAAATCGTTTAATTTAAATCATAATACAGGTGCATATTTTGTAGTATTTAGAATTTGAATACTACAAAATATAAATTGTTTTAAATTCCAATTTTGATATTATTAAATCACATTATGGGTCCAACCTTTGCAGACTGTCCATTGATTTATTATAAAAGTTAAGTGCCTAGTTAGTGCCCATTGTAAGAATAGTTATCATGACTAAATAGAAAAAGGGAATTTCTCATTAAAGATTACCCACACGCCAACTATATATAAACTTATTACTTAATACCTTCTCTATTAGAGCTGTAGGTAGATTGTAATAAATATAATTTGGAGACCAATATAAAAAATCCCACTAACAATATGCTACTTCATCAAAAAATAAAAAAAAATAATTTAATTATTTAATTAAATTGAATAAGTTGAATTTGTATTTTTAACTTAGAAATTGTGAGGGTTAACCAAATATTTAAAAACTTAATTCAGACGTAGACATACTTAAATACATAATGCCCTCAAGCATATCAAGGAATACTGTTTTATATAACTTACAGAAAGCTCGAACTCGAAGTAATTCAGGCGTGAGTTCGATTCTCACATAGGTTGGCTGTTTGTGTCCATGTTACTGTTTGGAGGTTAGATAGATCAGTAGCTTTTAGTTAAAGCTTGCCCTTGTAGAAATTAAGAAGAAAAGATAAGATTAAAACGCTACACCCATGACAAATACTATTCAAAGCAGAACGTATAGTAGTGTGTCTTAAAACGTATTCATATGTATAGTTTATTCCATCGCTATTTGCCAAATAAAGAATCTCAAACATACCGTGGCTTGTCTTTATGGCTAGGCTCAGGTAGACCGTTCCGTTTATCGGCAAAATAAGAGAGTTTTTTATTTGACAAATAACGATTAAATGAATTTATTATTATATTATATAGGTTTGGGCTTCATCAGCCACTGATCGCATGGATAGTCCCTTGGCGATCCCCTCTTATCCGGGTCATTATCCAAAAATGCTATCCCATGAAAGGAGCAATTTAATTTAGGCACGTCCCCCGCCTTAAGCCTCGCCTCCTCTAGGATAACAGGCGTCCCTAATATAATATACCTCTTCTCCTCCAGTGCGGGGCAGGTGTAAAGAAGATGAATCGAGGTTTCCTCGTCTTCTTTACAGTATCTGCAGGCCAGGCTATCAGTCAGCCTCAGTTTGTGCTTATATGCATTCACGCTACTATGGTGGCCCGTTATGATCCCCACCAGGGTTCTGGCTTTGTGCCTTTTCAATTTAATGAATTCTTGGGCCCATTTCTCAATCTCTGAGTATTCGATGAAGAGTTTGGTTATTCGACAACCCGTTACTCCTCTCCATCTTTATGAAGTGAATAGTACCTTCAATTTTATCTTGTTAAAATTTCAATACCAATATCAAATAGTTATTTCTGTTAACGTATTTAATCATTCATGAAAATCTAAATAAAGAATATCTTCCTTGTGCCTTACAACTAGAGTTAATAAGAAAAAGTTTGAGTTAATCCTCTCTGTATCATTCTTTCTAACAATTTTTGTCTGGCATAATCAAACCTTTTAAATCAGTTCTTGTAAAATTATTTGAAATTATTATTTTTTATGAAATGATGTATGTATGGTTTAATGGTAATTCAGCAGAATTAAAACAAATTAGTAATCAATCTCCTGGTATATATCACATTTGTTCCAAAAAAACTTTCAGAAAGATGGTCTCAATGGATAGGTCCCAATAATTTTCCACAAATAAACCCAGAGGATATTTATTCTTTCCTTCTTCCGCTGTTTCCATATTTACATACTTTTGGCCAAATATGGGAGAGAATACAGAATCTGCTAAAGAGCTTTCTTCAATTATAGGAAAATAAATAAATGGTACTTGCTTATTATTTTATTAAGATTAAAATATATACAATGAGTATAGAGTTCCACTTCTGGAAACTGTCAATAATTAATATTTAATACAATCATAGGAAAGCTTATGCTATTATAAGCTTTTTATAACTTTAATTATGACGGTAACCTCGGGTGGAGTTTTAATAATGATTTAAAGAAAAGGTAGACCATATTGCAGTGATTATAACACAGTATACTATAAATTAATGAGAGAGTTAGTGAAGTATGAACACCATAATCCTTAGCATTCCATGTAGAGAAGAATTTTGAGGATTTTTCTGAAACAAAAATGTTTTTTTTACTGTTCAACACAAAGTACAATAATTGTTATATGGTACTGTACTGTACCAAAGTAATATGAAGTGATTCATCGTCAACATGTGGACCGGTGAAATGTCTGAGGGATGTGATACCATTAGCATATCATGCTACAGGGCGCCAAATATTAACAGATTAAAAAATAAAACCAAAGACATGCTAAAACGATTTTAAATTACTTTATAAAAGTTTTATAGTTTACCATAACGTATGTATTAAAAATGTAAGCAAAGCGAAATATTGTACACTATGAGTTTTAGTTATTTTATGCATATTTAATGTATGTTTTTTTACAATATTTAATACCCTTTAACAATGTTCTCAAACTCAATGTCAATGTTTTTCGATTTCAACAAGTCTGATTTGTAATTTTTTCCCTTATTGATGTTGCGTTTTCCTCGACTGTCGTAAGGTGAATTCTGCATACTGTGCCTACGAAACAGCACCTTATAAAATTAGTACACTTGATCGTTTAAAGATGTTTAAAACGCTGAGTAGTAATGGCGCCCGGACATTAAGTATGAATCACTTCAAATTATTTCGGCCCCGAACTATAAACAATTTGGTACCAAAAAATTACCTGTACGTTACGTAGTCGAATGTGGTTTAGGAACGATTATTACTCTCATGAATTGGGATTACAGCTACTGTCCGTAACACATGTTAAAGACGTACTGTCAAAGGCTTCCCCAGAGGCACATGATTGTGTTTCTAAGTTAAACCACCATAAGAACGCCACGCATTCGTAATATTGGTTGCAACTCGGTGCTGGGTATTTTGCCGCAAAATCACATGATGGTGGAGGTGTAGCTAAAAAATAAAAATATTTATTCTGAATTGATTGGGCCGTTAGTTGAATGAAAATCCATATTTATACAAAATTAAAACCTTTGCTGGTTAGATTTTCACTTTTTGTTTGTTAAACATAATAATTGTTTCGCCAACACAGTGGCTTCTTCAGATGTTGAGTACATAGACTATGTACTCAAGTGTCTATGTAGTCAAGTCAAGTACTGAGTCTATGTACTCAACATCTGAAGATGCCACTGTGTTGGCGAAACATTTGTTATGTTTAACAAATAAAAAGTGAAAATCTAACTAGCAAAGGTTTTAATTTTGTAAAAATATTTATGTTAGTATCTTGTTGAAAACTCAAGGGACTTGATTGTTCCAAGTTTTTAACTCAGTTTTCCACTAACAAAATATAAGTATCTTAACACCCTATATATAATAAGTAAGTATAGACTAAGATATTTTAATAATGTTTTGAATTGAAATTTAATTGTTTACTGTAAAGTATATTTTACAAATTTATTTCAACTTTATTTCTTTTATCGGTTCTAATTATAATCCTTACTTATTGCTGTTAAAACCACGATTATTTAACAATTATATAGTGTTGACACATTTTACAACATCATAAACATGCAAATGTATCCTTTAAGACATTTTTTTTAATATATTTTATCACCTTGTCATCATCTATTTGATCTTATGTATCAAACTAACGATAGTAACATTCATCTTCAAAGTATATGGTCTACACAGAGATCTCTCTAAGAGGAATACACCCATTATTTACTTATTTTGCAAAAGGATTCGATTGCATTTTTTTTTCATACATTGTTTGACAAACTTTTTAAATATTCTATCATAAAAATACAGATTTCTAAATAAAAATAAATCGAGATTGAGTTTGATGTAAATGTATGTGTGCAGTTAGACTAAAATATTGTTAAATCTAAATTACAAGCTATATTAAAATAGTAACAGTAAAGAGTGTTAGTGTCGCTAATGACCAATTATCATACACCAGGCACGAAAATTAAGGGATGTAACTTGGGTAAAAATAGTCGAACAATTTAAAGAAAAGTATACGAAGCTCCAAGTTTTAAGTTTTAAAATCTCAAGTTCAAAATTTTTTACCATTAGTAGTTTTTAAGTAATCATAAGAAAAGCATCGGAAAATATTTTTCCAAAATTTTGGTTACCTTTCAAAAAGTCCACAGGCCTTAATAAATTCTTTTCAGTGAAAGATTTTCTGGATAATTTTATTCCCTTTAATTGGAGCGCTAAAAGCCTTATGATTTTCCGCTGAGTTATCGTCGTTCAAAGCAAAAAAGTCAGTTTTGACTTTGGTAATTAATTACTCGGGAAATAGTCATCGTAAAAAAAATTCAAGTAGGGTTTTACACGCTGCAAAATATTTTTTACAAGTTGTAGTTATTAGTTTTTGATAAAAAAAAATCGGTGCCAGAATATTGATTGAAAAAGAGATAAATAATAGCCTATTTAGAGATATTCGCTTAACTTGGCATAACTTTGCAAATAATGATTAGACTAAAACTGTTGACTGTTTATTTTCAACCTCAAAGCATCCCAAAGAATTCCCAAAGAAGTTTTAAAGCGCTGCGATTTTTTTTCATTGCGTTAGGAATAATTAAATTTGTCGTTTTTGCAAAAAATCAATTTAAGGATTAATTTTTCATTTTTTGTTCTATTTTTGAGATTGAAAATATTTTTTAGCAATAATCAATATAGGATAAAATCATATTTATAAATGTTTATGATGAATTCACTAAAAAAAAAAATATTTGAAATCCGTGAACCTTTTGCAAGGTAAACAAAAATTTGTAAAATTTTTTTCCGATAGTTCTCTTATGATTACTCAAAAACAAAAATTTTTAACTAAATATTGGAAAACTAGGAACATGTAACTTCAATTCACTTTTTTTAAACTTACTTTGCGACTATTTTTCTCCAAGTTACAGCTCTTTGAAAATCACCTAAAAATTTAGAATTTTCGTACATTCCTTAATTTTTATGCCTGGTTTATAAAAATTTTAGTTACCTGTAACCGGTGGAGTAGTGCTGGTTTGTGGTCTAAGTTCACCGGTTGTCGGATCACACCGATCGTTTGCGACACACGCCAATTCCGTCCTATTGAAAGTTTCTCCAGTAGAGCAGGACTTCACCTCCAGGTTGAACCACCACAGAAATGCCACACACTCGTAATATTGACTACAGTTTTGAGCCGGATATTTGCCTGCACTCGAACATGATGCTGGTGGAGTCACTAAGTTAATAAAAAAAAGTTTAGAAGCATTTATGCAGCACAGATTTTCATTTTCATTAACTTTACACTTTCACCAAAAACGTGAAGCTTGTATACAACAGTGTTTCTCTTTATGCTACCTAATTTAATGTTAAGCTTCAACTTTAATATTAATTGGTTCGACGTTAAGAAATTTTCTTCTTAAGACTTTCTTATTTAGTGACCGTTAACTATTACCAAAATAGTACCGAAAAATTTTAACTGAACACTATTTCACGATGTATGCCATCACATTCTGCCATTTAGCCGATCGTATAATTCGTTTTCAATTTCTATAGTATATACACATAGGTATTGAAATAGATTTAGTATCTCATTTTTTATAATTTTACGAATTTTAAGAAATCTTCTTAAAATGTAATGATATATTCAGATTAATAGCTTTGTACCATAAATGTTTTAAGCTTCAGTAATTTTTAGTAAGTGAATAGTATAAACCATCGCCTTTGTCTCAGTATTGATGAGAATGGCCGAAAAGGGAGAAGTAACAGAGCGATTTTGAAAAAAAAATTGTTACAATCATTTGTCAGAAACCAAGACATTGATATTGTATGTATATCTATTTAAAGCTCTAAAGTTTCATTTAAATCTATAAATATATATAATATATAGATTTAAATTAAACTGATAACTGAGTTAAACGAATTTAGTGCAATTAATATAAAAATAAAACTCAATCGTTTGTAAAATGAAAAGAATTTAATAAGATAAAACCGATTAGATAGTTTCCTGATATACAGCATTAATGAGGTAGTAAAGGATTTTATGCTTCTGCTTTTAACAGTAGAAGAAGGATTTCCAACATATGGAAACTACAGGCCAATATAATTTCTCTTCTGAGATTCTATTAGAATTTTTGCAAAAGACTTGAGATTCATATCGTCGGTTTGGAAGAAAACTACGATATCTGAAAATGTACCTAGTTTTTCGGGTTTTTCCATTAAATAACCCAAAGTTAGTATTAAAATTATTATTATTAATACAAAGAAATAGTATTACACTTACCTGGAGCTTCCGTGGATGTAAGTATTTGGTCTACCAATTCTGATGGGGATGCAGAGGTTTCATCGATCGAAGCTAAAGGTGGATCCAAAAAGTTTAAAACTATAAAAGATCAATATATTGATGTAGGCATCTAAAGTTAGTGTAAATGAAACTCTCATACAAAAATGGTTTTTTGCGCAGCCAATAATTATAACAAAAAGAAAATTGCTAATATAAATTCTGACTCGAATTATTTCGAAACCTCTCTACGTAAGTCAAGAACCATATAGTCTTGCATTAGTTATTAACTATATTATTTGTTATCTTTTTTTGTTATCTGCTGTTCATTTCGCTAAACTTATCCGACAATTTAATAACTATAAATATATTAATATATTCATTGTTGGGGATATGAACTCTCGAAATGTTTAATTCGAGTGTTCCCCTTGATCAGAGGGTAACTGTAAAATAAATTAAAGATACAGATTGACAAACATTAAATATGCAATCATCAAAATGAGCCTTAAATGAAATAATCAAATAACACAATCATAAACAATAACAGTAATTTTTTTTTGTGTTTTTTTTTATCAAAACTAAATTTCCTGAAATCTAAAAGGTGCATTTATAACTTTAGCTTCAAAAAAAAATATATATATATATATAATATATATATATATATATATATATATATATATATATATATATATATATATATATATATATATATATATATATAAGAATCTTACCTGTTATTTCTAATGAGGTGGTTGGATTGAGTGCAGATAAAGTCGTTGTTTCTAAAAGTAAAAGAGCAGTAAATATACACGTAGCCTTTTTGAAAAGAATGTACACAGTTTTTTTTTATTACAAATGTGTGTAACTTGGATGTATATATATATATATATATATATATATATATATATATATCTTATGTTTAAAATAGTTCTTGTATTTATCTTAAATTAGAACATTTATCCAGAAATTATCATTCCTTAATGAACATCATAATGCATGGAAACATAATTAGATGACCTAATATCTAGAGAATAAAGGGGTTAGCTCCAAAATAAAAAACGGAAGAAACACTGAGACAATAAGGGCTTTATGGGGGTTTAGCATTGTCAGAAAGAAGTATGCTGTCCTTTTGTCGGCGAAAAAAATTATGTTTTTGCGTTGCTGATTTCTGTGCCAAAGTATACGTAAAAATAAACATGGGAATAACAACAAAATGTTTTGACGAATACCAAAATTGAAGGCGAGCTATCATTCAGCAGCAATGTTTGTAATTAAATTTTGTAAATTTCATCAGTTTTACGCGGTTGCTTTTCATAAACAATTTTGGATGTAATTAATTATATTAATCAAATAATTGTTTGCTACTTGTTTGTTAATATTGGATAATTGTAAATTTCTTAAATGCAAATATATTTCAGTGTATTCAAACAATTTATCGAAGAAGATGCATGCTACGATGTACTGAAAGTAGCAAAAAAAAAAATACAGAAAAAATTAGTACAGAACGGGAAGAAATGTTCAGTTACCATGGCAACCTAAAGAAATAATAGTCCATAAAAGAGTTTCTGCATAGGAATTAATTCAGAAAGGTCAAATTTATGTAATAGCAGTGGACACAAATTGATACAGTACGATAAAATGTATTCAATAATAACTAGTCAGGCTCGAAGTATAACACACAACGACGTGGTAAGTCGAGAGATTTGCAATTAGATTAGAGAGACTTTCTTTATGCCACTTAAGAAAATATTTATAAAAACACTCAAAAAAAGTGCTCTTTCACTGTATTGAAAAAAATCCGCCACTGTACATAGAACTAGAGTATTTCAAAAGACGGCATATTTAAAATACCTTTTAAGCCCTTCGAGGGTTTCTGCAAGAAAAAATATTTTGCGAAATTTTTCAGGTGTTCCAGACTTCTTTTCCATAGTGTAGAATGTTTTCTTAAAGAAATGATAACTTCAAATATATTAAAAATCATGACAAACATTACATAGGATTTTTTTGATAGAAGGGAATTAGATAGGAAGTTTTGATGACAAAATAAATTTATTTATGTGAAATAAGTGCTTATTAAGCTTATAAGCTTAAATATAGTTTATAAGTTTCATATTATATAAACTTATACATGATTTATCCTACCCATAAATATTCATATTGTTTTATGTTAAATAAATCAAAAGTACATGATGGTGGTAACATGTACTAAATTAATACCACATCTATTTCATATCAACTAGTCGTTGAAAAACACAAAATAAAAAAAAGAACTTTTAATAGAATATATTTTATTGCATGTTTCTTTCCAAAATTATATTCCACTAACAGTACGTAATGCATTGTTTCAATAAGATTTTTTATAATCGCATTAATAATGGGTAAGAAATACCTGTACGATAATTTGCTCATCATAACACTAAGTAAAATACGTTGTACCCTAAATATGCATCTAAAGCAACATGCAGATCTAGTACTCTATAAAGTAGACAATGTCAGATGCTTGTCGTACTCAGCGCAATAGGTGCTTCAGCATAATGTTATTTATCTATTATTTAGCTATTTACCTTCATATCTTTATGTAATCTGCGGCTACGCAATTGAAAACAAAAAGAGTGAGCTGTGAAATTATGTAAAATTTAAAAAAAAGTATTGCTAATTTTTATTCACCCCACTAAATGCGAAACAGAACTAATGTATTTCAAAAATGTAGACGAATATTCATGCCCAGTTAGTTTACTTGTGAAAAATGTTTGCGTAAAATAAATCTTTAAATTAAATACACACGTAGCATAACGCAATCTTTGTCTCCTTACAAAGTACTCCTTACCTGTGCTTGCCACTATCTTCGAATTTTCTTTTGGTACGTTTGAGGTACATTCAAGCGTAGTATTGGAAAACGTTTGTCCAGAAGGACAACTTTTCACCACCAACTGATAAGATCCATCACCCGCTGCAACACATTCATAGTACATGTTACTCACTGGTGCGGGATATTTACTTGCACTTGAACAAGTTGGAGCGGTTACTGAAAAATAACCATTATTCAATATTGTTAGTAAGTCTGATAATTTCAGGTGTCGGTACTATGATTTACCTGGTTTTACAGTAATGGTTGTAGTCGTGGTTGTGGTAGTGGTTGTGGTAGTGTCAACATTGCTACTAGAATTAGTACTCTCACTGACACATCCTGTAGAGGCCGCCTCGAATATTTGGCCAGAAGGACATGACCGTACGACTAATTGATAAGATCCACTGCCTGTTTCTACACATTCGTAATATTTGTTATTTACTGGGGCAGGATATTTGCCTGGACCCGTACATGTGGGGATCGTGACTAAAATAAGAAAAAAGAAAATTAAATTGTAGTCTGTAGAAGTAAAAGAGACGTAGAAAATAATTAAAAATGCACTGTATTCAGTACGAATATGTAGACAATTGTTTTTGAATAGAGCCTGAAATTGTAGTTTGGAGTTTTGAATTTAAAATATGCAACTACATAATTAAATAAATGTCACATTCCAGATCATTTTACCTCAGAGCGCCACTCTCCATTTTAAAACGATACTGCAAAATAATATATATCCTACCTGGTTTAGCTGTTGTTGTTGTTGTCGGAATGACATCATTTTCTGTGGTACCACTGGATTCAGTAACACACTGGAGTATCGTCTCGTTAAAGGTATCTCCAGAAGGACACGATCTGACTACTAATTCATAAGTACCGTCGCCTGTGTCTACACACTCATAATATTTATCCTTTACAGGAGCAGGATACCTGCCCGGACCTGTACAGGCTGGAGTGGTCACTAAAACATATACATTTTAATAAGTATCAACGTATTAGTTGGTTGTTACTACATTTCTTCTTGTAATTAGGGGTTGTAATATGTATAAGGGTCATACTCCACTGAAAGAAAGAACTTTTTTTAATATTACGACTTAAAGCAACATTTTATTATTCTTATAAAAACAGAATGTTATCCTTTAACGTTAATGAGTTGTATACAGTATGATCTGAAAAACCCGCATTATATAGGTGTTTCTTTTATTAATTTGTCTATGGGAAAACGTTTGGACGAGATTTAGTATTCAAATAAACTCTAGAAAACATAAGTCTATAACTTTGACATTGATCCAAAATGTCAAATTTGACTTTTTTCCAAAATCCTTAAAACATATTATTGTCGAGGTTTAAAAAATTCGGAGATTTCGATATATTAGGAGTTGTCCAGAATGTTAAGGATATATATATATATATATATATATATATATATATATATATATATATATATATATATATATATATATATATATATATATATATATATATATATATATATATATATAAGTATAGTTCTAATTTCCAGATAAAAATTTGGAAAATGTTTTTTGAATACAGGCTGTTTTTCAAGTACGGTACTTGCAAAGAATCCATGCACGTACTCTATAGCTAAAATTAAGGTAATTTAGTTACATAAACGTAGTGTCCGAATAGGAGCCAGCGTTATCAAGCTGCAGTATGTTAAAAATAGAAATAAATCTATTTAAATTTCCGGGAAACGTATCAAAAATATGCTCACTACAGTCTTATTCAATGGTACAGTATCTGTACCCTACATCATAAACTGTAGTTTATGATATAGTGCCACATTTTTTTATTTTTTTTAACAAGGTTTATTATGTAATTTTTATAGGATGAAAGTTTATAACATTATATTATCTTTTTTTTTATAAACAGAAATCTGAATACACCATTGAAACACATCCGAAACACCCGTTGATTGTTGGGAACACCCTTTGGAAACACCGTTTAAAGGTAGTTTGTATTGAATGTTAATTAAATTATAATTACATTGTACTTATCGGCAAGAATTAATATGGCCAGGGAAAAAAGCACAATATCTGTCAATTCTCCTTCACAAGTTGGGAATAGTTTATTTGATGACAAACTTTTGTATAACTCAATTATATTGAAGTAAATTGGAGAACCGAAATTTTGAATTCATCATCACGTTGGCGCTACAGTCCTTGATGGGCTTTGGCCTACTCCAGGACCTCTTTCCATTCGTTTCTATCCAGTGCTTTTCTTCTCCATCATCTCACAGTAATGCTTCTTAGGTCCTCTTCCACGTCGTCTAGGTATCGTAGTATAGGTGGTCTTCCTCTACGTCGTTGCCCTGTTGGACTTTGGAACATACACATTCTTGCAAAATCTCCCGGATCCATTCTAAGTACATGTCCAACCCATCTCAAGCGACTAACTTTAATTGACTTTATAGAGTCTGTACAGTTCAAAGTTGTAGCATTTTCTTCAAACCCCGTTATCATTTACTGCCCCGTACATTTTACGTAGAATTTTTCGCTTAAAACATCCCAGCAGCTCCTCACTATTTTTTGTTAGGGTCCATGTCTCAGACCCATATATCAATACCGGACGTATAAGTGTTTTATGCAATTTACATTTTGTTTGTCGAGATATGTTTCTTGATCTAAGTTGTGAGGCCAGCCCAGAGTAACACCTATTTGCTAGGAATATACGGTGTTTTATTTCTACTGTGGTATCATTTCGGGTGTTTACTATTGAGCCTAAGTAAATGAATTCGTCAACAGCCTCTATTTACGCTTAACTTGCAATATTCTCTTTTGTACTGGCTGCAGTATACGCATTTATTTGCTTTTATTGGTGTTCACCACCAAACCAATTTCTCTTGCTGCTGCATCTATATGCTTCTTTAACGACTGCTTCTGATCTGCCAATGCTGTCTATGTCATCGGCGAAGGCGAGGATTTGGATACCTTTGTTAAAAATTGTTCCTACTGTATTAATTTGAGCAGATCTTATCACCTTTTCTAGGGCCAGGTTGAACAATATTCATGAAAGAGCATCTCTCTGTCGCAGTCCATTGCCAGTTTCAATTACTGGAGATAGATTGCTCTGGATACGTACCCTGCATTCTTCTTTCTTCATGGTTAGCTTTGTAAGTGCTATCAGGAAGCGCGGTGCGCCTAATTCTTCCATTGCTTTAAAAAGTTTTCCTTTGTTGATAGTGTCATATGCTTCTTTAAAATCGACAAATATGTGATGTGTTTCTATGTTTTGTTCTCGGGTCTTCTCCAATATTTGTCTAAGCGCTGAAATTTGGTCGATAGTAGATTTACCTGTTCTGAAGCCTCTTTGGTATCTTCCAGTTAGTGAAATTTTGAATTAGTTCAATAATATATAAATCATTTATAGGTTACAATAACTGCCACTAACAAATTAGTGTAATAACCAAAAAGGTAATAACTGCGTTCTCTGCATTTATAATTAATTGGACGTTCATTTCTACTGTCTTTATTGCCATTTAAGTTCGCCAGAGATAATATATTGTACTACCAGTGATTGTTTTAATTTTTGTAAATAGTTACAAAAAGTGTGGCATTTCTAAAGTTTTAGTTTTAATTATAAGGAAATACCGCAATCAAAAATATTCTTAAACTGTTATTATGTATGTTCTTATATAACAAATCAAGATTGTGATGTTCTCTTATAAATATTAAAATAAATTTCTGAAAATAATCTTTGGAAAAAAGTTTTTTTCCAAAATTGAATTATTTTAGAAAAAATATTTCTTTTAATGTGCAAGACAAGAAATAAGTTGAGTCTAAACCATATTCGATTAAGAAAACATACATATTTACCTGGAGTTGCTTCTGGTAAAGTGGAAGTTGAAGACGGAGCGGTAACAGTGATTTCTAAATCAAATAAAAAACAGGTTGATATCATATTAAACTACTTAAGACCACCTTTACCTGTTGGCAATGCGGAACTAATATCGTTTAACAATACTGTGGAAGTGTCAGTTACAATACAGCTATCATCGGGAACACATTTCAGAGATGAGTTGCTAAAAGCTTCCCCGGGTGGGCATGTCTTCAACGCTGCCTCGTATGATCCATCATCGTTCTCGACACAGTCGTAATACTGATTACATTGCAGGTCGCATATACAACCTATTTTACCGGAAACTATGCACGTTGGCCTGGCGGCTGTAAAAGAGGAATGAAAAATAGAGATGGGGATGGAAAATTCGCTGTAATACAAAAATGTTGTTCTGGGATTGATTCTACGGAATTGAAACCTTTTAAGCTGAGGTAAATTTTACAATGTAAAAATATAGGATGTCTATAAACAGTATTGAAATAAAAAATTCCTAAATATCAATTAATTTTGTATAACCCCACCCACGAGTGTGTGAAGTGACATACTATCTGTAAGGAACTCACAGATGGTAAGAAGACTCACTCAAAATTCCTCCTCGACAGGAATACACTTTCTCTTCTCTGAAGAGGCAAATTAAGAATATGAAAATAAATAATGAATGTGGGCCAAATACAAACTTAGACAAAGTAAAATATTGTCCAAAATATGTAGGATTTTACAGTACCCATTTTTCTGTCCCATTTTATAATATTTTGGATTTGCTGATTGGATCAAGCTGTACAAGGCAACTTCATCTAAGGCTGCAGATGGAGCATTAATATGAACTAAGTTAACGAGCAAATATGGCAATACACTTTATTGGTGCATTTTACTACAACTTAATAAATATTCAATATTTCCATTATAACAATAATAATTAAAACGTTTGAATATGGTTTCTTAGTGACCACTGAAAGTACGTTGTTAAGACACTTTCTTAAAATTAGATGCATAGAAGAGGACTGCCTTCCCCTAGTCTCATGGTGGGGAGGAAAAGACTACACATGAAGACAAGGACACACCTATACTTAGGGAGAGATACCAAACTCTCCCCATTGGGATAGGCTAAAGATGAAGAGCAGTTGCAGTTTATCATCCCAAGCTATAGTAAGATATCGTTGCAAACATTATTATATTCTAGAATAAATAATAAATGCCTGAATTCTATAGTGCAGAATCGGACGTTGATCTGGATGCCTACTGTATTATCATTGCCCTTAGCAATCATTTGGATTGTGTTGTTACAGAACTTACAATCAGTAAATTACTACCAATCCTTATTTTTTTTAAATTTAAGTCAGAGGGACTCAAAACAAGAAATCTGGGGTTTATATTCGTGAACTGATAGTTTTCTTAAATATGCCGGTAATTAGGAATTCCATATGATGCCGATAAGCGTAACTTTTCATTAATTTATGTGTTAATGTATACTGACTATTGCAATTTCAATTTATATTCCAATATCATTTTATATTCGAATATATATTTCAATATATTTTAATGAATTTGACAGATGCATGTCGTCACGATGAACTCAATAGAATATCATTGGACGATGTTGAACCAGACCGACTATTGATTAATTGAGTCAAAATTCCCAACATAAAAAGCAACAAAGATAGACGATTTATTGCAGTCACCTCGATTATTGCTTATAATGAAAGTGAATCGACCTAGTTAGTAGATCTAGTAATCGATAACGGAAACACAATAAAATTGGTATTACCAATAAATCCGACTTGTTGGTGTACAGTCATTTTTGAATGAAATACGATACTACAAAACTTGTTCGCTAACAAAGAACTTGATATATTGGTAATCTGAGTACCATTTATATTAATAATGAACGAAAAGTGTTTATTACATGATTGTTTTTCTAAATTTTTCCTTAATCGCAAAGGAGGTGTACCTAAAAGCAGTTATACCAGAAATATAACCAATTTTAATAATTTCTACCCTAGAGGTAATATTGTAAAGATAGATAGAGTGACTATGACGTTATAAATTTATAAATAGTGGAGAATGCGAATAATACAAATACTATGACATACCAAAGTCTAAAAACCTGAGGATATTACAATCATTAATTCTCAGCGACATCGAGAAGCATGTATTTTGTTCTTATAATTAATTGAATTTCATTATATAACGTGTATTATTTATTTATAGTTCATTTTTATATAAGTTATTATTGGCTGTGACAAACGACGTCTTTCTTAAACCCTCCAATTGCGGTAAGTGCAAGTTTCATTTATTTCTTGTTGGTATTTATTAAATAGGCTCGCGATAATTCGTGATCAAAAGACAAACAGTAGCAATATCGTAGACTTATCTTATGGCGTAGTACTTGTTTATCTCAATGGACAGTATCCCGATAGGTGGATTGGGTACAACAGAGTGGCCTGCTCAGTGTCCAGATCTAACGTTCTTAGATTTTTTATAGAGCTCCTTGAAATCTAAGATATATAGTACGGAACATGCTAACTTCAAAGTTTTGAAGCAGATAATTACTTGAAGAATCTACATGACCTATAATCCCACCTGAATGTATCTTGATACGCACTGTATATTAAAAATTGGGTTATTTTTCGCTCTAATTTAAATAAATTTTAATAAACACTAATTCTGGAAACACTGTTAATAAGGAGTGTTGTGTAAAATAAATTATTTCATTGATAATTTCAGTTATTTTCAGATGAGGATATTTGATTAAAATGAGGATATAATGATATTAATAATTTTTAGTAGACAACTGACGAATACTTAAATTGCGAAAATCACTCTTCAACTGTTTCAGGAGAAAAATATCCCTTGAAGATTCCGTACAGCATTATAACTGAATCTCTTTTCAATATGTCTCACCAAAGTTTTTGACCGCGAGCTTCTTGTATACAGAATGAGTCCCGAGAATATAAAAGTATTATATTTACCTGTTGTAGTTTCTATTGATGTAGTAGAACTTGGGGAAGACTGAATTACAGTTACTTCTAGAATAACCCAAAAAATAAATATTAATAATATCATCAGCAGAAGAATAATTTGGTTTACCTGTTGAAACAGTCGACACTGAAGTACTAATTTCACTAGCCGTCACAGGCCTTTCTAAAAATTTATAGAAAATGTATTACACCTTAAGCAACGCCAGAAAAAGTCATCTTACCTGTTGGAACTGCTGATGTCTCTGTACTTGAACTAGCTTCGCTAGTTGCTGAAATAGTAGTTGAGTCTATAACACAGCTATCATCTGGACTGCATTTAAGTGAGGTATTGTTGAAAGCTTCCCCAGGGGGGCACGTTTTAAGTACAGCTTCAAAAGAGCCATCTTCAGACTGTACGCACTCATAGTACTGATTACATTGAATATCACAAGGAAGGTTGCCGGGAGACGTACACGAAATAGACGGTTCTAAAAACATCATCCACATTTATTCAACAACGTACGGTTTAAAACTTCTTTCGTTTTTATTAAAATTAACTAAAAACTAAATTTTTTAAATATATTCATTGCATCATTAAGTAAATTATAGATATATTATAAAGTTTTTCTTGTTTTCTTTAAAATCATGTTTACCTGCTGTAGTTCCAGCTGATAATGTAGAACTTTCAGTTGAAGGTATGTCTAAAAGTACGTGGAAGTACATTAATACTATGTTTACTGAAGTACTGGAGTAATATTTTACCTGTTGATATTGTAGATACTGATGTCGTAATTTCATTGGTCACAATAGATGTCTCTAAAAATATACACCAAATATATTACTACAACAAAAAAAAAAGATCAAAATAGTTTTTTTACCTGTTGTGATTGTTAATGCACCTGTACTTGAAGTATCTCCACTCGTTACTGAAATAATAGTTGACTATGATTAATAGTTCAATATGATTAGCAATTAACAAGCTTTATATAAATTTAAAATAAACCAAAGTGAGCTAAATCATTTTATTGAAAGCTATTGTTCTAAAAAAGAGTATATTTCTGTAATATGGCTAATTCTTCCCTTTTTTTAGTTTTATCTATATTTCGTGTATTATAGAGGGTGTTTTGAGAAAAGTACAAATAAAGCAAATATGGCTTTATTTTTGACAGAACTTTTTAAGTTGTTCAAAATGTCGTCCATTTACAAATTGACATTAACCAGTACACGTATATACGTTTTTAATTTTCCATTTCTAGCTTTAGATCCTCTAAATTTACAGTCTATTAAAATAGATCCGCCGAGATTTTTGCTGTCCAAGAAGAAATCCACTAGGTTTTGAATATTCCTATAAACTTTGTAAAATGACACTCAGATTTTTTTTGGTATATTTTAAAAATAGTAAAACCACTAATGTTTTGCATATTTTATATATCAGATAATAGAAGAAAGAATAATTCCTATACTGAGAGAAATTGCAAATAATCATTGGACTTTTATTATTTTTATTGCACCTACATTTTATAAACGTTGTATTTATTTGCCATGACTAAAATGTTTATAATCATTTGGACTTTTAAAAGTTTACCCATAATTAAAAAATCAATTATTTAAATTTCATATTGCAACCACTAACTATGATATTCTTCAAAGGATCTTGCAACTGAGAATCAGTAGAAACATAATTTTGAATATTCTATTTTGTATATAAATAATTCATTAGCAAAGTTATAGTGATATTGAGTTAAAATGACATATAGAGTATACAAATACCATTGTAATTATCTATATTTTCAAGAATAAATTAAATTTATTACTTTCATTCCCAGTTTACAAACAGCCCTTTAAGAAATACGTTATTTTTTGTATCAGTTTATAAATTTAAATTTTACATCAAATATTCAAAAGAGAACTACCTCAATAACTCGTGAAATATTTATTATTGTCAAATTTTTAAAAAAGTTATCATTTATATTGATGGACGTATAATTGAAGATTTTTTTATATTTCTGTAAATTGTTATCGAATTCTCGGTCTGGTTGTCACAAATTGAACCCACTAAACTAAGATTATTTGTAAATTATATAATATTAGAGGAAAAGCTGACTAAAGAGAATGTTTTAATATACTGACTGCCTTACAAGAGGGACAGGCCATGATGGGAATAATGATATGAGACTGAATACTAGTCTCAAAGCGATCTATCGCTCGCTTAACCAATAATGAATTTGCATACACCAACACAAGAAATAGGCAATTAGTAATTACGTGCTACACAGAAAATAAATAACCAAGCACTACAAATCTGTGGTACCGTATATTTCAGGTAAGTTTGTCAAAATCAAAGGTTCCAAAATGTTTAGAAAAAAAAAAAGAAACAATCTTATGGTTACCTGATGTAGATGTTGATGATGAAGTAGAACTTTCAGAAGATGAGGATACACTTATTTCTAAAATTAAATAGAAAATACGTCAATATTATTAACCAAAAAGCAGAGTATTAATTGTTCACCTGTTGTAGATACTGATGAGCTGCTTTCATCAGTTGCAACAGATATCTCTGAAAAGATATAGCAAAAATGTTATTCCTTCAAAAACGCCAAAATAATTTGTCTTACCTGCTGTAGCCGTTGAAGCATCTGTAGTATCGCTCGAAGCTGGAAAAGTAACTAACTAATAACAATAACGAATGTTAAATAGAAAATAAACGAATAAGACCGGTCTTATCTATTTTATTTTCACAATGGTGGTTAGTAATTTTAAGTGGTCTCGGTATAGTATGGGAATAAAATTAGTATGGGAATTGATTATGATACATTAATTGAATCGTAGTTTGTGATCTTATTAATTTGCAATTATTTAACAATCGTAATTATGATCCTGAAATATATTAACTTGTAATTCTTAAATGACACTATCTGAGCAGAATTTTATACCTCCCCATCAACCCTTCTGAAGTGATTTATTAAACAGAACTAGGGTGGGGGCAATTGATTTGAAAGAATCTTTAGTTATTCAAAGGAAATAGAATGTTTTGTCTCTTAAATCTTACGAGTATATAAAATGTATTTATATTCATATATACTAAACATGTAATCTAAAAAGTACATAGCTTATTGTGGTATTTAATAAGAAATCCTCCTTTTGTATAGACTCATACGTTCATATAGATGTACTATATAAACATATAATTTATTGCCAAGTTCATATACTTTTATTACTAAAGGGTGGTCCAACCATAATGCACGATGTTAATTGTGAGCCACACCTTAACGTCAAGTTTTTTGCCCATCTTAATTTGACATTTCTTTGTTTCAGGGTTTGACAAATTCAACCATGGAGAGGTACACAATTGAGCAGCGCGTTAAAATTGTTGAAGCCTTTTACGAAAATGGGCGTTCAAATCAAAATGCATTTCGTGTACTTCGTGACTTTTTTGGTCAGCATAATCGACCAAATGTGTCCACAATCAGGAGAACTGTGCACAAATTTAAGCAAACCGGGTCTGTAGGAAATGTGAAAACACCTGTGTATGCTCGCCCAGTTCGTTCTGCGGAAAAAATTGCTGTTGTTCGCGATAGTGTAGCAGCACCTCGACTCGTCGTCGTGCCCAACAATTGAACATCTCACGAACATCACTGATGCGAATTTTGAATAAAAACTTGAATTTACACGCTTACAAGGTTCAATTGACTCAAGAGCTGAAGCCTACTGACCATTTCAAGCATCGTCATAAGCATACGCCGAATGGTTGGTTGAACAGACAGAAGTGAATGGTGACTTTACAAAGAAAATCATCTTCAGCGACGAGGCACACTTTCACCTCAGTGGATTAGTTAACAAGCAGAATTGCCGCATTTGGGCAATTGAGATTCTACGAGTGATTGTTGAAAAGCCGATACATCCACAAAGAATGATTGTTTGGTGCGGTTTATGGGCTGGCGGCGTCATCGGGCCGTACTTCTTCGAAAATGAGGTCGGCCAAGCAGTTACCGTGAATGGTGTTGGCTATCGCGAGATGATAACGGACTTCTTGTGGCCAGAAATTGAGGATATGGACCTGGACGATATGTGGTTCCGACAGGATGGTGCCACTTGCCACACAGCCAACGAAACAATGGCACTTTTGCTCGAGAAATTCAATGGCCGTGTTATCTCACGTCGTGGCGATGTTAATTGGCCGCCACGATCATGTGATTTGACACCGTTGGACTTCTTTCTTTGGGGATATTTAAAAGAAAAAGTGTACGTCAATAAGCCAAGAACAATTCAAGAGCTAAAGGATGAGATAATTTGACACATTAACGACATTGAAGCTCAATTGTGTCTCAGAGTCATTGAAAATATGGACCATCGGATAGAGGTATGCCACCGAAGCCGTGGCGAGTATTTGGCCGATATTTTGTTTCACACATAATTGTCATAGATCCTTCTACCATAATAAAAAATATTAAGATAATTCTCTGAAAACTTTTTGTTTTATTTACAATTAACATCGTGAGTTTTGGTTGGACCACCTTTTATTTTAACAATGAATATTTTGCAAATCCAAAGAATTTAAATTTACATTCTAGATTTCACAATGTCTCTAAATAAATAAAAAGACCCTTCTCTAATTATGATAACCGCAATGAAATCAACGGAAACATTTGGTATTATCAGGACGGAACTGCAACACATTTTGCGATGGGCTGATCGGTAGATGCAATCAAATTGAATGGCCAACTCGATCTCCTCATTTTACTCCGCTTGAATATTTTTTATAAGGTTCTCAATAGTATAAGATCGAATAATAACGATTATTTAAAAAGGAATAAAAAATCACATCATCCTGGAAACATTAAAGAATGTTTTAGAAGAATTCAAACAATGATGCTGTTATTGGCTTGGTCTTTATTTACAATAATACTTGATAATACTAAAAAATACCTTTCAAATAAACTGCAACTGTAACTGCAAGAGGATTGAAAAATGGAGGTGTATAATTAGGTTTAAATGATGGCAATTTTAAAAAAAAACAAGTTTCTTGTTAAGTTCATTGTTTAAATTGATATGAAAACAATACGTTAATCTATCAGTGTTTAAAATTGTTTAAAAAACCAAATTTAATTGCGGTACATTCTATGGATAAATGGAACTTAATTAATATGGTGTTGCAGTTATTTTTAAAATTGTGTTCAGAATATGCGTAAATCAAATTCATATTATTTCTACATCGACAGTATTATCAAAATGAAATTTTGTAAATATAATTAAGATAGGAAAATACATAATACAGAATACAGATCACAAAATCAATCTTTCTCAATACTGTGCCCTTTATAAGCATTCTGCTTATATAGGCTGAAATTCAATTGAAAAGAAGTGTCAAATGTTCTTTAATTAAATGTATTATAGAAAATCTATTTTATAGAAAATATTATATTGCCTGGTATTTTTTCTTAGATACATTAAAAAGTTAAGAAAACAGGTATTTATATATATTTACCTGAAGTAGTTCCTATTGACAAAGTTGATGAAGACGATGCTCCAGTGATATCTAAAATTATATACACAATAAAATAGGAAACGGAAGAACGACTCCTGTTACCTGTTGAAACTGTTGCTAACGAAGTACTAATTCCACTGGTAGTAGCTGAACTGACTTCCCCAGTTACCGAAGTGGTAGTTGAATCTAAAATGCAACTATCGTCAGGGCCACATTCAAGTGAGATCGTATCGATTGACACAATTAAAAGAGGTTTGAATAAATTATAGTTTTAAAATACATTCACTATAAAAAATACGTTTAAAAATATTTTAATTTGTGACTTTGCTGTTAAAAACATTAATACAGTTTAAGAAACGATTTAAATATAATTACCTGGAGTAGTTCCTATTGATAGAGCACTAGTTAATGTTGAGGATGTCACAGTTATTTCTAAAATATATACTTAATTATTATTAAAAAAAACAGAAGAATATTATCTCTTACCTGTTGAACCTGTTGCCACTGAGACACTGCTTTGACTAGTAATATCAGACGTCTCTGAAGTTATATAGTAAAGTTTTTATAACAAAAAATGCACTAAAATAATATATTTTACCTGTTGTAATTGATGATGTTTCTGTCACTGTAGTTGTAGTTGAATCTACAATGCAGCTATCGTCTGGACCGCATCCAAGTGATGTACCGTCGAAAGCTTCTCCGGGAGGGCAAGTTTGAAGTACGGCTTCGAAAGATCCATCTTCCGATTGTACGCACTCGTAATACTGATTACATTGAAGGTCACATGGAAGATTGCCAGTAGACGTACACACCACGGAGATTTCTAAAATTTTAACCAACTTCAAATTGAGAAAAGAAATTCAAACATTATTCCTTATATAAAATCTTTTTAAAAAATAGTATAGAATTACAAGGCACCTTAAAAATATTATAGTAGTTACCTGGAGTAGTTGCAACTGATGACGTTGAGCTTGCAACAGAAGTTGAACTTATAGTTGTTTCTAAAATTATATATAGAAAATTTATTAATATCACAGAGAATCACGCAATCATTATTTCCAACACTTATTTTAATATACAGGGTAGGAAATACTAAGTGTTCCATGATTTGGTTCAATAAGAAAGAGGAGAAGAACTGTAATGCGGTTAACAGAGAAATAGCATACACATTACCAAACTTTAAATATTGTTTTGTCAGCTGAAGGAAATTGTTTTGCCTGATCTTACATTAGATACACTCCATGTCTGTTATTTACATGAAATTATAGGGTTAAAATGGGACAAATAACTTCCACAGGTCATAGATACACCTGCAGGTGAAGATGCACGTGCAAGATCGTGAAACAATCACATCAGCAGTTAAAAACATATTTATAATAAATATATCTCAATTTTACTCATCCATTATATCAGATCTGTGTGTATTTTAAGTTTTATAGCAATGGATTGATCATGGAAGAGGCCAGTTTGCAATATTCACAAGAGCTATTTGGAGATAAAATTTTTATCCATGATACAATAATTCTCACTGATAAGTAAGTAGAACTTCGTCAAGACTTCATCAAGTAGAACTTGATCAAGATGCTATTATATTAACTTACAAAATACATAGAAAATGTGAGAATAATTTATTTTACCTGTTGAATCTGTTGATAATGAAGCACTATTTTCGCTGGTTGTAGCAGGTGTCTCTGGAAAAAAGGATGAAATAAAATTCTTTAAAGAATATCGCAAAAATTACCTGTACTTGAACTGGAACTAATTTCTCCCGTTGTTGAAATAGTTGTTGAGTCTACTATGCAGCTATCGTCTGGACTGCATTCGAGTGAAATAGTATTAAAAGCTTCTCCAGAGGGGCATGATCTAAGGATAGCTTCGAAGGATCCATCTTCAGATTGTACGCATTCGTAGTACTGATTACATTGGAGATCGCAAGGAAGATTGCCAGTAGATGTACATGCCACGGAAGTTTCTAAAAATTTGCCAATATTTATAAAAAATGCAATTGAAGACAAATCTTTAAACAAAAGTAACTTTTAGACATATTTAAATAATTGTAGTCTATACAAGACATCTCCAAAACGATTATTGTGGTTACCTTGGGTAGTTCCGATTGATATAGTAGAACTCGCAGAAGAGGAACTTCCAGTTACTCCTAGAATTACGATATAACAATATATAGTCGAAAATATATTAATAATATTCTTAAATAATGAAAGGAACAATTATTCATATGATGTGAAATTATAAACAATAAACTATATAAATTTCATATATATTTTTTTTTTAATGTGTTGACATATTTCCCACTTTATTAATAGACAAATACTGATTTAAAGTTTATGCATGTGTATCTTTAAAATTTAACTTGTTTTGTTTTAATAATAATTTATATTATTTTACAGAGTAATTTAGATGTACATTATAGATATAGTAAAAGCTATATTAACAAATGTGAGTGTGTGTTTCTTTTGTTCGAGGTAAAAGAGACCAAACTCCTAGTAATGTATTTCTTTTCCGGCAGTAAGCTGACGAAAATGGACGAAAGAGTGACAAGTCCAAGCTTATGTGAGTTTAATATTTTCCCCGACATCCAAAGACTAAAATGAGATAAAACTGTAACAGATATTTAACTTTTTTATGGGCAAAAATGGTCGAAGTTCTCATAGAAAATTTCTGTCAGGCGTAAGTTGACTAAAATGAAAAAAGTTCACAAACCAGGGCTTTTGTCTCATCGTTATGATATAATATATGATAGAAAATGAATTCTAATATATGATTAGAAAATGTTTATTGCCTACAAACAAAACTTAATTTTTGTTTAAATTACTAGTTTTGATGAATTGGTCAACAGGTATAGCATTGGCGCATCCGCCATAAAATATCACGATATTGTAATTCGATAAACGATATCACAGTTATTTAATTGATGAACAAGTATTGAAAACAACCCCAACGGCCTGTACCTGTTGAAATAGTTGATATTGAAGAGTGAATTTCACCGCAGACTGATGGCAGTTTCGTAGCAGAAAGTGTAGGAAAAATATTAATCCTTGGAATATGTCGAAACAGTTTATCTTACCTGTCGTACTTGTTGGTGTTTCTGTACTTGAACTAACTGCAGTCGATGCTGCAATTGTGGTGGAGTCAGAGATCGTAGTAGATATATCTAAGAATATATATCCCAAACATTATAATAATATAATAATAATAATAATAATAATAATAATAACGCCTTTATTGCCCAACAGAAAAAGAATATATATATATATATATATATATATATATATATATATATATATATATATATATATATATATATATATATATATATATATATATATATATATATATTTATAGGACAAAAATACAAATAACTACATATATGTGTAGTATATAATTAAAAAATAAATAAAGAAGGGTAACTTCTAAATAACTTTAACATAAATAAAAAATGGAATAAATTTCAGTAGCATATAACTTACAATACAGTAAAAAGTTGTGGTTTCCCTATATAATAAGATAATGACTCATAATGAGTACAATTATTCAAATCACAAGTAATGCGCGTGCATCTATACTATTATGGAACAGTTTAAATAAAAATAAGAAGCTTGTAAGTACCCTTCTAGTGGTCAATGACTATATGAAATCTTTATAGAAACGGAGTATGATAACCTACCTCATACTTGATAATAATTATCTATGAGAAATAACAAATTCTTTAAGAAACGCCGTTGAGTATAAGTGTTACAATGTTATTCATTGAAGTGTTTCTAATCACAAAATCGCGGGTTTTATATGTACTGAGAGCCAAATGATTAATACGCCTACAGAACGATAGCCTATCATCAAAGTACACACCAAGTTTCTTAATATTTTGAAAACGTTATCAAATATATTATTCATTATCGAAAGTTAAAACATTTTATCTTACCCGTAATTGTTGATGCATCTGTACTTGAACTGACTGCATTCGTTGCTAAAATAATAGTTGAGTCAATGTTCGTAACAGGTGTCTTTAAAAAGATATAGGAAACATACTATTGATAAATTGTTTCTAAATAATCTCCTATTCTTTTAAATTATTTCTAATAATAAAATTTTCCAAATAAATTATCTGAAATTTGTATAAATTATAACACAGAACACTAATTGGCCAAAAAAATTAAAATTAAACTGCAATATTATCCTAAACCTACTTCTACTCGTAAAGACTTAAAAATATATATTTAAGTGATAACGGGCGACTGCAACTATTGTCATATGATCTGCATATCAATATGGATCATTTGATTCAATTTTGCGTTAATATTTTTTTTCTTTTTACGCCACGTCTAACAGAAGACACAAAAAATGTACCACCCCATATACCCCATAACGTTGATTTTTAAGGATTCAGTAAACATTTAGTAACAGTCATAAATTTCACGGGTTTGTATAATACTCTGTAATGTTTATTTTTTTGCCAAAGAAAACATTTATTAGGCCTTATATTTTACAGAAAGTAATATTTTTACATGGTATCCTACATATTTTTTAAAATTTATTTTTAACTATGTCCCATGATACAGTATTTTTAAAAAATAACAATTAAAAATAATTTTATTGTCTCAAATCTAAAAATAAAGATAATATTCTATCCTCTATTAACTTTTATATACGTTGATGTTTAGGTAAGGTTTAAAAATATCAATATTGTAGTTAGTATATGCAGCTAGCGACTGGACCTAAGAATATAAGAAAGACGAAAGCTTAAAACTTTTGATTTACAGGATTATACAAAATACCGCTGGAAACAAAAAAGAAATATTTCCAGTGGTATTCTTCAAGTATTTCTTTGTTGAAAATTTAATCAAACCTAAAGTTTTAAGTTTAATTAAGCTACAGAAACAGCAGTCATACGTTATACTACTCTATTAAATTTCAAAATTTAAATAAAAATATTTTATATATTGTACTGTCCTGGTAAGGGGTTGGAATCTTCAATGCAGCAAGAAAAATAGGAGATCAGTTTTTCACGAACACCAAAATTAAACTTGATTTAATTAATTAATTAAATTTAATGATTCGAATAGTTTTAATTATCTCCCGATGGTACAACATGGTTGGCTGAATGCACGTCGGCGTCTTGTAATTTTTCGGTGATAGGGGAGAACGGGTCTCCTATTCTTGTATTTATCGTAGTATAAAATCATTGAAATATGTTTCATAATAAAAAATGTTAAGGTTTTAACACATGGAGAGAGTGGGTAAATTACGATTCTTTTATGTGAATTTCAATAACTGTAAGGGTTTCATCCAAAACTACACTCAAAAGTATGGTTCTAGATCATCTAAGAGACATTTTGTACGAACCACTATCGGAAATTAAGCATTACGTTTCCATTTTAACTAAATGTGACTTAAAGAAGTAGTTGCTATTGTGAGTATTGCGACAGATTCGCTATATCATCAAAATCTTCATTTATTGCCTTAAATCGTAAAGTTAATTTGCGTTTTAATAACAAAGACCATGGAAAGAGAATTATCAGTGTAGAAGAAGAGGAATTTTCCAAGAAACCCCTTTTCTAGGAAGGGGAATTCTCTAATATTTCTCCAGGTGAAGATCAAAATTAGTTTCAAAATATATAATAAAAATGATTAATTTTATTGTATATTTTTTTTTATTTTTACCGTTATAGACAAGAATTTTTGAGTTTCCACTATATGCGGTTTGAAATGAAAATCTCCACCCTTTACATAATGTATTTCCTACTCATAAGGTAGTAGTATACACAATAATGTTAGGATTGCTTGAAATAATACAGAAAATAAATAATTAACCAGTAAATAATATACGTATAACTTAAATAATGAACGATTTCACTCATCGTAAAAGATATCTCTAAAAGTATATAGGGAAAATGTTTATTAAAAATTACTTGAGTGTTTTATCCTAAATGTTATTATTTATTATTCGTTATTTAAGTTAATATTTTTTTATACTTCTACAATTCCAAAAAGTGATAGTTAAGTGTAACTCCAATAATAAAATAAATAAGTTATCGTTCCATAGTTCTATTTTCCTATATATATATTTTGAAATGAAATAAATTAAATTCTATTTTTCCTGAAAAGTTAGATTCCTTAAAAACGTCGTAACGAAAGTTTCAAATGATAATTCTAAAAACTTTGTTGCAAATATTATTTCATTAAAATCATATTATGGGGATGAAGCGCACATACCAAGAAAGAATGACATACAGTTATTAAAATTAATATTAGTATATACTATAGGAGACTATCAAACTCTGTATGTGAATTAGTAGTACACTAATTCATAAATTTATAACTATAATAAACAATTAAGAAGAAAACTATAGTTACCTGATGTAGTTGCTATCGATGAAGCCGAACTTAAAGAAGAGGCAGTAATAGAGACATCTAAAATAAAATAAGGTAATAATATGCTAAAGAGATCATGGAGGACTCTATTTTACCAGATGAGCTTGATGAAATTAAGACATGTTAATATTCTAAATTCCAATCTGAATCTAACTTGAAAATATAAGTTTAGTGTGTCACACTTATCTGATTCGAAATAGCATACTACAATGATGTTTTAAGGAAAGTGTCTCTTAATCCTCTAAAAACTTTGTTGCAAACATTATTTCCTTAAAGTCATATTATGGGGATGAAGCGCACATATCAAGAAAGAGTGACATACAGTTATTAAAATTAATATTAGTATATATTATGGGAGACTATTAAACTCTGTATGTGAATTAGTAGTACACTAGTTCATAAATTTATAACTATAATAAACAATTAAGAACAAAACTATAGTTACCTGGTGTAGTTGCTACCGATGAAGCCGAACTTAAAAAAGAGGCAGTAATAGAGACATCTAAAATAAAATAAGGTAATAATATGCTAAAGAGATTATGGAGAACTCTGTTTTACCAGATGAGCTTGATGAAATTAACACATGTTAATATTCTAAATTCTAATCTGAATCTAGGTTGAAAATATGAGTTTAGTGTGTCACACTTATCTGATTCGAAATAGTATACTAGAACGATGTTTTAAGGAAAGTGTCTCTTAATCCTCTAAAAACTTTGTTGCGAACATTATTTCCTTAAAGTCATCTTATGAGGATGAAGCGCACATATCAAGAAAGAATGACATACAGTTATTAAAATTAATATTAGTATATACTATGGGACACTATCAAACTCTGTATGTGAATTAGTAGTACACTAATTCATAAATTTATAACTATAATAAACAATTAAGAAGGAAACTATAGTTACCTGGTGTAGTTGCTACCGATGAAGCCGAACTTAAAGAAGAGGCAGCAGTAGAGACATCTAAAATAAAATAACGTAATAATATGCTAAAGAGATCATGGAAAACTCTATTTTACCAGATGAGCTTGATGAAATTAAGACATGATAATATTCTAAATTCTAATCTGAATCTAGGTAGAAAATATGAGTTTAGTGTGTCACACTTATCTCATTTGAAATGCATAGTAGAACGATGTTTTAAGGAAAGTGTCTCTTAATCCTCTAAAAACTTTGTTGCAAACATTATTTCCTTAAAGTCATATTATGGGGATGAAGCGCACATATTAAGAAAGAAGGACGTACAGTTATTAAAATTAATATTAGTATATACTATAGGAGACTATCAAACTCTGTATGTGAATTAGTAGTACACTAATTCATAAATTTATAACTATAATAAACAATTAAGAAGAAAACTATAGTTCCCTGATGTAGTTGCTATCGATGAAGCCGAACTTAAAGAAGAGGCAGTAATAGAGACATCTAAAATAAAATAAGGTAATAATATGCTAAAGAGATCATGGAGAACTCTATTTTACCAGATGAGCTTGATGAAATTAAGACATGATAATATTCTAAATTCTAATCCGAATCCAGCTTGAAAATATAAGTTTAGTGTGTCACACTTATCTGATTCGAATTAGCACAATAGAATGATGTTTTAAGGAAAGTGTCTCTTAATCCTCTAAAAACTTTGTTGCAAACATTATTTCCTTAAAGTCATATTATGGGGATGAAGCGCACATATCAAGAAAGAATGACATACAGTTATTAAAATTAATATTAGTATATACTATGGGAGACTATTAAACTCTGTATGTGAATTAGTAGTACACTAGTTCATAAATTTATAACTATAATAAACAATTAAGAAGAAAAATATAGTTACCTAGTGTAGTTGCTACCGATGAAGCCGAACTTAAAGAAGAGGCAGTAATAGAGTCATCTAAAATAAAATAAGGTAATATTATGCTAAAGAGATTATGGAGAACTCTATTTTACCAGATGAGCTTGATGAAATTAAGACATGATAATATTCCAAATTCTAATGTGAATCTAGGTTGAAAATATGAGTTTAGTGTGTCACACTTATCTGATTCGAAATAGCATACTAGAACGATGTTTTAAGGAATACGTCTCTTAATCCTCTAAAAACTTTGTTGCAAACATTATTTCCTTAAAGTCATATTATGGGGATGAAGCGCACATATCAAGAAAAAATTATATACAGTTATTAAAATTAATATTAGTATATACAATATGAGACTATCAAACTCTGTATGTGAATTAGTTGTACACTAATTCATAAATTCATAACTATAATAAACAATTAAGAAGAAAACTATAGTTACCTGGTGTAGTTGCTACCGATGAAGCAGAACTTGAAGAGGAACTAATAGAAACATCTAAAATAAAATAAGGTAATAATATGCCAAAGAGATCATGGAGAATCTGTTTTACCAGATGAGCTTGATGAAATTAATACATGATAATATTCTAAATTCTAATCTGAATCTAGGTTGAAAATATGAGTTTAGTGTCACACTTATCTGATTCGAAATAGTATACTAGAACGATGTTTTAAGGAATGTGTCTCTTAACCCTCTAAAAACTTTGTTGCAAACATTATTTTCTTAAAGTCATATTATGGGGATGAATCGCACATACCAAGAAAAAATAACATACAGTTATTAAAATTAATATTACTATATAATATGGGAGACTATCAAACTCTGTGTGTGAATTAGCAGTACACTAATTCATAAATTTATAACTATAATAAACAATTAAGAAGAAAACTATAGTTACCTGGTGTAGTTGCTACCGATGAAGCAGAACTTGAAGAAGCAGTAATAGAGACATCTAAAATAAAATAAGGTAATAATATACTAAAGAGATCATGAAGAACTCTATTTTACCAGATGAGCTTGATGAAATTAAGACATGATAATATTCTAAATTCTAATGTAAATCTGGGTTGAAAATATGAATTTAGTGTGTCACACTTATCTGATTCGAAATAGTATATTAGAACGATATTTTAAGGAATGTATCTATTAATCCTCTAAAAACTTTGTTGCAAACATTTCCTTAAAGTCATATTATGGGGATGAAGCGCACATATCAAGAAAAAATTACATACAGCTATTAAAATTAATATTAGTATACACTATAGGAGACCATCAAACTCTGTATGTGAATTAATAGTACACTAATTCATAAATTTATAGCTATAATAAACAATTAAGAAGAAAACTATAGTTACCTGGTGTAGTTGCTACCGATGAAGCAGAATTTAAAGAGGAGGCAGTAATAGAAACATCTAAAATAAAATAAGGTAATAATATGTTAAAGAGATCATGGAGAACTCTATTTTACCAGATAAGTTTGATGAAATTAAGACATGATAATATTCTAAATCCTAATGTGAATCTAGATTGAAAATTTGAGTTTAGTGTGTCACACTTGTCTGATTCGAAATAGCATACTAGAACGATGTTTTAAGGAATGTGTCTCTTAATCATTTAAAAACTTTGTTGCAAGCATTATTTCCTTAAAGTCATATTATGAGGATAAAGCGCACATATGAAAAAAAATGACATACAATTATTAAAATTAACATTAGTATATACTATAGGAGACTATCAAACTCTGTATGTGAATTAGTAGTACACTAGTTCATAAATTTTTAACTATAATAAACAATTAAGAAGAAAACTATAGTTACCTGGTGTGGTTGTTAACGATGAAGCCGAACTTAAAGAAGAGGCAGTAATAGAGACATCTAAAATAAAATAAGGTGATAATATGCTAAAGAGCTCGTGGAGAACTCTATTTTACCAGATGAACTTGATGAAATTAAGACATGATAATATTCGAAATTCTAATGTCAATCTAGGTTGAAAAATGTGAATTTAGTGTGTCACACTTATAGAATTCGAAATAGTATATTAGAACGATGTTTTAAGGAATGTATCTCTTAATCCTCTAAAAGCTTTGTTGCAAACATTATTTCCTAAAAGTCATATTATGGGGATGAAGCGCACATATCAAAAAAAAATGATGTACAGTTATTATTATAGACTATCAAACTCTGTATGTGAATTAGTAGTACACTAATTCATATATTTATAACTATAATAGACAATTAAGAAGAAAACTATAGTTACCTGGTGTAGTTGCTACCGATGAAGCAGAACTTGAAGAAGCAGTAATAGAGACATCTAAAATAAAATAAGGTAATAATATACTAAAGAGATCATGAAGAACTCTATTTTACCAGATGAGCTTGATGAAATTAAGACATGATAATATTCTAAATTCTAATGTAAATCTGGGTTGAAAATATGAATTTAGTGTGTCACATTTATCTGATTCGAAATAGTATATTAGAACGATATTTTAAGGAATGTATCTATTAATCCTCTAAAAACTTTGTTGCAAACATTTCCTTAAAGTCATATTATGGGGATGAAGCGCACATATCAAGAAAAAATTACATACAGCTATTAAAATTAATATTAGTATACACTATAGGAGACCATCAAACTCTGTATGTGAATTAATAGTACACTAATTCATAAATTTATAGCTATAATAACCAATTAAGAAGAAAACTATAGTTACCTGGTGTAGTTGCTACCGATGAAGCAGAATTTAAAGAGGAGGCAGTAATAGAAACATCTAAAATAAAATAAGGTAATAATATGTTAAAGAGATCATGGAGAACTCTATTTTACCAGATAAGTTTGATGAAATTAAGACATGATAATATTCTAAATCCTAATGTGAATCTAGATTGAAAATATAAGTTTAGTGTGTCACACTTATCTGATTCGAATTAGCACAATAGAATGATGTTTTAAGGAAAGTGTCTCTTAATCCTCTAAAAACTTTGTTGCAAACATTATTTAATAAGAAAACTATAGTTACCTGGTGTAGTTGCTACCGATGAAGCCGAACTTAAAGAAGAGGCAGTAATAGAGACATCTAAAATAAGGTAATTACATGCTAAAGAGATCATGGAGAACTCTATTTTACCAGATGAGCTTGATGAAATTAAGACATGATAATATTCCAAATTGTAATCTGAATCTAGGTTGAAAATATGAATTCAGTGTGTCACACTTATCTGATTCAAAATATACTAGAACGATATTTTAAGAAATGCGTCTCTTAATCCTCTAAAAACTTTTTTGCAAACATTATTTCCTTAAAGTCATATTATGGGGATAAAGCGCACATATGAAGAAAAGATGACATACAGTTATTAAAATTAATATTAGTATATACTATAGGAGACTATCAAACTCTGTATTTGAATTAGTAGTACACTAATTTATAAATTTATAACTATAATAAAAAATTAAGAAGAAAACTATAGTTACCTGATGTAGTTGCTACCGATGAAGTTGAACTTAAAGAAGAGGCAGTAATAGAGACATCTAAAATAGAATAAGGTAATAATATGCTAAAGAGATCATGGAGATCTGTATTTTACCAGATGAGCTTTATGAAATTAAGACATGATAATATTCTAAATTTTAATGTGAATCTAGGTTGAAAATATTAGTTTAGTGTGTCACATTTATCTGACTCGAAAAAGCATACTAGAACGATATTTTAAGGAATATGTCTCTTAATCCTCTAAAAACTTTGTTGCAATCATTATTTCCATTAAGTCATATTATGGGAATGAAGCGCACATATCAAGAAAAAATTACATACAATTATTAAAATTAATATTAGACTATCAAACTCTGTATGTGAATTAATAGTACACTAATTCATAAATTTATAACTATAATAAGCAATTAAGATGAAACCTATAGTTACCTGGTGTAGTTGCTACCGATGAAGCAGAACTTGAAGAGGCAGTAATAGAGACATCTAAAATAAAATAAGGTAATAATATGCTAAAGAGATCATGGAGAACTCTATTTTACCAGATGAGCTTGTAGACACTGTAGAAATATCTCCGTTGGTTGACGCTGTAGACGTTTCAGTTACGACACAACTATCATCAGGTACGCATTTACGAGTTGAATTGTTAAAAGCTTCCCCAGGTGGGCACGTTCGCAATACTGCTTCAAACGATCCATCATCATTCTCGACACAGTCGTAGTATTGATTGCACTGTAAGTCGCATATACATGTAAGTTTACCAGAGACCACACATGTTGGAGATGAAGCTATAAAATTAGAAAAATAAATTGATAAATCAGTACATCCCCTGTGATAAATTATTAAGTGTTTCAAATTTTACCTGTTGTTTCCGTTGATAAACTTGTAGTAGATGATAACGTTACAGGTGTCTCTAAAATATGTAGCAAATAATTACTTTCCAAGAGCAGAAGATCGATTTATTTTACCTGATGTAATTGATGATAAAGATGTACTCGAAGAGATACCGCTCGTTGCTGAAGTAGTTGAGTCTATGATACAGGTAACATCTGGACTACATTGAAGAGAAGTACTATTGAAAGCTTCTCCAGAGGGACACGTTTTAAGTACAGCCTCGAACGATCCATCTTCGGACTGTACACATTCGTAATACTGATTGCACTGAAGATCACAAGGCAGATTGCCTGTAGATGTGCATGCCACAGAAGTTCCTAGAAAATGAGGTATCTATTTTATAGAAATCATCTGCTACAATCTTATGGAAGGCTGAAAAATTATTAATATTACTAATAACGACAATGACAGTTACTTTACTGATACTGACTACTAAAGCCACTAATTTATCAAATTAATAATGTAAAATATGGAGATGTATTATCCTACAATCTCTTGTTCCAATTACAAGATCTAACCGTTTATTTCTATGCTTCCCATTGCTTTATTTAATCTTAATTTATTTTGTAAAACTTAACTAATTTATTGTCATCATTATAAAAATCACCGTTCCCTCTTATATGTTATTTATATGAATTTAAAAATATATGAAGCACTAGTTAATTATGGCAGGATGTAATAAAACTTTATCATATAGATTTTTTTGTTTTTAATCAGTTCTCACTTGCTTTTCTCCCGTAAAAAAAGTAAAACAGTTACTACAAATATAAAAGAAAACACACCCCATTAAATGTGTTACAGAAATGGAAATAGTTTGGGAACAAAGTGAAGAGTTAAATGAAATTCCATAAGCCTGAAATTCCACTGTCTAAAAATTTGGAGTATTACTGTGTGGTTTCGAGCTCTACTAGAAAAAATGTTCATCTTTCCGAGAGCTTTCAACAACCGTTTATTGATTCTACAACTTCACATTGATTTTTATGTGTGGTTAACTAAATTTATAGCTACAAAAATTATCAAGTAGATAATTCTAGTTACCTGGTGTGGTTGCTACCGACAAATCGGAACTTGAAGATGAAGAAGTAACAGAGACGCCTAAAATATTATGGACAACAAATTAGTAATACCGTGGAATGATCCTAAGACACTTGTTATACCAGAGCTTGTTGAAGCTTCAGAAGTAATTTCTCTAGTTAATGCAGTATATGTTTCAGTTGCCACACAACTATCATCAGGTATGCATTTCAGAGTTGAGTTGCTAAAGGCTTCCCCAGATGGGCAAGTTCTCAATACTGCTTCAAATGATCCATCATCATTCTCAACGCAATCATAGTATTGATTGCACTCTAGGTCACATATACACGTAAGTTTACCAGCGATCACACACTTTGGAGATGCAACTGTCAAATTAGAAAATAAAATTGATAAATCACTGCATCCCATATTAAAGAATTGGCATAAATTACTAAATGTCTTACCTGTTGTTTCCGTTGATAAACTGGTGGTAGATAATAACGTTAGAGATGTCTCTAAATATATATATCAAATTATTATTTTCCAAAAATTCTGAAAATGGATTTATCTTACCTGATGTATCTGATGGTGAAGATGTACTTGAAGGGACATCAGTTGTTGTTGTAGTAGTTGCGTCTATAACACAGGTAACGTCAGGACTACATTGAAGGGAAGTACTATCGAAAGCTTCTCCAGAAGGACACGTTTTGAGTACAGGTTCGAATGATCCATCTTCAGACTGTATACACTCGTAATACTGATTGCATTGAATATCACAAGGCAAATTACCTGTAGATGTACACGCAACAGAAGTACCTAGAAAACAGGATATTTATTGGAAGAATTTTATTAGAAATGATCTTATGGGATCTTATGGAAGATTGATCAATGTTTAGCAAACGTTATTGAAATTTAACAAAGCGAAAATAAACTAATTGCAACAAGTCATTATTTTGTATTAACATGTTAGTTGGTATGATGAAAATGGTTTATTTTAAAACTTATTTTTGTTGTATACATACAATATATTTAACGTACCATTTTCAAATGAATAACATATATTGAATTACAAAGGAAGGCATCCATATTTTTTATAATAGTAAAAATTAATTTGACAATATTATAAATGAAATTACTATAAAAACAAGAGAATAATAGGATAGATTAATATTATTAACCAGTTTAAATAAATAAGATGAGTGACATGGAAAACAATTAACAATTATATTAACTAAGTAATAACAAGAGATCAAAATATTCAATATTGAATACAAGTTATTTGCTAAGAAAGGATACAAACAATGGTATTTATCTGTACATTCAAAGACACTTAACAGCGAATCAATTATACTAATACCCACAAGAACAAAATTGTGTTCCATATGAATAATCTTGACAACAAAAATGTGAGTATTATTATTATGTTATATAGGTTTGGGCCTCATCAGCCACTGATCGCATAGGTAGTCCCTTGGCGATCATCTCTTATCCGGGTCCTTATCCAAAAATGCTATCCCATAAAAGGAGCAATTTAGGCACGTCCCCCGCCTTAAGCTTCGCCTCCTCTAGGATAACAGGGGTCCCTAATATAAGATACCTCTTCTCCTCCAGTACGGGGGAGCTGTAAAGAAGACGAATCTAGGTTTCCTCGTCTTCTTTACAGTATTTGCAGGCCAGGCTGTCAGGCAGTCTTAGCTTATGCTTATATGCATTCAGGCTACTATGGTGGCCCGTTATGATTCCCACCAGAGTTCTGGCTTTGTGCCTGTTCAATTTAATGAATTCTTGGGCCCATTTCTCAATCTCTGAGTATTCAATGAAGAGTTTGGTTATTCGACAACCCGTTACTCCCCTCCATATTTTGTTGTGCTGGTTCCGACTTATTTCCACTGCAGGTTCTGGTCCATAGAGGTTTTCCCTGGTCCCTAGTCTGGCAAGGTCATCTGCAATTAGATTTCCCTTAATGCCATTATGCCCAGGTATTCATATAAAAGTTCCACCGGTCCCTTCCCTGCCAAGTGGTTCAATGCTTCGTAGCAATTATAGACCAGCTTCAACTTTGCCGTAAAATTTGAGTAAATTTTTATTCAGATTCTATGTGGATTCGAGCTCCACTGCAAAAAGTTGTTATCTTCCTTGTAAACACGTAACACTCCTTTATCGAGTCTATGTTAAGTTCTATGGGTACTTCACTAAATCTATTATTAAAATAATACTTAGGAAGATAATAGTTACCTGGTGTGGTTGCTACCGATACATCGGAACTTAAAGACGAGGAAGTAACGGAGTCGACAGAAGTAACAGAGACGCCTAAAATACAAAAAACAATAAGTTAATATTACGCTACAAGTATGGTGAAAAAATTTAATAAAAGTTATTTACTAAGAAAGAATACAAACAATAGTATTTATTTGTACATCCAAATACACTTAACAGCGAATCAATTATACTAATACCCACAAGAACAAAATTGTGTTCCATATGAATAATCTCGACAACAAAAATGTGAGTATTATTATTATGTTATATAGGTTTGGGCCTCATCAGCCACTGATCGCATAGGTAGTCCCTTGGCGATCCCCTCTTATCCGGGTCCTTATCCAAAAATGCTATCCCATAAAAGGAGCAATTTAGGCACGTCTCCCGCCTTAAGCTTCGCCTCCTCTAGGATAACAGGGGTCCCTAATATAAGATACCTCTTCTCCTCCAGTACGGGGCAGCTGTAAAGAAGATGAATCTAGGTTTCCTCGTTTTCTTTACAGTATCTGCAGGCCAGGCTGTCAGACAGTCTTAGCTTATGCTTATATGCATTCAGGCTACTATGGTGGCCCGTTATAATTCCCACCACAGTTCTGGCTTTGTGCCAGTTCAATTTAATGAATTCTTGGGCCCATTTCTCAATCTCTGAGTATTGAATGAAGAGTTTGGTTATTCGACAACCCGTTACTCCCCTCCATATTTTGTTGTGCTGGTTCCGACTTATTTCCACTGCAGGTTCTGGTCCATAGAGGTTTTCCCTGGTCCCTAGTCTGGCAAGGTCATCTGTAATTAGATTTCCCTTAATGCCATTATGCCCAGGTATTCATAAAAGTTCCACCGGTCCCTTCCCTGCCAAGTGGTTCAATGCTTTGTAGCAATTATAGACCAGCTTCAACTTTGCCGTAAAATTTGAGTAAATTTTTATTCAGATTCTATGTGGATTCGAGCTCCACTGCAAAAAGTTGTTATCTTCCTTGTAAACATGTAACACTCCCTTATCGAGTCTATGTTAAGTTCTATGGGTACTTCACTAAATCTATAACTAAAATAAATACTTAGAAAGATAATTATAGTTACCTGGTGTGGTTGCTACCGATACATCGGAACTTAAAGACGAGGAAGTAACGGAGTCGAGAGAAGTAGCAGAGACGCCTAAAATATAAAAAACAATAAGTTAATATTACGCTACAAGTATGGTGAAAAAATTTAATAAAAGTTATTTACTAAGAAAGAATACAAACAATAGTATTTATTTGTACATCCAAATACACTTAACAGCGAATCAATTATACTAATACCCACAAGAACAAAATTATGTTCCATATGAATAATCTTGACAACAAAAATGTGAGTATTATTATTATGTTATATAGGTTTGGGCCTCATCAGCCACTGATCGCATAGGTAGTCCCTTGGCGATCATCTCTTATCCGGGTTCTTATCCAAAAATGCTATCCCCTAAAAGGAGCAATTTAGGCACGTCCCCCGCCTTAAGCTTCGCCTCCTCTAGGATAACAGGGGTCCCTAATATAAGATACCTCTTCTCCTCCAGTACGGGGGAGCTGTAAAGAAGACGAATCTAGGTTTCCTCGTCTTCTTTACAGTATCTGCAGGCCAGGCTGTCAGGCAGTCTTAGCTTATGCTTATATGCATTCAGGCTACTATGGTGGCCCGTTATGATTCCCACCAGAGTTCTGGCTTTGTGCCTGTTCAATTTAATGAATTCTTGGGCCCATTTCTCAATCTCTGAGTATTCAATGAAGAGTTTGGTTAGTCGACAACCCGTTACTCCCCTTCATATTTTATTTTGCTGGTTCCGACTTATTCCCACTGCAGGTTCTGATCCATAGAGGTTTTCCCTGGTCCCTAGTTTGGCAAGGTCATCTGCAATTAGATTTCCCTTAATGCAATTATGCCGAGATATCCATAAGAGTTCCACCGGTCCCTTCCCTGCCAAGTGGTTCAATGCTTCATAGCAATTATAGATCAGCTTCAACTTTGTCGAAAAGTTTGAGTAAATTTTTATTCAGATTCTATGTGGATTCGAGCTCCACTGCAAAAAGTTGTTATCTTCCTTGTAAACACTAAAAAGTATGGTGAAAAAATTTAATAAAAGTTATTTACTAAGAAAGAATACAAACAATAGTATTTATTTCTACATCCAAATACACTTAACAGCGAATCAATTATACTAATACCCACAAGAACAAAATTGTGTTCCATATGAATAATCTCGACAACAAAAATGTGAGTATTATTATTATGTTATAGGGCCTCATCAGCCACTGATTGCATAGGTAGTCCCTTGGCGATCCCCTCTTATCCGGGTCCTTATCCAAAAATGCTATCCCATAAAAGGAGCAATTTAGGCACGTCCCCCGCCTTAAGCTTCGCCTCCTCTAGGATAACAGGGGTCCCTAATATAAGATACCTCTTCTCCTCCAGTACGGGGCAGCTGTAAAGAAGATTAATCTAGGTTTCCTCGTTTTCTTTACAGTATCTGCAGGCCAGGCTGTCAGACAGTCTTAGCTTATGCTTATATGCATTCAGGCTACTATGGTGGCCCGTTATAATTCGCACCACAGTTCTGGCTTTGTGCCAGTTCAATTTAATGAATTCTTGGGCCCATTTCTCAATCTCTGAGTATTGAATGAAGAGTTTGGTTATTCGACAACCCGTTACTCCCCTCCATATTTTGTTGTGCTGGTTCCGACTTATTTCCACTGCAGGTTCTGGTCCATAGAGGTTTTCCCTGGTCCCTAGTCTGGCAAGGTCATCTGCAATTAGATTTCCCTTAATGCCATTATGCCCAGGTATTCATATAAAAGTTCCACCGGTCCCTTCCCTGCCAAGTGGTTCAATGCTTCGTAGCAATTATAGACCAGCTTCAACTTTGCCGTAAAATTTGAGTAAATTTTTATTCAGATTCTATGTGGATTCGAGCTCCACTGCAAAAAGTTGTTATCTTCCTTGTAAACACGTAACACTCCTTTATCGAGTCTATGTTAAGTTCTATGGGTACTTCACTAAATATATTATTAAAATAATACTTAGAAAGATAATAGTTACCTGGTGTGGTTGCTACCGATACATCGGAACTTAAAGACGAGGAAGTAACGGAGTCGACAGAAGTAACAGAGACGCCTAAAATACAAAAAACAATAAGTTAATATTACGCTACAAGTATGGTGAAAAAATTTAATAAAAGTTATTTACTAAGAAAGAATACAAACAATAGTATTTATTTGTACATCCAAATACACTTAACAGCGAATCAATTATACTAATACCCACAAGAACAAAATTGTGTTCCATATGAATAATCTCGACAACAAAAATGTGAGTATTATTATTATGTTATATAGGTTTGGGCCTCATCAGCCACTGATCGCATAGGTAGTCCCTTGGCGATCCCCTCTTATCCGGGTCCTTATCCAAAAATGCTATCCCATAAAAGGAGCAATTTAGGCACGTCTCCCGCCTTAAGCTTCGCCTCCTCTAGGATAACAGGGGTCCCTAATATAAGATACCTCTTCTCCTCCAGTACGGGGCAGCTGTAAAGAAGATGAATCTAGGTTTCCTCGTCTTCTTTACAGTATTTGCAGGCCAGGCTGTCAGGCAGTCTTAGCTTATGCTTATATGCATTCAGGCTACTATGGTGGCCGGTTATGATTCCCACCAGAGTTCTGGCTTTGTGCCTGTTCAATTTAATGAATTCTTGGGCCCATTTTTCAATCTCTGAGTATTCAATGAAGAGTTTGGTTATTCGACAACCCGTTACTCCCCTCCATATTTTGTTGTGCTGGTTCCGACTTATTTCCACTGCAGGTTCTGGTCCATAGAGGTTTTCCCTGGTCCCTAGTCTGGCAAGGTCATCTGCAATTAGATTTCCCTTAATGCCATTATGCCCAGGTATTCATATAAAAGTTCCACCGGTCCCTTCCCTGCCAAGTGGTTCAATGCTTCGTAGCAATTATAGACCAGCTTCAACTTTGCCGTAAAATTTGAGTAAATTTTTATTCAGATTCTATGTGGATTCGAGCTCCACTGCAAAAAGTTGTTATCTTCCTTGTAAACACGTAACACTCCTTTATCGAGTCTATGTTAAGTTCTATGGGTACTTCACTAAATCTATTAGTAAAATAATACTTAGAAAGATAATTATAGTTACCTGGTGTGGTTGCTACCGATACATCGGAACTTAAAGTCGAGGAAGTAACGGAGACGACAGAAGTAACAGAGACGCCTAAAGTATAAAAAACAATAAATTAGTATTACGCTGCAAGTATGGTGAAAAAAATGTGTAGTACCAGAGCTTGTTGGCGCTGTTGAAATAATTTCGCTAGTTAACGCAGTAGACGTTTCAGTTACGACACAACTATCATCAGATACGCATTTACGAGTTGAATTGCTAAAAGCTTCCCCAGGTGGGCACGTTCGCAATACTGCTTCAAACGATCCATCATCATTCTCGACACAGTCGTAGTATTGATTGCACTGTAGGTCGCATATACATGTAAGTTTACCAGCTATCACACACTTTGGAGATGCGGCCGTTGTTTCCGTTGATAAACTTGTAGGTAATAACGTTGTAGATGTCTCTAAAAATATGTAGTAAGTAATTAAGTTGCAACAATGCTGAAGACCAATTTATCTTACCTGTTGTAATTGCTGATAAAGACGTACTTGAACCAATGCTGCTTGTTGCTGATGTAGTTGTGTCTGTATTGCAGCTAACATCTGGACTACATTGAAGAGAAGTACTGTTGAAAGCTTCTCCAGAAGGACATGATTTAAGTACAGCTTCGAAAGAGCCATCTTCAGACTGGACGCACTCGTAATACTGGTTACATTGGATATCACAAGGAAGATTGCCTGTAGATGTGCATGCAACGGAAGTGCCTAGAAAATAAATTTCGTTATAATACAGAAATTGTGTAGAATATAGAAAATTTTACAATTTTCGATAAGTATCACTGAATTTCAGTGAAATATTAAAACATATTATCGACAACCCATATTCAGTTACAATTATGATATAATGAAAATGTTTTTCTCTATTGGTTTTTATCTATTTACTGTAAAATTTCGATACTTTTAACGTATCATTTTCATAAATGAGTAATTCACCAATAATAAACAATAGTTATTTTTGTATAACAGTAAAAACCAATTTAGGGAAATCTTATAGAATATATTAACATTAACATTAAGTGAAAAACAAAAGAAAGACACTATACTAGAGATTTGTTTAAGCAAATCTAGAAATAATTTAAATTATTTCAAATCATAAACAATTTAAATTATATTGAACGCAGTAATAGCAATAAAGTGCTATGGTGAAAAAATTAAATGTGAATGCACTTAAATGTGAATTGAACGTTAAACGTGTCGCAGAAACTGAAAACAGTATAATACTCATGTGTAAACTAAACGACTATTAACATATCATGACAAGCAGGAGTTAGTATTTTTCTAAATATATAGACGGGCTGACCTATTTTTGAGAACAATTTTCAGCGTTAAAACAATCTTTAGAAGGATAACGTTAAGATAAATAGCTAGATAAATGTTTATATTAGGTAATGACGACATTGTCGATCATAGGCTTGGGAATAAAATACAGATAATTTAATAAACCAAACTTCTTTAAACTTTCTATGGAGGGCAAATATCGTAGTATGAAAACAAAATACAAATCAAAAACTCAAAGTTAATTTAAAAAATAGGATTGATAGTTTTTCAAAAACCTAGTTAATAATAAAATTATGAATATTGTGCAGAGCTTTAGCACCACGTTGTAATATACTTTGTATATACCACGCCGTATATTCATCCTTATAAACATATATTATGATAATATTATGAGTAATTCGTTTGAAAATAAAATAAAATACATCGAAGCTGTTCAGTAACGATAAATTAGACAAAAGAATGTTTTCATGCCGTTCAAAGAAAGAAAAACATTTTGGAAAACAGTGCTGCACTATTTTACTACTCTAAAATTCGGGTTAAATAAAGAATTAAATTTGTAATATTCTTTAAAATTTTATAACATCTCCTTATCGAGTGTCCCAGAATCTACATTTATATTTATTTATAAAACTATTAAGAATAAATGTTGCTTCATCACTGAAACAAATATTCTTTATCAAATTCGGGTGATTTTCAATTCTCGCACTCACTATTTCACAAAATTGGATCCTTCTGACATAGCCATCTTCACCGAGTTGCTGAAGAATAAAATTTTAGAAGACAATAACTTGTTTAGTTTTAAAGCTTTGAGTACAGAACTAAGTGAAATAATTGTTAAATTAGCAAATTATGAAATAGAATAGAAGGTAGAGTCAATGACGAAATAGCCTAAAATCCCAATCTAAGCACCTCCAGTAAGAACTCTCGGCTGCTTATTTAAGTATTTTGTTGGACACGGACCTAGTATCTTGGAATTTTTGAACAAAATCAAGCACATATCGGTGTTCGAAACTTTTGTCATAATGCTTTTGATTAAAACCCGGGCTATCACATGAACACATATAAATAAAAATAATTTCATTTCTTTCTTGTAAACTATACACCAATATGTATTCTATCATTGTCACTGCAATAGGCAGCCCTTGAAAAACTACTTAAAATCACTAATACTTCTGATCAGTACCATATAAGTCGGAAATCGAGAAAGGAACTAATCAAAGTAGTTCCCGAATAGCAAAGCTATTACATAATCGTTATAGGAAACAACTACTCCTCGGGCTAAAGCCCCGCCAGGCATTGAATTATACCTAAAAGAGATCCTCAACCCCTTTCTCGTGTTTCTGCACGATCAGATAAGGTTTCAAAAAATAAAACCCGCCACAGGTAGGATTCGACATTTGTCCCGGATTGAAACCGAACGACATACTCGTACAGCTGTTTTGAATTTATTAGTTCTCATCAATGCCGTACACGGTACGCTGATCCAGGACAATTGCCGAATGAAATTTGTGGGATATAATACATCTTTATCGATACGATCTATGTCAGTAACATATAATTGTATACAATGCCTTGTAGAACTTATTGAATTAACTACAAAGTTTATTTTGATGTTCAAGACGTTTTATCCCCGAGGATAAAATGTACGATGCAGGAAACAATTTTGTGCAGGAAAACGAGATCTGCCATCGGAAACGCTATACCTACATTAGTATTTGTTCTGTGATTTAAAATCTGTACTTCTGGTAGGAAATTTTAGTTGTAGTTAGTGATTAAAACTATTATTGATATCATACCTGGAGCTATAGTTGTAGTCGTCGTTGTTATTGCAGTTGTAGTTGAATTATTTTGAGCGACACATTCGAGAGTATCAGAATTCAAGGTCTCACCAGTCGGACAAGTCCTCACTACCAATTCGTAGGACCCATCTCCCTTATCCAGACATTCATAATACTTATTGTTTACCGGGCATGGATGTCGACTGGGGCTGATGCACGTCGGTAGAGTAACTAAAAAAAAAACGTTATTCTTCAAAATGAAATTCCGACATCGTTATCCGAGTTCGATATACTGTAGTATATTTTGTAATATACAGTTAAATCATTGTAGTGAAAGTGATTGCGAGCACTTATGGCAAATATATATATAACGAAGTACATGTCGTACAAGACGTTTTTAAACGAGTTTATGTATGTGTTGAGTAGTTGTAATATTCCAGACACTATTGATTCAGAAATTTTGGGAAAAGTATGTACCAAATTCCTTCCGTCACTGTAGCCCAGTTGGCTAGAGCGTATCATATGGCAAATACGACTAGCTACTGCCTGTCACGATCCTGATTCAATTTTAAGCGTCAGTACTGACAATGCCTTTCAGAATAGATTTTGTACGCATTTTTTAATACGTCACCATTCATATAGCTTCGATGTATTATATATAATGTTTTTAACTAGAAATTTCCCAAGTAGAAGACTTGGCACGCATTTACCGCAAGTGAAGCGTCTTGACAAAAATACCATACACAATGAAATAAAAAATAACAAACTATGGAGATCTGTGACAAAACGATCTATATTAAAAACTTTAAAACATATTGAATCTTCCTTCCTTTACTTGTATACCGTAAATGGCATCAAAAGACAAACGCAGATGCTATAATGACAGTGATAACTACGATTGGTGCAGAATTTTATGGCAAAATACTTCAAACATATTGTTCGAATATCCTTCATGTCACATGTTTTTTAGGCACAGTTCATCTGGTAGCAGATACTCGTACTATTAGAAAGAGGTGTTAAGGAGTAGACCAGTTCATAGCTAATCCAAGAAAGGTTTTTGTCAAATTGCCTAAACGGACTTGGGCACTGTAAACACGTTTTCCAGGACTTCCATTACCACTCGCACAGATATTAATCAGATGAGGTACGTGACTTGATGCAGTCGCATATTATGGTAAGAATGTTCAGACTATGAAATCCATCATTGTGAATCTGAAATTCCACGAATTGTTTGAACAAAGCCAAAAACTGTTGTCGAATCCTTAAGTTAAATCAGGTAGAGAAATGATTTGTGATACGTATTCTATCGTTACAACATCTATTCAATAATTACAGAACAATGCTTTATCTTTAGAAAAAGCACTTACTATCGTTGATAACTTAGAAACGTCCCTAGGCAACTTAGCAGATAGTATAGGAATTATTGTAGCTTAGAAATGTATTGCCATGTTAAACATCCAGATTTACAGAAATTAAGATTTATAAACTCATGTTTTACCAACACCAGGTGCAAAGGAATATTTTAAATTCGCAAATATTACTTCGTTAAATATAGAGTCGATATTCTCCCATTACAAAAGGCATTTCCTGGTAGATGGATAGAGCAAGGAAGACCACAACAACGAAGACCTTCACTTGTGGTCTTACTTAAAATTTAATTTAATTTAGAGGACCTGAAGGAATTAATTTAATATTTAATTAAATAATAAGGAATATGGGATACTGTTGTACTGTTTTAATTATGGGATAATTAGAAAAGTACTGTATCGCTCCAGATTCTATTAAAAATAATCTTTGACAACGCACTACACTAACCTAAATAACATCAATAATTCACTAGATGTTATCGATGAATCTTCCGAATTAATAACATCATCTGAGTCTATAATTCTATATATGTATTAAAATATGATTTTTTTAAAAATGTTTTTATATTTTCTTATTTGCAATAGCAAATAAAATGCTTATTATTTCCATTCAAACAATTTGTGTAGGAAAACGAGATCTAACATTCGGTATACTATATTACTAGTTCTGTGATTTGGAAATTAATTGTAGACAGTGAATGAAAACATTAATGATATCTTACCTGGCGCTACAGTTGTAGTCGTCGTTGTTATTGCAGTTGTAGTTGAATTATTTTGAGCGACACATTCGAGAGTATCAGATTGAAAGGTCTCACCAGTTGGACAAGTTCTCACTACCAATTCGTAGGACCCATCGCCCCTATCCAGACATTCATAATACTTATTGTTTACCGGGCATGGGTGTCGACTGGGGCTGTTGCACGTCGGTAGAGTAACTAAAAAGAAAAAACGTAACTCTTCAAAATGAAATTAGACATCGTTATCCGATATACTGTATGGCAGATACATTTTGTAATACACAGTTAAATAATTAAAGTGAAAATGATTGCGTGCATCTTATGGAAACTATGCAGTTTAAAGAAAGTATAACGATTGTACATATCGTACGGGACGTTTTAAAACAAGTTTATCCATGTGTTAAGTAGTTGTAATATTCCAGACCCTATCGATACAGAAATTTTAGGAGAAGTATGTACTGAATTCCTTCTGTCACTGTAGCCCAGTTGGCTAGAGCGTATTATCTGGAAAATACGACTAGCTACTGACTGTCATAATCTTCATTCCATTCTACTGACAATGCCTTTCGGAACAGATTTTGTCGGAGATATTCAATACGTCCCCCATTCATATAGCTTAGCTGTGTTGTATATTATGTTTTTTTTAACTGGAAATTGCTAAGGAGAAGACAACTTAGCACGCATTTACCTCAAGTGAAGCATCTTGACAAAAATACTATATACAATGAAATAAAAAATAACAAACAATGGATATCTGTGGATGAAACGATCTATAGTAAAAAAAACGCTACAGTTCATATGGTGGTGCGCACTTAAAAACATAATGAATCTTCCTTTCCTTTACTTTTATACCGTAAATGACTTCTAAAGACCAGTGATAATTGTGATAAGTTATAACTAAGATTTGGGCAGACTTTAATGGTAAAGTATTCCAAACATATTGTTCGAATATTCTTCATGCCACATGTTAACTAGACTATACTAGACGCAGTTCATCTAGTACCAGATACTATTAGAAAGAGGTATTCAGGTGTAGACGAGTTCATAGTTAACATACGAACGGTTTTTGTCAAATCATCTGAACCGATCTGGGCATTCTAGGCATGTTGTCCAGGACTTTCATTACCACCCGAATAGATATTAATCAGATGGGGTACGTGGCTGAGTGCGGATGCATATTATAGTAAGAATATTCCGGCTATAAAATCCTTCATTATGAATTTTAAATAACAAGTACTATTTCAACCAAGCCAAAAACTGTTCTCCTTAAGGATCTCTATTAAAAGATATATCACAGATTTGTGCTACGTATTATATGGGTATAACATCTATTCAACTATTACAAAACATGCTTTACTTTTAGAAAAAAACATTCACTATCGTTGATGACTTAAAAACGTCCCTAGATAACTTGAGAGATAGTATAGGAATTACTGTAGCTCTAAAATATATTGTCATGTTAAAAAAAATCGAGATTTAAGAAAGTGCGATTTGTAAATTCATGTATAACCGACATCAACCGGAAGAAGTGGTATGAACGTGACGGAGAACGCCAACCTCACTGTTGAGAGGATCAGGAGATGGATTGAAGATAGAGAGCTGACTCTGGCTTTGGACAAAACGGAGGCAGTCCTCCTGACAAGGAGGAGAAAGCCTCCGTGCATCACGTTTCGAGTAGGGAATACCGAAGTCATACCGAAGCAGAGTATTAAGTACCTGGGAGTCTAGATTGATAGTTCCCTCTCGTTTAGGGAACATATCAAACAGACGCTGGAAAAGGCTGGCAAAATTGTCTCGGCCCTTAGTGGTTTGATGCCAAACATTAAGGGCCCCAGGGCGGCAAAGAGGAGAGTCCTCAGCGGGGTGGTGCAGTCGATCTTACTGTATGCTGCCCCGGTGTGTATGGATATATTAAGAAGGGATAAGTAGAGGAGAGAGCTCACCAAAGTCCAAAGAAAAGCAGCGCTAAGGGTTTGTAGTGCATACAGGATCGTATGGGCAGCGGCAACGCTGGTGATAGCCTGTATACTACACATTGACCTTCTAGCAAGGAAGGGACGGGAGGTGTACGGAGGAGCTGACAGAAGTGCAGCAAGGGAGAGCCTATGGGAACACTGGCAGGAGAGATGGAAGGCGGAGCCTCGAGGGAGATGGACGAGGGTGCTAATCCCGAACATAGGGCTATGGTGCGAAAGGGCACATGGCCATATCGAGTATTATTTAACCCAGGTCCTTACTGGGCACGGCTGTTTAGAGGACTACCTATTGGATATAGGCAAACGCGAGAGCAGAGCGTGCTGGTCCTGTGGAGAAGTCAATGATACCGGCCACACAATGTTCAGCTGCAAAAGGTGGATAGAAGAAAAGAGAGCTGCAGAGCAAAAGATATGACCTGCTATCATTGCAGATAACATGATCCCAATCATGCTCGAGATCAGAGAAAGATGGACAGTGGTGGAACAGATGGTAACGGCCATCATGAAGGAGAAAGAGAAGGAGGAAAGGGAAGTGGAGAATGAATAAGTATCCTGATTGATATGCCGAAGAGAAGTAAAGCGAGAGCGGTTCCTCTTCGGCATTACACTGATAGGATAGCGGGGGGGGGGGGGGTTTAGTCCGTTGACATATACGAATCCGACACTACCTGGCCAAACAATAACAGAACACCAGAGGCTAGGTGTTTTTTGATAATTTTCCTCTCGAAAAAAAAACAACATCAGGATGTAAGGGAACGACTGAGTTTCCTTGCATTCCCCTGTTGTTCCCTAACGCATTTACTTGATGTAACCCCTTTGGATTTATTCTTGTGGGCTTACTTCAAATCGCGGATATTTTTTAATATATCAAATAATTTAAAGGATTTAAAACAACGAATTTCAGTCAATATAAAAAATATCAGTCCCGAGATTATTGAACAATTAATTCAAAGTATTATACGCGTGCCGACCAGATTGTTAATGCGAATATTTTGAATAATTTAAAAATTTCTATCCAAAATAAAGCTGTGTTTTCTTTATTTATATTACTCTCAAAAAAAACCTTTAGTTTAAAACTAAATATGAGACCCCTAATAAGGGATACTGTTATACTCTTCTAATTATGAGCTAATTAAAAATGTACTGTATTGCCCCAGGCCCTATAAAAAATAATCTTTGAAAACGCACTACACTGGCCTAAATTACATCATTAATTCACTAGATGTTATCAACGAATCTTACGAATTAATAACATCATCTGAGTTAGTATCACTACCTTTTATTTTTTTATAATTCAGTATATGTATTCATCTATTAAAATATGATGTATATTTAAAAAATATTTTATTATTTACAATAACAAACAAATTATTTTTTATTTACAATAGCAAACGATATGCTTGTTATTTCCATTTAAACAATTTGTGTAGGAAAACGAGATCTGGCATTGGGCATATTATATTACCTACATTAGTATTGGTTCTGTGATTTGGAAATTAATTGTAGACAGTAAAAAAAAGAGAAAACATTAATGATATCCTACCTGGAGCTATAGTTGTAGTCGTCGTCGTTATTTTAGTTGTAGTTGAATTATTTTGAGCGACACATTCGAGAGTATCAGAATTAAAGGTCTCACCAGTCGGACAAGTCCTCACTACCAATTCGTAGGACCCATCTCCACTATCCAGACATTCATAATACTTATTGTTTACCGGGCATGGGTGTCGACTGGGGCTGTTGCACGTCGGTAAAGTAACTAAGAAAAAAATAAGTGTGACTCTTCAAAATTTAATTACACGATAGATGTCTTACCAGCTGTATGTGTTGTAGTTGGTTGTGTGGCTGGTGTTGTGGTCGTTCCAGAAACTGTCCCTCCTGCGTTACAAGTGGCATTTGACACACATTGCAATTCTGTCGAACTGAAGGATTGTCCGGAAGGACAAGATCGCAGGACTATTTCGTAATACTGGTCACAATCTGAAGCAGGGTATTTGCACACCCCTCCACTGCCGCAGGATTGGCCTTCTGTGAACAGGATGAAAATTAACTAGAATTTTATTACAAGAATATCATAGACAACTGAACGTAAATATTGTCGATCTAACTAATAGTATTAATAGTACCAATCTAATTAATAGTACCACATGGATTGTAGGTATGTAGCTAAACTGTTTGCAATATTTTAAGTGAAATGTGTATATTTTTAATAATTTGTATGAAACATTACATACTCTAAAATATAAATTATATCTATACGCGACAGCTTATAGTATTCTTCTATAAAGGTAGAATGGTCAAATTTTAACTTTTCCTTAATAAATGTAATTCTAAAAATTATGTAGGTACATTATGTAAAATTATGTAATTATATAAATCTGGAATTCGTATAAAAAAAATCCGTTAAACACTTTCTCGATAATTTTGACAGTAGTTGTTATTGCCTTGACAAGTTCTTTTTTATAAAAACACGTAATGTTCGATTAATCAATTTACTTTTAATTTACTCTACTATTTTTAGGTTTACTCAATTTAAATTTGGTTTATTTTTATATCCAATGCAATCTTTCCTAGACCTTTTATAAGTTCTGTGTGTTATATTCTGAAAATGTATTAATCAATAAAAGGAAAGCCAACATATTTTCATAAAAAAAAAATTCATAAAGGTTTTAGACTAAAAATTCACAAAATATTAATGTAAATAAATAAATAAATAAATAAATAAAAGAACTGAAATAATTTTTTCATTTCATGCGATCTCTCACACAGTCACCATATAAAATTACATTTTACTATCCAATAATTTTTCTGCTTAAGGTGAATTAATGAAACCTAAATTACCTATTTCATCGATAGCTTTTGTAGTCGTAGCTTCTGTAGCCGTAGCTTCTGTGGTCGTAGTTTCTGTAGTCGTAGTTTCGGCAGTTGTAGAATCTGTAGTCGTAGTTTCTGCAGTCGTAGAAGCTGTAGTTGTAGCGTCTGTAGTCGTAACTCTTGTAGTTGTCGGAATAATATCTTGACACCTAAAGAAATACAATTTTTAATTTTAGAACAGATTATATAACAATACTGAAATTTACTGAAGTTGAATATGTTCAATTTTCTTTTAAAACAAATAATTTATAATTTTATTAATGTATTAATAAAATTGTAATTTCTATTAATTTTATATTAAAGAAGGAACTAATAATTTTGTTATAAGACTACAACAAAGAATTATAAGGAAAATATAATTCATCTAAAATAGCCCTTTTATATAGATCAAACTAGTGGATCCGTTGAAGCTAGGTATAAACAACACTTATTTTATAAAGAGTGTCTTATTAAGGATTAATAAAGGTATCCTAGAATGTATTCTCCAGCCAATATCTCTGTTATTAGAATATATAGAGATATAGAAGAATAGATAGCGAACCAAAAACAATTTAAATTGTATAAAAATACTTTCCTCATTGCGAACATAATACCTTCTTGCGTTTGCCTATCCTTAAGAAACCATTCCTAACTTTTTTTTAATTACACTCCTACTCTTTTGTACTGAAAATAAATCACCACTTCATTATGAATGTAGAAAGTTCATGCTCAGTATTTTAAATATAATTTTCCATACAACAAAGATTTAAAATGACAGCATAAAAATTAGTTGATTTAAAAATAATGAGAACTGTAACTGTAAAATGAGTAAATACTTAAAATTGTGTAAAATGTAAATAGTTAAGTTTTCAAAATATTGTTACTAGTACCAAGAATTATATTTACTTATAAAAGATGCAAAGTACGTGTTTGTTTTTAATTTTAAAATAATTATTGGTAGTTATAATTATTATATTACTAATAATCCTTAGTAGTACTTAACTTTCTAATTTGTTTTTTTTTTTTTGGCTTTGGAAAATTTCCATTCAGGTATAAACATTTTATGTACGCACACATATATATATATTACGGTACAATTTTAAAGAACATATAGATGTAAATCTACAGTCACTAAAGGCCTACTAAGTTTAGTTATTATTGAAAAGGTTAAATTATGATACACAGGGACAGGCATAGGAACATATAACATAGGAAACAATTCTATTTAACGATATATAACTTTTCTAGTTATATTCTAGTTTTCTTTTGCTAGTTTTAAATATTGCAGAAATATCTCTTTCAGCGTCCTGTTATTTGCCAATAAATAGAGGAGAAACAAAAGATTTTGGGGTAATGAAACTCTATTAGAAATAAACTCATGAAGTAAGTAAGTACACAGTTCTAGTGAAGTGTGGCGACATTAGAAAATCCAATGGTTCATGCAATCAATATTCCCATCGCAATCACATAAATGTTTGTCGGTCAATTTAATTTTAAAAAGTAATGATCTAACTACTTCATGATCAAATAAGCAAGGTAGTATATTATAAATTTCACAATACTGATAATGATAATCCTTCCACCTTACAATTTCTAGTCATTAATCTACCCAGTTTTTCTTCATTTTTGCTCTTGCATGAGTGATCAAATCCAGATACTCCAAATATTTAATTGTAGTGGCCTGAACAATTTTAGTTACTCAATCTGTGTTCTCATTACCAACTATATCAGATGCCCCTTGGCCCAAATATAGACAATTTTCTGATTAAGTTCCTTCAGTTTAATAGTGTTTTCTAGGGTCTTTACTATTATTTAATTCTTCATAATGTGTGTTTTACTGATAAAATATGAGATATCAGCATTATTTATAATGCAATTAAGGTTTTAGGAACATAAAAACGTAGGCTGGGGGATTTATTCTTTTGAAACAATGTCTATTGAAGAATAGAGTTTTATTCTATGGAGAAAGGTTATTTATTATATTAAGTATGTTATATTTCTACATTTAGAATGAAGTAGAGATTCATTTTCCATGAAAAAAAAACTGGGGGTACAATTTGAAAACGAAATGTTTGGAGTGGTTTCATTAGAGTTGTGTACGGAAAAAAACAGGTTTTAAGTGTGTAAACGGTAACATTTTTTGATATAATTTAAAATAGTTTCTGTTCATATTTTCATCTTTTCAAATAACAGAGTCGAATATATTCTGAGACGGTATAAAAAAAGTGGTATCGTATATGAACTACAGCTGATTTATTTAATAAGCATGCGGGATATATATTGTTTACCCGTGTTTTTTTTACTCGTTAGTTTTTCGTCACCTACAAAGTACATTCTTAGAATTTCAAGTATGCTAACACTTTAATCACGTTATCCGATTGTTCATCTGAAGGAACGAAAAAAACAATGGGCAATAAATCACGTTTAATTAAGTAAATAATATAACAGTTCAATGAAAAATTAGTGGAAAAAAATTAACACTTACGGATACGCTGGATCCTCTGTACATTGTTTCCCCGAGCCACAGGAATAGTTTCCCACGAGTTTTGCGCTGTTGTCGATTAGGAAACAAAAGGCAAAACTACTCGGCGTCAAACATACGATTGGGGTTTCACAAACATCTGTTGCACCTAAGACGATGAGGCTGGTTGTCACAACCACCACGATCATCTACGCAAATAATATCGTTTAATTAGCAACCATGACGATTCGTACGACAAATGTGGGATAGGAGATTAATTATTTACGCAATTGTAAGTTGAAAATAAAGAAAATAATAATAGATATAATGCAATATTTCGTTATAAACATGAACATAATAGATCAGAAAATATGATTTATTCACACATGTATAATGATGTTACATATACCTTTATAAATATTGAAAAGTGAAACAAAATTAAAGTAACAGAGTAAAGAGGAGTTGTAATTATATTGATTACTCATTAAACATGAAGGACTGAATTTTCAGAAAACCAATAATTAAGTTTGACAATAGTTTAACCCTTGATTACACGCTAAGCAGACCCCAGGACCGCATTTTCACGAAAGTTGAATTAGCGCGGGAACCACGCATCTAGAGCCAAGAAGAGCCACTAGCATTCTTCTTCTATTGTGCTTAGAACATCATAGCTAAGGAGTTGAGTCTCCTCGACTCTTCCGCAGTCGTTGGCAGAACGTTGTGGAAACTTCCATGTGCGGTGTATGTCTTGACTAAGAAGAAGGCATGTAACGAAGGGTTAAAAAGTCTAATGTCTGAACCTTCACATAAAGATACAATATCTTTAAGGTTTATAGCTTTTTTTAATTCTCTGGGGCAGATTTCATTGTGCAAAATGACTTAATTAACTTAATATAACTAAGTCATATGTATACATGAACAAAATTAAATTACGTTAACCCTCTGGGTTTACAAAAAATTGTCTTTGTCAGAGACAAACAATGAAAAAAAGCAAAGGACTCAAAGATTCTCCTTGAAGAACGCATTCAGTAATTGAAAATTCTCTTGTATTAATTAAAAATTCTTTGGTAAAATTGTTTTCAACTTTAACTTAAAACTTGCTGTATTGTATATCTATAGTTCTAATCAAATAAATATATTTAGAGCTCAGACCAATATTGAATTATTTAGACCATAGCAATGCACACCATCAAGAGCCCTTTCTAAGTGTACAAAAATTCCATAAATACTTCTACTCTTCAAACGCAAATTTATCTATTTTTCTTTTAACAAGCCTGAAACTCTGGCATAAGATAATCAATTTCTTCATATAATTCTATACGGCCGAAAAGTATTATAGCAAAAAGTTTAGATATATAATTTAGCAATTTATTTTTATCTTTAGGTTCCTTTTTATGTAACATAAATTAATAGTATTCTGCATATGATTCTGGTGGAAGTTCAGATTCTAGACATATTCAGACATGTTTTATAAAATGTTAACGACAATTTTATTTAGAATTTGTATTGGTTTTGTGCCGATTTGTAGATAAATATTGAGCAAACGAAATCCGTTAAATTTATATTGCACAGTTTAAGCATGATAAATATTCCATCTTTGGGACTGTAATTGCAATACAGCAAACTCATGATATTCCATTGAGGTCAATGTTTAATCAGTAACGCATGCGACAAACAGCAAAAACTTTCATATTGAAATTTTCAATTACTTTAAAATATACTTTAACAAAATACTGAATGACAATTAATTGTAATTTCGTTCATTTATTGAAAGTGAATAGGTAAAGCTGTAAAAACATTCTTTCTGTTATGAAAAATTGAGTGCAGAATTCTGACATTGCAAAATATCTCAGAGAAAGTCTAAAATGGTAGATAGTAACAGGGCTGTTTCAATGTTGATAACACTTAAAAACTACCTTCAAAAATAAGTTCTGATATATCTAAAAAGTTTGTTTTACATACGATAGACCTTACATGAATTGATCGAAACGTTTTTCAAATAGTTTTTGAAAAGCGGAAAAAAACACTTACAATTTATTATATAAAACTAGAACTCTCTAAAATGAACTTACCCAAAATGAATTCATCATGTAATTAACCCAATTCACATATTCCGCACTTGAAACTACCCTGTTTGATTACTTCAAACGATATATGAAAGAGTTATGCGGTCATACGAGTAACTATATATTTTTTTCATCTAACACATATAAGATAATACTTATATGAATATTGTTTACATATATTTGTAAAAGAATAGAGTTTGTTTGATGTCAGATTATTTTTGATGGGTTACTTAAGTTCTAGGAACGCCAAAAATAATACAATTTTGGTTTTATTTTGCATGCATGTTATGTGTATCTACCTTTTCTCTCTCCATAAGGATGACTTGAATGTCTTCATAATCTTAGTATTTACGTACATATATGCACAGACTATATTTGAAAATAAGTATATTCCTTTTATTTTAATGGAAGTGCTCTAGTTTGTAAATAAAAGCAAAACATATTAATTATAAATAAGAAACAAATATTTAATAAACGACACAGACTAAAGATCTGTATTATACAGGTAATATGGTATTCCAGTGGCATTCACGTTTATTATACAGTGGACACAAAAGTGCATATTCTCTAAAATCTGAACAGGAAGAGAAGAAAGAAATGTTAATACGTGTTATCTACAATTTTTATATGCACATTTGCTGAAACGAAGATTTTTTATATCATGATTATTCATTTTATTACATAATCGTTTAATATCCTTTATTGTCATATTGCATAATTAAATTATCGAGAAAAGTAATGATTAATTGTCAGTAGTACCTACTAACGTCGCTAATTGTAATACCATAAGTGGTGTTTAGTTTTTTGGAAATTGATTTTTCTTCTTTACCTGGACCTGGCCACAAGACGTTACTTTCTTCGAACGTATTACTGTCAATCATTTCATCAACAAATTGTCAAATTGTACTTCAAAGTGAGAAATGATGTCATTAACAAAAAAGTAACAAAAATTATTCTAAACAAAACTGTTTAAAACTGTCTAAAGAAATATCAGATCACTAAACTGATTAATTATACTGTTACTGTCAAGTTGAGCTTTGTCAGGTATAGTATTAGAGTTTGTATTTAAAACGAATAAATTGTGAATAAAAATGGATGGCTTAACTGAACGGGAAATAATTAAAGTGGCAAATTAAGATCTCACGAGGAAACTTGTCAGTAGGTTAATCAGGAACATCTCGATAGACTTCCTCTTTTAAAATCAACCGTAAATACTACTAGTCCAAAATTTTCTGAAACTGGTAATGGAGAAGCTCTAAAAAGTACTAAATATTGCTTGAGAATCAAGAATATTTAGTATTGCTTAAGGCCTAAAAATATTTTTACACGTTTATTAGGCAACTAGGTTTAAACAATCATGTCGACAATTCCACAGTTGCTTGAAACAAACTATTATAACTTCTACAGATGTTTATTTCGTATTTCTATCCTTTTAGAATAAACCTTTTGTTGTTGAAACGTTCTCGAAAGTTATACTTACTTTCTTTGTAACAGTACAGTATGGATATATTTGGTTTGAATTCCAAATTCAGATATCAATATATCGATACTTACATAGAGAAATAAAACTTTAGAAAATTTGAGGACTAAATATATACCTAACTAGAGAGATATAACATGTTGTATAACGATTGATATAACATATTATTCATTATGACTCCATACTCTTCCAATATTATATACTGTCCTTATTGAAACGCTCATTAATTTCACATTGGTAGGCAAATTTCAAAAATAAACTTCTATGATCGGTGCATCATTGCGTATTAGAAAGTTATTATTAATGAACTACTTAGTCTTACTTAATGAACACGTTTTTCGATGAACCGCTGATCTAATCGAATCCTCGTCCTGTCCTCTATATAGTTGCGCGTCTCCAAATCACACTTTGTAATCTATTTTATGTACCTACCATAAAAAGAGTAATGAAATACTTCCAATACATTTACAATACGAAATATAGGCAATATTGAATTAGTTTTTGCGATTATTATGCTCTACATCAGTAGAAAGTGTGATCATTTTGAGACCAAGTGAATAATCGACTCTCAATTTACCTCATTGGTGTGAAAGTTTCAGGGGAACATGTGGAAAGTGTCTCTGTTATTTATATCGAACTAATTATTAATTATTTGAGCCACAGGGTACTATAATATTTTCCTGCCAATGTAATCCTCTCTGATAGTACTAAGAACATTAGTAGCAATTATTCCCAAATCAGATTAAATATTTATTTTGTTAACATGACACTTACATGTTGTCTCTAGATGGAAACAATTTGGACATTAATTTACCGTGCGATGAGTGTGTACAACGTAGTTGAAAAAAAAATTCAAAGCCCTATAGACTACGCTGTATAATACTTATGATAAAAATTCGATTTGATAGAAAAATAAAAAGTGAAAACTACAAATTGCTCACAAACAAATCCTTTTGTAAACCACGGATGGATGAGCTAAGACGTTTAAGCCTAGAAAAATATTTTTAATTATTGTTATTGCATTTTTATTGCTATACTTTAATATAGGTATTATTTATCATTCGCTTACAGCACACAGTGTCATTATTTATGCACTATATTACCCATCTGAAACCTCAGATACCCTAAACATTGTCTCATGCCCTTATTCACAACAATTATTTGTCCATGCAACAATACATAAATGTAATCTATTTCTGATTACCTCTAACTGCTCTCAAATGTTCCAGACGTATCAGAAGTGAAGTGAATACTCAGTGGACTTGGTTATTAGTACCTCTGAGTATTTGTACAACATCCATACTTTAAAATTCACCAAGATAGGTCACGATTAAATTACTACATACTAAATAAATCACTTATGTAATAAAATTCTTGCACTTTACACTTACACACTGTTTATGTGCTGAAGAAAACAAAATATCAGCTTTATGTGCCACAAATAAAATAAATTATTTTTAAAAATACCAGAGAATAGTAAGTATATGATCTTGAAAGTATGGAAATTTCAGAAAATTGAACATCAATAAAATAATGCAAAAGACAACACGAAAAAACTGAACAACAAAGGAGCACAGAAGAAAACACAAAAGTAAAATTGTAGAATATATTTAAACAATAAAAACATGTATATTAATTTTCATAAATACATATTCTTTCATAAAGCTATAATTTTAAATAACAAATAAATAAGCACAATTTACAAAATTCTGACATGTATCTTTTACAGCTTCTGGACGTTGCACTTTTTATTCCCATTTGCTGAGATCAATGCAGGATGTTCCACCCTACTTTATAAAATTTAAACCAGAAATATCAACAGTTATTTTACACATTCTTAAGACACAAATATTAATTCTGGTTAACCTACTATATTGTTTCATTTCTATGCTCCTCCCCACAAATTAATAAATGTGTAATAATCAATAAAAATATAAATACACCAAATCTGAGAATTAAAATAGTTAAATTAAAATGACACTTTTTAATAAAACCTGTAGCTAAAGAAAGTCTGATCTAATCACCAGATTTTTCATTCCGATCAAAACAGAAGAAAAAATCGTGGTGTTTGTAGTTCCTTCTTTTAGCTACACCCAAATATTAAAAAATCAAAATAAACCTTCCAATGAATCTAATTCATGCTGTTAAAATGACTAAACAGTCAAATCTAAGGCATAATTTGTGTGCATTAGACAATTAAACAGTTCTATAAAATGTTGTAACGCTAAATACGTTTTTTTTTTTTTGTTTATGGTCTTACAAAGATTTTACTTAATCCCAAGTCCAGCATAATTTTGTATATTTTTGGTTGTTATATTTCCTACTGTCACCTTTAGTTGTAAATACATTTTTTTAGTTTTTTTTCAAATAATTTATATTGATATAAGCAACATATTTTTCATCGAATACGTACAGAGCAACATTGGGCATGTATTGTTGAACAACTTTTTCGAAATAAAAATATGTTTGAGACCTGTTGAAAATGACAGATTGGTAGAAAATGCATAGCTAGTAGAACAATAAGATATTTTATTATGAATTTCAACATCTTACACATTCATAATAAACCAATGTACCTCAGTACGTACAAGATTAATGTATAACACATATATAAATGGCTCTTTGGCCAACCATTTTTTACATCCAGGCTAAAAAACAATTAACATAATAAAATTAAAATCCAATAAAATTGTCAGTGATTCCAGATAGCTTAAAAATCTATTTATCACTTCATATAAATGTCATAAACTAAATAAGAGGTAATTGAAATATGTTTTATATATTTTTTTTTTTTTTGATTCAACCCTTTGAAGTTCTAACAGAAGACATCACAAAAATATCTAAAAAATATCTTAATATTTTTAGAAATACCTTTTCCTTTATCCTTTTTTCGATTTCTTGGCTATAAATACAACTTACGTTTTATTTTTGGTTTCCTGGGATTCCAGTTCATCAAATAAATAAAAAAGTTTTTCAATTTCACCTTTCAGTTATCACCATCAGAAAAATAATGATTAATAAAAGAAAATAAAAAAAAATCGTACAACATATAAAAATAAAATAATGTTGTTTTTATATTTAATTAATAATTAAATTAGTAGTTATTTCTCTGGTGGTATTTAAAACTGACATGCAAGATTGAAAATATTTATTGCTTTTATTTCCCAAGGGTCAAAACCCCAAGAAACTAAGAGGACTAAAATGTAAAATACTTGTCAAAGTAAACTGTTAAGGGTATGTAATAGTGTGTATTATTAGGTTTAATGATTGTTAAATATTGAAAAAAGTAGTTTAATGTATTTAAAGTATTTAGAACTGCCAATAATTCACATCAATTCAATTCTTCTTATTTTATAACAAGAATAGATATAAGAGCTAAAATATATTTGTTTCTATAGAAAAATGACTAGAAGAATTATATGTATAAGTAGTTAATAAAGTATAATATAGTCAGATTATGTATTTTCCAATTTAAAAAAAAAATAAATTTGGATATTTTGAATATTTTAAGCCATTCAAAAGGTATAAAAGACTGGAGCCATAGACTACGCATATTTAACCGACAACAATTAAAGATTCAATATTCACAACGCCTCAGAAACTTCAGGAATATCCCCATAACTTCCGAATGTCAATGTCTACATGGTTTCTTTTTTTTTTTTTTTTACCAATAAAAGACTATTATTATTATCCAAATTAATGCCAAAATCATTTTGTAAATGACATAAAATGGGTCAAAAAACTGTTTTGTGTCAAACGTAATATACATTCCTGAACAGTAGTTAGATGAAGGCAGATACATGTTTCATTATTTAATGGATAGATTTTTTTTTTATTTAATTTCATAACCAAAATTGTGTATCAACTTCATGTGGGCATATTTTTTCCTTTGTATGAAAATGCATATTTCTCTGACATACTCTCTTTTTTTTACCGCATACTGGATAATATTAGTTACAATACTATTGGCTTTAATGGGTAATTTTTAAGATTTTTTAGAAACACATTTAAATGACAATATTACGATTTTAAGTACATTAAATTTTACAGTATCATTAACAGTAATACAATCAGCTAAGTAATACCTAATATTAATTATTAGGATTAAATACCTGAGTAAGAACTCTATGGCATAGTTCGACTTGGTCTATAAGTTGAGGTTGTTAATGGACTTAAAACTCAATTAAAGTCGATTTCACGGGGCTCTAATGATGTAATAATTTTTTTCTTGTATATGTAATATATCGACATTTTCTAAATTTGCAAAAGTGCCTCTAGAGTACAAACAATTGTTTGCAAGGTTGAGTCTCTAGGTACAACTTGCCCAACAATTTTTAAGACCAGAAGAGTACTTTATGCCTTTCAGACTTAATAAAAACTCAAATTATTTTTTAGACTACTCACACTGTTAAAATTTTTAAAATGTCTATACCCCTATAGTTACTTAATGACCTTTACCAATATTGGATTAATTTAGAAACACATACAATAAGCTAAATTTGAAAAATGTTACATTTATAAAGAAATTAGAGATCGAGATTTAATATACTTTTATATTAAATCTTTTATATAAATATAATTTATATGCTTGAAGGAGCAAAAATAAAAACAGGCGCAGTATGGAAATGCCACTACGCATTATTGTGGTAAATATTCTCCACACAAACAGAGGGCTCTGTGTGTTGGGTGAAAGGACATGTACAGAGTGGCGGCAACAAGAAAGACAACAGATTGGTTGGGATGGCTACTAGTCAAATATTCATGAACCCTGCTTAGTATATTATCAATGTCAGCAATAAAACACACAATGGAAACTAACACACACTGGGAATTCATGGAACTGTGGGATAAAATTGAAACCTACCAGTTTGCAAGGGAGTTTTTAGGATACCTTGGATGAGATACAGCACAAACGTTCTTGGCATTTTCTAGGAAGAACTTGTCTTGCGAAAGAAAATTGTAACTAGATACTGTCAACTATGGAAACACCTTCACATTGGCCATCATTACAGAACGTCCCTTTAGGTGACACCCAGGAATTTCAACTATTTCCCAAGAGTAGGATGGTTGACGGCCTAGGTGGGACCTCTTTTCCGGAGAATGCACAAGGTATCCAAAGCCCACACACTGTGGTCCTTCGGTGGACTGCCATTCCACCCTTTCCAAATTCCATATATATGACTAACTACTTACTACATAGTATTGGCAATTCAGAAATAAACCACCAACTATTTACATATTACATGAATAACCCCAATTCTCCTTGAACGTATCAATTGTGAAATGTTTTTTATCACAGATTAAAAATCATAGAAAAGACGTTACTCGATCAAATTCAACTTATATTTCTATCTCAGGTATATTTCTAGTCAAATCTGGTCTAATTCAAGCCGATTAATTTTTATGTAATGCTGAACACGTTCTATTTGCACTAAATATTAAATAACGAATACGTAATTGTTTTGTTATATATCACTTTATTTATTGTTTGCGACTGCAATTTCGTAGTTGCTAGATTACATTTTCAAGCAGTGAGTATACAAATTAGAGTTGGGAATTTTCTCCTTTGAATTAGCAGGGTAAATGTCTATAATACTTAAATAAGGTGGAATTCCTTATATGTACCTGGTCATTAAGGACTGTGATTGGGTTTTTCAAATGTTCGTATATTTCAATGAATTCTAATATATCTAGTTTTTTCAATTTTGTTGAATAAGGAATAACTTCTAATTTGTCTATTAAGGGAAAACGATGGTTTATTTCTAAAAAATAGTTTGCAATATTTTTATCACTTTTTTTATTTTTAAAGGATTTTTGTGTTTGTTGTATCTGATATCAAATGCCCTTCCCATTTGACCGATAAAACAGCTATTGCATTCCTTGACTTGCAGCTTTATTGCACTTTAATTTGTATATTCAATGTGCTTGAAAATATAGTCTAGTAACTACGAAACTGCAGTCACAAAGATTAAATAAAGTGATATATAATACAATAATTCCGTGCTCATTATTTAATATAATTAAATATCACAATGTAACGGACAAATATATCCAGTTTAAATAAGTAGGGTTCTTTACTCTTCAATTAGGAATGTTGAAAATTTTATATCAAGTCTTATTGAGCCAAGGGGAAGCAAAGTGCTAAATTAGTCCTAAATTCTATATATCGCTCATGGTGCCCCTAAATGAATATAGCTGAGCAGGCACAAATATGATTCTTTAAACGACTCTTATCATTGCCAATAAATACACTAGATTTTTTAGTCAGACTTGAATATGCAATATAAATTTGCCTTGTATTCTTCAGGTTAATTATTAATTGGTTATTAAAACTTCTCTCCTCGGATAATAGGCAATATTCTACGCTACGTTATAATAGGCTTAAAAATGTATACGATGCTGATCCCAGACTGCCAATGTTCAAAGCTGTAGAAAAATATCTCTCTGACAAGTCCGAGGAGAAAATAAGAACCTTTTACACAACAAACAGGAAAGTTCCTTGTTTAATTTGGACTGTAATAAATTGACACATTCCTTGTCTGTCTTACTCTGGAAGATTTTTTGCTATTCCCCTAACCCTCAATTCCACCTAAAATTTAATAGGCACATAATAAGAATTATTTCTCAATTACAGGTATAATCATCATATAATGGTGTTTTATTCACTATAAATTCCAAAGAAATGAGCTGTGTGCAACCTGAATTTACTGGAAACCTTTTGAACATAGTTTTTCCAGTGTCCGATTTATGGCCCTATTGAATAGCCTGCAATTAAAAATATTTTGGAAACCTATGATTCACTTACATATACATAACCTCAACAATTCCTAAAGCAAGATCAACATGTGATTGTCTTCTGCAGTTATTACAACTTCACTCTTTTATTTCAAATGAGTAACTAGACATTTTTTACATTTCTCTTATGTATATTCCACGTATATTTTTTAAAAGCCTATACAATTTTTCTTCTATTAGCAATGTACTTATAGTTGCATATATGGATACATATATGGATTTAACCCCTTCATGCAAGCTTATTTAGTTTTTAAATTGAATAAAAGATGAAAAACGATGATTATTAAATTATGGTCAGACTCGCACAAACTACTTGATTACTAACAAACTTTTCTACTCTACTTCAAATGAAAAATTTAAGATAACTGCATTTATTCCCAATTTTATTCCTCTAATTTTTACATTACTATGATTTGTATTCGATTCACTCTGCATCTAGAGGACTATAATATTAACTTCTTCAACTACACTTCTGATCTTGATTGTTCGTTTATAATTGTCTGCCATCTAACGCGTTGCGTCTGCGATAATTGACTTTTATTTTACGACAAAAACACCATATTCTTTCTTAACACCTTCCTAAAAAAAGACAACAAATTATACCTACATCAGATCCGTACAAAACACCTACTGTCAGGTCTGTCTACCGATTTTTGTGCTATCTGGAATATTTACTAGCAAGGCAATATGCCTCAATTGTGCGACTATAAATAAATTTAACAATAAATGTTATTGAGTTGTTGCGTACATCTCACGAAGGTGGCTCTACGAGGCAGTTCTTTTAGCTTTGCTGCGCCTGTATAGGTGCAGGCACTACGAAGACCCCCCAAAATGTCGAGGACGGTCATCTCCACGTCTCCCTTGTAAAGTACCTCCACAGTCTTTCCTTCCGATGATCGGTACTCAGCTACGCCTCCTGAAATGGGTTTTTTACCTTCATTATCAAAAAATAAACCCCTGTCTATCTATTTACACATATTTCAGTGGGAAACGTAACTTATATTTGCTTCTTTATCGTTGTAGTTAATATACAAATCGTCGGTCTGGAAGAAGACTATATCTCAAAAAAAGTACAACTTCCAGGAAAACGATTTGAAGTTTTCAAAAAATTGAACTTTAATTTTTTAATTTTCTCAAAGATGGCAACAGGAGTCTGAGGAGTCTGAAATTTGTAATTCATAACCTTAGTACCTTTAGTAATAATCCCATATTATTTTACTCTATTTAATCCTTGGAGATACCCACACTTTTATGAGTTTCCTCCTCCCATTTTGAGTTATAACAGTTTACGACAAATGTATTCACCAATTTTTGGATTTTAAATATTGTAAAAGCAAACAAATACTTTCATCGTGATTTAAAATGGTTTAGTAAAAGCTTTTCGTAGTCCCAATAAAATATTAAAACAAAACAGAACATTTAAAATATTAGAAATAACATAGAACTTATATTTAACACAGCTCAGTTCACAGCTCACAATTCTTTTTCACTCAGTCAAAATGCTTATTCTTAAAATTGCCTACGAAAGACGTTTTTATTCAGTTAGGAACTTTATAAATTATTAGTCTTATAATTATTAGTATCTACTAAGCTGCTTCCAAGGTACGTAATATAAGCATCGCAAATGAAAATGTCGTATATGAATTAAACCTGACGAAAAAAGCTAGGGGGCACTTAACTAAAACAAAACCAAAATATCACCCATCATAAATAGGAGAGACTTCTTCGAGAGCTAATTTTGAAATTGGAACATAATATACGAGTAATACAGGTTAAAAATAAAGTTTTATAATATTGTATAATTTCTCGCTGCAGCATCGATGACTCGAACTGTGGCAATATGAATGAAATGAGAATTCAGAAAAAATTAAACATGTAAATAGAACTTTTACAGGTTAGCATAAAATTCTTTGCAATATTGAGGCATAACCGCCACACCACTTTTTTGCCGAAAACAGTTTAAGCAAACTCTTTTTGTTCTTTTCAGTAATGCCTACTTTCGTTTTGTAAACTTTTTTCAATATAATAGCACGAACCTTCTCTGTGAACAGACTGTAAACAACTGAGAAGACATAGTCTTCTCCAAAAGGTCCAAAGGAAAAGTATGATGCAATATTATCATCAAGATCTTCCTAGCAGCAACCAGTTAAACTACACTTGTGAGATTTTTTCCTAAATCTTGGACCAATTTTGAGTTATTTTATGGCAGAAGCGAAAAACGGGTTTTTTGTGATATCATAGTTTTCTTCCAAACCGACGAATTGTTCTTTCTTTTCTCAAGTGACACAGAAGCAATGTAAACAATGTTCTTTCTTTTCCCTGTTTTTTGTTTTTTCGTTAAGTTTAAACGTCAACAAACCCAAGAATAGGGCTATAACAAAATGTTTTAAAATTGGTTGAAGAAAATCAAAATTTTAAATACTACTTTTCTAACACCAGTGCATAATCAATATATAAAGTGTGAGAAGTAGAGATAAATTTCTTTTCATGGTTATTGTATAAAACATGCAACCATGGAGATGATTAACCTTCCTTACTAATATTCTATGTTTACTGAAAATGTTTCGTTGCCTTCAGTAATTAGAAAGAATCATGTGATTTTAAAATTTAGGCAGCCAACATTACGCAATTGGTATTAATTTAAAAATTCCCCAAATCCAGTGCAGTCCAAGCTACAGGCTATTAAATTATAGTGTTAGAATTGCCAATATTACCGTCATCTATAGGACATGTCAATTAAACCAAATGTAATGAACTTGTAATTAAAAAATACTTTAGATGAAAGTGAGGCAAATGACGGAAATGTGAGGTGTGAGGTCCTCTCTAGAAAACGCGAATTCCAATTTTAGCAACGAATTAAATAGCATCGATAAAAGGAAACTCTTTATGTCGAATAAAATTATGTTTTAACTGGACTGTAACATAAAGAATCTCCAATTACAATGGTTGAAGGTAATCGTTTTTAGATTTGATTTTCAGAATAATTAGAAAGGGTACAGAACAGTGAACAAAACATATTAATTTTAAATAACTATTACAGAATGAACACTAATTAAAACTTTAAAGTTATGAATTGTTTTATACATGACTGTAGAGAATATAGCTATTCTGTCTGCATATGACATTCTACCTGAGCCTTTAAAATAAAAGCTTCTTCGTGAGGCAAACTATTTTGACTATCAAAATTTATTTTATTTACAATAGAAATGTACTTCTACTTCACATAACCTTGTACTTCTACTTACAACAAAATAACGTAAACTATTTAACCCTGTGATTGCTTATTTGTTAGATCAAATAAGCAATAAAATCGGAAAGTAAATTACCAAAGGAAAATACTCTCGAAAATCGCAATACAAGAGACCCTAATCAACTATGACAGCTCTGTTAAATAAGTCAAATGTTACGATGCATTCTCAATATTGTTTCCATTGGATTTTTGCGAAAATTACAAGACAAAGTGCAACCAACCAATCATCAAAATAACCAAAAAGAACAACGAAGTCATGTGGTGTGTGAACATTAATAATATAATATACCCTATAATATACTATATACAAGAAATCAATCACACAACTTTTGACTCAATTATAACCTATGAGACATTAATTTTCCTACCTGCATGTTTCTCCATAGCAGTAGTGGAAGACATACCATAAAAGAGCTTATACTTTTTACCATTCTTTTCTATAACATCACCCCCACATTGATCGTGTCCTGCAAACATTCCCCCTGCCATAACAAAATCTGCTCCAGCACCAAAAGCTTTCGCAACGTCGCCCGGGCAAGTACAGCCCCCATCCTGAAATGTGTTAGATGAAATAAAATGTTGTCCAATAATTTGTATAACATTAGAGACAATCCCGTAACAATTAAATTGATGTTGTTAATTGTTCACTGACTTACAATGAATAAGGAAATAGAGTTTTTACAATAGTGAGTAGTGTGACCGATAACAACGAAATCATTATTTAATTAGCTGTTGTATTTAATGTTTACTTAGTTAATATTTCAAGCGATATATCAAATGCTTCTTCCTGCCACCTTATCTATTTATTTCTGTGTGGATATTTTTACATTTTCAGAGTATTATTATCCACGTTATTATTAATAGCACTAATATTACAAAAATTATTTTTTAGTTACGAAATTAAAGTTATTTAATTTAAAACTCGATCAAAACAATCTAGAAAACATACTCATTCATGCTTGTATGATTCTGAAAGTGAAATCAGTTTTTTAACTTACTATTTGGCAACAGAAATGAAAAGTTTCCTTATAAAAAAAAAAATAAATGTTATGAGTACAAGACTAATCCACAAAACATAGATCAAGGCCATTGGTACCGGTTTGTCTGACATAATGAAATGTAATATCTTTGTAGAAAGCCAAATATTGCTATTAAGCAAAAATTAAGCTAAATTGGTTATACTTATTTTTATCTTTTAATGATTTTAAACACTCTGTGATTATATTCAAAACAGGTAAATGGAAAATAAAATATAGATACCCACTTTTGTTATGTCTATGTTACAAGTCCCTGTCTATAAATAAATAAACAGTTTTAAAAACTTAAAACGGACTTTTCCGTAGATCATCTCTATCTCGAAATTGAGTGGCTGAGAAAAAATAAACCAACACATAAACGCAGAATATGTGTTTTATGCAACAGTTTTACTTTTTTCAAATAGTCCACCATTGTGCTATCTCATGGCCCATGAACATGGTGGAGTGTGTTCTATCCACGTCAAAATCAATAGGTGTCATCTAGGAGACGTCCCTAATCAGAATCAGTCAAAACCCGATCGATCTGACATGATTTAACTGAGTGATCACGCTAACAAAAAAAATTCTCAAAGAGTCCACCATTGTGCTTTCTCAAGACCCATGAACATGGTGCAGTGTGTTCTATCCACTTCAAAATAAATAGGTGTCGTCTGGAAGAGTCCCCGATCAGAATCAGTCAAAATCCGATCGATTCGACACGATTTAGTTGAGTTATCAAGCTAACAAGTTTTAAAATGCCGACGACGACAACGACACACACACAGACAAAATTTTTTAAAAACCATTTTTTTGTTTATAGACCGAAAAACGAAAAATAAACACTAGAAAAAAAACACACACACACACACACGCACACACGCACACACGCACACACGCACACACGCACACACGCACACACGCACACACGCACACACGCACACACGCACACACACACACACACACACACACACTTTGCCTAGATGCAAACAGAAATTTGATAGATTTTACTTACTATTGCAAGACGTCAGTTTAAAAAAACGATACCGCACAATGCAATATATTTTTATTTTCTATTTATTAGTTTTGGAAAAAAAGCAACAATAGGGGGATTTCTATGTATGTTCCTGAGAATGAGAAATCATTGCCTATTCTTAATGAAAACTAATCAAAATGACTACTACATATTGTTATAAGAAACATCAAAATTCATTTTTATAATTGTTTTTATTTCGAAAAGCTTTAAAGGTATATTAACATTATTGTAACGTTTCTCTCACTAATATAAAACTGTAATAGTTATATTTTGATCAAATAAATGTTCAACAAACAGTTAAATATTTTGAATAGTAATTAGCTTAACTTACACATATATTCTTAAATAATCATTTAAGAATGATAATAAAACTTTATTATCATTATTATTTACAATAAAAACTGTCAGTACAAAACCATGCCAAAAAGTAGCAACACTTTTGTTGGCAGTTGGCATAAGTAATAAACAATTCACAATTAAACTTTATTTTATTTTTTTTTTATATTATCGAATACATTTCTGAGAGATAGTTACCATAAATGTTGAATATTATCTGTTCTAAAAGATGGAAATACGAAGGAGTTTTATTTTGTTCTTTTGAACACTTTGCTATTTTTCCAGACTAGGGACCAAGGAAAACCTCTATGGACCAGAACCTGCAGTGGGAATAAGTCGGAATCTGATCAGAGACCGCATCAATGGCTGGGCAAGAGACCAGCACAATAAAAGATGGAGAGGAGTAACGGGTTGTCGAATAACCAAACTCTTCATTGAATACTCAGAAATTGAGAGACAGGCTCAAGAATTCATTAAATCGAACAGGCACAAAGCCAGAGCCCTAGTAGGAATCATAATGGGCCACCATAGTACTGTGAATGCATATAAGCACAAGCTGAGGCTGACTGACAGCCCGGCCTGCAGATACTGTAAAGAAGACGAGGAAACCTCGATTCATCTTCTTTACACCTGCCCCGCACTGGAGGAGAAGAGGTACCTTATATTAGGGACCCCTGTTATCCTAGAGGAGGTGAGGCTTAAGGCGAGGGACGTGCCTAAATTGCTCCTTTTATGGGATAGCATTTTTGGATAATGACCCGGATAAGAGGGGATCGCCAATGGACTACCCATGCGATCAATGGCTGATGAGGCCCAAACCCATATACCATAATGTAATGTAATACATGTTGCCATATTTTGCATAGTACCTTGTACTCAATGATCAGTGCACACTATCCAAAAAAAAATATATTACTTTTTCGCAATACAAAAGCAAGTATTAGGAAAAAAATATATCAAAATATAAATATAATACCCTTTAAGTAACATGCAAATATTTAGAACACTTTTTATTATACTTTATAGTTTTGTAACAATATTTACAATAATTATGATAAAAATGAGATTATAGTAAATATAATGAAAAATCTCATAAAATTCTATCTAAAGTAGATTTATATTTAAAATTAAAACACATTTTCCCAAGTCTGGCATCTGTAAAAGTATGTGGAAGGTATTATACCTATGAAAAGAAATGTATTTTAACATTCATTGATGTGTGAAAATTGAACCCTTACATTTATCAAATTTTTTTATTACATTTTCTAAAATATTCTATTTCCAAAATATTATATTTTGAAGTTTTTTTCAGGAGAATTTTGAATTTATGCTTCAAATGACCACCACCAATTTATAACATTTGTAGGTATCAGAAGTATATAAAGAACTAAATAAATCCAAAGAGATAACAGCCTTAAATGGTTAAGTTATTTTTGAGTCAAATAACCTGTTTTCATTCATTCGTTCACTCATTTGGAACTGAACATATCGTTTTTTTCTTATCGTTATAGACATACTGAATCTAGTATTGCTATTTAAGACAAACGATATTTTCTATTATACCTGCTGAATTTTTAATTTATTATAGTATAAACTTGTGTAATGTTTAGTACTATTTTAATTATACATTTAATGACTAACACCTTTATAACTATGAACTGTATTTAAAAGTTTATGTACTCCTTATATCTGATACAGATGACCAACAGATAGTTGGTAATTTTTTATTTAAAACCATGTAAAACAGTTTTCACTGATTTCCAGATGGTCTAAATATACCAATTATCATATAATGAAAGTCTGATACTTCAAACTATTTTATAAGGGGTTCATAACGAAGAATCTCTATTTATTTCTGATTTTTTTGTATAGCAAACTAAATACACGATCTGGGATATTGAATTTGTTAAATGTACTTCTTATTTCAAGTAAAAACATCGCTTACCGATATAATGTGACCCTGAAGGCCATGCGCAGCATCCGCGCATTCTATCACAGCCGAAAGTTGGGGATACCCAACACCAGTCTTCATACGAGTGGTGCAAACCGATCCCGGTCCGATTCCGACCTTAATGATGTCAGCTCCAGACAAAATCAGTTCCTCCACCATTTCACCCGTAACCACATTTCCTGCCTTTAACAAATGGCAAACGTACAGACTAACAAGAGAAACACTTGGTTCACAGTTTAATATTTAGGAATTACTTAAACCATTTTTTTATATGAACATACTTTCTTATACTGAGCTCTATTCATGTACAAATAAATTACTATTAATATTACCAATAAATGCACGCATATCTTCTGATCTACTTACAATAATTGTGTGATTAGGAAAAGCTGCCCTAACTTTTCGCACATATTCTACAAAATGCTCAGAGTACCCATTCGCCACGTCTAAACATATAAAGCTGACACCAGGGATGTTATTCAAAATTTCCGATAACCTGGTAAAATCATTTTCTGCAATTCCCGAGCTGGCAGCTATATTCTTTAGGCAATCGGGATTCTCTTCAGCAAATTTCTTCCACTCTTCCACCGTGTAATACTTGTGCATGCAGGTGAACAATCCATGCTAAAATTGTAGTGGATACAAAATAGTTTAACATCAGAACTACATAATAATAATAATGATAATATAAGAGCTATGAAATTTAATGGACAAGGAAATTAACATACCTTTGAAAGAGCCTTAGCCATTTCAAATGTGCCCACCGTATCCATGTTAGACGCCATCACTGGTACGCCAGTGTAGGTTTGTTTAGAATTCCTAAATGTTATATTTCTGTGGAGGTTCACCTAAAACACAACCTATGTTTGAGAATTTTAAATAAGCAAAAAACTATTATTCTATCAGTACATATACAAGTGAAATATTGATATACAAATACACAAGATATGATTGATACTAATAAGATCTTTAATATGACCAGTCAAAACTACTTTTAATAATAGATATTGGTAGTCTGCTTTGTCTCGTGATGTAACGCCTAATTTTAATGTTTTAAATTGTCCTTTGTTATTAGAATTTTATTATAAAATATTGTAATAAATATGCACATCTAGTTTAGTAGTAGTTTCTTTGCTTTCAACTTTAGTTAAGGTAAAAATACAACATTCTACACATTCTAAAGTAAATATACAATTAGTCAATATGTTATGTTATAAATAAGGTTTAAAATAATGCAAAACCAATGTCATGTCTTAATAGTTATGAGTTTGGAGAGAACTAAGTACCTATAATAATGATAGATACAGTTAGCAGAACAACATATAGAGAATATTAAAAAAAAAAACATGTTATTTCGTACAGATGAAGGATTGATTACAGCTTTATAATGTTAATAAAACAAGAAATCGACATAATTTACAGTTTCTCTATGCTTATATTTGTTAATAAACTCTCTTAAAGAGGTTACCTAATTGCAAATTACAGAAATCCTATACATACATATATGTATGTACATATATTTTGGCATTTTGGTATGAACAACTTAAAAGATAGTTACAACAAATATTCTAATAAAAGTAAATCTAATTTTAAGGGAAAGGTAAAATCTCTAATTTTGGCAATTCACATCACAAAAATCGAGAAAAGGCAGAATCTTTAATATTAGTACTTGGTAATGTAAGTGGTACATGGTATTCTTATAAAAAAGACTTTGTTATACTCAAAATGAAAAATAATAATATAAATTTAAGTTACTGACTATGCACACGCATATACAGGGTGTTTTTAAACAACATAGCTAAAACAATTCTATTGAATGGAGTCAAAAGATGATATCTGATAAGTAAAAGTACGTTATATATAAGTTGATCCTTGAAGAAATATACCCACCTAAAAGTAAAGTCACCTCAATAAAATAATTAAAAATAATTTTAATTTTTTTCTATGGAAATTTCATTTCATTTTCATGAAAATGGAATGCTAGAAACATGAAATTAGATATGAGTATCCTACTAATGAAGAGACATCTTGCCCATTGTCTCACTTTAGAAAGGGATGATAATCAACTCAAAAAAATAAGATTCGTGTACACTCAAAATGGTTGAAGCATTTCAACACATACGTCATTAATATAAATATGATTTGCCATAATTATTCTGACAATAAACTAACCAATTGCTATTAATTATTTGTTAACAAAATGTATCGGCTTAATAAAATGATAAACTAATTGTTATTAGCCACCTGCTACAAATTTTTCATAAGCTTTCGCGGTTACCCCTTTAGCAAGCGATGATGTATTTTATTTTTTTATTAGAAAACTACCAGTTTAATCGTAGAATTACAAGAGGGAAAATGGTGATAAGTAAATTAGTCTTCCTCGTACTAATTGGTCTTCTTGACTAACTAATTTGCTTCATATACAAAATTTTTTATGAAATATTGGAAAGCAATGTATTGGTTCTAATTTAATATACAGTATTTTTACTTCATTCGTCGTATTTTTGACTCTCCATTCACTGCAAAATAATTTTTTCTACTTCATTTAAAAATACCCTGTATACAGTGCCTACAATAAGTATTCGTACAATAGGTATTTAGCAGAAGCCATATACATATATTTTAATGGGCATACAAACATTTAATTGGGTAAACGTAATAAAATTAGAACATAATTGTATGCAGTTACTATACACAGTTAGGGTAATAAGTAACAATGATTTAAAAAGTGAAGTAATAACGTGAGAAAATAAAAATGAAAATAAATAAACATTTGTAAAATAAACGCACAATTACCTAATACTCGTACACTTCCAAAGCTTATGGATTAAAAATTATTCTCATTTTTGTATTCAAGGCAGAATACAAAAATATAGATGCTAGATGCGAATACATACATCAGAAGATTATTTTGTATCCTTGATCTTAATATCAAGGATACAAAATAATCTTTTAATCCCATTCACTCCGCACTTGATTTTAAATCGGTTTTCAAAATATCCGTGTATGTAAAGGGTCTTTCAATAAGGACGCTCGATTTTTAAATGTAAATAAAAAACAAGTTGTGTGTGAAATATCCACTCATTTTTTATTAGAAAGAATATTTTATGGAATTAAGTATGGAATATAACGTCGTTCAAATGTGCACCGCGGTTTTGCTTGGTGGCACGTATTCGGGAGGTCCAATTTTCGATCATGTTGTCGTATAAATCTGGCTGAATTTGCTGGATGGTGTTTGTTATGGTGACTGCGAGAATTGTTTGCGGTTTGTTCACATAGACCTGCGATATAAGATAGCCCCAAAGGAAGAAATCTAAAGGTGTTAAGTCGCACGATCTCGGTGGCCAATTCACGTCGCTGCTGCGCGATATAACCATGCCCTCAAATCGCGTGTAGAATGTCCACCGTGGCATGCGCTGGGTGGCACGTAGCGCCGTCGTATTGGAACCACATGTCGTCGGTATCCATATCATTGTCTAGCCCACAAGAAGTTGATTGTCATCGATCTGTAGTGCCCGCTGTTGACGGTTATGGCAATTCTAGTTTCGTTTCGGAAGAAGTACGGATCGATGATTCCGTCAGACCAAAATCCGCACCAAACAATGACTTTCTCGGGATGCATTTAGTGCTAGTGTATCTCGTGTGGATTGGTATCGTCCCAAATCCGACAGTTTTGCTTGTTCACATATCTATTCATTCAAAAATGGGCCTCGTCGCTAAAGATGAATCTTTTCGCGAAATTTAGGTTCAACTGCTCTAGAGCCCAATCAGCGAACACAGAGCGTTGTCTATAGACGTTTACCTTAAGTTCCTGGGTCAGCTGGATTTTATACGGGTGCAGACCTAAATCCCGACGTAAAATTCGCCAAGTTGAAGTCGCCGAAAGGCCAAGTTCTTGTAAACGACGAGAAATTGACTACCTCGGGTTTTCTCGTGCACTCTCACGCACAGCAGCGACGTTTTCAGCAGACCTTGCGTTTCGGTGGCGTACGGGTGTTGGCTGTTTACTTACCAAACCGGTTGACTCGAATTTGGCCTCCACACGTCGAATAATCGACTCGGCGGGAAGGTTGTGGCGAAGATGAAAATCACGTAATGCGCGGAACGTTTCTTGAACGGAGCACTGATTTTGAAAATAAAGTTTGATGATTTGCACACGTTGTTGAACGATATAACCTTCCACGGTGATTTTCCATAAACTACTGAACAATTCACAATAAATTTGACAAATGTCGCTTTAACAACATGGCCACTGTAACCTAGCAAATTTCGAGCGTTCCTATCGAAAAGCCATGTACATACATCCTGTGATTCATCATAACATCTTCTATAAAATGTTAATTTGTGAACACCACAGGCCTCCTACATCCACAGACGATCACCAAAACACCTCCGTGTTTTATTGTAGGCAATAAGAAGTGTTTTTGTTAAATTCTGCAATTTCATCATCCGCCCCAAAAACATTATATTTAGCATCACCGATAACGATAATTATATGCTAATAGACAAGAGGCATGTACCTGTAGTTTCGCAAATTTTAATCATTTTTTCTGTTGTTGCAATGATTGTTTGCATAGTAGATCGAAAGTTTGTTTATGTTATAAATTTTTTGTTAAAGATTTTCACCGATTATGCAATTGAATACTTTAATAGTGCACTCTCTTTCGACTTGTCGTGTCTTTTCGGTGCCTCCATATCATATGAGACACTTTTATCAGCATCAGAAATCAGAAATGAACCACAATGTATCGGATACTACGGTTCGGTACTTCACCGATTACGTAAACGAGGTCACCGGTTTTTACATAGCGACGAATATTTGCGCAACGTATGCTGTACGAATACAATTTGATGGTAATTTTTCAGGGTTTAATTTTATTCCTAATACAGGGTGTCCCGTCAATCATAGATCAAACTTATGTGTAAAGTTACTCGATTTCTAGCGATTTTCAAGTTATGATCTTTTTGTGATTCTTCTAATAATCGTCACCTTTGTAAAGAGAAAAATTTTGTAAAAAAAAATCTCCACCCAGTATGGTTTCCAATCGTTTGTGATGATGAGTACCAAACTTTTAGATCCTATTTTTAACTGTTCAAATACTTTTTGTAGTCACTATATATTATTCATAGATATGTACATACATACATATTGTTAAGACGTCATCAACTGTAGAATTTTAGATTTTACAGAAATATTTATTTCTTAAAATTCATACTGCATTAAATATTACACATATACTTATTATACATGCTATAATAAATATTGTAAATGTATGTGTATAAATTACTATAATAATAAAAATTATTGGAAATTATATTATGAAATTAAATACTTATTTAAATCTACGCTTTGTATAAAAACACGAAAGCCATGTACTATTCAATTCATCGCTATTTGCCAAATAAGAAACTCTCTTATCTTGCCGATAAACAGCACAGTCTACCTGAGCGTAGCCATAAAAAAAAAAGCCACGGTATGTTTTAAGATTTTTTATTTGGCAAATAGCAATGAAATAAACTATATAGATCTATTTTCTTTAAACTAAAACTTTTAGATAGATGCCTTATAGATCTATTTCCTTTAAACTATATATGCATTTCTAACAATTATTCAAATAAATCATTTATAATCAATCTGACTAGCCATCTTAGTTTCCAGTCAAATATTATTTAGATTGCACTTTAATTAATAGTGAACTTTTTTATAATCTTCGTAATATATCATTGTATTCACTTGAAATATGATTTAGTTATAATTTATTATTTGAAATATAATTACTTTAGTTCTACGTAGAATCAGTAGAAATATTGTGATATTATTTGGGAATGTTATTTAGTATTGTTGAAAATATTATTCCAATTATTGGAAATGCATTAGTAATTTGTTAAATTAGAATTTAAATATGAAAATATCAGAATGGTTTTTGGTTTCTCTCCTGAAAATTGTTTCTCAAATTCTCTACAGATGTATTGTATGTATTTTTAAATGGATTCCTTACCCTTACCCAATAAGATGATAAAGAAATATGAATTTAAATCTTTTAGGGCCTTATTCAAGAAAATACATTTTTATGAAAAGGTTCACTGTCCTCGTGCTTATACTGTAATATCATGGTAAATATATTTTTTAAATCTATTTGTTGATAATCACGTTTGAAACCATGCCAAAAATAATTTTAGCCCAGGATGCTTTTGAAATAAAAATTTAAAATAAATATGTTGTAAAAATTTTCACCATAAAATAACAAATTAAAAACTGGGACACCACTGAATAAGTACCACGGTTTTTGCTAACTTGACTTATTTTCCATTTGTGCAATCGTTATCCTTGTAAAATTAAATTTGTCATGCTATTTTGTCATACAGCAAAATTATTTATGTTTTAGATTTCTAATTCTATTAAGTCATGCAATATAATTTCCTTTAAATATTAAAACGGTGTTTTGTCAATAAAATCAAAATAAATATAAACAATGGTGGATAGATTAGGCTTTGCTACTTAGGTAGCGAAACTTTATCGTACAAAATTGAACATGAAACATAGAAAAACGTAAACGAATTGTACGTACTTTATTAATCAACATACCTACATTCTCCAGATAAATATCATATATTATGTTCATGTTTTAGTAAAATCAAACACTAAATTACATATATGAATAAACATATAGCTAAAACAGATTTTTCCATTTATTGTAACTTCATCTCCTCAATTAACTTTTACATTTTCTTCAAAGAATTAAATGTATTGAAGTGATTTTTTATTGAAAACTTACACAACTGCACCATATTTTCTTTCTTAAAAAATGTATTAGCTTATTTATGTAGGTATTTTAATTTAAAATAAACAAAGAAAAAACGGATTGCAAATTAACCTATTACCTTCTGTGATCTAAAAAGTAAAATCAATATCAAATACAAACATGTAAGATCATCATAAAACAGATTAGATATCTATAACAAAATTCGAGACAAATTTGTAGGAATTCCTTGAGTACCTACTGCCTTTTCATAAATGCTGAGGTAACAATAGAGATTTATGACAAAATTCCTAATTATTTTATGTAGTTATTTATACGGTGTATGAATAATATTATGTATCTAATGACAGATACCAAATGTAACATTCACTACTAAAAATTCACCCTTTACAATTAAATTATTGTAAACACAGCAAATGTAAAACGATCTGAACTTGCTAAATTCATAAAGACCCAGACATAAATTGTTTTGTCTCTGAACGATATCATATATTATATTAAACATAGTTTCTTGATAAACTATTTCATATTCTCATTGTACTTATGCATAAATGTTTCTAACATAAACTGGTATTTACTGGTTATATAGCAATTCATGTCCTTATTATACACTTCCAAATGATTAAAACTTGATTATTTTGAGTTTAATGCAATATATTTTTAGGTTTAAAAATCGAGATCGTGAAACTTATTAAATATAGGCCTAATTATACAATCAGTAATTTAAAATAATTATGCATTATATACTTATCTTTGCTTTATTACTAAATTTGTGTGGACATTTAACAATATTATTGTGTCTACATATGTACTTCCGTATACACTTAAACCATGATAGTTCATTGCTTTTATCGCTTAAAATTTTTAAATTTTACCTTATCAAATATGTATGTATAGTTATACTGATGGTAAGTATATTTCGTATTGCTTCTACATATTTAAAAACACAATGTGAAAATCAGAATATATAAAACTTAAAAATATACATTTCATTAAATTATACAAAAATTATTATAACATGAAAATTTTAATGAAAATTTGTTAATTATATTAAACTGAATATAAAGCTGCATATATCTCACTAGCTACATATAATATTACTAAGTATTACTACTATTACTTCACAAACAGAATATATAAATTGAAGTAATTAAATAAGACTCAAAACATTAATTTCCAACAGAAAACAATATTCAAACAATACACTCGTACAAAATTCCGACATCAAAACATACTTACACCAAAATGAAAATTTGATATCGACTTATGGTAGGTAAGTCAGATATAGGGTGGAAGTTATCAATTGAATTAGCAAGAAAAGAGCACGTTGTATTACACGTCTGAAAATGGGCCATACACTAAATGAAAATATGTTATAGGAAATAGACAGCCCATATGACTGTCAGTCTGATACATTGCCATAGACATCAAGCCCTTAGACAAAGAATAGGGATAGCTAATAGGGATAGATTTGAAAATATATAATACGCGTAAATAATGATCTAGAGAACGTGAGGAAGCTTCTTGAGGAAGAGGAAAATTTCTTGCACAATAGCAATCTTATAAAGGATATTTAGTAGCATCATTAAGGAATGATAGTCTAATAATCTCAGTACTTGAGGTTGTTTACACCAAACAAAAAAATTAAGTCCCAAAAGAATGTAATACATCAAAAATGCACATACAGAATATTTTTGTTATAAATTTCTACCTCACTTGTCTCTTATATTAATTGTATGGCTAAAATCATTATAGGCAATAACAGTTGTTAATAAGATTTATTTTTTAAAAGTAATTTAGAAATATTTTTATACTAATAATTTAAAATTTAGATTTCTCATGTAAAGACTTGATAATAAGGTATATTTGACTACATTAACACATATTATCTATCACTTATCAGTTTTGGTATCCATTTTTAAAAATAATGTAGAAAACTGAAATCCTCTTTCATCCTTTATTAACATTATCTCTATTTTATGTCGTTTTTAATTTATACCCTATGCAGTTTGCTTTTCTTAAACTCACTCTGTATAATATAGAGTACGTTTTTTTTTGTCCCAATGTACAGGTATCTAGGTACTTACAACACATAAATACTTAACATACATAACTAAATACACAATGCAGCACCTCGTTTATAATAGAAATTAAAAATATGACATTTCAAAGTCAAACAGATGTTTCCCCTCTGTTTGCTTTGATGAAAAAATTTATGAACACAATAAAATTAAAATTACCTATGTAATATAAGTGATAATCTCACTTTAAATGATGATGATAATTTATAAAGAATATTTAAGGCCAAAAAAATTATTGCAATTAAACAATAAACATAAATGAATGATGAATGACATTATAATACAACTGCTAAATTATAATTATAATTTTCAATTATGATTTCATGTACATTGCAATAAATAAACCTCTTACTATCTAATATAAATTTATTCCAAAATATAAAAATTAATAAACTGGCCAAAGGTTCCAAAATTCAAAATCAATACTCACATCACTTCTGCTCCTGAGAGTAGATCGTTTCGGTCTTAGTAGTACATCTTTAAAGTCTAATTTAATTTCGTTAATTATATTGGGCATTTTTATACTGTATTTTAGTAAAACAAATCTTACAAAAAGAGAGGATATAAATAACTTTCAGCTGACTTTAGTTACGTCAACCTGACCGACACACAACCGAACTCTCGCAAATCTGCCAATTTTGAATGAAGTTCACGCGACAACACGCGACAAGTTGGGGGTAAAATTTACGCATGCGTCAAAATCTGACATGTGTAATCTATAGGCGGATTATGTGTGTTTTAAATGGGAAACAAAAATGCAGAATTAAAACCCAGCGAATGTGTATGGTAAATGTAAAATTAATACGTATCCATAAAGAGTAATAGCACGATAAGAAAATTAAAAATTTTCTTATCGTGATCTATACATTTCTATTCTACCTTAATTTTTAACAAAATAATACTGAATTTGAAATTCACTATTATTTTCTAAGACTTATTCCAATCAGGTTTCGAAAGTTGTTACGTTAACTTTTGCTATATAGTAATGAAAAAGCGATGTAAAATATAATGTTTTTAAAGAATCAATGTACATATAGTATTTATTGAAATTACGTGATGGAAATTATATTATACTCAAAATTATTATAATAAATGCAAAAACCAAAATAATAATTAAATAATTAATGAGCACGTGTTAAATAGAATAATTGCTGTGCTATGTTTTCCTATCCAAACCTGTCTACTTATTATGGTTAGGTTAGGTTAGGTTAGGTTCCTTCAAAATAACAGCATATTTAGTTGTTAATATTCATAGTTAACTTTTGGAGCGCCCTGTATACAAGTCAGTACATGTGGTTTCATATAGAGGGCGCCCAATTAAAAATATTACGATGGACGACAATTGTATCGGAAATGTAAACATTTGAAAGAAATTAAGAAAATCGTAATGAGTAATAGGTTTTATGATGGTTTAACATATGATATGTATAAAGAAAATGTTGTAGCATCTACTCCTATTAATATGAGCTATTTACGTAGTGTGAAGTGAAAATTATTTGATAAGGAAAGTGGCATGTATTACGGAAAAGTGAAAAATCCATTTTCTCGAAAACTGTGTCCGAGCGGATGAAACTGAAACCAGATTCGTGTTTAACACCCTCGAAAATAGGGGGGGGGGCATAAAAAAATTTGATAAACATTTTCAAGACTTTATCACTTCTGTATAATTATCGCGAGTAAGAAGGGAACTCGCTTATTAGAAGTGTTTCTTATTCATTTCGCATTTTTTGTATTCTGTGATTTGATCTGTTCTGTGAGGTTTTAAAAACGTGGTTAATTTTCTCCATATTACAAATTTTAAAGAATCTGTTTAACTTTAAATATCTAAATACACAATGACTGAAAGTGACAAAACCTCTTTTAAAGACATAATAAGGACTATTAATGAAGATGAAGACGTTCAAGATTTTTCTGAAGATTCGGATGTTGAGATCGAGGTTAGTAACAATTTGTTTTTGATTGAATAAATTTGAGTTTAATTTTTTTATCGGTTTTTAGTTTCAACCTACCAAGCAAAAAAATAAAAAGAAAGCTGATTTTGACACAAATTTTGAATTTGTTAGTTCAGTAGAAGAATACAATAAAGATTCTTGGAATGATTTAACAAAGTATATTAAACGCAAAGCTAAATATAAAACTGATGATAAAATAAAGAAAATCAGGAATAGTCAAGTGGAAGAAGAACCCGAGAATGATATTAAGGAAGAAAGTGATGATACTTCCGAGGCCTCCTTGTCAGATATGGAGTTAAAACATGATAAAATCAAAGAAAAAGAGAAAAGAAAGAAAAAGTCCAAACATAAAGAAGAATCTGAAACTTTCTTTGATGATGTAGATACGATTGACAATGACAATATAAGTTTTTATCAAATGAATTTATCAAGACCTTTACTGAAAGCTATACAAGAGATGAAATTTGTTCACCCAACTCCAATTCAATCCTCTACCATTCCTGTTGCTTTATTAGGTATGTTATTACTTCTAATAATTATTTTAATGGTTATTATAATGGGTTCTTTTAATTAAATCTTCAGGACGAGATATCTGTGGATGTGCAGCAACTGGTACAGGTAAAACAGCGGCTTATATGTTGCCGACACTAGAAAGACTTTTATATAGACCTTCAGGTGGGACTTCAGTCACTAGGGTTCTAGTTTTGGTGCCAACTCGAGAATTGGGTGTTCAAGTTTATCAAGTCACGAGACAAATTGGCCAGTTTACTGATATACAGATAGGACTTGCCGTAGGTGGACTGGATCTTAAAGCCCAAGAAACTGTTCTCAGAAAAAATCCTGATATTGTAATCGCAACCCCTGGTCGATTAATAGACCACTTAAAAACTACTCCTACCTTTAGTTTAGATTCAATCGAGGTATTGATCTTGGATGAAGCAGATCGTATGCTGGATGAATATTTTGCAGAACAAATGAAAGAAATTATTAAGCAGTGCTCTAGGCAAAGACAAACCATGTTGTTTTCTGCCACAATGACTGAGGAAGTAGAAAGTTTAGCTGCAGTATCTCTTACAAAACCTGTTAGATTATTTGTTGATAGTAATAGAGATGTGGCTTTTAACTTGAGGCAAGAATTTATTCGCATTCGGTCGGAAAAGGAAAGTGATCGAGAGCCTATTCTTGCTGCTCTTGTTTGTCGAACATTCCGAGAACATTGCATGGTTTTTGTACAAACTAAGAAGCAAGCTCATCGTTTACATATTTTACTTGGCCTTTTAGGTTTAAAAGTAGCTGAGTTACACGGTAATTTAACGCAGCCACAACGTCTGGAAGCCTTAGAAAGATTTAAAACTAAGCAAGTGGATGTCCTTGTTGCTACCGACGTAGCAGCTCGTGGTTTGGACATTGTCGGTGTTCAAACCGTAATAAACTTTGTAATGCCTGCCACTATAGAACATTATATTCATCGTGTTGGTAGAACTGCCAGAGCAGGTCGTGTAGGTGTGTCAGTAAGTTTAGCTGGAGAGACGGAACGTAAAATCGTAAAGGAAGTAATAAAGAGGGCGAAGAATCCTGTGAAAAGTCGAGTTATCCCACCCGACATCTTAGATAAATACAGACAAAAGCTGGAAAGGCTCGAGCCCCAAATTGAACGAGTGCTTCAAGAAGAATACGAAGAGAGACTTTTAAGCAAAACTGAAAATCAAATAAATCGCGCCGAAAAATTACTCAAAGGTGAAAAAAACGAGAATAGACCTTGGTTCCAGACTAAGAAACAAAGGAAAGAAGAAAAAGAGAGGCTGAGTTTAAAAGAAGCTAAAGTAGAAGGTAAAAAAGGTAGCAATAACAAGGACAAAACTGAAAAGAAGAAACGTAAAGGAAAAGAAACACCCGAGGATAGAATCGGTAGTGAAATTAGCAAGGTTGCACTTTTGCAGGCTAAACTAGCCAAACGAAAGCAAAAACAGAAGAGATTGAATGTTGTTAAGGATGATAGTAGTCAAATTAATCGTGGCAGTAAAAAGCGTAAATCTAATTTTGCAGATTTCGTTGATACTTCTCAAAAGAATGCTAAGAAACTTAGGTATGATGCTAATTTAACACAGAAAATGAAAAATAAAAATAGTGGTAAAAAAGGTGCTAAAGTAGGAAAAGCGTTTGGTAAACCAAAACAAAAAAGGAAAAGGTAATAACTTAATACATCGTGTAAACAGTAAATTTGGTATAGATGACCATGTAACAATTATTGTTGGGGGCTTTTTAAATCAAGTCCTAAAAAGATTTGATTAAAACATTTCTTTAATAAAAAAGAATAGTGATTTTTAAATAGTGATGTGGTTTTGTAAACTATATTATTATTGTGAATATTAAATTTTTATTACATGTAATTCTTACACCAGATTCACATGTAGGAAATTTACACCTCAACATGGTGTAAGCTGAAAAAAATATGATTAAACAGTTGAAAAAAAATTTTTTTTTTTTACCTTACACTGAATACCTATTAGCGTGAGGCAGGCATTTTCTATGTATGCCAGAACTGTACTTAGGTCCCAATAAGTTGATATAACAAATGTGTATAACAGGAGTACATAAATCTCAAATGAAACTTACTCGGGAAACGTCGTGACGATTCACTCAAAGTGTTAGAAAATGCTACACCAAAATTGTTAATAATCATTTTTTTTTATAAAACCCGCCACAAGTAGGATTCGACATTTGTCCCGAATTGAAACCGAACAACATACAGCTGTTTCGAACTTATTAGTTCTCATCAGTGCCGTACACGGTACGCCGATCCAGGACAAATGCCGAATGAAAGTTGTGGGGTATACATCTTTATTGATTCGATTTATGTCTAACATATAATGAGAAATGTCGAATCCTACCTGTGGCGGGTTTTATTTTTTAAAACCTTATCTGATCGTGCAGAAATACGAGAAAGGGGACGAGGATCGCTTTTAGGTATAATTCAATGCCTGGCGGGGCTTTAGCCCGAGGAGCAGTTGTTTCCTATAGCGATTATGTAATAGCCTTGCTATTCGGGAACTACTTTGATAACTGCTTGGCGGTTTGGTAGTTCCTTCCTCGATTTCCAACTTATATGTTACTGACTTGTTTTAATCACAAATGCATGTCTTTATATGTCGAAGATGAATATTCTATATTAATGAATATAAGAGGTCCATAATACTAACTTTTTTTTAATAGCATTATATGAAATGTTCATATTAGCTAAATAACATATTCTCTACTGAGTATTTAATAAATATATGACTATATATTGCATTCAGCTACTATTAAAATATTCAAATGACAACATAAGTCAAGCGACTAAAAGAAATAAATGATAGCTAGACAGAGTTTTCCAATTTTAAGGACAGATAAATAATAATGTAGGAATCCTTGGGAAAAAAATTGACGTGCCACAACATATTGAGATAAAAAATGTATTAAAAGTTATTCCGGATGTTTAGTTTTAAATCGGACACCCTGTATGTACAATATATGTATATACAGATGTGTGCTATATTAAAATTCCATCATAACTTGGTTCATAACTTTCGTTAACTTATATATTTGGCGATACACAGGAAATATCCTTTGATTGCATGAAGTGAGTATCCAGATGCTAGTTTTAGCTACTTTACAGGCTAATGTCGGTGATGAATGATGATATTAAATATTATTACCCTAACAAACACGGGAGGTAAGATTTTGTGAAAGGATGTCCCCTTAAATAAAAAAACAATTTTAAGTCATTCTGGAAGTTTTATTTTAAATTTAACATTGTGTATATTACTATAACCATCTAACTAAGTATTACTATAACCATCAGATCATAAAATACTATCCATCGATAATAATAGTTTTTAATGCAAAGCATAAACAATGGAGCACATTGGGATTTGAAAGTTTTGGTGTATTGTTCTTGATTTGGCGGATTTAATTAAAATTACTGTTTAATAAAGGGAGTCTAGAAATAGCATAGTTTGTCAATAGCTATAACTTAATTGTTTTATAGGCAATATGCAGAAACCTCTAAGAAATTTGAAAAACCAAAATCGCGAATGATTTGAAAACGGCCACCCTTTGTATGGCTATTTTTCGTTCAATCATACCCGAATGGCCCTCTAATATCCTTTTCAGTATCCCATAGTGCCTCCCCAAAGTGTAAATCTGATTTTCCCAAAATAAAGATGTCCTGGGGGTAGGAGTAAAATATTGCACTAAAGAAGATAAGTATAGTAATGTGGCAAATGTAATGTTTTTCATGTGATGTGATGTGGCAAACGTGAAGGTCGAAACCAAAAAAATATCTCTGCTCTTGAGACTGCATAAAGTCCATCTCTATATGCTAGTATTTATTAGACTTGTGACATCATTGGTCTTGCCTATTACAATGTATTCCAACGGATCAATTTATCTATCCAGACTTAAGCTAATATGAACTAATCATTGAAATTAAACCTAAAATATAAGTTTAAAACAGGTACTAATACTTTGTATCTCAACAATTTTGGTAATATTTTAATTTAATTCCGCCATTTTGTGTCGAAACTAATACCATTAGTTGATTAATTCCAATCTTTATGCCCTACCCTGTATGTCTTTGGCATACACCATCATCAGATTTAACACCAATGTTTATAATCTAGCCTGTACATCTAAAAAATACGTGGGTAAAAAGCGGAAAATATCTAGTTTCAGCCTTGAATAAATTTAAAGTAAGCAAAACTCAGTGGCGTACAAATATGTCGCTACCAGAACAGACTAGATCAGTAAAACTGTAGATCTTTCTAATCACTAGATTTTTTTAAATGCCATCCCCATTGAATCAATACATAGTTATTCCATGTTGCCTTTGCTCTTTCACCTTGTAACAACAGGGTGGGCAACATGGTATTACCTTTCACAATGATATGATAATTTTTAAGCTATTTGACAAATAATTTTGAGCTTTCATGATGTCCGGAATATTCAAGAATTTTAAAGAGTGTCCAGTTAAAACAGTTGAAATTTATAACTTAAACATAATTGAAATTGTGAAATGCCTGTGGCATCCATAGTGACACTAGAACAAGATAGTAGTTTATCTGCTGCTACGACTGAAATAAATACTACTATATCACAGTTATAAAACATCCCCAGAGATTTTGAACATCGCCTCGACAATCTCTAAAAACTACAAAAAACATTTTTGTTGGGCATTCAGGTTTCAGGTCGGAGACAACAATTCTCAGATACCCTAGTTTATAGTTTAAATGTGCTTATGACCAACATCTGACTTGAAGTGTATACATATGTAAATTGTTAATATACGACATTCTTTTTATTACGTACGGTCTCATTTTTATTAAATATACGGTTGTGCATTTTACATTTCTACATGTTTCCAGCTATTCCTCTTGTTACTGTTATTTATACAGTGCAGGTTTAAACTTTCCTCTCCCCTCTTTAAATTTAGAACTGAGCAACCTAAAAGAACAAAACTTGGCATAGATACATTAAAGTGTAATTGCGTGATATTCATCAGAAAAAACACTTAGCTTTTATGGGAAGGCACTAACTAAAAAGTTTGATGGTATGCCAGTGGTTTATTAATTTTTTTTAAAACTCAAAATAAAAAATTTTAATGCATACTTGAGCAGCTTCCATGGCATCATGTCAGAGAGAAATCTTGACATGTACTAATTTTTGTGGTCATAGAAATTGGTGACTTATTTATTACCTCTTTATAATATGAAACTATCAATACTGGTTGTGTACCTAACAGCTTTAATGGTCATTCGCTTTTGAAACAATGGTTCTATTAAGGTGAGGAATCTACAGCCTTTCACCTTACCTTACATCAATCTTGCTTCATATACATACACATTCAACAAGTTAGAACAATGCATTTTTACACGTTTAAATATTTTTATTGCTAGCTGCACACGAGAACTTGTGAACAATACACACAGCTGTGCATTTCCTGCAATAGAGCTCCAATACAGTACACTGTGTTACCGACGTCCTACCAGATATGCCCATCACTGTCACGTCCAGATGTCAAGTATAGTGTTGTGGCAAATGCAATGGGAGATTTAGGCCGAAGAGCATATTTATTCCCTCATTGGACTGCTTGAAATCTGTCTAGATACTAGTTGGTATCTATTAGTTGTATTGTGACACCATTAGTCGTACAAATTACAAAATATTCTAACCTTGACTTGACCTAATGTTAACTATACTTCGCAATGTCCCACGTACTTAAATGTCCACCGTAAAAACAAGCTGAGAGTATACAAGACAATAATAAGACCTATTGCAAGTTATGGTAGCGAAGCGTGAACCATGACGGAAAGAACAAAAATCATGCTCAGTATCTTCGAAAGGAAGGTACTGAGAAAGAGACTGGGACCAGTTAAAGACGATAATATCTGGAGAACCAGATTCAATCATGAACTATAGTCTTTTCAAAGAACCCCCACTCTCAGAATTTATAAGACTGCAACGGTTACAGTGGGCAGGGCATGTGGTCAGAATGGAAGATAAGAGGCTACCAAAAAGAACTTTAAGCAGTCGCATGTACGGAAAGAGGCCTGTGGGGAGACCCCGGAGACGAAGTACAAGAGGATGCATGCGATCTTATAGGAATCCGAGTTTGGAAAAGAGCGGCAGGAGACAGAGAGGCGGAAGTTAAAGGAAGCCAAGGCCCAGATTGGGCTGTAGGCCATAAAAAGAAAATTAGTCGCGCTAATTACAAAATACTCTAACCTTGACTTGACCTAATGTTAACTAATCTTTTAAATTATATCCAAAATACACGTTCCAAACAGTAGTGACATTTTGTATCTTAAGAATTATGGACATCTTATTTAAACACATCGAGCTAATGAGATGGATCAGAGTACAGATAGTGCACCAAGAAACTCCACGCTCCCCAGTCGCCAAGAATCATAAATTCTCAGCCAGTAATGAATTCCTTGGTTATTTTCAAGTTGGTTTTTTATAACGGGTGTCCAGAAAGTGTAGGGGGTATTTGTAGATTCAATAAAAAAAAACTAGAAGTCAGAAAAAATAAATTTTTTTGTTAATTTTTAGACAAGGTTTTGGAAAATTAAGTACTAAAGATTATGTTCTCCAAATGTTGACCCTCACGCTGCTGGCACTCCTCTAACCGTAAACGGAAATTAGCCACCACGCGTCTACACATCTCTCTGGAAACGGCGGCCATTTCGGTGCGAATGTTGTGCTTTAATTGCACTAAAGTTCGTGGTTTGTTTATATACACTTTCTCTTTAAGGTATCCCCATAAGAAATAATCAAGAGGTGTAAGATCGGAGCTTCTCGGAGGCCAGTTGATGGTGCCTCGACGAGAGATCACTTTTCCTGGAAAAAATTCATTGACAACCGCAAGCGATTGGTTTGAGGTGTGGCAAGTGGCCCCATCTTGTTGAAACCATGTTTCCACATTAAATCCTTCAAACATCTGCAGTTGTGGAACCAGAAACTTTCTTAACATATCGCAATACCGTTCACTGTTTACCGTAAGTGCTCGCCCTCGCCGGTCTTCAAAAAAATAAGGCCCAATGATGCCTTCAGCAGATATGGCAGCCCACACAACAACTTTTGGACTATGTAGTGGTTGTTCATGTTTCTGTCTTGGATTTTCGTTCGTCGGCCCAGTAGCGGCAGATCTGTTTATTTACTTGGCCATTTAAGTGAAAGTTCGCTTCATCACTATATAGAATGTTTTCAAACGTTGGGAAGCGTTGAAGCACTTCATTTGCAAAATGCAGTCGGAGAGGGTAGTCGGTAACGTTCAGTTTTTGAACGAACTGAATTTTGTAGGCTGTAAGATGTAAATCTCGTTTCAGAATCTTTTGCAACTACGTTTTTTTAATGTCAAGTTCTTGACTGTGTTTGCGAATTGATTGAGAAGGATTTTGACGCACTGAAACTCTCACTTCTTCAATCGCTTGTGGGGTTCGAACAGAGCACGGGCGACCTGGATTGCGAATTTTTACAGTCGAACCGGTATTCTCAAATATTCGAATTCATTTTCTGATGGTATCGTCCTTCGGTGCATTCCGTACATTAAATTCTGCACGATATAAACGTTGAGCTGTGATCATCGAATCGCCATTGCGATAATAGGCGCGTACGCAAAAAGCGCGATGCTCTCCCAGATACACTTCCATGATTACTAAATCTCCAAAGAGTGGTGCGATAACCTATCCCTACCGCGCCCCTCCAAACCGCGGCGTTACATGGACAGCGCAGATACAAATACCCCCTACCCTTTCTGGACACCCTATATAAAAAGCATAAATGGCATGAAATCCTTTGATTTTTACCATTTTGTATTGAAACTAATGCCATTAATTGGTTAACTCTCCAATCTTTATGGCCTACCCTGTATTGACAAGTTCAAAAACAGCAGCAACACTTTGTGCCTCGACAATTATGGACATTCTATTTAAACATGTCATTTGTCGTTAAAATTTCAACGTTACGTGCGAGATACTTTGAGTTGTGTGTGGGTAGTAGTATAGCTGGGCAGTTCCTGTGACACTTCGATGGCATGTCCATCCGAAGTGTCCATGAGTAGGGGGGTTCTGTCAAGGTCGCAAGAGTTCTTGTGCTGAAGTCTTGCGATCGCTTGGCATTTCGTTCATTAACAATTGTCGTCGAGAATATCAAGAGATGGGTATGCGTGAATACATGTCGCCTTTGTATTATTTATTGCTAACATAGCACAAAATCATTTTTCTGATTACATATTGTATAACTGACTACAATCTGGGCAACTAGAATGTACGACAGACATAGTTGTCATTATTGTCGAGTAAATAGAATTCATGCTTTAACATAGGGCACACCCTCAAGTTATCGCGTTTCTTCCAATTTACATTAATCACCTACCAGTACTTACTTGAAACTTACCTTGTCACGGAAAAGAGTAGCACCCATGATGGTCGACAGAATGAAAAGAGATATAAATATTAAGGTATTTCTATTTAACAATGTATAGTTTATAATCATCAACCTTTCCACAAATCTACAATTAAGAACATTACAAGTTAATGTATTTTACGTAAAGAAACAAGAAACATTCTACAAGGCTCCCTGGTATAAATAATAATAATAATATAAACAAAAACACGTAAATTACAACTAAGCTAAACATAATAAACAATATGTCATCAACAACTGTACACAGTATACACTCACGTATTCCATGTCGCCCTACGTAAAATGCAGTAAACAAAAGTAAAGTATAGTCATATAATATATAATATATATATTATTTTATGCAATATTAGCTTGTATGGAAAATACCACATTTACAATGTACACCTCTGTTTGTGTATGAACTATGCATGTCTGCGATCTGTCTATGTACAATAAATTCACCTATCTATATACAAATCTAGTTTAGTAGTGGGTACCATATCACAATCTGTACAATTAGAGTGGCGGTTATGGAGGTGACCCCCCGCTGCAGTAGCTGTCGTCCTCGCTTTCCTCTGACGACAGGCCGCACAAGTACGGGTGGTACGCTGGGTACTGGTATGGGTGGCTGCTTTCCCAGCAGCCGCTCTCACACTGTCACTTCACCTCTTTCTTGCGCTTGTTCTCCACATCCGACACTGGAAAAAATTGTTATTTATGTAAATCCCTTACAGCAACCCTCTTATCGTTATGTAGACACCATATTAAAAAAATTCATTACAACTTTTTTATTTTTTTAAACTGTTGTACACAGTGTATGGTCTCCAACTTCAAATTCATATGTTTTCAGAAGAAAAGAGTCTATAAGGGGTACTATAAATGCGACATATGGGCCCAGAAATCTTTTTACTTTTCCGCACTCCACTATACTAGCGAAAATGTAATGTAATCGCGTAAAGAAAAAGCGAAGAAACAAAATTTTTTTTTAATTTATTTTTCGTTTTTCGGCCTAAAATAAAAAAAAAAATGGTTTTTAAAAAATGTCTGCTGTGTGTGTCGTTGTCGGCATTAAAATGTCTTGTTAGCAAGATAACTCAACTAAATCGTGTCGGATCGATTGGGTTTTGACTGATCCTGATCGGGGACGTCTCCCAGACGACACCTATTGATTTTGAGGTGGATAGCACACACCACCCCCTCCCTTGGGTCTATTTGAGAAATTTTTTTTGTTAGCACGATAACTCAACTAAATCATGTCAGATCGACCGGGTTTTGACTAATTCTGATCGGGGATGTCTCCCAGACGACACCTATTGATTTGGAGGTGGATAGGACACACCCCACCCTGTCCATGAGTCATGAGAGCACGATGGTGGACTATTTGAGAAATTTGTTTTATTAATACGATTACTCAATTAAATTGTGTCGGATCGATCGGGTTTTGACTGATTCTGATCTGGAACGTCTCCCAGACGACACCTATTGATTTTGAGGTGGATAAGACACACCCCACCCTGTCTATGGGTCATGAGAAAGCACGACGGTGGACTATTTGAGAAATTTTTTTTGTTAACACGATAACTCAACTAAATCATGTCGGATTGATCGGGTTTTTGACTGATTCTGATCGGGGAGTCTCCCAGACGACACCTATTGATTTTGAGGTTGATAGAACACACTCTACCATGTGCATGGGTCATGAGAAAGCACAATGGTGGACTATTTGAGAATTCTTTTTGTAAGCACGATCACTCAATTAAATCGTGTCGTATCGATTGGGTTTCATCTGATTCTGATTAGGGACGTCTACCAGACGACATCTATTCATTTTGAGGTGGCTAGGACACACCCCACCCTGTTCAGTGGTCATGAGAAAGCACGAGGGTAGACTATTTGAAAAAAGTAAAACTGTCGCATAAAACAGAGATATTCTGCATTTATGTGTTGGTTTATTTTTTCTCAGTCACTCAATTTCGAGATAGATTCTACGCGCGGAAAAGTCCGTTTTAAGGTTTTAAAACTGTTTATTTTTTCCTAAAAAGAATAACACAAACCACATCCTATCCCTGATCGCTCAATTTTTGAAAAAATAAATTCTTCACTCCGTTCCATAAGAAAATGTCCATAATATCTCATTTTATAATCACAACTTAAAAATTATTTGACTGCATAGGAACGTAAATTTCAAATACCACAATGGACTTTAAGATTTGCTTTAATATTTTGTAAGCTGCCAGAATTAATCCACACTAAAAAAAAGTATGAAGCGATATTCTTAGTGAGACACTCATACAAGCAGCGATTACGTCGATGATCGATGACGTTGATGATCTTCCCGGTATTGATTTAAAGCAAACAATAATGAAAAAGAAAGATAATTATCTAGCTCTGAAGATCTAGAAACGCCTTGTAGCTTGAAAATAATGAAAGGTAGAAGAATGTGTTTTGTGCATTATTATTGCTAGAAAAACAATAAAAAAAGATCTCTGATTCCGTATCAATTTACTCTGTGTCTTATGAATTCTCGAGAGTTGCTAAAAATATACAATTTTTTATAATATCCGCACACTCAAACTTGAGTTCTGGATCGTTTTGTAGGAATGTTACTCCACTGAAGAGAACATCTTATAATTTAGCAGTGTTGACTACCTTTTATGACCAGTAATGTTTCTGTCAACTACTTCCCACAGGTTTTCGATTGGATTCAGATCGAGAGAGTTTGATGGCCATGGAAGTACTATACTGCCTATTCTCAAACTAACTTTCAGTCATTCTGGTTGTATGCTAAAGATCTACTGAGTCCACTTCTTCAATACATCCATACAGTGGGATGGCCAATGTAATGAGGTCAGTGTTTGGCAACAAATTGGCAGCTCTATTGGAGGTTAACACGTGTACCCTCCCCCTTATAGAATCCGAATGTTTAGGATTGGTATAGCCTATTTCCAATATTTACATATCCTTAAGAGAGATCATTTGAAGAGGAAGAAATGTCAGTCCGATGGAGTTATCACGATAACAATCCCATATAGCTGGAGTTGTTAAAACATGGTTTGAAGGTAAATGTATTACAGTATTTCTATGGTTATCAAGCTCTGCTATTAATTCAATCGAAAACCCCTGGGAGGTACTTTACAGAAAAATTTGTGGTCATCGAAACTAACCCAACGCTGTTAAACTGTGAGTGTGAGGAGTATTGGATTGCATTATAGGGGGAAGATTTCTACCCTAAAACAATCCAGAACTGAATTCACTCATGGTCTCATTGGTGTACAGAAATTATCAAAAACTATGGTTATATTATTAACCATTAAACTATGGTAATATTATACTAATTAATACTGTTAATCAATTGTTTGATAAATGGAGCAGACTTTGTAGGTTGCTTAATTTTTTCTTCATTTTGTATTTGGTCTTTGCATTAGAATCAATTTTTTTGCTCTTTTAATGTAACTTTTTTTTTACATACACAGAATACATTGGTTTTTGATATACATATGTCCGAAAATGTTCTAAGTATATTACCAGCTAGATATATAATTTTTTTTTACTCTCAGTAATCTTTAGAACTCGTATAGTTGCTTAACTTTATCTAACACTGTAGGTAAGCTCAGTTTTGGTTTTTAATAGATTTTAAAACTTGTTACATCCTGTAAGGAAAAATTAATTACCACCTTATAGCGACAATTAATTGTAATTCTTCTTCCTCCTGTAGGCACAAGTTAAATTCAAAGTAATAACCAAACCAAGCTTGAAGTTTTTTAATCATAATATGGAATTTTTAACACATTTTCCATTTTCACTGATTAGTCATTCTTGTAAATTTTTTATAAATATGTGGTTTAGTTAAATTTTTAGAAAAGTTAGTGCTGCAACCTTGGAAACAAAAAAAAATAGAAATTAACTTACCGGCACTTCGAGTTTTCCTTCTTAAAGCTTCCGACTCAGACTGTATTTTATCTCCTTTGCTCCTAGTATTCTGGGCAGGCATAGTGCTCCTCACAGACCTCCTAGTATTCATAACGACTGCCTTGTTATTATTTGAGGCGGTTCCGGTCGCACTCTTCACTTTGGCTTTCACAGCCACGTTATTGGCCTGAGTATTAACAGCGTGTACAGGTTTACGCAATTTCTCGATAAGCGGTTCGTCGCTATCGGAGCTCTCATCTTGTTGCATTTTCGTGATGCCCTTCTTTATATTATTCGCCTTGTTGGGTTCATTGTGGCGGTTCTTGACAGTCTCCAGCGGTGTGTCCGAAACCTTACGTGGCTTCTTTCTGGTTTCATCCAGGCTCTGGTTGGAGCTGTCGGACTCGTTCCTTTTTCTTTTGGTCGTGGGCATGGTTCGAGTATTCTTAGTTACTGGCGAACTCAATTCTGGGCTGCCCAATTTTGATAGCGCTCTGGTCCTGACGGAGGAGCGCGTGGCTGGGCTAGGCGAACTCGGCACCGTCTGGTGGTCATTTGGTATCTCTATGAGTAATTGTTCTAAAAGACTCCTGTTCTGCTTGCTGTTGTGCACGGTGCTGTTGGTGGAACATGAATTGCTGTCTTCGTCAGAGAGGGCCGGGCTTTCGGAGCCCCCTCGGCTCTTCTCTGGATTAGGGTTAGAATACGTGTATAAAGCTGGTGTTACTCTCACAGGTAGTGGTTCTAAATCATCCTCCTTTTTAACCTGAAAACCATTTCAAATATCGATGTGCTACTTACAGATTATGCAACAAATTCTCTAACTGTGACTGAAAATTCCCTGACATACTATATCTTTTCATGAATTTTCTAGCATATTCCTACCAATTTTTAAAAAGTGGAATTTTATTTTCATTTTCACGAAATTGCATATTTTTTTATTTTTATTTTACGTAGAAAAAATAATTATACTGATAATCAACCTTTACACATTAAACTAACGTGTAATATTAATCTCTGATTAAAATTCAATATACAGTATGATCCAAAAGTTATGTCCAAGAAGTTTCGCCAAAAAAAAAACCTTAAATTTAATTTGATGTATTTTATTCCAAATTTTAGGGTCATATTGTGGAATAAAACAATTACCACTTGATTCAATCAATATTCATTGATTATATTGAATGTTTGAGTTCTCTTTTCAACGAAAAATAATTGTGAATTAGTAAAAAAAAAAAAAAATAAGTAACATTGTAATAACTCACCTTGAGAGGTACAAGACTAACTTCTGCTTGTTGCTTTGGAGGCAGTGTCGGAGACGTCAGTGCCGTCGATAAAGTTACAGTGCCTTGCTTAAGGCTATCCTGCAAAGCACAGGTAAGTTCGCAACACTGCTTCAAGTTTGTCGACTGATCGTGGTGACACTTGTTCTCATTCACGTCTTCCGTCGGGCCGGTAACAGGAGTTTCGGAGCCCCCGCCTCCGCCTCTGTCCGTGTCCCCATTCAGCCCTTCCATCTTAGCAAGTTGCGCCTCAATATCCAGCATAGTAGGCACTTGGGTCTTGGGAGGTAAAATGTCAGCGTGTGGACTCTGACTGGCTTGGTTCGGCGACTTCTCACTCAAGGCGTCCATACTCTCTATGCCACTGTCTTCGCCCTGGCCAGCGCCGGAATTTGGCGACCTGCTTCCCGTCACGACAGGCGGTTTATCGCCCAGCTCAACCGACTTTCTATCGGGAGTGTTACATTTGTCCGGTTCCGGTGATTTATCTTTTAAAGTTGTAGTTTCGGGTACTGCCTTAGCCACCTGAAATAAATACTTTCTGGTATTTCTTTTTTAAATTAGTCACCTGTAATAGCAATGAGAGCTCTCTTGAGTATTTTAATATAACAGAAAGAATAAATGACCATCGATCTTCAGAAGTCCTTCAACAATAACTTTAAATGTAGGTATATTTTTTGTAATAAAATGTCTACCTCACTATAATACCTCACATAAAACGAGATTTACACAATATTGCAACTTAAAAAATTATAATATGAGCTGATGCACATGCCATTGGAACCCAATTAAATAACTATAAATGTTATTAATGATATCAGTAGGATATCAAAATTGTAGTAAATTTTAAAATGAGAAATTAGCATAGACATTTACCATTTTCGATAAAAACAATTACAATCATATAACAATTATGCACTCTTTCCCCATGTCTAATATAATTCTCTAATTGTACATGTTTTTCATTATTTTCATTTTTGTAAAAAGTTTTACTAGAAAATTTATTCGAGAAATGGTCAATGATCAATGTCAAATGTGTTGTGAATTGTTCAATAGTGTATAGCAAATCACCATGGAAGGTTATATATAGCATTGAACGATGTCTGCAAATCATCAAATCTTATTTTCAAAATCAGTGCTCCGTTCGAGAAACGTTCCGGGTATTACGTGATTTTTATCCTCGCCACAACCGTCCCGCAGAGTCGACTATTCGACGTTTGGTGGCCAAATTCGTTTGACGGTGGTGGTTTGATAAATAATCAGCCAACACCCGTACGTCACCGAAACGCAAGTTCTGCTGAAAACATCGCTGATGTGCGTGAGAGTGTACGGGAAAACCCGGGGCAGTCAATTTTTCGTCGCTCACAAGAACTTGGCGAATTTTGCGCCGGAACCTGGGTCTGCACCTGTATAAAATCCAACTGACCCAGGAATTTAAGGTAAACGACCATATACAACGCCGTGTCTTCGCTGATTGGACACTGGAGCAGTTGGAAGTTGACCCAAATTTCGCCAAAGAAATCAATTTAGCGACGAGGACTAGTTTTGGATGAATGGATATGTGAACAAGCAAAATTGTCCGATTTGGAACGATACCAATACACACGAGATACACCAGCACTAAATACATCCTGAGAAAGTCAGTGTTTAGTGCGGATTTTGGTCTGGCGGAATTATCGGTCTGTACTTCTTCCAAAATAAAACTGACATTGCCATAACCGTCAACGGCAAGCGCTACAGATCGATGATAAGCAACATATTGTGGCACAAACTAGATGATATGGATATTCTGCATGAGTGATTTGAGGGAATGGTTATCTCGCGCAGCTACGACGTGATCTGGCCACCGAGATCGTGCGATTTAACGGCTTTAGACTTTTTCCTTTGGGGCTATCTTAAATCGCAGGTCTATGCGAATAAACCGCAAACAATTGATGCCCTCAAAGTCAACATAAAGAACACTATCCAGCAAATTCAGCTAGATTTATGCGACAAAGTTATCGAAAATTGAACCTCCCGAATACGTGATACCAAGCAAAACCCCGATGGGACATTTGAACGAAGTTATATTATATTCTTAATGTCATAAAATATTCTTTCAAATTGAAAAAAAAAATGAGCGGATATCTCACACACAGCTTGTTTTATTTACTTTTAAAAATCGAGCGTCCTTATTGAAAGACCCTTTAGTTGAGCAACCTAATATGTACTATGATTTATTCATAGAAAATAACCCAGAAAATGTAGTCAAAACCAGAAACCTGAAGGTGTAGTTATAAATCACCTATGGTGAATAAAATTTATTTTGGCAATTTTCTTGCTCATACCACCGATCAAGAAAAAACAGAATAAAAGGCTATTGGCCCAATGAAGACTCCAATTTTTAGGCAGATAATGGTATAGGACCAGTCTTTGCTACCAAGGTTTCTGCATTTTAATTTTAATGCCAATAAAGATTATTCCACCACTAATTCAGCCACTATCGTATCATAGACCATTTCAAATTAAATTTGAAAAATGCTTTTTATCCCTTCCAGAACATTCATATTGACGAAAGTTTGTTGCATTTCAAGGGGAAATTGTCATTTTGAGAATATATTCTGTCGAAAAGACATCAATTTTCGACGGTTGGCGCAGTTTTTTGTTAAGGTTGATTGCAAAATTGGGTACATACTCAATTTTATTACATATATCACTCGATTAGCCATGTTGTTGATGACCATGGTGATGGTCTCCAGGATCTCCAGATACGACACCACTCGATTCTTCCTTAGAGGACTACATTAACAAAGCAAAGTAAAATACATTACCCCACCTAGGAGCCCACAACGGAGAAATAAACCAGCATTTCACCATTAAAATTACAATCACACTTATAAGGTTTGCACAGAAGAATTTCATCGATACCATAGATGAGGGCCACATTGTGAATAACTGTCATGTATAATTATTATTTTTTTAACTGTGTCTGCATTATTTGTAGCACTAATATATAATGTAATGAAACACTTTCGATACCTTCCTCTGAAATATGGGCAATACATTCATTTTTACGGTTAATTATCCTTTCAGTCAATAGAGGGTGTGGTGATGTTGAGACCAAGAGCATAATTATCTCTAATATTAATTCATTATTGCCTATATTTTAAAGCAACATATTATAAATTTAATTACATTCTTTCATAATGGTACATGGTTGACAGGTTAATTTTGGGTCACCCTGTAAACAATGTGTCAAATCTAAAAAGTGCAATATAAAGATTTTTAATCATAACTTAAAAATGGCGACCAAAAATATTTTCAATATAGTCGCATTATTACTATAAAATGTTACATTAAATGGCATCATTAAAAAAAAAATTGCTAAAATTAAAATGATAAAGTTCCTCTGAAACATCATATAGAATTTAAAAATGTAATAAAATGTACATTATTGCATTTTAACTAAATAAGTTAATGGTAACAACTTCTAGTATTTATAAAGTCCCTATTTGCTAAAAACATTTTTATAGAATAAATGTTATTTATTTACGCTCTTGTGTCTCTCTGTAGTTCGATTATTAAGACATCCAATCTTTCTAATAACTAGGCATATTTAATCACCCTGTATACAATTTTCCCGGCAATTCATGTAATATCATCTATATAGTCCCTTCAAATTAGAAAAATTGGGGGAAATTTTTCCTACAGCTAAGCGACCTATACAGAAAGTTATGTTGGGGTTGTGTCAACATATTTTTCACCTAGCGCGTGATAAAAAAGGGTTGTTTTTTAGATATAGACATATGTATATATGCGCTTTTGGCCGCTTTTTCGGTTTTTTGCATTTTTCTGAAAAACTATGCATTTTTGGGAAAACTTGACCTGATTTGATGTTGTAGATTTTGCGATTCTCCACAATTTTTGTTCTTTTCATTTTTCCGAAATTCTGCTTAGTTGCGCCGCTAGGGCGCGCTGAAATATTTTTTAAGCCGTTTTTCGATTTTAAGACAAAACTATGCACTGTGTAGAGAAACATATCAAGAGATCAAAGTTGTAGATATAAAAATTTACGACACATTTTGTTGTTTTGTTTTTTTTTACGTCGCACGGTTTTGCCACTAGAGAGCGAAAACCGATTTATTTTTTTTGTAATACTCTTGTGCAAATGAAAAAAACACTCTAGCGCATTATTTTTGATTTATAGGCAAAAATATGCATTTTTTGTAAAAAAAAAAGTGTAAGACAATTTGTAGGAAGTTTTTTACTCTCCAACTTTTTATGTGATTGAACTCTTCTAAAAAAATGCATACTTTTGCCTATAAATCAAAAATAATGCTCTAGTGTTTTTTTCATTTGCACAAGAGTATTACAAAACAAAAAAGAAAACGGGTTTCGCCCTCTAATGACAAAACCGTGCGACTTTAAAAAAAACAAAGGAACAAAATATGTTGAAAATTTTTATATCTACAATTTTGATCTCTTGATATTTTTCTCTACAATGCATAGTTTTGGCTTCAAATCAAAAAACAGCTCAAAAATACTTCAACGCGCTCTAGCGGGGCAACTAAGCAGAATTTCGAAAAAATGGAAAGAACAAAAATTGTGGAGAATCGCAAAATCTACAATATCAAATCAGGTCATGTTTTCCCAAAAATACATAGTTTTTCAGAAAAACGCAAAAACCGAAAAAACGGCCAAAAACGCGTATATATGTATGTATGTCTATATCTAAAAAACAACCCTTTTTTTATCATGCACTACATGAAAAATATGTTGACACAATCCTAACACAACTTTCTGTATAGGTCGCTTAGCTGTAAGGAAAATTTCCCAAAATCAGTGATTTTTTGTCTAATTTGAAGGGACTAATATTAACTACTGAAATATCTTACCTTTTCAGTGTTTTCCGTCGCATTATTTTCCGCAGCAATAAGATTCACGACTTCCGTTCGATGGGGCGGCCTAACTACTACTTTCTCGGCGGTACCCTCGAGCAAACCCTGTTTGAACTTCGCCTCCATGTTCATCTCTCCGGCTGTGGGCAAAGTAACCTGTTTGGCCTGCATCTTATCCCCCAGGCTCTTAGAGAATATCTTGTTCCTGCTTACGTCCTTCTTGAATACATCCTTGATCTTTACCTTGTCTTTCCTCGGCTTTTGGGGCAATCCCATTATGGTGCCTACATTAGTAGAGCCGAGGATGGTGGGTTGTTCTTCGTCCGCCTGCTCAGCTTGGCTAAGACGTCTCTTCTTTTCGTCGCAGATTACACCGTTGCTATCGATGTATTTCTTGTTGTTCCTCGCCAGCTCGGAATCGCTCCCCCTTCTCTCTTTTTGCTTCTCTTTATAGTGATTATGTATGACGAATTTTGATTTCAGATCACTTTCTTGGGTCAGACTCGCGATGATGTCCTGAAATAAAAAGTCTGCTTGGGAAAAATAAATAAACAATTGTTGGGAGTAAATCATATAATGTTCATTTACGGATGAAATATTTCTGTATGACTCTTGATGAAGCAAAAATTTGAATTCCCTAGAATTAATTCAAAAACAACATCTATTTTAATTTCTTATATTGATATTCCTTATTAATCTTATTATTCATCATTTTCTGTATTAGTTTCACTATCACCTTAAAAATGTCTACACAAATATTACATTATATTCGAAGACACTTTTTATCTGCACTGTGTATTACATCAAATTGTACTCTTAATCACATTCTTATACTTTTCAGTCAGGTACAGGGTTAGTCACCTAAAATTGACCCCCCCCTTTATTTCTCTTAATTTCAATTGAATCGAATGGAACACCCTGTATTTTTTTTACTTAAAAAAGTTACCCACAGTTTTCTGATCACAAAAATATATAATTGTTGTATCTTAGTAAGTATAGTTCTTGAGATATTCATACAAATATATAGTCACATCACAGGAAGAAGTTTAGCACAGGACCATAAATCAGGAGAGCTATGAACCGAAATGATTTAAAGAAACAATAATGCTACGTTTGACAGTTATGTTATGTTTGACTTATGTTTGATTGTTATATTATTAATACGCTTTAAGTTAAGTTTTAATACACTTGTTAATATATCTAATATATTGATATGGGATATTCATTAGTCGAAAGGAAAAAATATTAGAAATTTACTTAACCAGCAATAAAAACAAATATATAACTAAAAGAGAATATGCAAGAAAATATCCTGAAAGACGCGTTCCCTCTAAGAACACTCTCTAATATTTATCTCAAGTTTGGAGACAGCGCATCCTTAAAAGATAAAAAACGAGAAAGAAAGAAGCCCAAAACAGGAGAAGATATGGAAATGGACGTTTTACTTTTTTTTACCGAACACCCCAATAAATCTACTAACGTTGCTGCAGAAGAATTTTAAATTTCTCAAGCAAGTATAAGACGTATATTAAAACGTCACAAATATAAGCCTTATAGTATTTTGCCAGTTCAGCTTTTAACTGCAAATAACTTTGCCGACAGAAGAGCTTTTTGTAGAGAGATGATTGAAAGAGCAGAAAACGACAATAACTTTTTAAAAAACTTATTTTGGACCGATGAAAGTAGCTTTTAAACGGCTGGACTTTTTAATAGGAAAAATGCACATTATTGGGCGCCCGCAAATCCACATATTATAAAAAAGATAAAAACCCAAGAATATAATACAGTAAATGTGTGGTGCGGTATTCATCAAAATACAATTGTGGGTCCCGTATTCATTAATAGATCCTTGAATGCAGTTCAGTATTTGAATATTCTTCGGGGTGAAGTAGAGAACTATTTAGATAATATTCCCCTTGCAACCAGGTATTCTGTTATTTGGCAACAGGATGGTGCTCCTCCACACTCTGTACGGAACGTAACTGAGTATTTAAATGACAAATATCTATTTTGGATAGGAAGATACGGTCCTATACATTGGCCTGCTAATAGCCCAGACTCGAGTCCTTTGGGAACACTAAACAAAACATATACGAAAATTCGGTATATAATAACTCGGATGAGTTGAAGGACTGTATCAGTCAAGAAATAGAAAATTTGCGGCAAAATGTTCATTTATTTGAAAACGTTAGAAATTAATTTATTAAATGATGCCAACTGTGTCTTGGTAGAAACGGAGGATACGTGGAAAACATATAGATATGTTTAATTTTAATAAAGTTCATTGGTTTTATGTTATTTATTGTTGCGCATTGTTTTTTTTTTGTTTATCATTATTTCGTTATTTATGTTTTGTGTTCATTAAACTTTGTTGTTGTCATTTTAATAAAGGTTTATTTGTTTATTATAATTATTATGTGTTGCCGCATCAAAGAATTTTCATACTTTTTTTCTTAAAAAACAAGATGTGTCGTTATATCTCAAAAACATAGCTCTCCTGATTTATGGTCTTACGCCAAACTTATTCCTGTGATGTGACTATATATTTGTATGAATATCTCAAGAACTATACTTACCAAGATACAACAATTATATATTTTTGTGATCAGAAAACTGTGGGTAACTTTTTTAAGTAAAAAAATACAGGGTGCTCCATTTAAAAAAAAATAAAAAATTGTTCGCCCCCTTTCAATTTGCAGTTTTTGAAAATTTGTTTAAATATTCAAAAAATTTATAAAATATCATGTAAAATCCTTGTTTGAATTTTTCGATTCGATTGAAATTAAGAGAAATAAAGGGGGGGTCAATTTTAGGCGACTAACCCAGTACAAGTTTACATATCAGGCAGTAAAAAATCAAGTAATACGTAATTCGGTCTTTTCAAAAAATACTAACAACATGAGACTTCATCTATTATAGATAAAAGTTTTAATTTGTGTTTAAGGCGGTTTCTCTGGTACCATCCGGTCAAAAAATAAATGCGCGGGTAAACGTAAAATATATGGAATATCAGTAGTTTAATGTTCATTATTTTTGTGCAGTGACTGTACTCTACCCAGACGCTGCATGCATACATATACGCACAATTACATGTTTATTTGTTAAAACTAAAACTAAATACATGGCAATTTTGCGTTCTATATTATACTTAACCTAACTTTAAACTTTTTCAAAGCGTGAATGAAGATTTATAGAAAAATTAAAAATGAATTTCTGTCGTGATCAATTGAGGGACAGTAAAGGAAAATTTGCAAAGCGGAAAGTAATACAGAAACGTTTAAATTGTATTGTTTGTAAAAATGAATCTTGCAAAAAGTAAACAGAGTAACTAACCTAAGCATTGGACGACGTATTGTTGAATTGAGCGAGTTGAGGCAAAAATTTAAGATGTGAATTTAAAACATTCTTTCACTTGAAAAAATAAAAAAGGAAAGTCAACAACATAAGTGGCCAAATGCTAAGTGACAAATTCTCGATTTACCGAGCAAAGCTAAACTGGCATATTTTAAAAATGTTTATCTTTTCAACAAATCGGGCACCAACCGATTTTTTTAATTCAAAATATTCGTAATAAACTAATGTATAGACGAGTTGTTTTTTGAAAAAATGTATAGAAAAGTTATGATGTAAAATGTGTAACTTTTAGTCAACTGGCACGTTCAAACAATGCAAAAAATTCCAACTTTGATAGTGAATATTTCCTTTATTGTAAGCAAACATTTTTCAATTAAGAAATTTCCTTTATTCTTTATGTGTACCCGAAATTTGATGAAATTCTATAGAAAAGTGGGTTTCCAGAGAAACTACCTTAAATGTATGATAATTGAATAATTGAATTGAAACCAACTTAGTCCAGTTGGAAACTCTTAAGGTAGTTAATTAAATATATAAAAAATTATCTCACATATTTTCGTTTGTGGGCTACAAGTTTAATTTTTTCCCCAAAAACATCTGAAAATGTGGTCGAATTTAAAAAAACTGGTTAAATAGTGAAATTCTGGAGGTGGTATATATTTTTGTGTAGCATTTTAATACCTCAACTGTACGTCGTTATTTTTTAACTAAGAAAATTATAAAATGTAATGTAATTTTTGAAAAATGAACTTTCTTTAATGTTGTCAATATTAAAAGTATCTTTTTATTAATGTTGTTTTATAAGTGAATTACATTTTTTTTTTAATATCAAGTACGTAATACTGAGGTAGTTTTCCACAAAACACTGCAACAATATACGCGCAACACATATTTGAGATGCGCCATGTGCTCTTTGAACCTGGTTTGAATAGATCGTCTGGTCTGTCCAACATACCTTTGATTACAATCGTTACAGCTGATTTCGGATTACACTCGTTACAGCTGATTTCGTAAATCCCAGACCTGTCGTTTGTGTTAATTTTATCTTTTGGATTGCCTAAGTTGTTTTCATTTATTTCTTGATGAATAAACTACCGTCATCCTTATATCTTTAAAAATCTTACTAATACCACGGGTGAATCGAGGATCGTACGGAATAGATATATATTTTTCTGGATGTTCCCTTTCTGTTTGAAAAGTCGAGAAATATCGAAGTGTTTCTTTAAATTTACGTTTCCTAATCATTTTTTCAACAGAATATCCATTACGCTCAGCTATATTCTTGATTAGGGCTTTTTCTTTTTCAAACCTATCTTTATTGAGAGGGAAGCTTAGTAGGTGATGGACGACTAAAAAATTGAGGCTCGCCATTGTCTGTTAAACACAATGATGGAAATCATTAGGGATATATCTGAGAATACATGTGTCTTTTCTGTATATATCACATTCTAACTTACTTTCACTATTTCTAATAACTACATCTAAAAATGGTAGTTGCTCATTGGTTTCAACTTCATATGTGAGTAAAATTCACATAATAAGTACACATAGTAAAAATATTATGAATAGTGACAAAGGGCCTATTCCACATAGCCTGCTTTATTGCTTAGTTACTCATGGCTCACTGAGCCGCAACAATAATTTAGGTATAAATAAGATACATTGTTAGCGTAGTATTAGTTTTAATCATTTCCAGATGAGGCCAACTTTGTTGGCGAAACGCGCGTCGAGTACAGTGTATACTGTTTTGGTGTTTTATAGAAAACTACGTCAGAACTTTACACCAAAGGTTCCTACCCACTCCAGTATCAAGTACATATAAAAAAAAGTCTTAAAAGTCTGTGATGTAGTCATACTTGAAAGTCCTCCTGAAAAAAAAAAATTGAAATCTAAGTTTCTTCACTTACCTTATCGTGAGTCGCCTTGAATTTCTTAAACTTCTTCTGCTCCAGACTGCCGCCTTTGACCTTCATTTGGTCTATGGACAGCTCGCCTGTAATGACCCCGCTCGAACTGCCCACTAACTCCTCGCTTACAGCTACAGTACTACCATCATTCTTCTTAACCTTCACGTGTTCTTGATTCTTCCTAACCTTTGGTTTCATGGGCGTCCCGTCTGGATTAAGTTTTTTCTTATTCTTTATCACAACTGAATTTCTTCCCCTCAGCGAAATGTGCAAAGGGGGCACCCTCAACTCCTCTCCCGCCGTTATCACGGAGGCGGAGGCCTTCTTCGGCTGCGTGTTGATGAAGCTCACGTCCACCTTATAGGCGGGGTTGATCGGTTCCGATTTCTCCAGCTTGAGGCGCAACTTGATCTTTTCCTGCTTAAGTGCAGGCGAGTCGCGTCCACGATCCCTTATCTTGGAGTTTTTTAACCTTGGAGGTTTCGTCGTATCACTGGAGCGTGTCTCGCTGTCGCTGTGATCCGTAATCACGTCCGGGCGAATGGTGGAACTGGTATCGTCGTCTGAAAGAGCAGCGGGGGAAGGTAAACCCGTGAAAACGTCCTTCAGCTCTTCGGTGTCGCTCTCGCTGCTAGACTGTGGCTCGAGCTCCCCAGTCAGCGGGTTGACGAGAAATTTCCGCTTGTCTTCCACAGGGGATGCCATACCAGCAGGCATCATAATGTTCGAATGCCCACTCAGGAAATCCTCGGGTAATTCAGGGAGGGGACTGTGAGTTAACTCTCTCGCAAGACTCGGCAGAATTTCGTCCAGATCGTCCGGTTTTAAATCAGTGAAAGACGGAGTTAGATCCATCAGTGAATTGCTGTGAACTAACGTGTCCCAGGGCCTTGATATTGCCACAGAATAAGGAGGTGGTGATGGCATACTCCTCGCAATAATGGTGTTCAACACCGGTTGAGACTGACTGAGAATGTTACCTGCGTTAGAGATTGTTTCCGTAGGATTCGACAAGGTGGTAGTTGGGACAGCTACTGATGATAGGTGTGAGGGTAAAGTAACGGCAGGAGGTATCGTACCAGCCTGGGGTACCGTAACGTTAAGTACGCTCGGTTGTGAAAAATTGTTTGCTACGTTTTTCCCTACTTGAGGGTGAAAATTATTAGGGTGCTTAGGAATGGATACCCCGTGGGGTAACGAATTCTTCATCTGTGCCAAAACATTGCTGTTATTTGTTACCTGAGGTAAGACACTATTCAACACAGGATTTTTGACTTGGGATATGGAAAAATTTTTTTGTGGTGGTAAAACCATATTGGTTTGCATTAGAGGGGGCTTTATATTCGGCGGAGGCAAAGGCGTTTTGGTTTGGGGCATCGTCAGATTGGGTTGAAGGCTGTTTTGAGTCAGTAAGGGGTTTTGTTGCAAGGGTAAAGCACCGCTTGTTTGCGTTAAAGGGTTCTTAGATTGTGTTTGAGCTTGGAACACATTCGGCTGTTGAATGTGGTGGCCAACTTGGGGTAAGGTGTTGCTAAACTGGGGAATCGGCAGAGAGTTTTGGGACAAGTGGCTGTTGCTCTGCGCCAAGGAATTCACCTGTGGAATAGTAGACGCAACGTTGGATGTGTTTGAAAATCCAATTGGGGGCTGCTGTTGTTTAACCTGGAACCAAATTTACATTTTATAAGTTCATGCCATAAAAATTCATATAAGTGGAAATAAAATAAACATATAAATTTTACAACTTTGTCATTTACAAGTCTTAATTCAGTTTTAACAAAAAACGATTTTAAGGAGTAGTAAGGCTATTATCCTTTGCAACGGTCGTATACTTTTGCATCTTTAAAAGTACTATTGCTGCAATATCGATTTGAACCTTTTGTCTGTTGAATAAGTTGGAAATTGTGGAAAAAGGATGTGAACAATGCCGTATTTATTTATACTGATACATACAGCTTATCAAGAATAGGAAAAAGTGTAATATTCTCTATGTACGCGTAGAAGAAAGAATGAGGCAGAATTCAGAGGGAAAAGGATGCACTTCTGCATCTATTTTTCTACAACTAACCTATAAATGGATAGACTTATTAGCTGCATAGATATCTTTCATAAGCAATTTATTTCAAGAAAAAAATACACAACTCAAATATCACCTAAAAATAATAAATTTATTTATTATTAAGCTATTTCTTAACGATTATAACATATTTTGTGTAGATTATTTAAATGATTTTCCATGAATTATAAGAGAAGGAAAAGCATATGGGACATCATAGAATGAAAAACGAAAATAAATAGGTCACCCAAAAACCTCAAATATTTCATGTTTATTAAAATTAATATTCTATGGGGGCACTGCTTTGTCAATTCTCAAATCTGACATAGATTGTGTCTAAAATACACTGATTGAGATTAGAAATCTACATCGTTTACAAAATCTTTTAGATAATGATCAAAAAATGGAAACATTTTCATAACTTACAAAAAACTATTCTGCTTAATAAGGGTTTTTGTTATTTAGAACTGGGAAATATTCATGTTATTTAGAACATACATTTTAAAAATCGCAAACAACAAAAATATGTCCTAAATGTATGAAAGTTTATTATGACATATTTGAATAAACGTAATTTTTGTAGCTGACAGGATTCTGACCCTCATTTTGCACTAAATTATTTTTCAATTAAGGGCATAAGAGCTTCATTTTGTATACGACTTAGTTCACTTGTATATTGTCATTATTGTATGTGTTTACACCCACTGTTAAAAATTTATTTTATTTATCAAATGCGATGCCAATATGTAATTATCTGAAAACTGCATCGACTAGATCTAATACAACTTTTTAGTTACTTTTTAATTTAAATGTTAATGATTGTAAAATAGTGACTTTATTGCCAAATTGAAGGTTTCTTCAAGGGAATAGGAACTTTCATATTAGATTTAATCTTGACTTAATACTTTTTGTCATATAAAACAAAAGCAAATATAAAAGAAACCACAGAATGCCAGTATGTACATTTACAGACAAAATCTAATATAAACTTGGTACAATAGATAACAATAACTAGAAAAAGAATTGTAAAAAAACTTTTTTTTTTTGCTGCAGTACTCTACAATGAAAGAGTTAACAATGTAGTTGCTGCATAGTAACCAGGGTAAGGCCAGTGAATACATAATTATACCATCTGTCACTTCAACTTATGTCAGTAGATGTCACTTTCATTATCCTAAATGGAATAACCCTATTTTTATTATCAGAATAATGAACTTATCGAGTCTGAATTATATCAACGTAGACATTAAAACAAAGTGTGTACACAAAAAATGGAAAAAGTTTAGATATTTTAGAACTTTTAGTTTAGATATTTTAAATATAGCCCCCATGTATATCTAAGAAAACTTAAACAACACGGGTATGTCATTTATGTTGAAAATATTTTAGATATAAATACATATAAATCAACATAATCTTGATTATTTGTTGGACAAAAAATTCCAGTTTCTTAGAGGAAGACTTTCTCAAATTAGTTAGCCATTTGGCAATGCTAGTAGGTCGGAAATAACTCACCAATATTTTGATAAGATATATCTATTATGTAATGTTTGCTATGTAATTAAAGAAAACACTTATTGTTAGTCAATATAAAATTTCATGATAATTTAACTAGAAGACTTCCTTTTTAGTATCACGTTATTCACTTAAAGTGATTTTTTAAATTATATAATGCATTTCATTTTGTCTACTTTTCCCAATTTTTAACCTCATGTTCCAGAGAAGGCCATTTCTTTGACAGCCAAGGTCTGCAAACTTACCCTTCTTAACTTCATTAATTCCAAATTTACTCTTACTGACTGATAGGGTTCTGATATAAATATGTATATACACATAATACTAGATGTGAAAAATGTTTAGATATTAGTAGTATATTTAAACAACTGCTATGAGTTTTACATATTTAAACAATTACTATGTATATATATATATATATATATATATATATACATAGTAATTGTTTAAATTACTATGTATATATATACATAAATTTTTTGTTTTAATAAATATATTTTTAGTAGTTTATAATTATTATATAATTATAAACTATTAAAAATATATTTATTAAAACAAAAAAGTTATGTATACTCCTTCCCATTTATGTTTAAAGAATCAAAATTTTGTTAGTTTCCAGGTTCTTTGTATGTCTGTAAGTATAATATATCCTCTGATTCTTCGCATCAAAAATTCTTTTAAAATTTCTGAATTTTGGTGTACACTTCAAAGAACATTATAGAGTTCGGTAGACAAATACAATTATGTACAAATTACAGTTTTCATTGACGAATTCAATGCAATAATCAAAGAACCTCAAAGAAAATTGAGTAAACACTTTTTTATACTTAAAGTTTTAACCACTTTCGACCCACACTATATATCTTAGATACATTTATGTTATTGTTATTTACAAGCCTTTGTTATTTATGGGCATGCACTGACAATTTTTGGTTATGGAATTTTCAAATATACACCCTTATACCTAAAAGTTTATGATATCTGTATCCCCATAATAAAAATAGGGATACCACAAAATTATTGATTTTATATAATTTGACCAATATACCTGATATTTTTAGGTATGTTTCAAACAAGAAACCTTTATATTTATAATACAAAATATATTTATAATACCACTTACAACAATAAAACAAGAAGACAAAAATATATTTTTATAGTATTTCAAACAGCTGTTTTAATATTTCACTGCTGCTTGAATACAAGGTTAGAAGCCAAAAACTAATATTTTGAGAAAACTGGAGTAAAAGTTTTAAACATTTTAAAGACTTGATAGAAGTTGTATAAAGCTACAGTTGTGTGTACTGCATAATAATACTGGTTTTACAACTTTCCAATGCAAAAATGAGAAATGAAAAAACACTTGTTGGATTTTGAAGTCTTATTTTTTTTTTATTTTGCTTGTTAACTTGTGTTCTTCAATTTAACATAAATTTTATATTTCTTATTAGACATCACATGTACGATTATATAGATCGTAATATTGCAAATATATTACAATACGTATATAATTAGTTTAATTTCTTTCATCATTGTCAAGGTATATGTCAACTACACAGCCATTATCTTTAACATCCTTCTAAAAGTTCTTAAAAACAAGAAAATATGAGTTTTAATTTATGCCAGGCTTAATTAGTTTTTCACAATTTCCAAAATTTATAAATAAATCTGTATTATGTGAAATATGTTAAGGCCACTCTAGAGTTTGAATACTATCTAGAATTGATTTTTTTTTAGTTATAGTATTATTGCATAGTTCTTTTGTTATAAACAATTATCTCGGATTTTTTCTGAAAATTTTTAACCTCAAAAAAATGGACCATTTTGACAAAAATCGAAAAAATATGCCTATTTTCTTTTTGCTCTAGAATGGCCTAACTCCTTAAATTTTTAATTAAAAGTAGATTTAGGTCTGATTTGGGCCTTTTTACCTCCTAATTAAATAATAATAATTAATAGTCATATTAGTTATTAGTTTCGTACACATTTTGCTTTCCAGTTCGAAAAATCGCTTATCTCCTTTTTTTCAAACACTGGCAATTCAAAAATTATGAATGAGAAGAACTATGTCATAAGCTTATTTATTTATTATATAGTTTTAGTTTTAATATAATCACGAGATATTTCCGCAATAAAAATAGTGGTATTTCATATCAAATATTAATTATCTCGAAATATCTAGTAGAAATGATAGATGGGTATAATTATCATATTAATATCCGGTTCTCTGAAAAATCATTTATCGAGACAAATATCTCGTCACCAAAAAATTATTTCTCAATAATAAAAAATTGAAATTATTTCTAAAAATAATGTCCATTTGAAAAAATCATTTCCATATGCAATGTTTGATACTATCAAATGTATTTTTAATTTCTTTCTATTTTGAAACCGTTAAAGAAATAACTATATGATTTAAGTCCCGTATAGTTGTAGTTTAATAAAATATTGTGTACAATACACTTTTAAGAAAATAATTAATTTAATAGATAAGTATTTATTATTGTGTGCCTATAATATGGGTATAATTGTTATTATAGGTTTTTTATGTTACACTTTTCATGTAAAAAAATTATTTTGAATTTTTTTAAGTATCATTTCTCAACATGAAGCAAGGTTCAAATGATTTTCATTGAATTAAAACTTGTGTAATTTTCAACCACGTTTTGTAACAGTTTTTTTTGTAATATTTTATATTTTTGTTTGACTATTCGTGTCCATTACAATCAAAATGAGAAAAAATAGTTTTGATAAACAAAAATAAACTGTTGCATAGTTAAAACAAAAGAAAATTTTAATGAAAAGTTTAAAAACGTTTTATAAACATTTTTTGTGGTTGTGGATGTAAACATGCTTAAACAAAAATAAATTGATAAAAATTATTATTAATCCTAATTTGAAAATACTATATTTCACATAACCTATTTTAATAGGAAAACGATTCAAATAGTGTATATAGCCAGAGAAATCATTAAATATAAATATTAAACAATATACAAAGGGAATATATTTCAGTTTTTTTGTTATTTACTTCTTTATCTTCAAAAAGACAGGATATATAGGGAAAAATTAATTTTATCCATACTTTAGCTACAACTTATTCCTAAAATGAAAATGAACTACACCTTATATCAGTTGAAATATTTTTTTTAAGTAATGTAAGAAACCACAAATACTCCTACAATTCAGATATGCGCTTGACGATGACCTTGGGGGAAAACCTGCTGTTCCCTTTTCTTTTTCATTAAAGGATTAACGAAGTTACACTGTTAATTAAAAATTCTCCAAATCTAATCACACTTTTAAACAATCATACATTTAATGCTTTTTTTGATTAATCTTTTTATCTCTTGTAAGTAAAATTAAATTAGAAGCATAAAGGGTCATATTTTATAATAAAATGTAAATAATAGTAACTTACCGCCATAGAAGCCGGGAGTCCCCTGTGGTATTGTGGAGGTGGTGTTTTGTTAACCGCCACCGTTGTACTTGTCAGTATGGTGCTATTCTGCCTAATGGAAGTATTTGTTGATAAGGCGCTTGGTGATATACTGTTATTCACTAGCACATTGGCCTGAGTGGAGGTGGGGTTTGGTTTGACTAACGTGGGATTACTAGGGGTGGCGTTCACTGTCACTGTAGACGTTACTGTCTTATTCACCGAAACGGGAGGTGTCCGGATAGAACGCGCACTCGCAACAGACGGGGGCAACTTAGACACATTGCCAGACTCCTTGGGCCCGTCATTTTGCAGCAGGTTGACCAACAACGGGCTCGATATAGTAACAGGCGGATGCTTCCCGGGATAAGGTGGAGGCAACGAATTAAAAGGTGTCGGCTCCCTGTTACTATGAATGGCCTGGTTCATGCTGGCGAATGGAAACGGGCCAGCGAAAGCCTTGCCACTATTGCTGACATTGTTTGGGGCAGTTGAATTGTTGCCCACTTTTGGAACTACCGAATCGTGGGGGCAAACGACATTCGGAGATTTAAATTGCACTTGAGAATTGCTAGAGGCTGTGGCTGAACCCGAAGTGGTTGATAAGAAGCTAGAGAGCCCCAGGTTGGTTTCTCGCAGATCATTGCTGCCACCATCTAGAAAACGAACACAAAACATAACCTCCTCATCTAGCACAATAATACATCTAATATATTTATACACCTACTATTTTTCAATTCTTAAAAACATCAATTTATGGTAATGTAAAAAAAAAAGAATATTTATTTTTTAAATTTAAATCTTACATATTACTTTTTTAGATTTCAGTTAAGTTTATGCAGACGTTAATACTACAATAGATGGGTTAAAATTACATAAATATTGCTGCAACTTAATTTTATGCAGAATTTTAATTTTAAATTCAAAAATATTCAATTTAGAGAACATAAAAGTAAAAATATATTTAAAGTAAATGGAAACTGTATATACATATAAAAAATATCTGATTGGAAAAGCAATTAAAATCCAGCCATACTTAATAAAAGCTTAGCAGGTGAATAACTTCCTTACCTTGTACGGTTCTCAGCACGATCTCCTGAGGTTCCGAGTTGACCGAACTTGTGGCTAATCTAAGCGAAATAACCTGATCCCCTTCAACCTGTACACTAAGTATCCCGAGGGCTCTAAGCTGTTGCGAACCCTCATTAGCCAATTGTCTAAGGCGTAACGCTGCTTCACGAGGAATGGACAGCGTTACACGGACAGAGTTCCAGGGCTCCAGTTTGCGTACTTTCACCTTGTCACCCAAAATACCATTCAACCTGCCCACTACTATATCTAGCTGTGCAGGGAACCTGGGATCTGACAGGTCCCCTTCGCAGGTCACTACAGTTGTAAGTTCAGTATGTCCGTCACTGTTTGCTGCCATCTAAAATCGGCATCGTGACCCGCGCCACTGAACACAGGCCCAGTTACCCCTATATCCTCTTACATTCCGCTTGAGAGCCATCCAGAGCACTATAGGCACCTGAAAAATGATAACAATTATATCGTAACAGCACAAGATACACGCCACTGGAATACAAGTATAAAAAATCACTCAACCGTCTAAAAGGTAAGGGTTGGAATTCGAAGTTTTAGCTCTAAAGGGCTAATTCCGGTGAAGTTAAGCGAAATATTCAACGTCTTAGGTCACTAAAAGGCACCAATATCACTTAATAAAAAGATGGAACTGATCGCAGCCATCTTGTGCGCTGGACGGGGGAGTGTTATTCCATGTGTTCAAATGCAAAAATAACCGTCCACAAAGGCAAGAACACATCAAATGTGCTTTATTTTCGCATTTCAGAAGCTGAATAATTATCTTGCCAAGTTTCCTTTCGCGCTCTCATACATAAGTCCCAGTATTTATTACGGAAATTGATTTGCTTACGGCAAAGAAACATTATACCCCATTTTATGTGACATACTTTTGACACTCAAATGCAGAATCCAGCTGGAAAGTTTTGTATAGCACTTGGTTCTTTAAACTATAGGATCACTATTTTGTACAATTTTGTGTAAAAAGACTGTAAAAACACTCATAATCTTATTACAAATAATTAAACGCTTTCAACAATAACAACTTGACGCCATTCGTAATGCGTAAACTGGCTGCGCACTGGCGGTACTCGAAATCGAACATCGCGGCACGGAAATGTTTTTGACAGCTTAATATTCTAATGGAAAAAATTATAATTCTTTTAAATCCTGATATAATCACTTCACCTGTCAAAAAACAAAAAAACTATTTTGATTCTGCAATTCAATAGCCTACAGAAATGAACTTCACAAAATAAACTTTATAATAATTTCCATTAATACTCTACGAGATTCCATTGTAGACGAAAAAAAATAATTTTAAAATGAACTTTTAAGGGCTAGGCTTTCTAGAATTACGTAATTTAACTATTTCTACAGACATAACTATTTTATTAAACATTAATCGTTATATACACACCAATGAATCTGACAATTAATCTGGAGACTGGATATTATAGTATCCATAGTATTATTTAGAAAACAATTATAACTACAAACATAATACCTAATACATTATTTTATAAGGTAAAAAGTAAACAAATTATATCATTTTATTTATTTAAATAAAAATAATATCTACAAACAGATCTATTTTCTTGACTAAAAGAACCATTCAATTATCTGGTTCACAGGAATCGAACAAACCCTTGTTTCTCATTTGATTAAAAGCTTTCTCTATGTCATAGTTCCTGCAAAATATGATTAATTATAATTTCTTCTTCCTTATGTTCATATTACATACTTGTAAAACTCTGCGTATATTCGTTTACGTTCATCATTGTAGAACACCTTTTGAGCTATAGCTGCTAGTCCGGCAACTACGGATGCTATCAAAATATTCTTTTTTATTTGAGACTGTAAAAGACCTCGAAGTTGGGGCTTGGCTGCTTTGCCCACTGCTCCAGACATAATTCGAGTTAGGTATCTGTAAATAGTGATTTAAGTCGCATAGTCAATGCAAATTACATAACAAAATTTAATTTCCGTTTTTGTATATAACATATATGTTAAATATTAGTGAAAATTGGGGATAATTTATTTCCATACACAATAAATAAAACAAAAGTATGTTACATATTACATAGCAATAATTAGATTAATACCTGCTACAAGTTAACAAGTTTTCCCCACTTCACAGAATATGAGAAAATCAGAATATCACAAAATTACTCCACCCTTTCGTTGGCCTCAGTGTTGCCAGTGAATTAAATGTAAAAGTCCCTAGGCTTCTAAAAACCATTTGGAAGTGATTTACGAAGATTCCCTTTACGTGATCTGCAAAAAGGCTAGTTCGATTTAAGGTGAACCGGTTCATTACCGGAAATGTTACATACACCATAGAAGACCTACATATTGTGATCGTTTTGCTATTATGCAGTATGGGCTGCATTAATTAGGTGAATTGTAGCAACAGGAAAGATATATTTACGCAAGTTGAATATAGTTTCATATTTTATAATACGCCCTGAGTGCGCATCGAGTAAAGTCGAATATACGTTTTTATTCCTTCAGTTCAATTAAACCAAACTCAAAATATTTAAAATGTTTACATTCAATTTGTACTAGTGTAACAAATCGAATGCTCCATATATAAAGTTCCACAGTGATATGTAATGTGTAACAGTTTCTTATTATTAATTTGATTAGTATTTCCATTTATTGCTGTAATGTTAATTATTCGTATTTTGAGGCAAATTATGTAAATTTCATAGTCGAGTCAATTACCGTGCTTATATTTGATATATTTATCAACAGTTCCATTGGCTAAATACGTATGCTATGATACCGTTCACTAGCAAAGTATTTAACACAAAATACCTAAAATAGAAGTTTAAAGAATTCTATGAAGAAATAAAACTTTTGTCGACGACATAATTTGGACCATATCATAACACTGGCTCAGTTTTCCACAAAACACTATACACTACTTAAAAAGCACAAATCTCATATATTCAAAACACTATACAAAACTCACAGAGTTTTGTATAGTGTTTTTTATATAGACAAAAGTCATAAACACTATACAAAACTCATAGTTTTAATCATTTACAGATGATGCCCATGTAGTGTATAGTATTTTGGTGTTTTGTGGAAAATTAAGCCAGTGTTATCTTCACACCAAAGGTTCCAACTTTCCCCAGTAACAATCATAACATATTTTCTTGTATTCCCTCTGGCTCCGCTTATTTTTCAAATTTTATCTCGTGTAATTTAAAAATGTTATCTACAATTCATTGTCACTGGATTTTTAATCCCATACTTATAAATGTCACATATATTATATAATTTTCAATTTCTAAATAGCTTGTTAGAAGTATCTCGGCACGAGGAACTGAATATGGCATATGAATTAAACCTTAGCCTTAGTGGGACCCACACAGCTTCTGTTTATCCGTGCAGTTTAACACATGTGACGTCATGTTTAGGCGATAAACTGTGTAAACAGTTTGTTCAGTTAACGTCCTGTTTATTTACAAGATGACCATGGGTTCAAAAAAAGATGCGCTTTTGGCATTTATTGATGGCTACCAGCCTCTTCCCGAGCTTTGAGATACTGAATGCGCTTCATAGTTCAGCCGTTACCAATCTTTACACACCAACGTTCACGGAGTTTTTTCCTTTTTCTTCTAGCAACACATCTGCAATTATACAACAAACTGCGGCTCTCCTTTTTCTATCACCCATTGAACTTTATTTCATTTTAACACTTTTTGAGCCAAATCTGTCGAAAGTGAGGAGAGAACTGAAGAAAAATCGGACGGAAGTGAGACGAAAACTGAACGTAGCCTACACATCTTCAGATAAATGTAACGATTTTCACAAAGCTATTTACGACCGATAATTGCGCAAATAAACAGAAAGTGTATAGGCCACTTAACAGCTTTATTATGAATGGAGTTTTTAACTTTGACTATAAAATACGCAGCGACATGAGAGCAGGAAGAACAAGAGTTCGTTTGAGGATATTACATATATTTTATTGGCCTATTGAAAAGACGCGCGCGATGCACGGGACATTGTACTATGAACATTACTTTAGGCTTTATTCATAGGCGAATATCGTATAATTGTAACAAATCCCCCACTCTGGATTGACTGTAATTTAATTAGGCTGACTTTATCCCACAGCTTTAACCTCAGCAATATGTCCATCATCACCACTTTACTGTGAAACATTGAACTATATCTAAAAATTCAATGCTGTGAAAAAGTTCCCTGAGGGGAATAATATTTTTGATTGGCTCATCGAAAAGTAGCGCGGTATCGCGATAATTTGTGGTCGCGCGCTTCAGACGATGAACTGGGAACCTTCCTTCATGCGTTAAAAATCTGTTAGTAACTAACAGGTAGTAAACTATTTTCAATTTTAACATCGACTTTTAGATTTAGGCCCTTTAGTAAAGCTTGTTTCAGCAAAACATATTTCTTAGAGTGTCACATAGGTATATTATATTTTATGGGATATCGAACAGATATATGAGTGTCAACATTAATAATTATAAGGTTAACCTTTAGGCAAGCCTTTTAGTAAAGTTGGTTTTATCAAATTACATACCACAAATATTAATTAGGAATGTCGTAATAGATATTTGGAGTCTGGTGTGCGACAATGTTGTATAAACGTAGGGCGGGTATTTAATTAAGTTGCAAAAGATAAATTAAAACTAGACACTTCACTTTCAATCTATGTCCTAAATTATCGTAGGAACTTGATTAAATGATGAATACTTGATTACCTCTTAACTATGGTTAGTACACGTTAATCGGGTGTGACGAAAGTACCGATCTATTCTACTCCTATAGATTTCGGCATACATACACAATTAAGACGTCTATATAATTTTTCAATGCAAATTTAAGTACAAATAATTATACATATAAACTCTCCTCTCTCGTTAAAAATATTTTTTGTTTTATTATTAATTTCAACATGGTTTATGCATTTATTTTTAGAAGTAATAAGCACTGTTATCCTGATTTACCGAAGGAAACCTGTGAATAAATTGCAATGTTTTAAATAAAGCGCTAAAATTTTAACTGCGAATTAATCTTGACGTCATCGGTATCTATGGTCATGAAACAAAACAAAAAATATTGCAATCTGTAGAATTTTTTGCTCGTAGGTAGAATCCAAGAATCACATGGTATATGTATATATTGTGCTATGTGTTGGTTGTTACAGTTGTGCTCAACTCAAAATAAAGGGTTCTGCATTAACAACTGTCAAAGTCAAACCCGTCGAAAGAAATGTCATATTACAAATAAATTCACAAATTGTGATTTGTCACTGAAGTTATTAGTTTTTGCAATAGTTTATGAAATTTTAACGCAATGTTTTCTTGGTAAATATGAAAGTTAATCGCTTTATGTTGTCTCTTTTCATTTAAGGAACTATTTTAAATGGCTATTTAATCGTTCAAGAGGTATATTAAGTATGTTTATCTCTGTTCTTTTATCATATTTGGTCTATTTAAAAGTGTTTTACTTAAACTGATATTCACTTGCTTGCTGTTTATGAACGTATCGAAGTGTTTTTTTATTTTAGAGATTTATCATTCTCAAGATGTCTCGTGATATTCCCTATCTTCCGGGTTGTGTGCCGATGCCTTTACCAGAAGATGTTTTAATAGAGTTAGTAGAAAAAGCCAGAGATTGGGCTATTATGCACGGTGCTGCTATGAGATCTAAAACAAATTTTAGTGAAGATTCACTTAATTTTGCACCCTTTGTTTTACTGCCAACAACTTTTCCCAGAAAAGAATTTGAGAAAGCTGTAGAAGTTCAGTTAATTTTGAATGAATTAACACACAGAGTTGCATATAACAGAGAATTCTTAACGTCTACATTAAAGGAGACAGTTCAAGTAGACGAGTTTACTGCAAATTTATTTAAAATATACGAAACAGTAGAGGATGAGGGAGTAACTCAGGTGAGTTTTATTTCTGCATATTTGCATGTTTACAGATGGTATGAGTGATTAGATAATTTTCCTAACAATCATCATTTATTTGCTTCTATTATAGAGAGTAATAATTGTTATATAGATCAATTGAAATAAATTTAGTTGACAATAAAGTGTTGAAATATTTTGCCAACAATGTAATTTGTCATGATGTGCAGTAAAATATATAGGCGCATTCACTGTATTATCTGTATTTCACAATCTACATTTACTGAATTTGTTAAGTTATTAAATCACATATATGTAAATTTTTCAGTTAAGTTTTTAGTTACATTTATTAATTAGCATATCAATATAATCAATGAAAGTATCAATTTTACTGTAATGAAAACGAACATGTGTAAGTAGCTAGATTTTTTAATTGAAATTCCATAAACTATTATGTAATATCCTTAATGTAATAATTTAGATTTTCACTTTGACTTATTTGTGGTTGATAATTTGGCCTCCTTGCAGCATTACAAAAAGTCATTCAAATGTAAATGGTTACATTCCTTAGTTATTTTATCAAACAATATGGACGCTGAGTTCATTCACCACAAATAATTGTTACAGATAACAGAATTCGCAAGTCCAAATAATTGCAACTCATGCAATTCTTTTGTAGTCATAAATGACGTAGCATGAAAATGAAATATTACCTTAGTAAATTATATATAATGCATAGGGAAATATGATACCTGGTTATATCTTTCTATACAATGAGGCAATTATCAATTGAACTATGGGTCAAAAAATGATGAACTAATTCCCTTTCCTTGAAAGATTGTTATCTGTCACAGAAAGGTAGTTAGTTTTTTTTTTAAAGGAGATATGTTTAATGCTGTCTCTGATTAATTTCAGCTTGTTTCGGATTTTTTTTTGTTTAGCATTCTATTTGAATGTTGAAATTATACAACATACATGGCAGTTTTTCTACATATATTTGGTATTTTGATATGAACAGGTAGATTAGAAAGAAACTAGAAAAACTTTTTGATCGCTGATAGCAGACTTGTTATTGCTTATTTTAAAAATAAATACATATCTGCAAATTCTTTTGTCTAAGAGCTTTCCCAGTTTTGAAATCTGTCATCAAGTTACCCCTGTTTTGAAAAGTGGTTAGTTAAAAGCAAGTAATTGAAAATAATTGTTCAAGCAATTAGAATTAAACTGATTATATTATATGCTTGATGCGATTATGCTTGTTCTACGATTGCATGCGTTTATTTGTTTCTACTAATTTTTCTTCATATTACGGCATAGCTTTAATTGAGCATGACTAAATTCACATTTCATGGTAACTGTTTCATTAAAATTTTTAATAATGTATTTACACTGGGTAAATTTACACTAGTGGTAACATAATTTTCATAATATGTACAATTAAGTTTCACTAAAATTATTAGAAAAAGAAATACCTGGCCAGTAGATAAAGATGAAATATATAATAAACAATAAGGATGAACCGAAGTAATAAATAGATATAACTTTTTCATCTATCAATATTTTGTTAAAAATTATTAAAATCTATATTAATAGAATATTGTATTCATTTTTGATTAAAATTATTAAAAATAGATTATAACTCACAATGTATTACTTGTATATTTGACAACAATTCATGTTAACTTCTAATGCAAGAAAGAAAAAGGAATGTGAAATTTAGTAGCAGTTTAATGTTTCAAAAAATAAAACCCGCCACAGGTAGGATTCGACATTTATGCCGGATCGGAACCGAACGACATACAGCTGTTTCGAACTTATTAGTTCTCATCAGTGCAGTGCACGGTACGCCGATTCAGGACAAATGCCGAATGAACTTTATGGCGTATACATCTTTATCGATACGATCTCTGTCAGTAACATATACGTCGGAAATCGAGAAAGGAACCACCAAACCGCCAAGCGGTTATCAAAGTAGTTCCCGAATAGCAAAGCTATTACATAATCGCTCTAGGAAACAACTACTCCTCGGGCTAAAGCCTACCTGTGGCGGGTTTTATTTTTTTAAAACCTTATCTGATCGTGCAGAAACACGAGAAAGGGGTCGAGGATCGCTTCTGGGTATAATTCAATGCCTGGCGGGGCTTTAGCCCGAGGAGTAGTTGTTTCCTAGAGCGATTATGTAATAGCTTTGCTATTCGGGAACTACTTTGATAACCGCTTGGCGGTTTGGTGGTTCCTTTCTCGATTTCCGACTTATATGTTACTGACAGAGATCGTATCGATGAAGATGTATACGCCATAAAGTTCATTCGGAATTTGTCCTGAATCGGCGTACCGTGTACGGCACTGATGAGAACTAATAAGTTCGAAACAGCTGTATGTCGTTCGGTTCCGATCCGGGACAATTGTCGAATCCTACCTGGGCGGGTTTTATTTTTTGAAACCTTATCTGATCGTGCAGAAACACGAGAAAGGGATCGAGGATCGCTTCTGGGTATAATTCAATGCCTGGCGGGGCTTTAGCCCGAGGAATAGTTGGTTCCTAGAGCGATTATGTAATAGCTTTGCTATTCGGGAACTGTTTTGATAACCGCTTGGCGGTTTGGTGGTTCCTTTCTCGATTTCCGACTTATATGTTACTGAGTTTAATGTTTAACAATTATAGTGCATGGTTTTCTTTTAAAATAATTAGTCCAGGATATTCGTTAATTTTTATGAACTGAGACGGAAGTAGCAGTATAATACCTGCACCTGGTGGTAAATATATCTGGTGAGGTTCTAGTAGTATATACTACAGGAATTTTGGGGATAAACACTTGTAACTTCTAATTTCTAATTGGGCAGGTTTTTCTAATTCTCTTTTATTAAGCCTGAGGACAGGCTCGTGGAATAATATTAAAATAATATTGTTGATGGATAATAACATTGTGTGGAGCGCATCACATCATATGTGTATTTTATGTATCAAAATAATATTGTGTAAATTAATAGAGGTAAAGATTACATACATTTAATACGGGATATTATTGCTTAAGCCTTCATTTTTTACTTTAATTTTTATTAATATAGACTATATTAATCATGTTCTGCAGCTTGAGACATATCAATCTATATGCCTATATATAGAGTAATATCTAATTTCATTCACTTGTACTGCTTTGTAGTACTTTTTTTGCATATAAGTTTCTGAAAGTGTGAATTCAGAAATAAATTTTCAAACTATTTACTTTTGAAGGTTTCAAGTACTGAAGGTTTGCAATTAGTTATTGTCTATGGAAATTAATAAGTCAGATAAATATTCAATTACAAGCAATTAAGGGTAGTTTCTTTATAAGGGATTATGAAAATTCAAATTGTATTTATGTGGAAAGTGATGATTTATGTGGCAAAGTTTCTCAAAAGTATCGAGAACTTGATGATAGATTCTGCTGTAGAAGTCATACATCCAGTATATATTTATATATAAAGTGATCCATAAATATTGATTGTTAATAAGGTTAGCACTAGAAATAGTAGATTAGGTTACACTGTGATTGCACTGTAGCCGTTGAGTCTTGGCATGGTGAGAAACGACCTGATGTTGGATTCCGAATGTACTAGCACCGATAAACTTCATTCTCATAATTTGCCATTCTGCGGATGGAAGCAAGTGGAGTTGAATACAATCGCGTCAGGTTTTGGATGGTTAGGACCTATTTCTGCTGATATCCAGAGGTAAACACCAAAACATACACATACTCGGGATATACTATTATTGATGCTATTGAGAAGTATAACACTGACTTAGTTTTCCCCAAAACACTATACACCATATTCGATGTGCGTTTCGCGAACAAAGTTGGCATCATCTGGAGATAATTAAAACTGAGATGATGTCAACTCTGTTGATGAAACGCGCGTCGAGTGTAGTGTATAATGTTCTGGTGTTTTGTGGAAAACTAAGTCAGTGTTATCTTCACATCAAAGGTTCCAACCTACTCCAGTATTGAGAAACATGTAAAAATCGTTTTAATTAAATATTACTACATAATGGTGGTATACTTTTTTTAATAATCTACATGATTCTGTGTTAATATTAAAGTTTACTGTTGTAATGACTATCACAAGGTAACTATTTATATATTAATATAATTGTGTACATAATAAATTATACATATTGTGTATTTTTAAGTAGCAAAGATTCATTATTTGCACATAGAAAATCGCAGTGCTAATTGGAGAAATATGTAATATACTTAGCTTATATTTTGTAAATATTTAAGTATACTCAAATATTTTTCTTAAACTTTATATTATGATTCAGGTAGTGATTGAAACTAATGTTTAAACTTGGTAGCACAACAGTTATTGTTAGTAGTTCATGGTGTTTGTATGTTTATCTATCATTAAATTGCACCTTTTTCACCAAATTTATAGATTAAGGCTTAAGTAGTTAACCGTAAGTTAGAGACATGGTGCCACAAGCCAGGTATGGCATAAGGCGGCTTCGGTACTGTAGCTTTCTGGGGATTCATCATTTTCTTAATACAGGCAAGGTTTTGCATACTTTATCTCTCTTATAGTGAATCTTTATTTTCACAAGTTATAACGGAATATACAAAATATGGTCGTTCCTAAAGTTCCTAAAAAATAGATTTGGAAGATGATTTTTTTTTGGAGAGTTTCGTCCACATATGGATTTTTATTTTCAAAGCAATTTCTGTTTTCTCTCCTCACCATACTAACAACTCCAACATTAAAATTTCAAATTTGAAGATACCCCATGTGATACCTCATTTTTAAAACATTTCTTGTTCCAAATAGAAAATATCCCAAGTTTGATTTCAATAGATAATGGAAATATTTAATAAAATAAATTCACATTGTTAATTTGACTATTATAAATAATGGAACGGAAGAAACAAAAATGTTTAGTTGTAAAACAACAGTTGTTCAAAATGACCACTATCCTGAATGTAACAATAACCGATTCATCCTGGACAAGCTTTAGAGAAGAATTAATTATGTCGGGTGGAATTTCAGGATCAATTTTAAACTTCGTCTTCCTGATGAAATAAAGCAAATCCTAGTTTTCAGGTAACCCCACAAATACAAATCTAAAATGATTATGTTAAGAACTTGGGGTCATTCTACATTTGTTTGGAAACGTTTTATTTAAAAATCTACAGATTCGTAGCATAACGCTCAGGTAGAAGCACCATCTTACTAGAACCAAATACATTTTTGGATCAATTTCATCACAAACCAATTAGAACTGGCGATAATTCAATTTGTGAAAAATTGAGATTTCCCTTGGAATGTCTCTATTTGTTAACAACATTTATTCCTTTGGTTAAATTCGGCATGAGAAATGCTTTGAAACGAGGTATGACACTGGGTATCTTCAGATTTAAAATTTTAAAGTTGTTAGGACACGGGTTGAGTTAGAGTGCTTTAACCTTACATGTATCAGACAATTTTCTTATCTCACGTGAATTATTGGCTATACCAATAACAAGTTATTCATATGATCTCTATTTCACAAGTATTTTGATTGCTAACAGAAACACCGATAGGAAGAATTGAAAATTCTACGAGTAATTTTATAGACAATTTTAAAATGTGTTTCATATTAAGATTATGCCTTAAGAATTTTTATAGACAGAAAATAGCCTGAACATTTACAATTTATATTGTTATGAAACTTTGCATTACAATTTTTATGCGAGAATACTTAATATTTTAGTTTAATATATCATGGGGTTTGCTTAAATTTTTTTTATTGATGTTACCCGTTGATTTGTTAATCATCAATTCTGCCATTGCTATAGCTGGTTTGTTTAACATACTTGTGAATTATATTAAAGTGTACATATATCAAATTAAATGTCAGTTTCGGAGGGTATGTATTTTGTTGTGTTTCATATTTGATGTATCGGCACCATGTTTAAAGGCTCTAAGTAGTTGGGTGATTGGTAAAATATATATAGTAATAAATCATATGTGAAATATTTATATGAATTTTGTATGCTTTTTTAACTTTTGCTGTTGGGCGTTAAATGTGATTGTAATTATTTTATGGCTAGTGTAAATAACAAGAGACTTAAATAGCTTTGGGTAAATTAATAAAACACGCTGTACTTAACAATAAGTACTTTTTAATATCCCATATATTTCCAGAAAAAGTTAAAAAAACGTGCTTTGTTCATAAGTATTCGACAGGCAAAAAATTCAATATTCTTGCAACAGATTTTGGTTCTATAGCTTAAAGAAAATTTTTTTTTAATACAAATTCTGAGGGTAGTATGAAATATCCGTATCATTTTAAATATTTATCAAATAAGGTAACTATTCAGCCAGTTTATTTTCCTATCGTAGCATATACAAGAAAATTCCAGTTTAATCTATTATCTGAAAAATGGCATGTGTGAAGGTTATAGAAATTCGTAAATAAAGATGGAAACAACATAGAAGTAGCCAAATTTCAGTTAAAAAGGGATTATTCATTAGTATAAAACTGTAGGGCTCTTATCTGATGGTGAATATATACATATAGAGTGGATCAAAATGCGAGTAATTTGACAGTCTGGTGCTTTTTAGTTGCTAATTGTCAAGGTTGGTATAAATTGTTTTCAGTGGCAGCTCGTCAGAGTAGGCAAGAAACCTCACCAATAAGAACAGAGGCAGTAAACAGTAACAAATTATCTTTACTTGGTTTGTTGTTTTAATACCTGGTTTTATTCACTTATAATCGTAGTTTTAATATCCATAATTTTAATCAATATATTTTATGCATTGGCGCTTTCATAGGACACCCAAGGGCAATGGTAAAAAACGGGCGGTTGCGAATTATAACGGGGGTGAACGAGAGGCTAACCCCATTATATTGGTTTAACAGACCGGGAGATTTAAAAATATAGCTATCTAACATTTCCACGGATATGGACTTTTATCAGTTTTTATAAAAAAAGGTCATGATAAATAATTAACTGACAAAATCATGTTTCGATTATTTGTAAATTCCATGATTTAGGAAAACGAAATATAAATCTCATAGGTTCAAGTTGTAAAATCGACATTTAAAATTATTCCGTGAAGATTTTGCATAATAGAATAGATATTTTGTTGTCCCTTTTCAATATCTCATCAAATTTCTTTTGCCATGAGCTGCCCCTTGTTGAATCGAGTCAATATACCATTTCAGTACACTTTAATTATTTTATAACTAAGTTAAGGTCCAGACGGAGAAAGAAAAAGAGGGCTACAAGCCCTTTTTCACTAATGTTTTAAGACTAGAATCATTTTACCGATTGAAGATGATATTACATAAAGTGTGCTATCCTATTAAATTCCATCATAAATTAAATAAAACTTACATTCAAGGGATGTAAGGAAATTACGTGTGATGGAAATAGTTTACAAAAATATCAAAACCATCTTATTTGACATATTTTCATGTTTGATAAATATTTAATAAAATATAGGTACTATTTCACCAACTCCAAGAACAATTTACTGTTCAATAATTAATATTTACAATCGTGAATATGTACCAATATGAGCAGTTGCAATAATATTGAAAACCTGATCCATGTAAATTATAACATTCTTATAAATATTGCCTCATAGTAATTGATTTCAGTAAATGCTTTTATTTTTCTCAATTAAAGATGTTAAAAAAGTCATGTGAACATGACAATTTTTAAAATGAATAACTTATTACTTGATGGTATTCACGATTAACTTTTGAGAATTATTATCAGTTTTTAGAGATCGACCTGTTAAAGTGAATATTTAAGTATAGAGAACTGATTCAAGTTAAAGTTAATAAAGAATACTTTCAGGTAATGTACTTTTGTAAATATATTGGTTACGGTTCTATATATATATATAGATAATTACCAAATATTGATATTACCTCGAGTATTAGAAAATGTACATAATGTTTTTTAAAGGGAAGATACAGGCTTTTAGATGTTTGGCACTTTTGTTATACAAATGGATGATGTAATGAAGGTTCTGTTTTATGTTCTTTTTTTTTCCTGTTAATTTGGTGCTTATCGTTTATTGTTTGATTTATAAATGCTTTTCTAAATACCAGTGTGTGATAATAATGTATGTAAAGAATTTAAATTCTTTAAATGCATATAATTTCATTATCCGTTAACATTTATGATAAGTGATTTGAAGTAATGTAAAGAAAATTATGCTTCGGTCTTGCTCCTCAGATATAGGCATTTCTGGAACAGTAATTACCACTTCTGGAACAGTAATTTCGTAATACTGGAACAGTATTACTAAAATATTTAATAACGTAAATAAATTCATTATGTGAGCTAAAATATGAAATTGGAAAAGGAAACCATTTACAAAACTACAATTGCGAAAGTGGTTAAGGCAATCATTAAGGAAAACTTGCATTATAAAAAATGTGTTTATAACGATTCATTATTATGTATTTGTGTTCATTAAATATAGTTTTATGTGAAATTAAATATCGAGGAAATGGGTTAAGATGGCAATCTCAAAAACGTTGTTCTAACTTATTTTATGTTAAATTTGACATTTACAATAAATTATTTCACAAAATCTAATGAATTCTTTAACATGAAATGATATTCAATGAACATTAACGTGTATTAATCTTCATTAAAAACAATTTAGTATTTTTTTCCGAAAATGAAGTACGAATTGATGTTTTATGGTTAAATAAAATATTCAAAAATAATTCATTGGGACTTTTAATACTGAAATTTAATAAAAGAGATCTTAGGAATGTGAAATTTAAGAATTAAAAATATATAGCTTAAAAACCATGAGATAATATTGAAAGAACCATCAAAATATTTCTGAGTGTAGTTAGTAGTGACACAATTTAAAAATTATTCCAAATATTACTTTTTGATTACAGTAAATATCATTTAAAGTAAATTGACTGACATTACTACTTTATATTTTTGAGAAAAAAAATTATATAAGGTTTTTAAAAATTCATGTTGCCTGATCTGATCCAATTGCAACCTTAACTCCCTGCCATCTTTTTCTTGTATGAGTGTTATTTACTTTTTTCATAGACAAATAAAATAACGTGCCTTCTAACTGTTACATTGAAGCATAATTTTTTTAAGAATACTGTTAATCACATTATACTTATATCAATGGTTTTCAATTCGTGTTTTTTTTTTCTTGTTTAAAGGAGAAACGGTAAGAGTTTTTTTGTATTATTATGCCATTGATTTTTGTATTTAAGGCAGTTATAGAATGTTCCGTGTGTTGCGCCATTCAAGATGCGAAAGCATTGGGAATTCTAATCAGATTATATTGTGCGTTTGATTTCAGCGGGTGGCTTTGGGACTGCTTCGTTCCGACTATATGATACAATCTGAATCTGCTAACAGTATAAAGCAAGTGGAAATTAATACCATCGCCTCAAGCTTTGGGGGTATCGCTACTATTGTTCCAAGAATTCATAGGTACGACAGACATTTTATTTAACTCATGTATAAAATCCATGAATTGGAAGGGACAAGCTGGGCTGATGTTAAGGACAGACAGACCACTGAAATGTGGAGTTTATAGATACATTTTTGTTAAGCCATTTGTTGTTGAAATAATGGGTCTTATGGCAAATGGGCGAATTGTGTTTGTAAATTTTTTATGGTATCGAATTAATATGGGGCTCTGTTTATCTTCTAGTTTTTATAGTCTTTTTTCTGGAGACAGTAACCTTTGTATGTTGTAAATTGATAAACAATATCTACAATTTTGGTAAAAAAACATACTACATTGGTGCATTATACAATACATAACCAGTTAATGTTTGAAAATTTAAACTTAAATTCCGAATGATTCATGACGAGTTATACAAATTCCATCTTATTGTGTGCGCCAAGAAAGGGAATAAAAATGTTTATAAATCTTTCCTTTTTCATATACAGGGTGAATTCTTAATTTGGGCCAAAGCTTTCAATGTGTATATTTTGTAAGGACATTGCAGGATATTAATTAAATTTAGTGCCTGGTACATTTGGTAATAGGCCATTACAGAGTCCACCCAATAAACAAAATCCGGGCCCGGATTCGGGAAGCAAGTGAAATTTTTTGACTAGTCCTAATGAGGAGTTGTAGAATAAATTCAAGATATATGATAATCCACAAGTATTCTCTTTGTTAGCTAACTTTTTTTTATATAATATAGAATTTTTTATCTGTTCAAACCAAAAAATTAAAACAAAGTAAGTTAGAAAGTTTATAATGTCTTTAATTCAATTTTAAAAAACAAATTCAAATGAAAATTCTTCAAACAAATGTACCCATAAAAACTTATTTAATCCAGTCCTGGAATATTTAAATTATTAACTAGGCTGTGCAAGATTATTGATATTGTAATTTTGAACAAAATCATTCCTTAGTTTAAATTATTGTATTAGTTGTAACAAAAATAAATTAAAACAGTTTAAAGTATATATTATGTGAATGACTATAGATATTAGAATATATTCGATTTTGATGTTTAAGACTTAATTCTATACTTACACAAAGGTGTACTTTTTAACTTACTTTGGAATTCCTATATCGAAGTTTAAGAAATGTATTTACAGGATGAACGTTCTGACATATATTATTAAATAAATTGAGTCACTTGATCCAATCCTGTATTTTTTTAATTCTTGGATAGGATCTGTAATGTCTTACTACCAAGTAAACTGAACATCAGACTTGATAAAGTTCCTACAATATACTTAGAAATAACATGCATAGAAAGCTCTGCTCTGAATTAGAAACCACCCTATATATCAACAAGGAAAAATTGATTAACATTTTTATTAGCAATTCCTGACTCACTCAATATAGACTATATCGATTATACCTAGACAGTAAAGATATATTTATAGCCGAAGTTATTACTCATCATGAATAACACAGTATATATTTAAGAAACATTGAATAGGTATTAAAAGTTCTATTCACAAATTGGTAGTTTGGAAATTCATTAATAGAGTAATTATTTATATTAATAATATGGATAATTGGTAATAATAGTAATTATAGTTCTTCTTATGAGTTCCTTTTTTTTGCTGAATTCATAGAAATTTTAATAGAAGAGTTTCAATAAGTTTCATAAAAATATATCTTTATAGTATTTTTAATACAAATATCAGGTAATTTGAAATCCTTAAATTTCTCTTACCACTCTTACCAGTGCAATATATTGTAGAATCACTTTGATAAAGAAAAGTGCAACAAATATCAATTTACAAGGTTCATTGGAATGCAGTTGTCCTAATGTGTAACTTCTAGTAAAATTTATAGAATAGAATCTTGTTCATTTTATTGCTATAACATGAAATCGAAGTTTCTACTAAATAAATCAAAACATCAAATTCATTAGCACATATTGCTGTGTGACTCAAGAAAAAAAAGAAGGTAATTATAAATAAGATTTAGTCCCACTTTTACTCATATATTGGCTTATTAAAACTTTTACCTGCAATAATTTTGTCATTTAAGCAGTGAAAACATTAGGGCAATTGCAGTTTGAAGTTTCTCAGAAATTTTATAATTGAATTGGTTATGGTTACTCACCAAATCTTATTAACTGACTATACTTGATAATTAGTGACTATGATGGTTGTTCTTTTATTTTTATCCTCTTTCTATAAATAAAATTCATTCTTTATAACTAATTTGGCCATTTCTAATATTAAATGTTCTAAATGTTTCGCAAAAACTAATTCTAATTAACCTGATTAATGTCATTTCTAATGTATTAACTGCTCTTTTTCGGTTTTTGTTGTAACTTTTTTAATTCTATCTAGAATAAAGGAAAAGTAGAGGTGTATTTGTTCCGATCTAGTTAATATTAAATTAGATTTAAGTGCAAGTTTCTATTTTCAAATTTAAACTTGGTAAATATTTACCATTTAATGACCAGTTAAAAGTATAGATGACAACCAATTTAATTCATACAAATTATAATTATACTGTAATTAATACAGTATGTTAAAGCATACAAAATATGAAAGGGCTGTGTTGACTAATTATTGGATTCAACCTTTCATATAATATCCAATAATTTGTTTGTGGGAGTATGTCTAAACCAATTTAATGGTAGATAATCACAATCATCAGATTCATTACAATAGTTATTATTTTAAGTATATTACGAATGCATTTATTTAAGAATGCAGAGTTTTCTGTACCATCCAGAAATGAAGAAAAAAAACAAGACATTTTCTATTACAATTATTTCTAAATTACAAACACAATAAGACATTAGTGCTTAAATATATTTAGTCATTTAAGTAATTTTTTCCACCAGTTAATATTTTACATTTAATGTTTAATTATATTTTTCCCACATACTTATTTACATATACTTAGAGATAGCTTATGTTTAGAATATTGCTATCAAATTATATTTAATGGACAGCTGCATAATATGTCTAAATTCAAAAGGTGTAAGTTAAAAATGATGCAGAATATAGAAATACTCGTAATTACCATCTTTGAGAAGAATGCACTGAACTTAATTTAACTAAGAGAGGATAATTGTAATTTTGTACATTGCTGTGCTGTTCCCAACCTTCATTATTTCATACATTTGTCCTAAGAATTTTTTTAAGGATAGTGAAAACAATGGGGTTATCTACGAAAGGAGTTATGCAATGGTGGTTACCCTTATGCTTATCATTTGATGATCGTAAATCGTGTTGTCATTGTTTCTTTTTAAATTAATTTGAAGCTTATGTACACATCTTTAATGATTAACTGCCCTTTGTACATGTCGATCCACATTCATGTAACGGTATTGTCGAGATCCAATCGAGATTACAACCCACACGCAACAAAAAATATATAAAGCGTGGTCCATTAGTAATATTTATGTTTACCAATGGGATATATAGTTTTATATAATTTGTATTTTGATAAGCAATATTTGTGTAAAATCTTATTTTCAACTGATAAGCACAAGTTAAGCTATTAGTATAGAAGAAAACAAGTGTTGCCATCCTCAGCTATTTAAATCTATCAGGTTTCATAACACTAGATGCGTGTAAATATGGATTGTAAAATATGGTAATTGACGATGCATACTATCATGGGGGAGTGGCCATTTTATATGCATGAACTCCATAAACAAGGGCAGGGGTAATTGTAGATTAGAAAAATATATCATTTCTTGTAAAAATAATTTGAGGTGATGGAAATTATTTTATTATATTCCTTTTCTAGGTTTGTTTTACAAGAGTTGGGGCATTTTGATAAACTTGAAAACGTAAGTAATTTTTGATCTGTGTTGTGACTTATAATACACCAATTGTAATTTTAAATAATATATTTCTTAAATAAAATTTCTGCATTGTAGTTACCAGGGAATGATGCCTTAGCTGGTCTATGTCAGGGTATGCTGGAGGCGTGGAAAATATATAACAACCCTAAAGCTGTGATTCTAGTCGTCGTGGAAGATGTTACTTATAATATATGCGATCAGCGCTTTCACGAGTTTAAAATTCGTGAATTGAACCCAGAAGTTAAAGTTATTAGAAGATCTTTAACGCAGATAGGCGATAGAGGAAGTCTTAATTCGAATAACGAATTAATAATGTTAGTGTTTATAGGTTTAGTTTAATTAGTTTAATGTTAGTGTTTATTCTATCACTAAAAACATTTTAAAATTTTTAATAGGAAATTTGGTTACTGAATTCTAAATTAAATTGTTTCTTACAAGAGAAAATTATATGATTTAAGCAGTACATTTTTAATGTGTGTATTAGAATAGTAAATTATTTTATAATGAACTAAAGTGTTAGTTGTCGAATTTATAGGTGGTGATAATTATAGATAAGTCATAGTGCTTGTAGCAGGACTCATGCATAGTGCTTGGAGTTGGGTTCCTTTTATACTTGTTCTAAATCCATACAGTTCCAAATTTCTTATTTCTTAAAGATTTACTTATTCAAGAGATTTAGCTTATAATTACATTGTAACACTGTAAGAAAAATCTTGTTGTCAGAGCTAAATCCTAAATAAGCATCACTAGCAATAATATTTCTTTATATTTATAATGTAGATCAAGACATTTTGTGGACAAAATGAATCAACGGATCAATTTGAACAAAGTGAATTATCTCGCTGTGTAATAAAAAAAAAAAAAAATTAATGTAAGCAAAGTACAAACAAATAGGACTTACATTAAGTTAATAGCTATATAAATACATTGTTTTTTGTTTTCTGTCTTAAAAAGAGGACAAAGACAAATATTAAAATTATATTTTTGTTATCAATCACTTGTTTGGTGGGCACTATTTGTTTACACCATATGCATATATATTTGAAAAAATATTTATGAAATAGTTTAAAGTAATTATTTTCGCATACTGTGTAAATCATATTTTATATAGTTAGGAATCTGCATCTGTAGATTTTTGTAAAAAATTAAATAATTTTCTTTTACTGACCTATGGAAAATATCTGGCTAGTTTTAGTAACCACTACATATTTAATTAAAAACCAACATAAAAGCTATATCATCAGATAAAAGATGTAACTCTAAAAACTATTCAATATCATTATTATTGTCTCTTTTTCAGAGATAACTTTTTGGTAGCTGTAATCTACTTTAGAGCTGGCTACGAACCAGGCCACTATCCAACTAAAAAGGAGTGGGATGCTAGGTTATTAATGGAAAGGTAGCAGTATAATTATTTGTAAGCGGTCCAATATATATCTGATTTTTATAGATCGCGGGCGATCAAAAGTCCATCAATTCAGTATCACCTGGCTGGAACTAAAAAAGTGCAACAAGCCCTCTCTAAATCAGGAGTAATAGAAATGTTTCTTAACGAGGCCAAGAAGGTTGAGGCTGTCAAAGATATATTTACTGGATTGTATGGTTTAGATTTTGATGAATTTGGAGATCAGGCTGTACACATGGCTCTTGATGACCCTGACAGGTAAAATATTTTTTAAGAATGTTTTAGTTTATTTTGTATTTGCATTTCATTTAATAAATTGTGATATTTAAATAGTTAAAAACCTTCAATGTAAAAACAAGAAACTGAAAACAGTCATTTTACAGTTAGATTTCATCATCGACTTTATAATATAAATAACATCTAATATAATGTTTTGTCTGAACGTGTGGTCTTATATTCATTATATAAAATAAACCTCTGTGGATGAAATGAGGAACTAATAAATCGGTATTGTTTAATACGTTGTTTTCCATTGAATGTACAAAGGTTTTTCATGTTCTCTAATTGTTGTCAAGTCATCTTAACATTAAAATGACTTATCTTTAGAAAGAATATTAAAAAAATATGTTTGCTCTATAAAAGCATATTTTAAGATTTGTGTTGAAACCTCAACGAGAAGGCGGTGGCAACAATATTTATGGATCCGATGTGAGAAAAACCATGTTGGAAATGAAAGATAGCAAGGAACGCACCGCGTGGATCCTAATGGAGAGAATTTTACCACCTCTTTCGAGAGGTTATATTATAAGGCCTGGTGGGGAAATTCCACCTCAGCTCTGTGATATGGTATCAGAACTTGGTATATTTGGAATAGTGATTGGGTACGTATTATGGTATCACCAGGATCAAGGTTTTATTTTTCTTTTATTAATATTTTAGGGATTCTCAAAAAATTTTAATAAACAAACAAGTGGGGCATATGCTAAGGACCAAAATATCCACTGCAAATGAGGGAGGCGTAGCAGCAGGCCTTGGCGCATTGGATAGTCCATTTTTAATAGATTAATTTTATAATAATACAAAGCGTTTATATTTTTTTTAATGAAAATTGGAGTTTTAATAAAATTTTATACATGTTTTAACTGATGTTCTAAAATTTTTGTTGTTCCAATTTAACAGGAATCAAATAAGTTTTTAGACCTCATTCTTTCAAATTCCTTGTCGATGTCATAGTTCCTGAAACAAAATATTTATAGTTAAAAAGAAAAATTTTAAAATTGCGTCAAGTTTAATATAACTACATAATTGAAGTTAATACATTATGAATAAGAAAGGTATGTATAATTGGCCTGTTCTTAAATTGCTTTATCTGTTCATGTAACTTTAGCTTCTTAATTGTTCGAATAGAAACTAAAAAGCGTCAAATATAATTGTAATATATCAATTTTTTGCATTTAGGATTTAATTGTAATCAAGTGCTATATGACAGGAATTTCAATAATTTAATTATTTTGATATACTTAATTTTGATTTTAGAACTTAGAGATAACAAGGCGACAAGTCTCTTTCCTTCAGACAAGAGCAATTTTAGATCGCATTTACTATTCTGTTCTACCTACCAACTTATAAGAACTGGGTTTCCCACGCACTTATACGTGATCGGAGATGTCTCGGATTTAGAGCTTACAATTGGAGTAAACTATAAATGGAAACTGAACGAGTTACCTCTGAACTGACTCATTGAATCAGATCTCTGATTCTCAAATACTCGACTTGGCTGAAATGAGATACTCGCGCGTATCTGTCCGTGTCATCCAGCTCTCTTAAGTCGACTCACTGAGGTAACTCATAAGAACAGGATGCGAAGAAATAGATCGTTGAAAACAGTTGGACAAAGTAACTGTCTAATCTCTAAAGCGAACAAACTCTGATTGTGTTCATTTGTTTACGCAACTTTGACGTTGGAACAACGATTTAAATGTCATAATCATGTGAAGAAATGAACATAATAGGTGTTTGTTCACTTTAAGCTTTAAATGGAGGACGGTTCTGATAACTATTCTAATCACTCAGAACATTATGGAAAAAGTTTAGTTCAATTCAAACAATTTTATATATAATTCTATATATAGCTAATGTATATAGCTATAATAAGCTAGTATATAGCTAACTAAAAAAAAAATGTTCGAGATACTAAAGAGCGCGGGAATGAAATATAGAGATAGGAGAGTAGTACACAATCTATACAAAGAGTAAACTGCTGTTATAGAAGTAGAAGGGGAAAAAAGGGAAGTAGGTATTAGGAAAGGAGTAAGACAAGGATGTACGCTATCACCACTAATTTTTAATCTGTACATCGAAGAGGCGATTAATGTGGTAAAAGATAGAGTGGATTTCGGGATTAAAGTACAGGGACAGAAACTAAAAATGCTGAGATTCGCGGATGATATAGCAGTATTAGCATCTAGTAAGGAGGAATTAGAATCAGCATTGAACGAAATGGAGGCAGTGTTGACAGAGGAATACGGAATGAGGGTGAATAAAAACAAAACTAAAGTGTTAGTGTGCAGAGGGCGCGAGAGCAGAGCAAAAACGAAAGTACAAATTAATAATGAAAGGTTGGAGGAAGTTAAAGACTTCACTTATTTAGGAAGTAAAATAAATTGGGATGGAAGAAGCGATAAAGACATAAAACAAAGAATAGCGCAGGGTCGAGTAGCTTTTAACAAAAAGAAAGCACTTTTATGCTCGGGGGTAATAAACTTAGAAACAAGGAAGAGATTTTTGAAAACATATGTATGGAGCACGGCACTATACGGCTGCGAAACCTAGACGGTAGGGGAAGCAAGTAGGAAGAAATTAGAAGCTTTTGAGATGTGGTGTTACCGAAGAATGATGAAAATACCATGGACTGATAGGGTTAGAAACGAAGAAGTATTGGAGAAAGTCGGCGAGAAAAGAAGTATGTGGAAAAACTTAAAGAAGAGAAGAGATAGAATGGTAGGCCACTTGCTGAGACATGGGGGAATAGTCCGCGATATTTTGGAGGCAGAAATAGGAGTGAAGAAAGGCAGAGGTAGGCCGAGATTAGACTACTGCTCGCAAATAGTAAGGGATGTAGGTTGTAGCACAATTAGCGAAATGCGTAGGTTAGCACAAGATAGGAGAAGCTGGAGGTTAGCGTCCAACCAGTCTTAGGACTGATGACCTAATGATGATGATATAGCTAATATGTTGTAAATTTGAAATACAGAGAAATCAAGGCTGCTTTAGTTCTGATAGCGTAAAACTAAAACACTTATCAAGTATATCAAAGTATTTGTCTGTAGTTATTAAACAATTTAATAAAAAACCCAATAAACCGAGTTTAGTAAAGTCGGATTGTTTCGTAATTTTATATCTTTGTATGTGTTAATTCCGTATAAATATTTAAAATGTTTGTATTTCAAATTGGGATTTTGATTTAAATAAATGATTTCTATGTTACGAACACGGTTTTCGAAAGCATCCAAATTATGATGGCGTTTTTCAATGGTTGTTTTTTATACAACTATTGGAAAACACTATTCGACTGCATTTCGATTTACATAGAAAATTAGATTATCTATGATATATGTATCTGCTCTTTGATACAAATGAAGTGATCGATTTGGGGATTACCAAAAACTGGAATGGGAGCACTTTGCTCGTAGGAACATATTTGTTAGATTTTAATGTTAATAATTCAGTGATTATCTCTTTGAATTAAAATTTGCAGTTGACGTTATAATTTTAATTTGGTTGATACTGAAAACTAATTACATTAATTAGGTTATGCAAACATTTCACTTTTTAGGATTATTGGTTATTTTTGAAGTTCTGTGTTTTGTAATTTGTTTGTGGTGAAATTTTAAATTTTCTTATTTTGAGAATATAAGTGATGTTACACTTCTACCCCCAAATATTCTAGTTCTTTAACCCATAAAAAAGTTCGATATAATCGAAATATATTTACAAAAGTAAGTTCATTTTTGTAATAATTAATGATGGCCACAGTTATATTTTTGTATAACAAAGTTAGGTTAAGTTAACTTGAACATTGTAATGTTATTTACTTTGATGAAATGTTAAAATTTCTAAATAATTTTCTCACAAAAATATACAACAGTCATCATCAAAGATATCCATATACTTCACTGTCTTAAATTAGTAATACGGTAGAAATATATTAATACAGTCGAACTTCTATAATTTGAACTTCATAATTAATTGTCTGTACCGCGAATTGTTGACTGGCATTAACCAAATGCATACTGTATGGAAGGATTATTTATAACCAAAATTTTCTTTAATAAACACTTGGTGGGATAGAGGGGGTTCGAGTGGAGAAGCTCCATTATATAAATGGTATACCTTATGAAGTTCTGTCTATATATGGTTGTAATTATACATTTCACATTTAAAATTACTTGGATTTAACTTACTTGTAAAATTCTCTATATAAATTTTTCCTTCTCATTGTAAAGAGCACATGAAAAGCAACCCCCGTTAGAGCACATCCAATGAATGTTCTAATAAGAATTATCTTGGTATGTTTTGCCAACAGTCCGTGCAATTGTGGTTTGGCTATTCTAGGACCACATGGATCACTCACCATTGTGTTTTTTTTTCACTATCTACACAATAGGTTTTTTTTAAACAATTATTTACTATATTAAATATTTCACAATATTTATTGAAAGTTTTACAGCCAACTACGAAGCAGTTATTTAGAACTGTTTTATTATGGTTTCTATGGAGTTGAGATATGTATTGCCTACTCAGATATTCGTTACGTTTTAGTTAATTTTTAATAAAAGTGAATTTTAAAGTTGTGGGTGTTCTTTTCGTTTATATTTTTACATGTTTGCGCTTGAAACTAGATGAAAATGGAGGAAAAAAATTAATCTTGTTTATAATATTGCATTAGCTTATAATTTATGTATAATATAAAAGATATTAACTTATATGCGGGTGAATTTTGATAGCTTTTATTCACAGTATTTATAAAAATCTCTGAAAAAATGTCATACATAGAATATATCATTACAATCTTTTTATATTTGATTTGCCCAGAAAAAGCATTGTATAAATATGATATACTTTTATATATTTGATAATTACAAATGGAAATGAATAAACATATTAATTTAAGGGCTAGGAAATTATTGATTGCATAAGTATTTTTAAAACTGATAATTGAATATCGTCAAAATTATTTAGTTTTAGTAAGATACTTATAGTTGCATATTAATTAAATGTCATGTAGATGTATAACATATTTATGTTGTGTTTACCATCATTTAATTCTACATTTAATATCCATCAGAATATAAAAGAAAACAAAAGGAGTGTATTGTGCAAAGGACATAATGTAAAAAATAATTATATATTCATATATGGTTCAATACAACATTTTGTAGTAAAATATGCATCTTCTATTAAATACTACTAGTTAATGACACGAGTATTAAAGTTTTAATCCTCAGCATCACAGGAATCCAAGAGTCCTTTTTTTCTCATTCTCTCAAATTCTTTGTTTGCATCGTACGTCCTGAAAAAAGGAAGAATATAAATGTCTATATGAACTTATCCCTTTTATTAATTTCTTATCCTATGAACTACTAAGGGAATTAAATGATCCTAATCATTAGAATTCCTAAGACTATTTTGATTCTTGGACTTCTGGTATAGTATTATAAGTATAGTATAAGTAATTTTTATTTTAAAATTAAGAAAATATATGTACAGTGGTTCTCAAAACTAATTTTGTGGCCATTTGTGGATAATTGAGGAGCTGAAATAAAGGGATGTTTCTTAACCTCATTTATTCAGGGTAATACAGAAGTGATAAAGTTTTGAAAATGCCTACCAAATTTTTTCTATCCCCCTATTTTCGAGGGTGGTGAACATGAAGCTGGTTTTAGTTTCATCCGCTCGGACACAATTTTCGAGAAAATGGATTTTCTACTTTCCATAATACATGCCACTTATCAAATAATTTTCACTTCACATTACATAGGTAGCTGATATTCATACCAGTAGATGCTACAACACATCTTTTATACATATCATATATTAAATCGTTATAAAATCTATTATTCATTACGATTTTCTTAATTTCCTTCAAATGTTTACAATTCCGATACAATTGTCGTCCATTGTAATATTTTTAATAGTACGCCCTCTATATGAAACCACATGTTCATACACCACATTAGTATACAGGGAGTTCCAAAAGTTGATTATGAATATTAACAACTAAATACGCTGTTATTTTGAAGGAACCTAAAGGTGCGCTCATAGTAGCAGTAAAGTTAACTTTAAAAAGTAAACAGTAAGAAGTTAGCATTAAGCATTATGGATTTAGAAGTAATGTGTTCATAGTTTAAAATAAGTTAAGAAGTAGTCATGCGCACTAAATTGAGCCTGCATTTGTTTTGACAATGTCAAATGTCAGATTCACGTCATTCTCGATTTATTTGCAGATTTGTTGTCGACATTAAAAATAAAAGTGTGAAGAAATTGAAGGTATTTTAATTTAAAATGTAAAATGCAATTAGATGAAGATGAACTATTCTGAGTGTGATACGACTAGACCGCAAAAAAAATACAGATATAACCTCAAAAACTGTACTCAAAACAAACATAAACCATAGACTTAGCAAACAAATCACAGAAACAGAACTTACTGAACATGGAATTAAAATAAATTCCCCGTAAATAAACGATTAATCACGATTTTATACGAATCAGTTATCAGTAAAACTTAAGAAATAAAAATTGGTCATTTCTTACTTCTTAAGACTAACGGCTTATTCCTTAATTTTTGCTTAAAATGCGTTATGAATGGCGCCGTATGAAACATTGTATTGAATTTTCTTACGTCTTGTGTTACTTTTTAAAGTTAACTTTACTGCTACTATGAATGCAGCTTAACCCAACCTAGCCTAACCTCACTGTCTACGTATTCGGGTTAGGTTAGGTTGGGTTAGGTTAGGCTCCTTCAAAATAACAGCGTATTTAGTTCAGTTACCCTCGAAAATAGGGGGGTAGGAAAAATTTGATAAGCATTTTCAAGACATTATCAGTTCTATATAATTACCCCCTTTCTTTGTATTTTTTTAACAATATACTCTATAGTTGACTTCCTTTTTCCTATTAATTCTTTAATTTCACTGTATCACTTTCCATCCTTGTGCCACTGAAATACTTATTTTTGTTCCTTTGTAGTACTTACACCCCATGTTGACAGCTTTATGCATATTATGAGAAACTAGTCGAATTACGTATTTGTGGGGATTCCCTGCCAGCCAGAGACTAATTCTAAGATTTGTCGGTAGATGGTATTGCCCATATAAATTGACTCCGTACGTCACATTGGTAGTAACTGTACGAATAGTTTTGTTATTTTCGATACCCATATCTTTTAAACAAACGAACTCGTAACGAAGTCGACTTTGCAATAGTGTATTTATTGTCTCCAATTTTTTTTTTTACATATGTATTGTCCTAATATGGAAGTAACAACCAGTGTACACTACGATGCAAAATTTACAAAATAGAAAATATATAACGCCATGTGTACTATCGCCAAAGGTCCGCATAGTCTTGAGAGCCACTGTATATGTGCACCAAAATGCTGGGAGACGTAGTAGCCTCTGAGTAGACCACTACAGGACTACTGCTCTTTACTCGTTCTGTGTATGTGTGTTTGTCTCTATTACTTAAGAATCTAAATTGGTGCAAGAACAATTTAACGTTAATCTGATCTCAGTTTTATTCACCATTTAACTAAATATTAAATATTTATTGATGCTCGAAGTGGTCTTCTATTGTGATGCCCAAGTTATAAACAACATTTACTTACCTATAGAAATCCGCGTAATCTTTCTTGTTTTTGTCGCTGAACATAAATTTCATGTATAATCCAGCGATCACCATAGAAACTCCTGTTAAGGCCAGGTTTTTCTGTATTTGACTATATAGCATACGGCGCATCTGGGGCTTTGCCACTTTTCGAGTTACTTCTGACATTCTAAAAGAAGAAAAATCTGTTCACAACAATATGAATATTTTTATTTTTTCATATTCCTGTCAGAAATGTAATGTGCCACATGATTATAATGAACATAGAAACAGGTTGAGCAAGTGACTTGTTATTAACTTCTAATATACAAGGTGCCTTAAAAGACAAGAACAAAATTCGTAATTCGACAAGATTAGTAATTAGATTATTGTGTCTTTAGTTGTCATCTTCGTCCATCTAATCTAATTTTTTAGATTTTCAAGATTATAAGGTATTGGTATTGTATAAATTTATAACATTGTGGCTAGTGTTTAAACGATTATTAAAAATGACCAGAAAGAAAAAAGAAAAGTTGTTAAAAGATAAAGAAAAGGTATGAAAGTTATAAAATGCTTTTCAGATGAAATATATTAATTCATCGTATCATATTTTGTATTATTCTTTTCAACGTTATATAAAAGAAACGAAAAAATATGTTCTGTGATTTCAAATTATTATAGTGCAGTAATAACTCTTAAGTTAACATAAATGTTTAATAGGAGGCATTCCTTTCTGGCCTGACACGAGGCCACGCGCCATTCCATAGTCAGCCTGTTTTTTGTGTCTAAAAATGTAACTACCTTGTTGGTCGTAACAGTCGACTCGATGTACATAAGAAGTTTTTTAAATGATACATTGCATTGCTGCTGAAAGGGTAATATCTTTTGTAATAGATTTTTAATAATTTTGTAATACATCGTAATGATTCGGGTAACCTGTCTAGTTTGTGGTTTACATCGTATATCAAAAAAAGTCTGAAAGTCAGTATAAATATAATAAAGTTGACAAACATGTGTTTGCAACAAAAAATGTTTTCTAAATGCACCCAGTCTACTAAACATGAAGTTTGAAGACCCAATGTTAAAAATATAATTATTAAATACATATATAGAACAAGAAAGGTATGCCCACATTTCAATGTAGTATAGGTACATTACATATTACTGACATTTACAATATAAATAATTTTCAATGCGGTATTGTTTTATTTGGGCCACGCCACTCGGTAGTTCGTTTAAGTCCTTTACGCGCTGTGTCGATAAGTATAAAACTGTACGCCATGATGCGTTATCTTTCTCACAGCTGTCAGTTTGTATTCAGTAGTTTTCATATAAACCTTGTTAGGAATTATAGAAAATTGCAGTTACCCCTCTTGAAATATAAAGTGTAATTTTTGTAATTAATTCGATTTAAAACTATGATATTTTCGTGCATTGTTTTTGGTCAACCAACTTGACAGTATCCACGCAACTCACATTGGATATTCGTATATTTAGAATGTTTTCCAAAGATTGCTAACATTTGGAACAAAAATGCGCCGTAAGATTCTTGCAGAATGTATGAATTATGATTGGGACAACAACATTACAAGTAATATATCGAGAAGAGTAACAATATAAACAGACAAGAACGACTTCCATAATCGCCCAACAATATTTCGCGCACAGGTATCCCGTACACTTCGCGAGAACCTGTGCAACAGAATGATTACCGGTGAATCACCGAACATCGTTTACCTTTTGGCAGTCTATGGGCCGTACATAAAATACATCAGTCGAATTACTAATCTTTTTATATAAAAAAGGAAATACTTACAGATAAATAGAAATTGTACAAACAAGTCATTCAGCTATACATATATAATAAAAACATTTACATAAATTAAATTGCAGCCAAAATAAAACAGGGTCCAAAATTGTTACTAAACGATAGACATGAATGTTACATTTTATTACAAGTAAAAACGAATCTGGCGGTACGTACAGCGTGTCAAGAATAGGAACAAGTCTTAAAACTGCGATATCGGACCGCTCACGAAATGCGTAGTAAGTAGCTTGTCTTTACTCAGTCGCATGAATATCGAGTATGTATGAATGTACAATAAATATACACAGTTCGATCTAGCCGCGCGTAAGTGTATCCTTTTCCTTCCGAATTCTCCCTCACTCGTTCTTCTACGCAACACAGATAATCTCATACTTTTTCCTATTCTTGACAAGCTGTACTGTCCAGTTAATGTGTTGGAACTTCATTTATTGCGCAGTGGATCATCATCTATTTAAATGTTTTTAAAAATAATTTACAGGTACGTGCAGCCACATTCGTATTTGAACCAAGACATTTCAAGTTTTACCAAGATAATGATCTAAAATATAAAGCAAACCGAGTGCATCAGTGGTTTTTATATAATCGTTAGAAAGTAATACATATATCCGCACAATCTTCGGACCTCAACCCTATAGAACACTTATTTTGTGGCATGAGTTAGACGTGCAAAATTGAAAATGTGAAAGTACTACCATTCGAATGTTAAAAGAGATTCTTGAAGAATGGAATAACATTCCTATTACAGTTTGTTCAAGACTTGTTTCATCCATGTAGAGACGCCTACGACGCGCGACGTGTGATAAACGGGATAAAATATTAATTTATTTTATATTTATGTTTATGTACGAATACCTGTTCTTATTATTTTGATCTATATGGCTGATATTTTTGTTACATATAAAGATATTTGGTTTGATACATATTAAACAAAGCCATATGAAATTATTGCGGTTCTTGATGCAAGTTTTTTTTTCAATTTATACAAGTATTTTGTCCTACTAGCTGTACAAGTATACGAATATCTGTGTGAGACACTGTAAGTCTTCTCCCCCAATTAAGTTTACTTAAAAACTCTGTATTTTATTTACAAATGTACTATACGTTCCGAGAATTCTTTATTACCTAAACGAAACTTTTATTTAGGCAAATAAATCAGCATTATAATTCTAAAAGTTATTTTAATAATGAATACTGTTCTCAAACAGTATATATGATATATTTATCATTGTGTATTCAGAATTTCCTTTTAGAAGACCTTAATTCCTGACAACGTTTGTAGAAGGGAAATCTTAAGGGCGCCACACACCTTGCGTTTATCTGCGTAGTTTATCAGGTGTGACGTCATATCTGAGCGACAAACTGTGTAAACTGCACAGTTTAACCGGTATTTAAGTAGATGAAAAATCTGTGTATTTGGACCCTCTTTTACAACGATATTCTGCTCAGTTTATAACACAGTTTGTTCAGTTGATGTTCTGTTTATGTACATGACCACGGTTTAAAAAATATGTACTTTTAGCGTTTATACCAATCTTTGCATCAACGTTCACCGCGTTTCTTCCTTCTTCTTCTAGCAACACAGCTGCAACTATACAACTATACAACAAACTGCGGCTCTTCTTTTTCTGACACCCATTGAACTTAATTTGTTTTAACGCTTTTCGAACCAAACTTGTCGAAGGTGAGGATAAAACTGAATAAAAATCGGACGCAGCTGAGGCGAAAACTGAATGTATCCTACACACCTTCAGTTCAAATAAATGTACAAATTTTCACAGTTATTTACGACAGATAACTGCACAGATAAACGGAAGGTTTGTAGCCTCCTTTAGAGACACTCGCATGTTATATTTAAATTATTCTGTATGGTCATTCACTCTGTATATAAAAGACAAGTTACATAAACGATAAATGACGCATTATTGGAATTTATCGATTAAATGTTCACATCTCAATAACCAACAAAGTTGGTTTACATCTGGGACTTAGATATATTCGACATTGCATTAATTATGTTGATTATATGTTTTATTTCGCCGTACTACAACATAAATATTTAAACAAGCAATTGCCAGGAAATTAACAAACATAGAAAAATCAATAAAACACATGCGTTAGCTCGATAGTTTCACTAGAAATTATTGCATACGTTATTACGGTCACGTATTCTAATAAAAATATTTTTCAGCAATGCAAATGTGTCAAACTTTATTTACATATTTCTATGTAGCGGTAGCGACTCGTCCACCGAAGTATCTGTATACCATATTCTCTTAAACGATGCGATTTACTAAGGCGGTCATATAATATTATCTCGGAGGGATGTACACCTATAAATATGTATATGTATTAGAGAGTAGTGACAAACATGGGTAGAGATGTAAATATTTGATTTATACATTAAATATTAACAGCAGCATTGAAAAAACCAATATTTCCTGTTTCGTTCTTCGTATATTCTACTATTACTAAAGGTAACAAAATATATGTACATACATGTCTCAACAATATTACGTGTTTTTACAATGAGTGGTATATTTGTTACCTAATCTTAGTGTTATAGTATCTTAGTGTTATAGTAGTATAGTCGGATACACGTGTATAGAATGGCGATTGTACTACCTGTAGATCTACGAAGCGTTAAGGATATAAATTGTGCAAAATAATAAAATATAACTTACCTTGGTCAGATCTGTAGCTTGCGAAGCCGGGGGTTGTTATTTTTATCTGATGACGAGAAGGATGTGACACACAGTTATTTTCCTTAGAAGCGAGTGTGCGCCGAATTTTTATTATATAAGGAGTTGTCCAGTACTGTACCAATGGCTGGGTATAATTACAGATAAACTAAGATAAGAATTAATAATCTATCGCACCTCGGGTGATATCGAATATTTCCTGATAATACGAATTTCAAATATTTGTCTATTGTAACTATGTAGGTGAGTTTCAGTTGTGGTAGACGAACGCTTAATGCTGTTTTCTGTTGGGTTTATCAACAACTTGCGGTTAATCCAGTGCGGTACTGATAGCATTTATACGTTGATCTTTGACTGATATTTACATACTTACAGGAAAGAAGAAGGTATGAAATTATAACTTGATTGTAGTCCTTAACAGTTCTGAATAAGGATGTTATGGATTTATTTTGTTTTTAACATTATTTATTATGTATAGCAGTGGCGGCTATTCAGGTGAACTAGGTGAAGTGCCTCTTCACCAAAGAAATTGAGACTGAGATTTCTTTTTTTGTATTTTTGGGATATATAATCATGTCTTTAATATGTACACTCAAATAAATTTTGTTATGAAAAACCTATTATATTTTTTATGTCAAGCATAATATGCCGCTATGCTACTAACAATAAAACAGTGTGTACATTGGAACGTCTTTTAAATCTTCAATAGTCCATGCGCGTGTTATCTATAATATACATAACTCGCAGGTGCAGAGATGAAAATAAAGTGCCCTCAAATATGCACTGTTATAGCGGGTTGCCATGGTAACGTGACGTCACGCAATAGCCTACGTCCGATTATCCATCTTCTCCTTCTACCTGTGTCAAGAGTTTCCCGAGATTTTATAGGGTATCTGCACAGTAGACTTACATCTATTTAACGTACTGAAGTGCGGTCTGTTTTTGAATGTGAGCGATTTATTGAATTTGCGTTGCTTTCATCATTTTTAGACTTACTTTTTTGATTTTAATGTGTTGATTGACCAACTGAGTGATCGTATAATTAGTGATTTTTCAATTTTGTTAGTGACAATATTAAATAAATCAATAATTTACATTATTTATAATGAATCCAGTTAACGATATTATCTATAATTTGTTGGAAACACCGTTCTGTCGCTGGAAAGACGAAGATAAAAGAGACGTTTTACTGGAAGGAAGACCTACGACTGTCTTATCAATATTCGCCAAAAAAGAGATTAAGAAATCTGGTAAATCTTATAACGTAAATCTCAAATCTGCTTGGTTCACAAATTATAAATGGTTATGTAGCAGCCCAATGTTAAAAAACTATATTGCTGGTCCCGTTTACTATTTTCTAATAAACAATTGGTTTGGAACAGGAATGGATTTATCTACAAATCCATTCCTGTTCCAAAGTAGGAGCAGGAGCAGGAGAACGAGCTGTCTAATCAATTTTACCGCTTGTACTGATCTATTGGGAAAGAATGATTGATATAATTTTTTACTTCTACTGATAAATTTGTTGTAGTTCCAACCTTCTGCTACCAAATGTTTCTATCAATGTCATTAGAGTTACCATCAATCTTATCTTAAATCTGGAACTAAGAAATCGTGTAAGAAATCCAAGCACTGCTCGCTAGTTAATATGCTCTGAAGGAACTACCTAAATGTCTGACCATTTAATTATAAACACGAATTTTTAAGTTTTGAGTGTAAGCCGTCATTATTTAAAGTCCAATGTGAATTTTTTGGAAGTTAAGACGTATCCCTATTGTAAAATACAAAACTGATTGTTTTGCAACAAGCGTCAGTGTTATAAAAATAAACTTAAAGATTACATGTTCTTGCTTCTGCAGCTGCAAAAGTCCTTATAACGCCAATGTGATTAAAATCAGTCTCTTGTAGTAATACGTTCAATAGAGATCATGGAACCCTAGCGCTAGTAGTCTTTCCTGCGATTTGCATGACCACGAGTATTTTTTATTATTTCTAGTTTTAAAAATCGACTGCTGCAATGGCCACTGGCAGGGGTAGCACTATTCTATGTGCAACATGTAAATTTGAATGCCCGATTTAATTATGTATTAATTAGGTACTTTAATATGCGTATTTGAAAAATCTTAGAGAATCAGTTGCAATGGATCGTTTCACCAGTGCGCAATGTGCTATGTGTATCAGAAGCTTTTACGAGAACCGTCGTTCTCATAATACGTAGTTTCGCGCATGTATCCAGCGCACTACGACATTAATCAAGGCCCCTTAGCAAAATTAATCAAATCGTGGGTCGCTAAATCTGAAAGAGAATGCACTACCATTAATAAATGAAACAGGGTCGATCCAGAAGAGTAAGAAGTGCAGCAGTGACACGTACACCTCACCGTTCTGTACGAAAACATCCAGCTGTCTTAAATCTTTCGAAAACCACTGTCCACGACATCCTGGCAAAGGATTTGAAGTTTCCCCTTTATAAGATTCAACTGGTGCAAGCTTTGAAGGTTTGAAGCTTGAAAATTTTGATAACATCGTATTCACCGACGAGGCACATTTCTGTACGTAATATGATCATGGATATGGCCATGACATGGATGGTAATATCATAGATACGTAAATAAACAAGATTGCCGTTACCAGTTTATAAAAAAGCCTCGAGAGAAGCCCAAAATCCCTTACATTCGCCTAAATTAACGGCATAGGCGAAATCGAATGCATCTGAGACCCTTAGCCCTTTCTTTTATGAAAATGTAAACGGCGTTGTACTCATCGTTACTCCTCTTCGATATAAAGATATGTTAGAGAATTTCTTGGCACTAGAACTTCAAGATTCTGCTGTATTTAATGAGGATATATGGTTTCAGTAAGATGGAGCTACAGCCCATACTGGAAATTTATCACTGGAGTTATTTGAAACCTAAGGTGTACACTGTTGCTCCTATAACTTTATTATACTTCGAAATTGAACCAGAATCATGTCGGCTAGTTATAATAAATTTTAGGTCGCGACTTGAGGCGGTACAGCGGCGTGAAGGAAGACAACTTGATGATGTTACTTTTCATACATAACGTTCCCTACATTATAAATTTAAATAAAAAATGTCAATATTTCTTAATAACCGACTTTTATTGGCCCAAAAAAGAGGAAAACATTTCAGGATACCTCTTAAATTAAATTGAAACTGCAAGCCACAATCATTGATTTAGCACGATTTGCAATAGTTCCGATTCCCACTCATTGTTTAATTTTTTAAATCTTCTTCTTCTTCTTCCTTCTATAATAATACGTCTACGACCTGTTCCTTCTTCTATTTAGTCCTTATTTTGGATCTAAATTGTTACTCCATCTTTTCCGTGGTCGGCCTCTGCAGCATGTACCACTAGAGGATTTATCTCTTGCGATTTTTACCAATCTATCTTCTGTCATTCTGCTTATTGTTGGTTCCATTGTCTCTTGCATTGCAGGACCCATTGATTAATGTTGTCTATGTTGAATAATTGCCTGATGTTTTCACTTCTTTCCCTATCTAGTAACATATTTCGTGATATGCGTCGAAGTATTTTTATTTCTGTGGTCTCCAATAGTTGATCCGTTTTTGATGTTTCTGGCCTTGTCTCTGAGGTGTAAGTCATAATAGGTCTAATTGTGGTTTTGTAAATCCGAACCTTTGTTTTTTGTTGTAAATATTTGTTTCGCCAGATTACGCCGTTGAGACATCCCCCGACGTTATTTGCTTTAGCCACATGCCCTCTTACTTCGTCTTCAATATTGCCGTGACTAGTTATGTCGATTCCTAGATATTTGAATCTCATTTCCTGTTGTATTATTTGACCCTCTAATTCTAGTTTGCATCTGAGGGGTTCTTTCGGGGTTGTCATACATTTAGTTTTTCAGCTGAGATAATCATATTATACTTTTTTCTCGTAAGATTAATGGTATGTAATAATCTTTGGAGGTCGTCTTCATTTTCGGCACATATCACGGCGTCATCAGCAGAACAAAGAATTTTTTCCTTTTTCTTAGGAGATACCCAGATATTTACGTTATAGCAATGGCGTGAGCAACTATTAAGATGAATAGATAAGTCGCAATGGGCTAGTCAAGACCTGCGAGAATCACTATATAAATATTTACAGGAAAAACCTGTCGTTAAAATGTATTTTCACTCTTTGATATTTTCACATTTACGTTCAGAATCTGAAATTAATAATATTATGATTGTAATGAAGGTTACGCTGATTTATCTGCGATATTAGATACTATGGCGCATAATGACGAATTTTTATTATTATTACGTATTATTTACTTTTACTTACTATTAACATTTACAAAATACATATTTTTTTTCGGAAATTATGGACTCCGTGTTATAAGTTGTACCTATTTTGAGTTTTTTTTGCACTATAGGTGTACAAACAAGAGATTTTACTTAAATATATAATTAGTAGTCATATTTAAATAAATCTTATAAAAATATCACAGATGACAATTTATCCAACTGAATATACCGGATGCATAAAAAGAATGCCCCACCATATGACTTTAAATTTTATAAATACGATTCCTTGGGATCGGGGTTGAATGGAAGTTGTCTATAATTTGTGCATGTAAGATGTTATTTATCACTGAAACTCTTTGTTTTTTAAATAGACTATAAGGCTTGTCTGTGGTGAATATCGAGGTTTTAGCGGGCAGTGATTGTTTTTATTTTTCTCCGTAAAAATCTTGCGTCCTTTCATTAAAAAATCGTAACGTCTGTAAAAACAATGTTAGGGTGATTTAGTAAAGAGTAAAAGGGTGAATATTGAGGTTTTAGGAATCCTACTGCGGGTGTGGTGATTTCCTTTATTTCTCTGAAACAGTTTTGAAATAAGACAGAAACAAAATTTAGCTATTGCGCAAGATTGGGAACATTGTTCAGAAACATTGTGTACAATATGAACTGGGCTTAAGTAAATAAATATGTAACACACTGAAAACATGACCCGGCAACTTCAGCAGTAGATACATTACAGTGATATAAAATCAAAAGAAGAATATCACGAAAAGGAAGGATGAATATAAGTTACAAAATATAGGATTTCGATTTATTCAATTTACAATGTTCGAATAATGCCCAAGTGCTCCATTTTCAATGTTCCACGTGCACTTCACTCACTAAATTGTATCAGAATGAGGAGGTATGTTGCCAAAGAGCTGATTGCCTACAAAACAAAAAGGATTTGTTTTATCGATGTCTGTACAGAATTATTAAATTGGAGTATTTGTTTTTACTATAAGATATTTTTTGACTGAGACATTGATTGAAGGTAATCTGGATTCATTTTCATTAAATTATTTGGGATTACTGACTCATTTTGTGATAAAAACAAATAAAATTTTACTTCACTTTCTCAAGTAGATATCGAATACCGGAGTTCGGCCTCCCTCCATCATTCATCCCTTGGGGGGCACGTCCTTGAGATTCCTTTGTTGGAGGAGGTTGCAAGATCGAACGTTATCTCGAAATTCCTTTCTTATAATTCGTTCAAGTCTACATATTTTTCCTTAAAATTATACCGGTCGATTACGGTATTGTACGCAAACATTGTCATAATATATTGATTTAAAATCCATAATATTCATATACGTTGTCTTATAATGGACTGTTTGTGGTTAAAATAATTTACATGTATATTTTTTTCAATATATTTCTTTTCAAGATTGCCTATTGGATAACAATAATGCCAAGTAGATACGACACGTAGTGTTTACGCAATTTTAGATTTCTAATAAAGATAGTGAAATTATCTATTAATATACAGGGTGGTATTTTTAAATTTACACAGGGCTTGGGGCGTCGTACATACAGGGTGGTCTTTCTAAACTTAAAGTATAATTTAACTGATTAAATGCCTATATTTTATAATAGGTGTTTTGTATTTTATAATAGGTGTATAGGTGATGAGATTTCTTGCTGAGGGTGTGGTATTTTAAAATGTTTATGGTATTAGATTGAAATTAATATTAGTATTTTATGGATCAAGTATCTTTTGAAGAAAATGCTTGTCGATTGAATGAATCTGTTTGTTATTTGTCGAGAGTATTGGACTGGAAGTAATTTTGATGTCGCCGTTATGTCTTGGGGTTCTAGTCCCAAAACGAGACCGTTTGGTATGTCGCCCTGAGCACGAGTGTGGTTGTTTTCGCCTCTAAGTGTAACCGTTCCCTCCTCAGCATCATTAATTTGATTATTTAGGGGAAGGAAGTCTGTATTTAATATTTTGAATATAGATTAGCATAAAGTAAAAATGAGTGGGACTATTTACATATATATGCGCAATTTGATTTGTTTAAAAATGAATACCACTAAGTACTTTGATAAAAAAAAAAAACACGAGGATTTCCTTACATCTAATACCATCGTATATAATTTATTTATGTGTATAGTAAATAAAATGTTTATTATAGATTTATGTATTCTATCGGAAATTCGGACGCACATTAAGTCTGCGTTATAATATCCAAGTCAATTACCAATGTATAAGAACTTGAATGAGTCATAAGAAAAGAATGTCCAGATGATGTTCGATCTTATCGCAGCAAAAAAATATTAAGGACGTGCCTCCAAAGGACGAGGGCGGGGGGAGGTCGAGCTCTGGTATTCTATACCTACTTCCTTGTCATACTGACTGAGCGACGGTTTCCACGAATAATTTATCAGTTTTATCACTGAATATATCACAAATGGGATACAATCAAGAAAGGAGTCTATGGTTAATTCTTGAATACTTTTATATAAAGCTTTTTGCTTTATGCTTTATATAAATGTTTGCTATATAAAGTTTGCTTTATGCTTTATATCAAACATTTATATAAAGCATAAAGCAAACACTGGATATTAATATGATGGTGTTTTTACAATTCTCTACAGTTGGTGGAGTGCACGAGAATGTGTTCGATTAATATGTATTGGAATTCTACTTTTAATAATGTTTCACGATTTATGCGTCTCTGAGTTATTGTTCAGTCAACATATTTACATTGATAGTTATATTGCTAATGTGTTAATGTTTCGGTACTGTAACTCAAGTATAATGCCAAAATATGAAGTGATTCATTGGCAACATGTGGACGGTTATGATGGGCGAAGGCGCAGGGGTTACTATCTCATATACGTATCATGTCAGAGGGCGCACAATTTAATAGTTTACCATAAGTTAGGTATTGCAAATTTATCACAGATCACTGTTATGTCGAGATTAACAATTACTATCACTGTCACTGGAATTATTATCATCTGAAGTTATAATAATTAAATTGAACACAATATCAGCCATATTCGATCTTTATTTCACTTTCTATACATGCAAAATACCTTAAGCCATGTTTCTGCAGTTACAAGATTGATTGTCTTACTCAACAGGAATTTCGTGTCTCCCTATATAAAAGTGGTGTTATTTCGTTTAGAACTTCTATAATTTACGTCCAGATTAGTCTTATGTTATTTGACTTTTATATTTAAAATCTCCATATTTTTCGATTTCAATCAGTCTGTGATTTGTCATTTTTTCCATGCCAATGTTAGTAAATTTCCTGTTCGTCGACTGTTGGAAAGTGCATTATTTATTATTAAAACTGCATCAAGTTTTATATAAGGCACTGTACAGGCAAACATTGTAAAAACATCTCAGTGGTCATATCCTTATGACAATCTTCCACTCGTCGCCCTGTTGTTAACCACCGTCCTCTTCCAAATGGTTTTTTTAGTCCCCCCGGAAAAAAACCTTCTAAAAATTCCAGTCGTCTGCCCTGGATATTGCGATCTTGACATACTTTAATCAAAGTATGACTTTCGTTCTCTCATGTTTCATCCAGATCACATATTATTTTATCAGAATTACGAAATTCTCTTAGCCTTTCTAAATAATGTATTTGCTACAACACAATCCCATTTTCTTTTATGGAGGCATTCGAATAATGAAAAATCATTTTGGAAGTAGACTGTTCTTTATTTTAAAAATGAACTTCAACGTTCCTCAGTGTTGGAAGTTCATTTTTAAAATAAAAGACAATTATCGTATACGATATATTATTACTAATTTATACATTAGTTGCATACACTTTTATTAATGAGGTACTAATTCTGGCGGCATTACTTTCACATACATCCACGATTCTTCTCCGAATTTCTTCATATACGAGGGCTGATCGAAAAATACGGTGAACTAATTTTTATAGCAGAAACCGCTGATGCTACTCATACATCTATGTGAACTAATGTGTCTGATAGTCTGATCCTTTGAGATAGTTAGTGTTAAGTTTGAACAAGTTGTGACTTGTCAATTGGCTTCCAGAGTCGGAAGAGTGAGGACGTGTTTACCGTCTCTGTCGCACATGATGGATTTCGAACAACGCATTAATATTAGGTTTTGTTTTAAATTGGAAAAACATTTCCAAAGTATCTCATGAGATGTTAAAATCAGTGTATGGTAATAATATGGTGACTCTGAAGACTGTTTACAAGTGGTATAAGCGATTTAAAAGCGGTAATGAGTCGGTTGAAGACGATTTATGATCGAAACGTCCTTCGGTCTCAAAACCAGACGAAAACATTGCAAAAGTGGAAAAAATTATTCATTCAAACGGGCAATGGACTATTCGAGAGAACGATGTACGGAGAGACCAGAAAAATGGGCCAATGGCTTCCTTCTTCGTCGCGACAATGCGCTGTGCCACATCTCGCTTCTGATCCGGGATTTTTTGGCTGAAAAAGAAGATTCCTGTCTATCCACATCCGCCTTACTCAAAAAGAAATCGTTTTGACACCATTCTCGACATTGAGACGGCCACGATGGAGCAGCTGCACGCCCTTCCGAAAAAAGCCTTCCAAAAATTATTCCAATTATGGAAATAACATTGGAATAATTACATCGCTAGCCAAAGGATAGAACTTTGAAGGAGATTAGTTCAAATTTGAAATAAGCTTATTACTTTGTTCGTAATAAAATTATTCACTGTATTTTTGTATTTTCAATTCTTTAATGAATTATTAAATGGAAATCATTCACAATTGCATACGTAGACCTTCTACAGTTCGTAGTCAAGTAAAAGAAAAAACAGATTTTATAATTATTATAAGATTATTTTCGGGAAAAATGTGAACACTGATTTCTGATCTAAGATATAGTTCGTATATTAAGTATTATCAACTGAGGTAAGAACATAAACGTTATCTACCGAGCTGGAACGAGGCAGATAAATTGCATATCTTTGTTCTTATTTTTCAAATAGGTTAATGAAAGACAGAAGTCATCCGTAGGTTTATATTTTACCGACCAAGTTACCAATTGTACTACGTCTATAAAGCGGCACATAACATCTGTACACACAGAGTTATATAATCAGTTAGAGATACTTCAAATGCTGGATAGTGCTGGTGGACTGATATTACATATGAATCACTTCAGAATATTTTGGCACCGAACTATGTGTTCTCCATAATATGCACGAGTACGCCGCCTATATACATCACTTGGCCCGTCGTCGAACTACAATAACATCTCCATCTTCTGATGTCATTCTTGATTAATTTATGACAGTTCCCACAAGCCAACAAAAATTTCTTGCTAATACTCACAACAAGTCTCGGTTCATTTCAATGTTGAAAGAAAAATTTACCACTGAAAATATTTTTGTCAAACAAGCTGATAATGACGCTGATGTCCTGATAATTGATACAGCAATAGAACAATTCGACTCAACAAATACAACTATTGTTGTTGGTGAAGGTGTTGATTTATTGGTATTACTTACTGCTCGAACTCCAACCGAAAAAATTATTTATTTCTTAAAACCTGGGAAGGCTCAACAGCAATCGGAAATGTATTCATCCAAAAGTTTATCTGCTTTTTCAAAATGCCAAAATCACATACTATTTTTACACGCAATAACTGGTTGCGATACGACATCAGCAATTTTCAGGAGGGGTAAAACAACAGTTTTTAAACTGTTTGAAAAAAATATTTAGTTAATTGCTAAAATTTTTAAAGAGAGTAACTCTACTCCACAAGCTATAATCACTAACGGAATTCACTTCCTTCTTACTGTATATGGAGCTCCAAAAAAATGACCTGCTTATATAAGTTTCGATACTTATCTTTTGTAAAAAATACTTTTAACAATAAACGAGTACAATTAGTTTGTCTTCCCCCAACCTTTGCATCTGCTCATTAACATCTACTTCGGGTATATTATCAAGTTCAAGTGTGGCTTGGTAATCAACTGGACCCAGAAGACTGGGGTTGGAAGTTAATTGACAATACATTGGAACCAATCCAGACTTTACTCCCACCTGCACCGGAAAAACTCCTCAATACAATTTTTTGCAATTGCAAAAAGGGGTGTAGTGCTAAATGCGGCTGCAAAAAAGTTGGATTGTTTTGTTCATTGTCAAGGCCAGTTGTGTTCCAATGTTGAGTCGCCATCAGAAGAGGATTCTTATGATATCGGCGAGGAGACATCTGATGCATCGCTGTTAGAGCAATTTACAGGATTAAGAATAATTATTAAGATGTTAGAACAATTTATCCAACAGGAGGAAGAAGAAGAAGCAAGAGAAGAAGAAGACATTACACTTGAAGTTCCATTAGATAATTATCAATCAGACGAATAGTTTTCCCCAATTACTCAATTCACACCGCGTTCATCATTTCCAATAGTACAATTTTTTATTTAATACAATATTATTTAATTAAACAGGACTACAATAGATCGTGGAATAGACTTGCTGGGGAAACCCAAAAAAAAACGCGTTAAAAAAAACGCACCAAGTACACTACCTCACAGGTGGCGTGGAAACGTGTGCATATTATGGAGAATACAACTTCTTAATTTTTTGAATCGCTATATCTCAGAAATGGTGATTCTTAGAAAAAAAAGTGTAAGAACAATTTTTATAGATAATTGCATGGTCTACAATTTTTGTTTGATCTATTTTTATGATAAAACTTACCGTTTGGCTAAAAAATACAAAAAACCCATATTTGCGAACTTGAATAAATTTTTTTGCAGATGTGGGATCGATAGGAACTTTTCACATTTCATTTATAATGGTGTTCCAAACATTCATACCAATTTTCAGCTCTATGCGAATTTTTGTAAGCTAACCCCTATTTCTTGAGCTAAATTGACCGGGCTATTATGAAAAGTTTTAACTATGAAAGGACAGTTTTTATTTTTCCTTTACTAAAGATTCATGTATAAATTTAGGCCTTACCGTCAGTAAACTACTCTTGTTGATAACGAAGACGCCTGCGGCTGATACATTTGCATTTTGATGGCTTAGTTGTAACGCATAAATGTCGCCCTAAAAATAATGTATGAAGTGATTTGAAAAAGGAGATACAGAGTGAATGTTTAAGAATTTACATAAAGTACACGGGAAAAATACAACAATTAAATTAAAGATCTAAAATAAAAAAATATATACATATATTCAAAGCAAAGTTTGAAGGGAATTTTGTCGAAAATATAAAAATCTCAAAATTGGCCTAAATTACTAGAGAATCACTGAATTTAGAGAAAGTCTGAAGACGTCATTGAATTTGTCTTTTTTAAGTTGATACGAATTTTTTGGTTTTTTCTGGGAAAAATGCTTTCTTGCGGAAAGAAATCGATGGACTATAGCAAAGGAATTTTGTAGAAAATATGGATATATTTTATATAAGAAATAATATAAGAAATTTGTCTCAAAATCGACGCATATTACTAGAGAACTTCTAGATTTATAGGAAATGCTTAGATGCTTAAATTAATTTGTCTATCTTATTTAAGTTCATATGAATTATTTCGGATTTTTTTTCGCGAAAATACACTCTGTCTAAAAAAAGCAATGGACAAGGGAATTTTGTAGAAAATATGAAAGTCTTAAAATCGATGCAAATTACTAGAGAACGTAGATTACTAGAAAATATTCAAAGTGCAAACAAAATATCAATTGAAATATTGCCATATAATTAAGCAGGCAAATGGTGTTTTCCAAATTATCACTTAATTTTATTTTAATTTATTGTATATTACATATAAAGGGATATAAATAATATGACATTCGCTGATACGTGTTTTTTCCCATGTAAATTAACCCGCGATTAGAATCAACCTCACAAGAAGAAATTTATAATATCACTTATATGTTAATTAATTGATTGCTTTCTGCACGATCAGACATTTAGATAAGGTTTCAAAAATAAAATCCGCCACAGGTAAGATTTTACATCTGTCCCGGATGGGAACGAACGACAGACAGCTGTTTCGAACTTATTAGTTCTCATCAGTGCCGTACACGGTACGCCATTACAAATGCCAAATGGAATCCGTGGAGTATTCATCTACATCGATACGATCTATGTCAGTAACATATAAGTCGGGAATCGAGAAACAAGGGGACATATGCAGAATCCTACCCGTGGCGGGTTTTATTTTTGAAACCTTGTCTGAATGTTTGATCGTGCAGAAACACGAGAGAGGGGTCGAGGATCGCTTTTAGGTATAATTCAATGCCTGGCGGGACTTTAGCCCGAGGAGTAGTTGTTTCATGTAATAGCCTTGCTATTCGGGAATTACTTGATAACCGCTTGGCGGTTTGGTAGTTCCTTTCTCGATTCCCGACTTATATGTTACAAACGGTAGTGTAAATAAAAATGCGAGTACTTACATATTGCTCTAGATCAGGATAGATATTAATTAGTCTATGCAGTAACATCGGTGTTTTCTCATAGTTCTGTTTCACTTTTTCTCCAGCAGACGTTAACAGTATCAGACCGAAAATGTTTATAATGGCCCAATAATCGCAAGCTCTGGTATTAGCTTCGCTAACAGGCATGCCCTTCGAAAGGGCTATGAAGTCCAGCACGTACGTGTAACCTAACGATAATATTGTTCCAGAAGTTAGGCTGAAGTGCATCATGAACTCAAGACCGCAAGTTTTGTTTATCATATGTATTAGTTCGCATGTTTCATCGTGGAGCATGAATAGCTAAAAACAAAATTAAGCCTTGAAATTTTATACATGAAAATACACAAAGAGCTTGAACTTTATCATGGTTAATGATAGAGCTTCACATGAGCTATGACAGAAAATACCTAGTAACTTCAACTGATAATTTCCACTAAAGTTGGTTCATCTATTTTATTTCTACATCCAACTTTTTTGAGGTAAAAATGAAATCAAAAGCCCACTTGTGTCATAAAAATAAGGCTGTGAACTGCTATATACGTGGTTTCTTAAAATAAAACAATCCCTTGGATTTAATGTGTCATTCCGTAAGTACATATATCATAAAGAAGTACAAATTTTGATAAACTAGTGATTTTAATAAAATGACAAATTTTAGTTAAAAGAAAGGGCTAATTTCGAATCAGGTAAATTGGTTTCTTTGTATAAACCTTCTTTTCCTAGAGAAATTAATGAAAATAAATGCGTCTGGTTACAGCCTTTTCCGCGCTTCAGTGGTATGCATATTACCCTTATTTTTGTTCAATTGTAGTCTATGTTCGAACCGCTTTGCTTCATTTTTCACTACTATAAAATTTTACAACTCACCTTATCCAGTAAATTTATGTTTTCATTGGGAAGCGTCTTCAACAAGGGATAAGGTCGAATATTCTTCTTCCTTAACGCATAAACTTCCGCACAGGACAACTCAGGGTACGTATGCTCTTCCAAAGCTTCGTTAATAATCAGGAATCGATTAGCACATGAAGTAAACATGGCTACATAATTGCAAACGTATACCACACAGCTGATTCCTGGTGCGTACAGGCATATCCATAGACATATCGGACTCGGTCTGGGGGCTTGGAAAATATCTATTAGAAAGGTCATAGGCGACGCTAGTATCAGAACAGCTAGTGTTGTGAATAAGCAATCGTATGCTCTATATTCTTTTAACAATTTGAGATTTCTTAATTCGCCGAGCATTCCCAGAAGCGTTTTGTAGATGTGCAGTAAGTCGTTTCGGTAGTAAGTCACTCTAATATTTATTAGAACTAAGAAGACGGACAACCCGTATAGATGTAAGCAGTATCTTATTTGAGAGATGAAACTGTATCTGCAATAAAATAACACTATTACAACGACTTATCAAAAAACCTTCTATTTCCCTCAGTGTAAAACATTTTAATTCTAGAAAAATCGGAATTTACCATGTGTCTCATTTAAAATAAAGACACCTGGATATTTATTAATATTTTGAAATCCAGATTTGGCACAGTTGTTGTATTAGAAAAAGTTGTTCAGAAGTATGCCCCAAATGTCATTGCAAAATTCATTTAGATTTTTCAATATCTTCCACAAAGTCAACACATGGTTACAATTTTGGTTTTTAATATAATGGACTGGCATGGCAATGGAAAAATTGGAAATATTGAACACAAGTTTTGATTTAACAAAAACTACATTGTAAGAGAAAAGAAAACAAACAATTAACTTGGTAATTGAAATAAGTAGAAAACAACAGTTTAAAGTAATAACCAGTTTTTGATATAATTACTCATTACACAAATACACATTTTAATTAATTATCAGATGTAGCCTCTCTCAACTAATTCTCCTTCCATTCGAATATATTTCTCAATTCTTTTACGATTATGATTGACTACTCTTTTCAGCGCTGGATTGCTGAATTCGCAACAGGCTCGTCCTATTTTAACACAAAGTTCTTCTTAATTTTTGGGCATTGTAACTTATAAGATTCTTCACTGTTTCTCAGAAATATGGATCTAATGACGTAATATCGGGGGACCTAGGAGGCCGGAGTTCAAAAGGACTATTTCTTTCTATCTAGAAAATGTTCGTTCAATCACTGACGAATAATTTTGGAATTATGGCACCATCTAGCTGAAAAAACAACTGTCGCACATTAAGAGAAAGATTTTCAATTGCATCCCATAATTCCGTCTCGAAAAAGTTAACTAAACACTCATCATTTAACGAGTTATTCAAGAAAAACGGACCAATTATTCTGTCTCCTAAAATTAGACATCATACATTAACTTTTTCTGAATATTGCTCTTTACAATTAATAACTCAATGAGGATTTTCTGTAGTCCAGTATCTAAAGATTTGAGAAGATTAGTTAGTAGTCACATTAGTCCCATTAGTCGTAAATGTAGCCTCATCAGTAAGCAAAATTTGATGTAGAAAATTGCGGTCGTAAAAAATTTCCTGGGCCTAATAACAATATTTTAACCTTTTGGTTTCATCACTTTTCAAAGTACGTAGAAATTTTGGTTTATAAGGCTTGATTTTTTGATGACAAACATCTCCTAATTTTCTCTTTGTCGATATTCAGTAGAGACGTTAAATCTCTAGACTTAATCTTGGATTCTCTTGATTTGCTATTAAGAGTATGTTATCGTTAGGATGCGGATGGATTCGACGAGGGTGATCATTCTGAGATATTTTAATAACACCGCCGGTTTCATTGAAAAGACCATTATGGCGACTGCAGTTTCATGATTAATAGCAACTCTTAAAGGATGTCCTCGGTTAACTTCTGTGGCTATTTTTCTGCTACTACGATCCCTATGACGAAATAACATTATTGCGATTTTTTCTCTTAAATGCAGACGCATTTTACAATTGTAAACTACACTTTTATATAACTCAAAGTTTTCTCAGATCGACATTTAATTTAATCACAGTTTTTATTTTCGAGGCATCCTATTAAATTGAAAACCAAAATTGTAACCACGTGTGAACTTTGCGAAAAAATATTGAAATAACTAAAAATGCGAATGTCATAATGAAATTTGGTGTTGGTGGTAATTGGGAGGAGGAATTGTATCAGTTTGTTACTTAAATTTAAGTTGGTTGCCTCCAAAAAGTACTTCTTATATAATAGAACTATGTACAATTGTGCCAAAACTCAAATCTCGATTTCAAAAAATGTTGAAAATATCTGGGTGTCTTTATTTATTTAAAAAAATCAACATGGTATTTAAATAAATTAAACATTTTCATAATATACCGCGTACACTTCGTTGAGGGTTATAGATGTGCCGAGGACTGTATTCAATAACATTATTTATGCTATTATTTTTTGGCGGTCCAGTTAGTACTGCAGGCTACAATCTTGTCCAAACTTTTTAAACTGAAATTCTATAAATGATACACAAGTCAGTAAGGTTGTTGGGAATACTTTTGGTAGCTGAGGTAGAAACGGAAGCCTGGTCTCACAAAAAATTAAACTCATCAATATCTCATCAATAGGCATCCTCAATTTTTCCAAAATGGGAAGTTCAAGTAAGGATACAGAGAGAAAACATTAAGGAATCCATCCAATATACCAGAATTGTAAGTGCTATCGTATTATGTTGATCGAAAAATATTCAATTGTTTCGTAAAATATGAACTCAATAGTCTTCGTATTTCTGGACTATTATGATATGCATGTGAATGTGCCAATGAAATAACTCTTGGCTGCTATTCTCACATTTATGTAGCCATCTGTCTTACGTCAGGTATTTGTTAAAAATTTCTCGAGTTAGTTGATATCCTCAGTGGAATGTTCGTCGCTGTTATCGAATATCAATATTCGATAATATTCATGACGCTGACAACGATGCTATCATTCATCATATGATATGGAAATATGATAAATAAAGAAACAAAGGATGTATCCGAATGGTAAGAAGCAAAGTAATTCACTTAAATTAAGCACTGAATAATAAGAGGCAAGAGGACTCATCCAAATCAAAAATCACGCAATCTGTTTTGGCGTTTCTTCTACAGTCACTCTAACCCTTGTTTTACAGTTAACACCAGTGTTTGTAAATGTACATTGTACAATAATTTGTAGTTTTTAAAACCGAAGTTCTATAATATTAAATTTTGCCTCAATCTTTGCGGCGCCCCTGTGTTTAATCGATTTGAAACGTACACACAAGTTTGGTTTACCGAAACGGAGTTGGCCGGTGGGAATATTCCGGTTTTATACAATTCGGGTATTTACGTAGTCGCTGTAGTACGTTTTTAATGCGTGTACGTTTACTCGTGACATCGCATCATGTGTTATTATTTTGTTTTAAAAATACTTAGAAGTTGTAAAAATATACCAAATATATTTTGTTATTGTAACGAGTTTACTAGAAAGTTCTTTATTTCGAACACTTATTTACAACTCAACTATTTACAAGTCCAACTAACTAACTAACTTTCTTTCTACTTTAACTTTCTAAACTAATTTTCGCACTGTATTACACAATGTCACTTTCTTCGCACCATATCCCTCACTATCGCGGTCCACATTCAACTCCTGGCTGGATGACACAATTCTTATATAGGCAGTAGGACGTCTCTCCAGACGTTTCTAGATAAAGAACTTTGGCGAATCTTCTAGTATAGAACGCACTGGAAATCAACTCCACACGCTCCTGATGGTTTCGAATATTCTCGGCGTTCGGGATCGCTCGAGGCGTTCGTGACATAATAAACTTTACACCTGGTTCAAAAAATGTTATTTATGCAAATTTGGTTGATCCGCAAAAAAATCTTTTGCCCCCACTTTATATTTAATTAGGATTAATGAAGCAATATGTAAAATCTATACATAAAAATGGGAATTGTTTTAAGTACTTATGTGGAACATTTCCAGCCCACTCTGCTCAATAATAAATTAATGCAGGACCAACAGTTTGAAGAACCAATGATAGAAATTGAAAAAAAAATCTTGGATATGCTTTAAAAATGTAATAGGATTTTTTAAAGGAATTATAAACATCCGCAGTATGAGGAAATAGTCAACAAAATACTGGATAAGTTTAAGCAACTTGGTTGTAATATGACCATAAAAATTCATTTTTTGCATGATCATCTGGACTACTTTTCAGAAAATCGTGCTGCTGTTAGTGAGGAACAAGGTGAAAGGTACCCTTAAGACATAAAAGAGATGAAAAGGGGGTACCAGGGTTGATGGGATGTAGCAATGATGGCAAATTACTGCTGGATGCCGAAAAAAGAATATCCAACGAATGATTACACAACAAAAAGTACAAAACGATGCATTTTGTTAAAAAGGGAGAGATTTTCAAAGAAAATAAATTATAGATCAAAACTATTTGTATTGTTGCTTTTTACTTTGTTTCTTAATGTTAATTAAATATAATGTTTATTAGAATGGAATTTTTCCTTTAGTTTTTTTTTTATTATTCAGTTGATCAAAAACCTTACGTGAGGGGCAAAAACGGAAGGTAGATATGAAATCAGTGTAAATATCTCATTTATAGTCACTTATCAAACCCAAATCAATTTTGAAAATGTCAAAATTTGTAGGCCTGTGTAATTAGACAGACTTAAATGGCGTCTGTTTTAAATTCGAATTGGCCACTATAGGCACCATAGCACAATTTTAGATCTAAACCAAATGCTACAGACAGTGGCATTTGCAAATATGTTGAAATATTGTTTTACAGTTATACGAGGGGTGCTCAAATATAAACCTCCCTCAAATATGAGAAAAAGTTCCCTCACGTGTGGCACTAATTAATTTGTTAATATATTTTTTCTTTCTAAAAATGATTGTTTTTGCGCCTTTATTGTTACGGGGATGTTAACGTGTCCAGATTGCTCCGAACCGACACTTTAGACCAAGTCCGAGCGTATGACATTGTTCCGGATCAATACAGGGGACTCAGAAACCTTTTGTGAGGTGATTATTGGATAATTTGCCCTTAAAAGTCCACTTAGCCCAGTACAGCACTAGCCCGTCAAAGTTACTTGTTTTCTACTCTTCTAGTAACGATTTTATCGAATTTGTTTCAAAATTCACTGTCATTAGAGTATGGAACACAATAGGGACAATAACTGTGATAAAAAAAACAGGAAAGAATAAAAGTTGAAAGGAAAATAATGAGAATAATATTAAGCCCAATACGAATAGGAGATGGAGAGTGCAGAAAGAGAACCAATTTGAAAATAGAAGCAGAATTAAAACGAGAGAAGATAATAGGAATAATTAAGGAGTACCAAGATGATTGAGACATGTGTGGAGAGTGAACCGAGAATATGTGATAATGGACTTGGAATCAGTAAGGAAAAGACATAGATATAGGTCAAGATCAACTTAGATACAAGAAGTGAAATACTACCTGAATAAGATCGGAGTAAGAAATTCAAAGATTGAAGCTAGGGATCGGAAGAAATAGTACAAAATATGTAGGAAAATAAAAAAAAATTGTAGGGTATTGACCATTCCCAAGAAGTTAGATCTAGAAAGCTTTTATAAGCGGCGCTACACCACTTGGGGTGTTAAGCCAGTCATATATATATATATATATATATATATATATATATATATATATATATATATATATATACATACATATAAAGTATGGAATACCTGTCAGCTTAAATTTTAATAAAATATTATTTATTATTATATTATATTTTAATATATTTTACACAGAACTTAGGCCAAATCAAATTATTACCCTTTGTATCCGAATTTATCTTCCCTATGAGGTAAGCTGTAAACCGTCCAAACAAAAATACAAATGTAAAGCGCCGTGTAAGTAATATTCCACGCGATCATCTTTTTATTGGCTGGCGCCATATTTTTGGTGGATGTACCCATGCCAATTACTGTAGGTATAGTTGAGATGATTATTCTTGAAATATTCATTGTAGAATAGTGCACATATGAAAATAACGAAACGTTTGTAATGAAATAGTTGTCTATGGTATGCATTTAATATTGGTAAAGTTACTCAATTTACATTATTAGTATATAATAAAGAAATGTTTTCAATCCACACATTCCACTAAATTGATCATTAAATATATATTCCTTAATTGCGAGAATTCGTTTAATGAAAATAAACATGTAATTTCTACTATTACGAAAACCAATTCAATTTGTTTATACGACATCATCCAAATAATTAAATTATGTCTGAATGATATTTTAATATTTAAAACACTAAGAGCTTTTACAGTACTAAATTGTGACAATAATCTTACAATTGAATTTTCTGTTGTATTTAGAAAATATTACTTTTCCGCACTCACCTATACTAGCGAAAAAGTAATGTAATCGTGTAAAGAAAAATGTAAAAAAAATTTTTCACTTATTTTTCGTTTTTCGGCTTAAAAACAAAAAAAAAAGGTTTTTAAAAAATTTTGTCTGTGTGTGTGTCGTTGTCGTCGTTGTCGTTATCGTCGGTATAAAATTTTTTGTTAGCATGATAACTCAACTAAATCGTGTCGGATCGATCGGGTTTTGACTAATTCTGATCGGGGATGTCTCCCAGACGACACCTATTGATTTTGAGGTGGATAGGACACACTCCACCCAGTCCATGGGTCACGAGAAAACACGATGGTGGACTATTTAAGAATTTTTTTTGTTAATACGATAACTCTACTAAGTCGTGTCGGATCGATCGGGTTTTGACTGATTCTGATTGCGAACGTCTCCCAGACGACACCTATTGATTTTGAGGTGGATAGGATACACTCCACCCAGTCCGTGGGTCTATTTGAGAAATTTTTTTTGTTAACATGATAACTCAACTAAATCGTATAGGATCGATCGGGTTTTGACTAATTCTGATCGGGGACGTCTCCCAGACGACACCTATTGATATTGAGGCGTATAGGACACACTCCACCCTGTCCATGGGTTATGAGAAAACACGATGGGGGACTATTTGATAATTTTTTTTTGTTAATACGATAACTCTACTAAATCGTGTCGGATCGATCGGGTTTTGAGTGATTCTGATCGGGGACGTCTCCCAGACGACCCCCATTGATTTTGAGGTGGATATAACACACTCTCTACCATGTTTATGGGCCATGAGAAAGCACAATGGTGGACTATTTGAGAAACTTTTTTGTTAGCACGATCATTCAATTAAATCGTGTCGGATCGATCGGGTTTCGACTGATTCCGATTAGGGACGTCTACCAGACGACATCTACTGATTTTGAGGTGGATAGGACACACCCCTGTTCATGGGTCATGAGGAAGCACGCTGGTGGACTATTTGAAAAAAGTAAAACTGTCGCATAAGACACATATTCTGCCACTCAATTTAGAGATAGAGACGTTCTATGTGCGGAAAAGTCCGTTTTAAGGTTTTAAAACTGTTTGTTTTTTATATTGTTGCATGGTTAATTTTTCATTGTAATGGCTTCATATACTATGTATTTTTTGTATTCAAGCCCAAAAAATATTTTCAGTTTAAAAAACAAAATTTGCTGCCATTTTCTTAAAAATAGGATAAATACAACATTTGTAGAGCAGAGAGGACAATATTCGATTAAATAAGTGTATTATTTTAATAAATTGAATAAATAACACAGTCTGCTCATAGCAATAATAACCGTTTTTGATGTTTTATGTTTGTTTAATTAGTCCTCCATACTTTAATACATCCATTTTAAAATTATTCATTCCAAAAAAAAAAAAAAATTAAAGTTGTGATATTTTTCCGTCATTCACGAAAACAATAAGATTTTATAAGAAACTTGTATTGAAATAAAACAATAATAAATTCTTTAAGCGAAACTTAAGGTTTTCACGTCTACTATTAAAGTTAGCCAAAGGAAAGAATGTGATATTGCCTAGAATGGGAATTTATTTTGCAACCTGCTCTAGTTTAAAGCAAGTTATTTAGCCTTTGGGGTGCTGATCTAATATTGTTTGACAAATACCGTATGATCAAATTATTATCTGATGAATAACAATGAAAAATTCATAAACAGTACTACTATTTATAATAAAATGATAAAACTGTGAGAAAATAACAACAATAATAATATGCTCTTAAGTAATGCGTATACTCATTAGTCCTTAATATTATTTTAGCATGGATATCGATTTAGATTTAGATTTGGATGATGACAAAATCAAAAGTTTTCTGCAGAGCAAGTTGAGTGAAATAAAGGCGAAAAATTGTCAACTGGAACAACGTTTGCAAGAAAGGCAAACGTTTTCAAAGGATCTGGTAGAAAACTGTACTACTGAGTTAAAGGAAAGTGAGGTTCACGTAACCCCTGAAATATGGAACATTTTTAATGGTAAATACGTCATTGGCGCTATTGTCATCAATAAAACTGGCAGGTAAGATCAATAAACAAATATATTATTTAATTTTTGTATATTACTACACCCAGAGAACGATTTATTTATTGGTAATGGAATGCGATTATAACAAATAAATGTTGAAACAAATATAAGTTTATTTTAAACAAATACTTTTTCTTGTCATTTTTTTATCATTCGCTGTTGCAAAAGTCTTTTTAACTAATTGTAGTAACATTTTTATCACCATTTTAAATGTTAAATTAATTTTTTGCTACATGTACTAGTTTCCATGCAATTTAATGTTGAATATCGAGTATATCATATTAAGTTAATATATTAACCTATGGTGCACCACAACTCCTATAAGATCTGTCATTTATTTTATGCAGGGTATGCCCTTAGGAATGCGTCGTTTATTTATTAACATATATTTTATACTAACAGCCTTAAATCTGAAATAGTTTCGTTAAAAAAACCCTATTGGTACCCCATTTTTACTGAACACGGTCATCTGATGCGTAGTTCATCTTTAAGTAGGTCTCTGTGTGTTTGTGGACAAGTAGTTTGTAGTTACATGTTTGAAAGTGTATATGTGTAAAAACAAATAGTATAGACTGTCATCCGCAAGAATTTGTTATGAAGATCAAGAAAGCAGCGTAGCTATCTTTCTTGGCAGTTATACAAAACACCATTTGCAAAAAAAGAGGCTCTTAACTATGAAGTTCTGGTTACTGCAATGCTGTTGACTTTTCGAAATCTTGTTTGCAATATGGGTGTCAAGCTCCATTTCCTGTAAGTTACCTGGATTAGTTCCCAGAGAATCTTGGTGCTGATGACGAACAGATGGATCGTTTCCATCAAGACCTCTTGACAATGGTACTGCTGGAAAATCAAGTAAGATTGCTGTGAGAAGGTCTACAAGCGCAAAAGCTACAAGCGTACAAAAATTTTTGCCCGAATAGGGTATCTAAATTGTCATCTATCTATATAAGTTGTTACGAATCACCTACTATCTCTCTCATATATTGAAATGTTAAAATATGTATACGTTAATTTAAAGTAAAATTCGTTTGTACCTACCCATATTTAAATATATGTATTCTATTTTGTGCAACTGATTTCTTGCCATCATGTCGTTATGTGAGGCTTAAAATTTCATGAAAAAGAAAACGCCGAATTTTAAAAATCTAGAGCTTACAGAGCAAAACTACTTAGAGATTTGAACTTAGCGTCTTCAAATTAGATAAGAATAAATGGCTGCAATAGATGCAACATCTTTTTCCCACATTGTTGTCAAACCTTGATCAATGGAAATGCATATATTGGATAGGATTTATTATTACCAATAGTAAGAAACACATTTAGTATACGAAAGAAATGTTTACTTTGAAATACAGCTATTGGTTATGTTTTAACATAATAATTATTGTTATTTATTTATGCCCCTTTATTTTAAAGAAGTAATACCTACATACATTTGTCTATATGAAAAACAAGTGTCTTTAGGATATACTTAACGGTTTATGAGAGTTTAGCTATAGTTAAACTTTTCTTTAAAACTATATTTCCTTTCCTTAAATGATATTCCGGTATAAGTACTATAGAAATAAATAATAAATACCTGTTAACAGTCAAAAATTCCCTATTATATAAGCAAGTAAACTATATCATCACATTATTAAATTAATTCTGTATCAAACAGGATTTCTTAAACGTTTGCTTTCAAAGATTTGTTAACGAGAATAAATGGTGGAAGAAAAAAAAATAAGGGACCAGTTTTTCACGAACACCGAAAGGTTGTACGTTACTCCATAGTGCGTATAGCCAGCTAAATTGGCATCATTAGGAGATGATTAAAATTCATTTTTAAACTACCACTAATTTTTATTTAAACCTTAATTTTGCTCTGGTTCATATACTCTTTCGAATATTATTCCAGCTTCATGCACTATTTTCTGATACATTCACTCAATGTATTTATTTGTCTTCATCGTCAGTGAACAATAAAAGAATAATATGTTCTGATTTAATATACTACTTTTTTAATACCTAATCTCTTATAACTATTTCCTTTCATAGTTGTTGAACTATTGTTCACCAATGAGGTAAAAATTCAGTAAACTAATTCATTGATGTTGTTCTTTACCGTACCAAGCAAGACAACGGACTGTTAGGTATAGCTCTTTGTCTGTGTTTATGCTATTATCATATTCTGGTATCTTAATACTTTCAAGAGCATCCAACAGTCTATTATTGGGTTAACTTTAATTTACTAGAGTCTATTTTGTGACTGTTCTCGAAAGAATGTTGGACAGCTGAAGGTTTTTCTAATCTTCCTTACCTTAAGTAGATCATGTGCTCCTTAAACTTAGTTACAATTGCCTTTTTTGTCTACCAAATATATTTTTGGCTGAATTCTTGGCAAACGATTTCATAAATCCTGGAACTTTCATTATTTTCAATTTTATGTTTGGGATTGACTAAAAGATGTTGCGATTTATTTCCAAAAGAGTACACTAATGTCATTTACAAGTCTTTTAATACTCTCTTTAGTCCTGTGGTAAATTATGGTTCGTAAGAAATTGGCACAATTTTCCCGATCTTTGGAGTTCTCCAAAATTTTTCTGCAAAAAGCTATGCAATGAGACCTGCGAATTTATTTTAAAAAACCTTTATTTGTCTGCTCCTATAAGCAATAATTAACAATTCGAAATTACTAATAACATCCTATCAGATTAAGAGTCTATCCTAGGTGATTATCACAAACTTTTTACAATTGGAGTAATATTCAACGACGGAATTAATAGAGCAAAACGTATTCTGATATTGTTAGTACACCTTCGGTAATTTATTTTCTCGAAAGTCTTTCATAGTTATGGCTGCTAGAAGTGATGATGGATCCTTGTCGGGGATTCCCATTTCTATGTATTCTTGTATCGAATAATTGAAAAGTTCAAAGTCGTATCTGGAAAATAAAAATTTTGAGGTAACGTAAGGTATATGTAAGAAGTTGGTCAATAAAAATTATACAAATAACTCATTTTAAAATGAATGTTGTAGATCTTTATTGCATGCACTTTTGTTGAGTTAAGTAGCAAAATATGTTAAATATAGTGTTAAATAATATATACAGAGCTGGAAACTCCAAATCTTGAATGTATTGTACGTGGTAGAAAAGGAAAGAAACAGAAAAACTCATGTTCAAGAAGGAAACAGTTTTTGTCTACTTTGTTGGCACTAACGGATTTCGCTTATATGCTTTTGGAAAGCTAATTTTTTAACAATAGAGACCGAAATATGGCGCATATTATGTGAAAGTGTTGATTTAGTTTATCAAAAAATGCTCTAATAAGGCCTTGTTGTACTTACTTGATATTAGTGTTAATAAATATACCTGTATGTAAAGAGCATCCATGGAAAGAACATCCATAATGCTTCTTTGATTCGAAAAACATTAATATTTCACCTATAGAGATGTAAGTGAGTTATAATATGTACTATATGTACTATAACCCAGACTGACGTATGCAGCACTGGTCTGGTGGGAGAGAGCCTGTTTAAAGTCGGAAGCTAACCGACTTAATAAGCTAAGAGGATTGATTCTAAGAAGTATAACCGGAGGCCCAAGATCAACACCGATCGAGGCCATGGGAATACTGACGGGGATACCATCTCTTGATGTTACCCTGAGAACGGAAGCCGTAAAGGCAATACACAGGGTGGAAAACATAAATAGGAAGGTAAGGGACCTGAATAGAGTATCAAGAGAGCAAGTTAAGGAGGGACTCCTATGGATGCCTTTTGACAGTACGGGTGTCCACTTCCTGTTTGACAAGAAATATAAGATCACCCTCACCAATAAGACTGACTGGATGGGGGGTCGAGCTGGATTACCGCTCAATGAAGACATCTGGTACACGGATGGAGCCAAGAGTGGGAACAGAGCGGGTGCGGGGGTGTATATGCAACGCGATGGGATAGGTAAAACCTTTCCCCTGGGCAAATACAATCGCACTCCAGGCCGAGCTAGTTGCAATATGATGTTCTGGGGGCCGACCTAAATCGGACCCAGGAGAAGGTATGTATCTGCTCGGATAGCAGGGCGGCGTTGGCAGTCCTGAGTTCAGCAACGACAAACTCGAAGCTGCTCTATAATTGCTATGAAGCATTGAATCACCTGGCAGGGAAGGGACCGGTGGATCTATTATGGATACCTGGGCATAATGGTATTAAGGGAAATCTAATTGCAGATGACCTTGCCTAGGGACCAGAGAAATACTCTATGAACCAGAACCTGCAGTGGGAATAGGTCGGAATCTGATCAGAGACCGCATCAATGGCTGGGCAAGAGACCAGCACAATAAAAGATGGAGAGGAGTAACGGGTTGTCGAATAACCAAACTCTTATTCGAATAGTCAGAGATTGAGAAATGGGCCCAAGAATTCATTAAATTGAACAGGCACAAAGCCAGAACCATGGTGGGAATCATAACGGGCCACATAAGTAGCCTGAATGCATATAAGCACAAGCTGAGGCTGACTGACAGCCCGGCCTGTAGATACTGTAAGTAAGACGAGGAAACCTCGATTCATCTTCTTTACACCTGCCCCGCACTGGAGGAGAAGAGGTATCTTATATTAGGGACCCCTGTTATCCTAGAGGAGGCGAGGCTTAAGGCGGCGGACGTGCCTAAATTGCTACTTTTATGGGATAGCATTTTTGGATAATGACCCGGATAAGAGGGGATCGCCAAGGGACCACCCATGCGATCAGTGGCTGATCAGGCCCAAACCCACATAATATAATAATAATATAATATGTACCTTTTTTTTAAGTAATATCGCTCTTATAAAAATGTTGTATGGTTATATAATAACCATACATATAATCATATTTAATGACGTATTTGAATAATTATGTATTGTAACATCATTTTAATTCCATATTTTATCTTGTAAATATTCTACAAATTTGTATTTTATTGTTTGATTAATATAGGTAGTATATTTCAAATGACATAATGATATATATATATATCATTTTTAATGGTTATAATAACCATATGTAATCATATTTAATGATGTATTCGAATAATTATTTATTATAATATAGATTTAATTTTATACTTGTACTGTAAACGTGAATAAATCTATGCCTTGTTTGAATAATATGGTTATTATAATAATTTTTAATAGTCATAATAACCATAAATATAATAAATACATGATAACGTACTAACAGACATGTATCATAATAACATTATTTCATTTCCATACTTTGTCGTGTAAATATTCTAAAAATTTGCACCTTGTTTGAATAATGTAGTTATTACGAGGGTGAGACAAATGTAAACCGGAATTTTGTTTAAATAAATTTATAGTCACAGTAAGGACATTTTTGAATACATCTTATTTTTCTACATAATCTTCTCTTTTATCAACACATTTTTCCCAACGATTGGAAGTTTTTTAATGTTGTTATCGACAAATGAAGCTAGTCGTGCCTTTAATCAATTGCGCACAAATGCTTTCACGTCTTGGTCGTCATCAAAACGACGTCCTCCAAGTTCTTTTTCGAGTGGCCCAAACATGTGATTGTCACATGGTGACAAATCCGGGCTATAGCTCTATAGAGCGGATGTTTAAATGTAAGAATCCCAATGGATTCTTTCCAGTTTTTCTCGGGTCAAAGCAGCGGTATGTGGCCAAGTGTTGTCGTGAAGAAAAATCACACTTCGGATAGGCATATCTCGTCCTTTCCGCCGCAAAACCCAGTTTTGCTTCATCAAGGAGGTAGAAGTAGTAGGCGGCATTAACTGTACGCCGCTCATGAAGGAAATCAGTGAGTAGTACCCCTCTGCAATTCCAAAAAACAGTATCAATAACTTTGCCTGCGAAAAAGCGAGTTTTGGTTTTTCGAGGTGGGTTTTTTTCAGGGTATGCCAAATTGTTATACCAGTCATAGACTTGCATCTTTAAAAGGAGATTTTCGGCAAACTATGCAGTCAATCCACGCAAAATTCCAGCCGATCTTGCGGCCTCCCGTGTCAAGAATTTGATAATCAACGGACGTATAGTTTATTTCATCGCTATTTGCCAAATAAAAAATCTCAAAAACTTCCGGTGTCTTGTTTTTATGGCTAGGCTCAGGTAGACTCTTCCGTTTATCGGAAAGATAAGACAGTTTCTTATTTGACAAATAGCGATGAAATGAATAGTATGTATCTCTTGCTCAGACATGATACTATTGACAGTTAATCGGCGGCTGATTAACTGCAAGATCATCGGCCTTGGTAAACCGCGTCGATGGAGTCCCCTCCTCTTCACATCCCCACCTACCGAGCGTTAAAATAAAAATTCCGGTTTATATTTGATTCACCCTCGTATAATGTTTAATAGTTATAATAGCCATAAATATAATTCTATTTAATAACATATTCAAATAATGGTGTTTTGTAACATTGATTTAAGTCTATTCATAGTTCTGTGAATGATCTAGAAATTTACGTGTTTTTGATTATGGTTTTATAACCATTATTTACTAGTAATAATAACTATAAATATTACCATATTTAATGACGTAATGAAATAATTATGTACTGTAATATAGATTTAATTCCACACTTTGTCCTATAAATAGTATACTCGTATCTTGGACAAATAAAGATCTATTATTATTATTATTATTTCTAGAACTGAAATATTAACAATATGCGGCATGGCCATCTCTTTGACACTAACAAAGCCGATTTACCTGTAAATATGATAGAGCATCAATATCTGAGACCTGGTGAGCTGCGAATAGTATTTATCGACCTGATTGGCGGTAGTGCCTCTGCCAGCGTTCTGCCACTCGGGCTTGATGAGGTGCTCGAGATTGGCCTTTTTTATAAGATACATCTGATCTTCTTGAAGGGTCTCCGTATGAGCAATTATGGTGAAGTTGAACATGCACGGGGTGCAAAACTCCGCAATGGGCGTCCAGTGCATATCGAGTCTCTCCCCGTTTCGTACCGAATCTACGAGATACTCTACGAATTCTGGAAATGTGGGCCATCGTTGCGTGCTTAGGCCTCTCTGTTTCTGAAAAGAAATAAAATCCAGAGATTTGGGGATGCAAAAGTCGAAAATAAAATATTTCTTCCACGACATATACCTTTTCTCTAAGTAGTATTCTATAAGTTTAATATAAGTTATCTTGTATCATAAAAAAACTATTTCTACGATCGAAATATAGAAAAATATAGTCTCAGTAAGAACTATAGGATTTGAATTGTACACCATTTGCGTTTTGTCAAAGATAGGGCGTCAATATTCAACGACTGTCATCTACAAACCATACGACGTCAGCGTGCCGCGATTAACAATTCAACAACGAATAGTTTGTGTACAACTGTTTTATGAAAGTGAGCGATTATTTACAGTTACATTAAGAAAAATTCGCACAAAATTAGAACAATATGAAGCACCTACAGAGTTAACAGTTCGTAACAGAGTGTTATCGATAAGGCAACACCAATACGTCCTCGTCGTGGTCGGTCAGATAAAAATATTGCTGCAGTGAGAGAAAGTATGCGATAACACTTACAACCATAACTCTGACATAAATTGGATTGCTTTGATGTTATATCAAGGAAAAAGTAAGTCAGCCACTCATCCAGCAATATTCAATGACCTCAAAGCAAACACTTAACGTGTTTTTCGGGAAATAGAGCTAGTTTTATGTGTCTGTGTTATGGACAATTTTGCTAAATGAATGACATCATGCCATATCAACGATATTATTTTCCATTTGTAGCCATATCATCTGCATTTTATGTTGTAAAATAAAAAACCTCGGTTTTCGAATATTATTAGTTTTATTCACAAATTACATACTATAGCTTCAAATGAGACACCCAGGCATGTTGACGTCGTATGGTTTGTAGACGATAGTCGTTAAATATTATCTTTGACAGAACACAAATGGCGTGCAATTTAAATCTTACAGGTTCAACTGAAACGCCCTATAGTTACTTATTATTCAAGTGCGTAAGGTGATTGCATAGGGTTGTTGGCATGAATGTATTTTTTTTTTGACAAACGAATCTTACAACCAACCAAAATTTTATTTAAAAGGCATACAAATAAAAGGCAGTGACTCTTACAAGTCTCCTTTCGTACATTTAAATATAAAAATCTCCTGACAGAAACATATACAATACGTTATGATACGACACAGTAAGACCTTAAACATCATCAAATACATGGCACACGGTAACTGGGATGCAGATAGGAAGCCTCTCAATATTATATTAGCCATTACTACAAATTAAATTCGATTAGTTATAGTGTCAGTCAATTCGTGCAGCATACTCCAGTTCGGGATTCAGTACTAATTAAATTTAATCTCAATCACCATGCAGGTGATTAAATACATAGAAACACCCATTGTCACAAAACCAGCAATACGAATTTAAGAATTGGATAATGAATGAAGAAAATATTCACAACTACAAAGACGTTTACATTGCTAACATCTATACCATTCTAGTCAAGTATTACTAACAACCTATGTTTTCTCCCGGACGACTCAAAAATAAACAATGGCTGGCAGCTGCATTTTTAGTATTAGATTAAACCCATTCATGGCCATTATCGCATATAACGTCAGTCTACACATCAGAGTTGTATGCTGTCTGACACGCCCTTCTGATGCGAAGCTTCTTTCATTAAGTTCTCTATAGTGTTTATGTAGTTAATTTGCATAAGCTGCACTAGTAATGGAAATGAATAAACTTCATTGGTAATTCACCTTCGGGATAAATATTGCCTTTCTTTTGTGTCTTAGTCATATCATCATCGGTCATGTCGGAAATGAATTAGCTGACCAAGCTGCTCGTAAAAGAGCTACCAACAACATAGATGAAGTCCCAATTAGACTGTGAGGTATAAAGACAGCAATCAAAACAAAAGTAGAAGATGTATTGTGGATACAGTGAAGTAATACTAGTATCAAATTGAAATAAACAAAGGAATCGGTTACCAAATGGAAACACATTTTTAGCAGACAAGATGCAGCGGTGTGCAATAAGATGCAACAAGATACAACAAGATTACGATTAGCATATACCAAAATAACATCTTAGTATTTACCCAAAGGTTAGGATCAACCAGTATATGAAACTTATAGAAGCCTCCTTACTGTGAAATGTATCCTGGGAGAAGGTGAGAAATATATACACTTTTGTTGAACATAACAATTACGGTTGGAGATGAAATATATCAAGCAAATATCAAACTCCATGAAAATATATATCGATCTCCAAATAGACAGAAATCAACAACTTCTAGACATATGTAAAATAGCGTATGTATATATATATATATATATATATATATATATATATATATATATATATACCGGGTGTATCAAGAAAAACGCCCCAGTCTATAACTTTTTAATTATCGACGCTAGAAACGCCATTTTTTGGACTTCGGTGTTAAAGTATGTTTTTTACAAGCTCTGCATATAATATGTAACATGTCGCTTCCGGAAGTGACCGAAAGTTATATCAACGTTTTTATTTTAAATGGAACACCCTGTATATTTTTACGGTATTAGATGGCACACTTTATTCTGAATCCATTAATATAATATTATTTGTGCATTCTGTCAACGGTTAGTAAAATACAGACCTTTGTATATTGCATTACATTGTAGCACTAGGGAGCTGTGAGACATATCTTGAATAATGAATATCATTATAATACCACATTTTTTTTTAGAAGAATGTGTGTTAATAGTTTGAGAATGACGGTAAATAAAATAAGAATATCTAGGTATAAACAAAACTATTTAATGAAAAACAGCAGCAAAACCAACAAATCAATAACAAAAATATTTCAAGGAATCTAGAAAAAACAAATAAAACGTTTCATAAAGAAAACGAACGAATAATAATGTACCTGATAGTTCAAAATTTGTTAGTATTTATTAGTTTATCAATTTAAATATTGTTCAAATTGCCAACCTTCATTTTTAATGCATAACTGACACCTTCGTATTACCCCATTTACGGTATTTTGGACAAATTGAGGTGATATGTTGCCAACAGCCACTCTAATCCTTTGTTTTAGGTCTTCAAGGTTTTGCGGAATTGTTAGGTACACCAGATCCTTTAAATGGCCCCATAAAAAATCTAATGGGTTGAGATCAGGTGAACTAGCTGGCCATATTGTTGGGCCATTCGTTCCGATCCCGTTTTCTCCAAATTGCCCATTTAAATAGTTTACATTTATAAGGGCATTATGGCTAGGGGCCCCGTCTTGATGGAAAATCACATTGGCGTATTCATTGATAGGCAATTGTTCTAAATAATTCTCCAAATCGTTTCTTAAAAATTCATTATAAATAATAGCATTTAGATGTTCATTAAAAAAGTGAGACCCTATTATTTTATTGCCTTTCATCCCGCACCAAACATTTACACTGAAACGCTGCTGAAAATTTATAGTTCTAGTGTGTCTGGGATTCTCATCACTCCAGTAGTAATGAACATTCCTATTAAAAATACCATTGTTACAAAACGTACTTTCATCCGACCATAGTATGTTATTTAAAAATAAGTCATTTACCCTTTGCAGAAAAGTATTACAAAAATGAATTCTTTTAGGAGCATCAACTTCCTGTAGATGTTAAATTAAATTAGATTTGAAAGGCCGCATTTTATGCTTTCTTAATATTCTGTGCACCATTGAATGTGACATATTTAAATTATTTCCAATTTGCCGAGTTGAAGTTTGAGGATTTTCCTCAATTGCCAGTAAAACGTCCAACTGTTTCATTTCATTTGCTATTGTTGGATTTTCTTTTTTAATTTTCTTCAGTGATCTAGTTCTTCTAAATTTCTCATGTAAATGACTAAATTTTCTTCTAGATGGGACTTGTCTGTTAGGAAATTTTTCAACGTACCTTCTTAAGGCCTTACCACTATTTTTATTTGAAGCATAGTACACTTCCAACATATCTGATAGAACTATAATTTTTCATCATCCATTATTCCGAAAGATTTTTAAATTAATTCTATTCGTTTACTTTGTGACAATAAGCAGAAAGGTCAGTTTAAACAGAATTGTCAAACTAGCATCATTTGTAACTATTGTTTTAAAATTGTAGTCATAGGCCCTCTGAGACTATAGTATACTATATTTATTAGTTATTACCGCAGTATAGTACATAAAGCTATGTATTTTGCTAACCGTTGACAGTAACCACAAACAATATTATATCAATGGATTCAGAATAAAGTGTGCCATCTAATACTGTAAAAATATACAGGGTGTTCCATTTAAAATAAAAAAGTTGATATAACTTCCGGTCACTTCCGGAAGCGACATGTTACATATTATATGCAGAGCTTGTAAAAAACCTACTTTAACACCGAAGCCCAGAAAATGGCGTTTCTAGCATCAATAATTAAAAAGTTATAGGCTGGGGCGTTTTTCTTGATACACCCGGTATATATATATATATATATATATATATATATATATATATATATATATATATATATATATATATATATATATATATATATATATATATATATATATATATATATATATATATCTACAATTGTAGATAAATTTATGATTATAGTGTGGAACAGTAAGAAATGATAAGTAGTATACGTTGCATATAAAATATATAAATAAACAATGTCAAATAGTCGTATAAATGAAAAATTAATTGCAAAACAAGAATACAAACACGAGACAAACAAATACGATAATTTTTTTTTGAAATATTTTTCAGAATCTAAATTATGTTTAATAATGTAATTGTTAAAGCGCTTTATAATTGGAATCTCTGTGAATATTTTTAAAATTCTTTAAATCTCAGTAAACTACCTTATTAAGAGAAATTAATGAACGATCTTAAATAATCATGTAAAAAAGAATAGTCACTTAGAAAATAATATTCAATAATAATTATCTCTAAACATCTTAGGTTATCGTAATTTGTTTTGGTTGTTGAAAAGCTTTAGAAAATGCAAAGATTTTTTATGTTCAATGAATTGATCAGGAAATGAAAAATGGATAATGCCAAGCAGCATTGTAAAGGGAACAGTCCAAATATTTAAATATCGTCTAAAATCTAATAATATTATAATATTACGACTCAAAATGTTAAGAGAAATTTGCAAATATGCTTTTCTAAGATATTTGAAACAGTCTCATAAAATAAAGAATCTAGAAAGTAATATCTAGAAAATAATATTTATTTTCAATATCTCTAATATTATGGGTCACCATAATAAGCATTTTCAAGGGTATTTTTCACTGAAGATCTTTTGTTCCTAACAATTTAACCAAGAAATGTTAACGGACAATGTTTAATTTTAAATAATCCTATTAAGCAAAGTTAGAAACTAATGCAAAACAGCCTTTAATACAGGGAATATCTAGTTATCTGTTCAGAAAATTTAATATCTCTAACCATTCTTCTAACTTAGAAGAAATTGTCACTTAGAAAAGAATATTCAATTTAATACCTCTAACATTCTAGGCCACCGTAATTAAAATTTTTTGTGTAATTTTGAATATATTTTGTTTTCAATCATATAATCTTCAAGTTTAAATTCAATCAACAGAAATAATCAACAAACGATTTCACCCTGTTTAAAAAGATTGAACTATAATACATATGTATTTTGTATCTACTATAAAGTAATTACCCTCATCTTGTATCTATATTTAACGATGATATCGTTGCCTAATTTGCGGTGATGCGTGTGAGGCAGTGCGTACTGAAGTTTATCCCTGTATGCTGATAAAAGCCTCTCTAAAGGATGGCGAGCTATCAGAAAGGATATAGAGGATTCGAAAGCCTCCTTCAAGGCCTGTAGAGACGGGCGAGGGTAGCGTTGTCTTGCTAACGTCATAGGCACTAGTTTGCTTTTTTTTAGAAACCTTGGGCTGTACCTGAAAAGTAGGTTTAGACATTAAATTGATGTTGTAACGCTTCTTTCATGTCTCCTAACGCTTCACAGTGGTCAATTTTGCGAATGTGGGTGAATAAAAGTCCTTTAATATTGAATATTATTTAATATTAATTAGATTCTAATCATTTGTACCTATAATTAAATATATCATAAAACCAGGTACTTTCTTACGAGTAATAGAGGAATTGATATATTTATGGATGTTAAAGATCACTGTTAGTATTACAATAGTTTTCAGGCATAGTTATTTACTTCTTTATGGATAATATACCTAAAGGTATGTATTTTATGCTCTACCATGAGACTTATACGTTAATTTTGTAATAGGTAAAGTTATGTCGTGTTAAAATAACCCAACAAGTTATGAAAATGTTATTGCAAACGAATTATGAATACGAGCTTGTTTGCTTGATTTGTTGCTGATAATCTAGCTTCAAGTATGAGAGACTATCGACCCATATAGTTATTGCTCAGATCCAAAACAGCCCAATTAGTCAAAGACGAGACAAACTTAACACAAAGTCAAAAAATAAATATCAGAGCTATCTCCTATAGAACTACTCGTATTTTTGGAAGAAGGAAGCACTTGTAAAGCCAATACTATAATTTTCACCATGATAGATGGAAAAATATGCAACTCTATTTTCTACATTTTATCTCAGAAATGTTGCAGGTGTGAATGTTTACTGAAAGACATTAATTCTCACTCAATATTTATAGAAAGTTAATCTTGAAAGCTATCGATTTGATATATTTCCCCTACATGCAAGGATTTGGTATTTTGACTTGCTTGTTAAAAATTTTATATCCTTTGGAAATAAATAATGGCAGGCAAAGGGAGGTGATAATCTCACGATTCAAAAGTGAAAGGAAGAAATTCAAAATAAGTTTTTAACTCAAATTGGGCATAGAGTAGGTGTTATAAAACGGGGCAATAGGATAACTTGGAATGATGGAAACACTATTTATCGTTTCTTTGGAACAGCGGAATTGATGAACTTTGAATAGAATTATCTTTAGCGCCATTAACAACACTTTCACGTGGATATGAAATAATTTCTCAAGCTTCTGATAATTACGCTTTAAAACCTTTAGATAAATACGTGAATTATTATTCTTGGTATATGCCATCTATAGTTCAGAAACTAGTTTAGATAGTTATTCATCTGATATAATAAAACATGTATTTCTGTAAATTCGACAGTTATTTGAAGAGGTCCAAGAATCTAGACATAAAGAAATTAAAAAGGAAGTAAGTTGTAATGGAAGATGCCAGGAACCAGATTTTTATTATTTCAGATTGATTCCATTAATCAATAACTTTAGAAGAAAAGTAATAAAACCTTTAAAATCATTCTCAACTGAAATTCTTAAAATATTTAAACAACCTACTGCATTTATGAGTGATGACAGTTCTAATGATATTAGTTCTGGGAAGGATTGTTTATGTAATTCTGATTTTGTCATTAAAATTTAAAATACTGTCGGATATATCCCTTTTTCGCTGTTTATTGTTTACTTCATATTTTATGTAAAAGTATTATACGTTTTTACATACTTTTTTTACCGTAAAAGAATATATATTTTGATAAAACAATACTAGTAACTTTTAATAAAATAATTTTATTCATCTACATTCGCAAAATTGATTTCTGTGCGGTGATGAAATTGGAGGTATCGTACAAGACATACCCTGCCAGTATGTTGAAGTTATACATCCAAGAAGTGCTTGCAGCTTTGAATACGTTGCACCACACTAGGTGGTGCTTATTGTCCACTAAAAACTCCCAAGGATTAGGCCTGTGTAAGGTATCGTTTCCATATTTATCTAAACCAAAGACCCTGCACATTCTTTTCATGTGTTTCCTTCTTGTATCCAGTCGTTTCCCGATCAGAGTCATGTTGTGATTCAGGTTGAGTCCTGCCATGTTCTCTTTTTGGTTCAGCTATGTAGTAACAAACAAATAAAAATATTAAATATATTGCATTAAAAAACTTAAAATCTAAAAAGTAAGTAAAAATGGTCACTCAGTACTTCTTAAACATGGTATTATATACATGATATTTACGGTTCTGTAATTAAAAAAAAAATTAATTTAATTTTATTTATATTGTATTGTATTTTCTGAGCTTTCGGTCAATTGAATTGAAATGAGAAAGTTTTTAATCGACCGGTTTGGTTTTAATGACAATAATCAGAGAAACTATAATAGTAAACTATAGTAGTAAACTATAGTAGTAAACTATAGTAGTAAACTATAGTAAATTACTAAATAGTAATAATTAGTAAACTAAAATTACAATTTTTTGAATTAATGTATAAATTATGGTTACAATTCCTTTATTTGCTACATGGAACTTAATTATTTTTGTATGTCTAGTCTTCGAATCATTGAGTTGAAATATTATTAGTTATATTTACGAATGTACCTTTAAAATGAGGTTGTATAGTATTTAAATAATTTTGTAATAGCTAGTGTGAAAGATGAGAAATATAAGAAGCAGAGGTGTGTCAATTTTGAAAAAAATTGAATCGTAATGTACCTGGGAAACAAGACATAAAATATCATGGTTTGGATAATTTTTATTATGACAACAAAATAGCTGTGAACACTATATAAAATTTGCGTTATATTTTATAGTTTATTTCATTGCTATTTGCCAAATAAAAAATCCTAAACGGCTCTTATCTTATACCGTGGCTTGTCTTTATGGCTAGGCTCAGGTAGACTGTTCTGTTTATTGGCAAATAGCGATGAAATCAATAGAACTAATTCATGAGATATATCGAAAACATGAATTCGAAACATCCTACACTGTCTGAAATGTGGTGTAAAATTTAACACCAATTTCACACCAACTGAGGTACATATAGAGACACACCAGCGTGGTATGAAATGAACACCACTAAGGCCGTGATAGCATTTTACCAATCGTTGGTGTGAGTTTTCATACCACTAATGGAATAAAATCAACACGTCTGGTGTTGATTTTATTCCATGTTACCCAAAGGTTTACACCTAAAGGTGGTAGACCTTTAGGTGTAAACATTATTTCAATTCTATATCTTTTACTGTCCATATTGTATAATGAAGGACAATAAGACACCTTTGAAATATAATATACTTTATTAATTTTTCATTTTAATATACAAAATTAATTTCAATTATTCCACTAATGAAATTTTGGCGTATTATCGATCTTTTAAATATTATGATCCTATCCTAATGTGAATATTTTTCCTCGTTAATAAGTAATGGATGTGCCCCGTTGATATAGATAGACGCCTTTGGATATTTAGTGATAGTTCTTCTTATAATGAGGGTATTTAGTTCTGGCTGAAAAACAAAATTATAATTTAAACAGTGTTAATTATATCTTAAACAGTAATAACGGTGTATCCATCCACATCGAGAATGTACCCAATTATTAAATTCATTATTTAGTAATTGGGGACATTCCTGACAAGATTAATGTTTCATTATTAGTAAGGGACAATAAGAATGACATAAAATATCACTTAACTACCTACCCAATGAAATCCTATAGCGAATTTCTCAAAACTTAACATATTTTTCAGACATCCAATATTTATGAGTTTTAATAAACTTGGCCATGCCAATGACTATGTTCGCTTATTAAGATAGACAAACCATTTGGACATTAGTTGATTATTTGTGAATGGGTACATTGCATCAGGTTTTAACGATTGTTAATGATTCTTATTGGGATTTAGTTCTTCCTGAAAATAAAAATGTTATGATATTCTTGGTAAAATTTATATATTATTGTTATTAAGTAATAAATAAGCAGACAATAAATGAGAAACAATAGATAGAAAATATACATTTATATTACCTTGTTTACTTCATTGACGCAAAGCACAAATAGGTTAAGTACATATACATAATGTCTCTTCGGTGAAATCATTCAGCGACTCATACAATTCAACACATTATTCAGTTAACTTGGCAAAAAGATTTTAATAAACGTGGCCAATATAATTAATTTTTGTTTCTTGAGATACAAAACAGCATTTGGATATAAGTTTAGTAATCAGAAATTAGAAACAGCCACATTGCCTCACATTTGAACAGTGTTAATGTGAAAACTACATGGATGCTTACTCTAGAATAGTTACCACGAAGGTATTATAATCTACCCCACATGGAGTAAAGTGTATTACATTGTGCTGTATGTATATTAGTTTTATATATAAAATAATGGTGTATAATTTTACAAGTTACACTGGTGTAACAAGTTTTATACCAGAAATCGTCAAATTTTACACCATTTTCATGTAATTAAAGGTGGTAAAGTGTTACCATAGCAGATTTTTAACAGTGTACAGGGTGAGCGAAACTCGATCTCTCAGCTCTATTATAAGAAAAGGAAAATCTATAGAAAAAATTTGAAAAGAGGTTCTTAAATGGGATTGAGTAAGGTCCACTTTAAGCCGAATTTGCATATTTTTCCATATTTGGAAACTGAAGTAATGACGTCATTGAATTTTTTTTTCTCAGAAAGATACCTACATCTTGGCATATTTAAAAAGAGCAAATTTTTGTGAACAAGTTTTGTAAAGAAAAAAATTTTCCATCTTTTTCCGTTAAAAAATTATACGCAAATTTGTAAAAAAAAGTATTATCAAAAATTCGCAACCGTCACAATTTAAACAAGTAGCCTTTGGAACCAAATAACAAAGTGTCATTTGTCAAAAATTAAACATTATTAATTAGTATTATTCATTAATTTAACATTACAAAACACATAATATGTTTTACTATTACCACAGAATTAACAACTATTATTATTATTAACAACTATAATTATTAACAACTATTACCACAGAAAGAAACAAAGTATGTAGGCAATCACTACAATAAATTTTCAATGTGACCACCTCCTACTTCTAAACACTTATCCAATCTCCGCCTTACTTCTCTCACTGGAGCCTTACGAAACATATCTCTAGATAATTCATCGGTAGCATTTCTGATTTTTTCTTTTAAATGTTCCAAGTTACCAGATGGTTCTGTAAACTTTATTTTTCAAAGTTCCCCACAAGAAGAAGTCTAGTGGGGTCAAGTCCGGTGATTTAGGCGCCCACTGTATCGGTCCATTTATTTATCCAAAGTTTCATTTAAATATTGTTGGACACTTCTTGCTTTATGCGGTGGAGCTCCGTCATGCTGGAAACACATATTTGCTCGCAGCTGTAATGGCACATTTTCGAGAAGCACAGGAAGTTGTTCTTGAAGGAATTGCAAATATCGCTCACTATTTAAAATTTATTTGTAAAAATATGGACCAGTTAAATGCCCATTAATAATACCACACCAAACGTTAATTCCAAAGTGTCTTTGGTTTTCAATCGGATTGACAAAATGTGGAATTTCAGTAGACCACAAATGTTCATTTTTCTTATTGGGCTTACCGTTACTAACAAAACAGCTTTCGCCCGTCCACAACACATGCTGCAAAAACCGATTATCATTGATCTCTAAGTTTACTATCACTTGGGCAACATAATTAATTCTTCGTTGTTGATGTTGATCTGACAAGTGTTTTAAGTTATGAATTTTATAATCGTGATAACTATTTTTTTTCAAAATTTTTCGTACCGAATTATATTTTAAATTCAACTCACGATAGGCTTGCTAAATCGAGTCAGTGGCAACAGTATTGTCAGAATTGACCCATTTAACAATTTTTCTTCCCTTTCGAGAAGAAAATGTCTCGTTATTTGCACGCAAAATGCGTTCCAATCTTGCAAATATTTTTAAACTTGGAATAACACGTTCGGGGTATCTCTGGGCGTATAACTGAACTGCTCTTCTAGGGTTCTTTTGAGATTCCTCATAAAATAATAACATCGACTTCTTTGTTGTGCGTGAACATTCTTCAAAGTCGAATGACAACAAAGCAATATTTGTCAACCATTAGATTAATTATTGGCAGACGCGATCTTGCTATTTGTTTCCAAAGGCTACTTGTTTAAATCGTGACGATTGCGAATTTTTGATAATACTTTTTTTTTTACAAATTGCTTATAATTTTTTAACGGAAAAAACGAATTTTCTGTGAACATGAATGAACAAAATTTGTTCAGAAAAATTAGTTCATTTTAAATATGGCAAAATATAGGTATGTTTCTGGGAAAAAAATTCGATGACGTCATTACTTCAGTTTTCAAATATGGAAAGATATGTAAATTCAGCTTAAAATGGACCTTACTCAATCCCATTTAAGAACCTCTTTTCAGATTTTTTCTATCGTTTTTCCTCTTCTTATAATAGAGCTGAGACATCGAGTTTCGCTCACCCTGTACATATAGCGTACTCGTACTTACTTGATGCATGAATGACGATTGTCGTACTGGTCTCATGTAATGGTCGGTGGCGACTAATAACACCAGGATTACTGGTACTATGCACACCGCCGTGAAAAACAGAACGCATCTTCGAACTACCCTCCAACCGCTGACTTGTGTCTTTCGTCTTTTTCTCAGTCTCATGTTCTCAATCGATCACTGCTAACACCTCTTTGGAAGAGGCCAACGGTGCCATTTTTGTGCTGTTCTTCATTTTCTCCTATCTGTAATGAGAAATTATTTTCGTAGACCATTTTCAATAAGAGAAAGTCGACGTTTCAATTAACCATCGATAAAAACCAAACAAGGTATAATTCAATGCCTGATCGCTTCAAGGCAGTGACGGATTTACCAGCAGGCTGAGTAGGCTGGAGCCTAGGGCGGCAGATTTTAGGGGCGGCAAATTTGGGGCCAAAAATTTTTTTGTCTTACAGAAATCAACAAGATTCATATTTATATATCCAAATGTTATTAGGTATTCAAGTTCAATTCAACATGTAATATGTTTTACCACAGATAATTTTTTCTACAATTTGCGTAGTGGCGTTTGGTTGCAGTGTGGGAACGAGTGACATCACTTTTCCTCATCCGTTTTCATTTTTCTGTCGTCCAGCCAGGAGTTAGTTAAATCTGGACCGCGATAGTGAGTGATACGGTGCGAAGAAAGTGACATTGTGTAATATAGTGTGAAAGTTAGTTTATAAAGTTAAAGTAGAAAGAAAGTTAGTTAGTTAGTTAGTTGGACTTGTAAATAGTTGATTTGTAAATAAGTGTTCAAAATAAAGAACTTTCTAGTAAATTCGTTACAATATATTTTTTTTATTATGTAAGTAAACGCAATAAAAATTCATAGCAACAAAATACAAACAAGCGTTAAATTTGTTAGTTTTCCAATTAAATTTAGAGGCTCTTGTCCAGGACCCTTTTTTTAAAAATATTTAGCGCCTACTTATAACTTTCTATGGAAATAATATGTTTTGTCCAATCAGAATGGATAATTCAGGCGTTAAAAATTTTTAACGGCATAAGTTACAGAATTACCCCTATTAAGGCATACCTTACACCGCCTTATTAGTAGTACATGATTGAGCTTTTATTAACTCAGAAATATACTCAAAAACTATTTCTTGTACAATCTTAACTAAACCGTTGGGTTGTAAAAATAATTTAGGAACTGACACATCGATTTCCTAGTTCACAATCTATTAATTACGGGAAAAAGGTGGTGTAATTAGGGCGATAGTGCACAAAACATAAAGTTACAATTTCATTGACAACAAAAATTGTAATTAATATGATTGTGATTGTATCGAATGGCAAAGGTCGGTAGGAGCGGCAACATTTGGATAGCCTACTGGCGGCAAAAGTGTAAATCCGTCACTGCTTCAAGGTATAATTCAATGCCTGGCGGGGCTTTAGCTCGAGGAGTAGTTGTTTTCTAGAGCGATTACGTAATATCTTTGCTATTCGGGAACTACTTTGATAACCGCTTGGCGGTTTGGTGGTTCCTTTCTCGATTTTCGACTTATATGTTACTGACAGAGATCGTATCGAAAAAGATGTATACCCCATAGAGTTCATTCGGCATTTGTCCTGGATCGGCGTACCGTGTACGGCACTGATGAGAACTAATAAGTTCGAGACAGCTGTATGTCGTTCGGTTCCGATCCAGGACAGATGTCGAATCCTACCTGTGGAGGGTTTTATTTTTTGAAACCTTATCTGATCGTGCAAAAACACGAGAAAGGGGTCGAGGATCGCTTCAAGGTATAATTCAATGCCTGGCGGGGCTTTAGCCCGAGGAGTAGTTGTTTCCTAGAGCGATTGCGTAATAGCTTTGCTATTCGGGAACTACTTTGATAACCGCTTGGCGGTTTGGTGGTTCCTTTCTCGATTTCCGACTTATATGTTACTGAAAAACCAAACACACAAAAACAAAACTTGGAAAACAAAAATGTTTTTGCATTTATAACAGTACTTGTTCTTACTTAATTTGTAGGCGCTGAGTTAAAATCTGTAGGTAGTTTTTCTTTGTAAACTCTAGATTCTTTGTGATTCGGCATTTTCATTTTCGCAAAATCTCACTCTGTGCAATTGCATATTTTAACATTTGAACATAAATGCAATAGATAGTTGATTCGTGACAACTGATATGGATGAAAATTTTGATATTCGGGGAAAAATACGCTTATAGCTCTTGCACTTGTAGACCTTCTCAGGGCAATCCGCGAAACGCTCCCCCTGTCCGTCATATACAGAGCCAAAGATTTCATAGATCTAATCGAGGTGACTATACAGGAAATGGAGTAATATGAGTGTCAACCATATTGCAACTAAAATTTGGAAAAACCAGCAGCATTGTAGTAACCATAATTTATAAGTTAGGAGCCTTTTTGTTAACAAGGAAGTGTTGTATAAGTACCAGGGAATATGGCCACTCCACTTTCTCCTTGCCATCCATCTTCCTGACAAAGTCTTCATCACGAACAATACAATACGGGATACGTATGCGAAGTCCATTAAATATACCCGTTTTGATCTTCTCGAGAGTTAGAGCAGAGAAAGTAGAAACTATGTGGCGAAAACATTTATCTTCAGTATTCAGTGCACCGACCAAACTATTTCATTATACCAATTTTGAGATGTAGTGGAGGCAAAATAATCTTCTCTTGACGGACGATTGGGTCATTCACAATGTTTTGCATACCTACTTCGAGAGTTTCATGGTTGAGCTACCTTCTCTGGATCTAGTGTTTATCTCGAGTTCGACTGTCCTGTACCACATGCGGAAATAGCATGGAAACTTCGTTAAGCTTTTCTGTTGATTTAGAAGAAAGCTCATCATTTTCGAATCCACACAAATGATCTATCTCAAAATCTACACATATGATCTAGTTGTGTTCGTGATATGTGAATAAATCAATAATCATTTTATGTCATCATATTCTTCCCGTAAATGCACCGAATGACCAACTGAAATCACCCCATAAACATTATCATTATGAAATAGAACACCTTTGAGGCTTTGCTTAGGCCTGTCTAGAAACAATTGCCATTCTGCTGGATTGTACGACGTGACACCAAATTGCCTGAGAATACCTGATATAACGTCGTAATAAACAAACGAGTAAGTAAATCGCAATAATACTGCGCCGCTCGCGGTCCTCGCTCATATCGAAGACACCTCCGGAGTATGCTTCTAGATGCTTCGGATCAAAAAACAAAAGTTACCACGTTGTTCGCAAGGGTCGATTTTTTATATTGAGTTTGTTAAAATGCCGAAATTCGATACATTCGAATTGCGAAAAGCATTTCATACATCGACCTAAAAATTTCGTGACACACACACGAAATCAGCCGTTTAGTAAATAGATGTTTTGTCTTCTGAAAGAATCCAGAAAGCTCGCGTGCCGTTTTTCCCGTTGATCTCTGAGCGTGGGAACATTAATTGGCCGCCCCGAAGTGCCGATTTAACGCCGATTAATTGCGAGAATTGAACCAGCATTATGTTGGCGAGTTATTGCAAATTTTAGGTGGCGTCTTGAGGAGGTACAGAGGCGCGGAGGAAGGCACCTTTACGTTATTTTTCATACATTGTAAATTTAAATAAAACATAGTGAATGTCTCTTTTATTAACCGAGTTCTATTCATTCAAAAAGAGCGAGTCAATGACGTGACACGTTTCAGGGTGCTGTAAGATAGTAGTTGTTTTTTTTTTTCAGTAATTTATTTTATACGTTGGCGTTGGTGAGTTCAGTGAATCAGTGGCAGGCGAATATCGCGTTTTTACCTTTGAGGTATTTTTCAAGAATGAGTCCGCAGCCACAGTTCAGAGCTTATTTAAACGTCGCGACGTCTAAACACGACGCGTTGTTTTAATATAAATCGTCACGACACTATTCGTTGTCGAAATACAATAACAAAAAGTGGATATCACGATTTAGAGAACCTGCATCAGCACTGACGCCAAAATCACCCGAAAGATCTGTAATAGTTCCGAAAACTTTATAAATGCTGAGAGAATACGTTTTATAGAGTCCTAAGCGCTTTCCTTTTAGTCACAGCTACGTTGAACATGTCAAATACAAAGTCGACGCCACATTTCATACAAATATTTACAATGTCACCCGTATATAATCCAAATGGGTATAAATTAAGTGATGAAGACTTTGTTTCCTGACAATTGTTTTTGTCGTTAATTTATTGCATTGTTGCATGGTTCTGACATGATACTATTATTTGTAGTATGCGAGAAGGCAAAAATGATACGGATAAAAGAGAGACAGAGCATTAATAACTAATTACCGGCCCATTGTTATACTAAGTTCTAGAAATGTTGGTATATGAACAAATTTATTCACATGTAAACATTTTAATCACTAAATACTAACATGGATTTTATAAAGGGCGATCTTCTAGTTACTAATTTATTGTGCTTAACTGAATATTTGTCAGGTTGTGATGGTAAACAAACTGATGTAATCTACACATACTTTTCGAAAGTATTTGACAGATTAGACCACAATATGTAATGTACAAATATTAAATACTTTCGGATCTTCTACCAACTTAATAAATTATTATTTCTCCTCTTATCTTGAAAATAGAACGCAATATGTATTATACGGTATCTTACCAACATCGGGTGTTCTATAGGGGCCTAATTTAGGATCGCTCTTATTTAATATCATTATTAATAATATACTACTGACATTACAGTAAATTATATTTTATATGCAAATGATTTAAAATTATTTTGCAATGTTTCATGTTTTGAAGACTATACAATAAAACCTGATTAAGGTCCATTCTTGGTGCATAAATAATAAATTGTATAATATCAGCAAATGTAATGTTTTGTCCATAATAATCAAATAGAGTACGGTAGTATACAATCATAAAATGACTTGAAAACAATATACCTTCTAGACCAGAAACATTAATTGACTTAGGTGTGATGTTTGATAAACACGATGATGGTTATTTATTGACGTTCATATGTCAATATCCTTAATATCCTTATCTATCCTTAATATTCTTATATATCTGTAATATCCTTATTGTAAACAAAATAAACGGGGCATACCCTCCTTTTGGCTTTTCCGAGCTTGAACTTTTATCACGATTCTTATTAGAATCGTTGCAAGATGATCGTAAAGCAGTCTGTTTAATCTTCCTTTATGGATTGATTCATAATAATATTGACTGCAGTGACATGATTAGTATGTTATCATTCTATGTCCGCAGAATAGCATCGCGATAAACTCATTTGTTTTGTTTCAATTACCTACACCTAGGACAAATGTAAAAAAATCTTCACTTTATATTATTTATTCGATTTATAACAAATTTCATGATCGCATAAATATTTTCAACTACAGTTTTGCTTCCATCAAATCGTCTTTTTAATTCTCATATTCTTTTCTATTAAGTGTATAAGTAAAATGTATATTTATGTGTATGTATATACATATATTTATATTTTTTCCTATTTTATAATTAAGGCTTAGGACCTGTAGAATAGCGCAATAAATAAATAAATTAAAAAAAATAGTTTAAAATGTCTTAACTCTAAAACAGACTTAGTTGTATATAAATACATTTCAAAATTTTCATGAGAGAGAATACACAAAGTTAACAGAAGATTGAAATGAGTAACTCTTTCAAATGAATAGCAGAAAAATTAGAGAGGGAACTGTTATGTCAAGAAGGCGGAGGGGAAGGAATAAAACTCTGCTCAATCTTAATCTTAATCTTAAAAATTGATACAATGCAGAGTTTTAAAAATTCATGTATACAGTACTTTGTCGATTTATTTACATACATAGATTTAGATTTACTTTATGAAACGTTATTAGAATTATTTTCTTTTTAGAACAAATTCATAAAAATAGCCCACAACATAATGCAATGATGTTCTGTCTTGTAGATGTCACATTATAATGTGGCTATTTTAACGAATTTCCTCTAAAAAGGTGTATTAGGAAAAGAGTTATAATTGAATACCTAGAGCAAGGATTATATAATAAGGGAAGAATTAGGCAAATTTCACCGGTAATACTAAATAAAATGTAAAACCTGAATTTTATGCTCAATTGACATTTCATCAGGAAAAACGTGGTGCGCATTCAACAAAACGTTTTATTTAACGTGTCATTTAAAGTGTATGTCTTTTAAGCCTACCTTATTTTCATACATTGCACTTTGATATTAAAAAAGGACTTAAGGGGTCTTTGGACGAAGAAAAACTAAGAAGATTATTATTGAAGTATGGACCAATAAAAACTAAAATTGGTTTGCTTCAGGATTTTTTTCAGACATTGTGCATATTTAAGTTACAGTTTGTTACTACAGATTTGATTTTACATATTCGTACATTCTGGATAAATAAGTCTGGTCTTGGTTTTTTAGTTTAATTATTATCGTTAATTTTTCGGTTGAGTGTCCTATGGATGAGTTCGGATAATTTTTCTTCAATAAAACGTATTGTTTTCTAAGAACAGTTAAAAAATAAACTTAAATTTAAAGTATATGCTTGAATCTAGTTAAGAACAAGCCTACCTGTGTTTACTTTATTTAGATTTAAATTTCACTGCTCTAAGCCGGATGCATCTCTCCTACAACCGATGATCTACATATATTTTCAGTTTTTGACAAACGAAATCCCTTCACTATCACAAATACATCAACACCACATCACGAAAACTGACGTTTCTGCACCCGCTCCGTTTATTACATACATCTCGGGTTATGCAAGCAGAATGTTTTCGGCCGAAATATAATGCGATGAATGAATAGAGAAGGATGGGGAAATTTTCATTGAGGGGGCTGCTCACTGCAGTGCAGCGCGGACGAAGTGGGTCGATTTTTCAGTAGTACAGGCGCGCTCCTGCGCCATCCGCCTTAGGCCAGGTGGTGTGCCTGCGAAAATTGATACTATTTGCGATCGGATTTTTGTTTGGGTGTCTGGAAATTGTGACTCGCTTTCAAATTAGCTTAGAAATGGAATAGTTGGCCTTAGCAAAAATCTGGACAACAGCTTTCTACATTAATATATTTTCAGGAAAAACGACGATTCTTTCTTCGGATTTACTTTTTTCGTTGAATTTTGTTAAACACCATTTATGGCATTCAGAAGAAAATAACGAAATGGATATGAATTTCAGATTTTTCTATCAGAGTCCTGGTTGGAGGCGGTGTTGCTCTGCAAGGGCGACAAGGTAATTATTGGAGCACCGAGTACAATACCTATGTGCACAATAATCCTATAATAATAATACATTATCACGGGAATAATATACCATATCCAATTTTTGTATTCGTATTCGAAGGACAAAATATTTGTTAAACGACGCTGCGAGCTGTGAATAAATACAGGGTGCTCAATATGTATGAAATGATGTTTGTGATTTTTAAAAAACGCCCTGTATAAAAAATTGTTCAGATAAAAGTGTTTTACTTTTTCGCATTCAACTATACTAGCGGAAAAGTAATGTAATCGTGTAAAGAAAAATGGAAAGCAACATTTTTTTTCGTTTATTTTTCGTTTTTCGGCCTAAAAACAAAAGAAAAATTTAAAATTTTTTTTCTGTGTCGTCGTTGTCGTCGGCATTTATTCTTGTTAGCGCGATAACTCAACTAAATCGAGTCGAATCGATCGAGATTTGACTGATTTTGATCGGGGACATCTCCCAGATGACACCTATTGATTTTGAGATGGATAGGATACACCCCACCCTGTCCATGGGTCATGAGAAAGCACGATGGATAGGCTATTTGAGAATTTTTTTTGTTAGCACGATAACTCAACGAAATCGTGTCAGATCGATCGGATTTTGACTGATTCTGATCGGGGACGTCCCCCAGATGATACCTATCGATTTTGAGGTGGATAGGATACACCCCACCCTGTCCATGGGTCATGATAAAACACGACGGTGGACTATTTGACAATTGTTTTTGTTAACACGATAACTCAACGAAATCGCGTCGGATCGATCGGGTTTTGACTGATTCTGATCGGGGACGTCTCCCAGATGACACCTATTGATTTTGAGGTGGATAGGACATACCCCACCCTGTCCATGAGTCATGAGAAAACACGATGGTGGACAATTTGAGAAAATTTTTTTGTTAGCTCGATAACTCAACTAAATCGTGTCGGATCGATCGGGTTTCGACTGATTCTGATTAGGGACGTCTACTAGACGACATCTATTGATTTTGAGGTGGATAGGACACACCCCACCCCGTCCATGGGTCATGAGATGGCACGATGGTGGACTATTTGAAAAAAAGTTTGCCCATTTTGCATTGAACGAAAAAAACATATATTCGTTCTGTATCATATACGAATGAATGAGAAAAAAATAATTTCGTTCGATCACAAACGTATTGACACGGCACTGAAGCAGTCGCCAATGAAAAAAGTAAAACTGTCGCATAAAACACATATTCTGCATTTATGTGTTAGTTTATTTTTTTTCGGCCACTCAATCTCGAAGTAGAGATATTCAACGTGCGGAAAGGTCCGTTTAAAACTGTTTTTTAGTTAAGTCTTTTGCTCCTTTTGGTAACATTGAGTTTGTTTCGGAGCCAGTAATTTCGTTACCATGTCAACCAATTTTGTTTTTTTAAGTGGCACCATACTATATTTGCTGTTCTTTCTGCTTGGAATTGCTCTTCTTTTGTATACGTACGGTAAACCAAATATTTCAGTAGAAATGCAAAAATCACAAGATAACATAAAATTTTTACCCATTTGCATGTAACGTTAACTTGTCAATGTGACATAAGTCATACAAGATTTTCAAAATGTACCTTATCAGCAAATTAAAAATTGTGTGTGTAATAACTAATTTCTCTTTACCGAAAAAAGTACAAAATAGTACATTAGAAGATTAGTTAATATCGGAAATTGTTAATTTAAGGCAACACATTCTCGAAATGTTCCCCATTCACAGGGAGACAATGGCCCAGTCTATCGTAAAAACTAGTAAGTGCATTTCTAATCCATTCTGAAGAAATTAACGCAACTTCATCTCCTATGCGTTGTTCTAATTGGGCAAGATATTGTGGATGATTTTTATAAACCTTCGATTTGAAGGATAGTAGTATAGCAAAGCGGGTACCAGGCCACCCTCGGATCTGTCCGCGGACATTTGATGCGGATGGCATGTGGTCATTGTTGATCTGAAGAACTCTTGGCGCAGGTATAAAACAGGTCTGTACAGGTATAAAACAGGTGTGTATCGGTTTAAAACAGGTATGGTAACCTGTTTAATGACATGTTTTTTTCCTAATACCACCATACCTGTTAAGGAATACGCAACATTCAAATAACCCCATATCGCTGAATGAAAAATTAAAACCTATTCAAAAATTATTTGAAATTTCAAATGAGGTACTCTACAAATCCTCATTCGGTATATAATTTCAAAAGGGTTTTTAACTGATTAATAATTGTAACAAAGAAACATAATTAATTTTTACTTTAACTAGAATGAGATACGCTTTAACCTTTAACCAACTATTGAATTCTTGAAAATTAATCATTTTTTGTATCGGTGGAACTTTTAATCACCAATGCTTACCACTTGTGTAATTAAAACTGATTTAATTATCAAGTAAGTTAATACTTCCGTAAAATATTATTTATTATTGATTGTAGTAAATTAGAACCACTGTTGTTACTCCTACTAAATGTAATATAAGATATAGGAAAATATCATGCAATATTATAAATAATATATCTGTATAATATATATATATATATATATATATATATATATATATATATATATATATATATATATATATATATATATATATATATATATATATATATATATACCTCGCTCATATCGAAGGCACCTCCGGAACATGCCTCTAGAGGCTTCGGATCAAAAAACAAAAGTTACCACGTCGTTCGCAATGGGCGATTTACTATATTGATTTTGTCACAATGCCGAAGTTCGAACGAAAGGCGTTTCGTACATCGACCTAAAAATTTCGTGACGCACGCACGAAACAGCCGTTTTGTAAATAGAGATTTCAAAATTAGAATTATCTGGATTCAGCAGTAATCTTATTCACTTAGTAAAATCATATTTATCTAGACGTACATTATTTGTTTCATATAATGGCTTTAAATCCGAGAACTTCTTAGTGTCCCCTGGAGTACCTCAAGGCTCTAATTTGGGACCATTATTCTTTATTTTATTTATTAACGATTTATCTCTAATGCTCATGGTACGTTATCTTCTTTTGTCGATAACTTAAATTTATTTTTAAATATAACCTGCCTAGATGGTCAATTGCTGTTTCTTTGTAGAACACGATTTTTTCCATTTCTCGTTCTTTCTGCCTCACGTTAGCAGTCCATGCAATATTTGTAATTGCCAGCTCCGTATAAATAACATTTTCCGTTTGTTTAATTACTCCCGTATGTAAATTATCAAAGTATAACGTTTTTAATTAAGCCACTTAAGGCGACAAATTCAGAATATACACAAATGAACGCATATATCTATTTGAACCAATTAACTCAATGTTACAATAAACAGTTTCGTTTTAGATCCACGGTAATATTAGCAATGATACACATCCTGCCGAAGCAAAATGCAGGTTAATCGTCTGGACTATTCTTATTCTGTATTTTTGATGCTGGAAAATTTATAGCCATACGCCTGTATACATAGATCGGTTCAATTACTAGAAACGGCGATATGGGGCGTTTTAATTGCTCCTGTTTTTAGTGTCGTAATATTGCTAATTGATATACATATTTTCATTGTCGTCTCGCAGTGTTTTGTTGGAATTAAATAGATCTGTTTGTCTGATAAAGTTTAATTATTTATTCCATGGAGGACATAATAAAGGGTGGTCCAACCATAATGCACGATATTAATTGTGAGTCACACCTTAACGTCAAGTTTTTTGCCCAACTTAATTTGACATTTCTTCGTTTCAGTGTTTGACAAATTCAACCATGGAGAGGTACACAATTGAGCAGCGCGTTAAGATTGTTGAAGCCTTTTACGAAAATGGACGTTCAAATCAAAATGCATTTCGTACACTTGTCCACATACATGTGTCCACAATCGGGAGAATTGTGCGCAAATTTCAGCAAACCGGGTCTGTAGGAAATGTGAAAACACCTGTGCATGCTCGCCCAGTTCGTTCTGCGAAAACATTGCTGTTGTTCGCGATAGTGTAGCAGAAGAGCCGTCAACCTCGACTCGTCGTCGTGCCCAATAATTGAATATCTCACGAACATCACTGATGCGAATTTTCAATAAAGATTTGAATTTACACGCTTACAAGGTTCAATTGACTCAAGAGCTGAAGCCTACTGACCATTTCAAGCGTCGTCAATACGCCGAATGGTTGGTTGAACAGACAGAAGTGAATGGTGACTTTACAAAGAAAATTATCTTCTGCGACGAGGCACACTTTCACCTCAGTGGATTCGTTAACAAGCAGAATTGCCGCATTTGGGCAAATGAGAATCCACGAGTGATTGTTGAAAAGCCGATGCATCCACAAAGAGTGACTGTTTGGTGCGGTTTATGGGCTTGCGGCGTCATCGGGCCGTGCTTCTTCGAAAATGAGGTCGGCCAAGCAGTTACCGTGAATGGTGTTCGCTATCACGAGATGATATCGGACTTATTGTGGCCAGAAATTGAGGATATGGACCTGGACGATATGTGGTTCCAACAGGATGGTGTCACTTGTCACACAGCCAACGAAACAATGGCACTTTTGCGCGAGAAATTCAATGGCCGTGTTATCTCACGTCGTGGCGATGTTAATTGGCCGCCACGATCATGTGATTTGACACTGTTGGACTTCTTTCTTTGGGGATATTTAAAAGAAAACGTGTACGTCAATAAGCCAAGAACAACTCAAGAGCTAAAGGATGAGATAATGCGGCGCATTAACGACATTGAACCTCAATTATGTCTCAGAGTCATTGAAAATATGGACCATCGGATAGAGGCATGCCACCGAAGCCGTGGCGAGCATTTGGCCGATATTTTGTTTCACACATAATTGTCATAGATCCTTCTATCATAATAAAAAATATTAAGATAATTCTCTGAAAACTTTTTGTTTTATTTACAATTAACATCGTGCGTTTTGGTTGGAACACCTTTTAATTGAGCATTTGGCATTTCTTCTTAATTAACGTTTGATTGTGGGTGATTATTTGATTGCCCTTAGATGTTTTACAGTATCGTATTCGGGTAGATTATGCATGTATTTCAAGCCCTTAACAATAAAATTATAATATAAATACTAAAACCATAAGTCGTTTATATTATTTATTCAGAATAGAAAGAACTCAGGTTTAATTAAATTTATAGAAATTAATTTGTGGACTTTCGTAAAATTACTAACTGCAACGAATTACTTTCTTATCTATTACTTCTCTTTGCTTGTGCTTTAATAAGTAAGGTAAATCTGAAGAAACAATTATTAATGAATACGGCTCTATTTTTTTATCGATATTTATTAATTAGTTAAAATAAGGTTCTTTAAACGTTATGGCGCATTTGATATTTTGTTTACGTTGAACTCTCCTTACTTTACTTCGTTACTTTTGTTAATTCTTTTCATACATATCTTTATTTAAAGGAAAATTAACTGATCTACATATATATCAACAAAATAATGCAGGTAAATCTTTGTTGTTAGGGGACGATTTTAACTAGATGAACTGATATATAATATTAAATAAAGGTTTGAGTATAATTAAAATATTCGAAATTGAAGAAATCGTAGTATACGTAGTGACTTCAACCAAGCCGGATGTAACATAAAGGTAATTTATACATATAAGAAATCATATAGGACCCAATATTGAACCCGGTGGCACTTCAATATCTACATTTTGATGTAATATCAATAAATAATGTAACTGATGGTACATTATTTATTGATACGTATTAAAGAAAATGTGAAAACTTTTTTCAAATACTTCTAATATCTTTTAACATTAGTCGTGATAGAGTGTTTGGACTTTATTAGTTGGGATAGAGTCAGTTTAGAGTATGATATATATGACTACGCTCAAACATGATTATGATAATGGATAAATTAGCAACCGATTCAATAGTATCTTAAAAGCGATAAAATTATAACGGTACAATGAAAATAATAATAATTAAAAAACACTTACTCCTCCTCCTACTGTTTTTGATCTAATCCCTTATTTATTGCCTTTTATTTAGCCAGTTTCTTGAAGATTTCAAGCAATATCTTACGGAGTACTTTTTTACATTGTGTCCAGAAATTGGTCTAAAATTTCGGAGACTCTATTATCGCTGATATGAAATAAATTCTTTACTTCATTTGATAACATTATTATGGTAAAGAAAAGTAATTTAGCAGGAAGTTCGAGCTCTCAAACGTGTCCAAAATTTTAACCATTGATGAACAGAGGTTTCAAATCATTTATGAGATATTTCAAGTGGCTTATGACATATTTGACGCCTTCCGTGAGAATGAAATTGCTTTACTATATAACAGACGGACGGTTACAGAGTTATTCTATGTGTACGTTCAATTCCTAGATCTTGATCTTGAGTAGGATGAACTAACGATTCCCACCCGCGATAGATGAGACACCCCCGGGGGTTGACAGTCATAAAAGAAAGAACTCCAGAAAGCAAAAAGATCGTCCGAAGAGGTCCCAGCGGCGATCCATCGAGCTAGGGACCAGGCTAGGACTTTATAATAATAAGTTGTGTATCAAGAAACCATCCACAAATTCAGTGTAGATTATTCTATTAAGCATTACCGTATATTTTAAGCCTATTTAAGCTTATATATACAGTGTATTCTAAAAGTATGGAATATTTTTTTGTTAATTTAATGTTTATTTAATCTCTGATTATGATTAAATGCGGCAACAAAATTCGTAGTCAACGAAAGGTATTTTTTACTTTGTAACATTATACGACATGCTCTATTCTAACTTTAAATATATTTTTTAGGTGCTTAGGTGACGTAAAAGTAATTCTGAATTGGAGTTCGGCGTATCCCTTCACGTACCAAGTGAATTTATACCAAAACGATAACATTTTCTCGAGGAACTTCCCACCTGTAACATTTTGCAAGGAACAAAATTGCGACGCTATCACCAATTCCGTTAAAGAAACACAAATAATAGATGAGTCGGCGTATTTGATAGTAACTTTCGATATTCCACAGTTCACCGATAAAGTATCATACACCATTACCGGATGCATAACTTGTCTGCAAGATGATAAGGAAAGATCTGTGCTGTTTCCTTCTGTAGTAGTTTCCTCTGTGGATGCTACAGATCACCTTTTGGTAATTAGATTTTACTGACTTTTTATTTATGTAACAAGACATTAATTGAAAATAGAATTACAGTTTTTATACAAGATAGCAACTACCAACAAGGGGAGTCATGTACTACTACCCCCTCCAATACGAAGCGTCAACTCTCTACTCTGAGCCTCAAGTTCAGAAGCTTCTGGAAAACTTAGTGCTGAAAATCCAGAAGCAGCAGATTTATTTTTGGGACATAGGGTATATGTATAGAGTGTCTCATTTGGAACTATAGGACGTGATTTGTGAATAAAACTAATTATATTTGATAAACTGAGGTTTTTTATTCTTCAACATAAAATGGATATGATACGGCTATATATGAAAAAAAACGTCATTCATATGGCCGACGCCATTTGGCATGACGCCATGTGTTTAGCAAAATTGTCCATAACACGGGCACATAGAACTGGCTCCATTTTACTTTCATGTCATTGATTGGTGATGGCCGGGTGGCGTACACTTTTTCCTTGACTTAACCCCAAAGAGAAAAGTCCAGTGGTGTTAAATCACATGATATTGTAGGCTAATTGATGCCAGTATTCCATGAGACAACACGATCAGGAAATGTGATATGCAACAATGTTATGGTTGCACGTGCTGTATGGCACTTTACATCGTCTTGCTGAGATCACATGTTCCAAATCCAAATCATCAATTTGGCGGAAAAAGCAATTGTTTAGCATGTCACGATAGCGTTCCCCATTTTCTATAATAGCATTACCAGCTTCATTTTCAAAGAGGTATTGTCCAATTATTCCACCACTACAAAACCCGTGGATTTCTGTGAATGCATTTCATTTTCGTGAACAGCATGTGGATTTTCAGCACCCAAAATTTCTTAAGTTACAAACTATTAACTCTGTAGGCACTTCGTTTTGTTCTAATTTTGTGTGAATTGTTCTTAATGCAACTGTAAATGATCGCTTAACTTTCATAAAACAGTTTTACGCATTATAAAACAATGATTTGACGTACACAAGTACAATCAGTATGGTGGCTGTTACTTATGTTTTATCCAGAATGAAAATATTTAAAAACGAAAATTAATTTAAAAAAATAAAATAGGATATACTAAAGTAGCTTCTCCGTCTCCAATATACATGGAATTTCCTACCCCTTTGCCAACAACGCTAGAAGTAATCAAAGTAAAAAATGATGATGATGATGAAAACGACAAAGAAATAGAGAAACATATTCTAGAGAAAAATATCAGAATAGTAGATGAATAAGAACATATACAGAAGAGCGGTAGAATCCAGTAGTACAACAAGTGATGATGCTTATGATAACACTAAAGGAGCCTACACATTAAAGAAAGAATACCAGAATACATATATCAACAGGAGAGTCGGAAAGGGAAGAACCAGAATATGTAGAAAAATGCCAAAATTAAACACAATAAAAAGTGACGTCAATGATGATGATGACAATAATAAAAACTACATATTAGAGGAATTAATATCAGGATATGCATCATCGAAAGCCACTGAAGAAACAACACTTGATCAAGTAGCAGGAGATGAATATTATGATCCATGATTTACAGTGGTCCATTGGATAAATTCTCGCTTAGAAACTACAAGAATCGTAATTCGTTTATCCAATAACCAGTAAGGTATATTTGTCAAGGCACAGAAAATAAACAGTATTTATGCTGATGAGTTTTATATGCTATTGTAATTATATCAATGATTTGATGAATGGTTTAGGGATTTCTTACGAAATAAATGATTCTCAATTTTTTATTGACGAATATAAATGGGATTTAAAGTAAATTTTACTTGAATAATGGTAGAAAATATATTGCGATACCTACCTATAGCTTGCTGAACCGCTCTCTATATACTCGTAATAGTGTGAATTATATGAATAACTATAGGTAAATATGAATAATATAGGTTTTTGAAAAATCATTGAGCTGAAAATTATGAACCATTAGTTGCAAGTCTTGAAAACTTATAAAAATGCCATTTGTAGACTGGCATAAACTCTACATTTATATTTTTATTCTCTTCCCGTAAATCTTGCCACCATTAGTGAGTATTAAATAGAACGTTTCCCATCAATACATAAGGAAGATTAATGAAGAAATGCACTACCATGATTGCTGGGATGCAAATATGTTAAGATATTATTGCTGTTTGTTATTATGACACTATTAGATGTTCCCTAAATGCAAACGTTAAACAAAATACGGTCCATAAATTAAGGCAATTTGTCCTTTTAAATTTTAAAATTTCACGGTAATAAATGCTTACTAATGTCTCTTTTCAATTGCTTAAAAAGTTATCAGGCAGTGTATAAATATTTTTATAGACAATAAATTAGAATCTTTAAAGTTTCCTAATTATCTTTTGTTTTAGAACGATTTTCCTCTGTCCGAAGATACTACAAGAGACCTCTTAACTATTATGACTACCTCTACTAAAACCGAGTTGGTGATAATATTTCCAAAAGAATGGAATAATTCGATGGATAGTACGTTCGAAATTATTTGTTCTTTAATGAATGTTGCTATACCATCAAGGTGCCGAAAATTTTTTGTTTCTCGACGATTGTCTCCCTCCTTTAACAATTCACTTGTAGAAATTCATGCTCCAATCAGAGAAGGCATGAATGTTTTTTCTTTGGCTGTATATACGAGGTAATGTCTAAGCTTGGTCACCCAGATAGAGAAACAGGCAGATAAGACACAATCTTAGATAAAGATCGAATAAATGTTAGGTTTTAAAAATTATTTTTTAAGACCTAAGTTTTCTTATACTACATGAAAACCAGATAAATTGAAATGTTTTTGAAGTGCGTAAACATTACTTAATAAATGTGATTATTTCAAAATTTATTGGTAGTTCAATAAACTCTTGACCCTTTTATTAATTTCGACACTTCACCCTATAAACCCAAAATTGTGGCTCACCTATCTTTTCACCCTCCATTCACGCATAGAAATCGCTCATATCAAAACGTTAAAATTTCAAGGTCTTTATTCCAAAATGTGTATACTAACAGAACATATTAGAGGAACAGAATCATCATCTTTAAAAAAAAAAATCCCTGTACTATGTATGACCCTGTATGTACTTCAAAGTGGTAACTATTCTTCGGCATTAAGTGATTTGTTCTTAAGAATAAGTTAGAAGTGATGTTTTAAAATACTAGAGCTAATTCTGATATCGTAATACTAAATATCGATAAAGAAAATGCTACCTTTGTAGCGAGTATTATCATCAAATTCAGTCCCTTGAATGAACATTAACATATACATGATTCTTTCTAAGAGTCCTATTTCTTAAACTGAATGTTCCATTACCAAATTTCATTGGGAGTAGCTCGTTCACTCCAGGCCAAGGATATGGACTGTATCCTTTACAATTCTCACTCACCTTTTCTATATGATATCCTAAATTTCAAACCAAACGATTATCACATTATCTTCAACTTATTATTAGCACTACAGAATTTTCTAGTTATAAACGTTCTGATTTGGAACTACTGGAAAAGCTTACAAGTGTTTAAGAGCTGTAAACACTTGTAAGCTTTTCCAGTAGTTGCACTAAATCAAATTCTTTCAGTTTTGTAGGGAAATTAAAAGGATTTAATGAGAGTTAAATGATCTAATACTTGTAATTAACATCAATATAGAATCTCTTCTGCAAGATGTTCCTGGTCTGGATACAATAACCATAGTTCAGAACTGTTATCCAAAGGGATCCAAAGATGTATCTTTGGATCTATTTTGACCATTATTCTCCTTTTCACAAGGCGTTACTATTATTCTTATGAAATATTTTGAAAATGGAGTTATCAATCATCCTTTCACAAACTCAAATGTTAGTTTTGATATATCGATGATATATTTAAGATATAGCAAAACTTGGTAAGTTCTTATTCAATTCATTTTGATTTATCATGGAGTAGTTCTTTTCTTTTCTTAAAAAAAAGTCCTTAAAATCGACCAGTTTGACGGAACTTGAATTAGAAGTGGAACTTTCATTAGTCCACTAACATAGTAAACCTTTTTTGGCCTTTTTTGTTTGAGATTATGCTTTACGCTGTCTGTGCTTTCATGCTTTTATACTGGCATGATAAAATGGAATAAAACCTTAACTGTTTCGGGATAATTATTTGATGTATTAAATTAACCATAATTTTTAGAAACCAAGAGTGTCTGTTTTCTCTGCTACATCACTTGCATCGAAGTATACCAGGTGTGATAATAATTCCCAAGAAATTCTACGAAAATTATATATTTCAACATTGCGAGTATGTTGGTCATTCTGAGGAGAAAGAATACTTGGAGGAGTTTAACGAATGTGTTAATAAAGAAATCAAGCACGTTAAACAATTTTTACAAGAATGTCAGGCAGCCCAATATGAGGATAACGATGTTGTCAAATTCCGCTCAGATTTAGCTGACTTGGAAAAGGACACGGATCTGTATTATTTGCGATTATGTAAAATAAATGGTGAAATTTAGGATTTTATTTTTTATGAGTAGATAACATATGAAATCAAATATGTGTTAGAATACCCAATGCAGAATTAAATAAATAAACCGTTATTCAAACGACTAAGAACACAAATAGACTTAATTTAGTTTCGCCAAAACGAATAATTTCATAAAGAATTAAATTTAATAAACTTAAATTTAAGATTCATTTCAGTTGTCTTCTCCATGGTAAAAAATCTCTAGAAAAAATGTAGAAGATTTGTTACAAACCAGAATTATATAAATATTTTGAGAATCCCAATTTTTTTTCGTAGTTTGATATTGTTTGACAGTATAGATGCAATCAGTGTCAATTAAATTGCGTATGGGAAAGGGAGATATGATCTGCTATACGTGGATTATCTCTTCATGAATTAAGTCATAATTAAGAAAACTGTACATACAACTAAAAATAAAACACAGTAACTGAAAAAGTAACGATAATATATTAAATATTTTTGTAGTAATTAACAAAATATAGAGGCAGTATAAAAAGAAAACAGTCATAATAAACAACAATTTGATATATATGTAATAGCTATGTACAAAAATAATCTTAACTTAAGGGAGGAGAAAAATAACTTGTCAACACACTAAAATCTTCTTCATTCCTTGAAATGATTTCGAAAGATTATTTTCCTGAGATTGACTTGTTTCAAACTTATATATAATTTGCAACAAAAGTATATATAATTTAAAATTACTTATTATAACTTGAAGTTATATAGCTAAGGGACAAGAAACCATGAGTTAAATAATTTGTCAATATACATACATAATTATAATAAACTCTTATCTTTTATATAATCCAGATACAATTTTTTCAAGTAGAAATGTTATGAAAAGTAAGTTATATACTATATGATTCACTTCTATAAAAGTATTTCAAATTTTAACCGAACTGAAAGGAGTCAAGTAAGGCACTTCGCCGTTCCTTAGACCCTAGGTGTTACCTAACAGTAAAATGAGATGAGAAATTATTCAGTATTATTTAAAGGATCCATCACCTCTCGCTACGAATAGCCCTTATTGGGTTCACACCCTAACCCGATTATCCCACACTATACAAAATGGCAGGTACCTCGAAGCTTGCACACGTTTTCTTTTGCAAGATCTATATATACAAGATTCTAAAAAAGTGTCTCAAGCCCAGCACATCCTATCGACTTAAATATAAAACAACTACCTAACATTGAGATAATTAATTGCATTTCAATAAGATTAATTAACATTAATTTAGATTAATTTACTTTATATTTATATCCAGTAAACACACTATATATGAGCCTCCATGAGTAGTAAAATTAAAATAATATTTTTATCCACGACCAATATATTAGGAAGGTTTAATACGTCTGTTTTCCGTGGACGTTTTTCAAAACCAGAATTTTTCACCTCCTAATTGACTGGTATTGCCTGTAGTTGTGGATAAAACGTTGAATTACATTCGGGAATTAACAGCCTTTAATCCGCTCGAAAAAATGGGCGCTCTCGGCTGCGCCTCGAGTGCCCATTTTTCTTGTTTGAATTAAAAGCTTGTTAATTCCCTTATATAATTAATAACTGTAATCTACTGTGGAGAAATATCTGTGTACATTCCTGTGAAATATAAGCAATTATGAATTAATTATGTACTTTATGGTAAAGTTGTCGCTCTCTTTATTGAATAAAAGAATAATTCACTCAAAAATGAATTATTTATTGCCTATACTTCAGGTGAACATATGTAAAATGTCTCGTTACATTTCCTCTCGATGGTACACTATATAAAATACAAAAATAACATAAATACGATGTTCCTTTTAACAATATTTGGTAATGTAAGTGTTGCATAATTTTATATTTGAAATATTTATATATTTTAAAAATATGACATAACTTTTATCTAATAATTTGCATCATATTATTTTTGATACAAAATCTGGAGTTAAATTTTTTGTACACTTGAATTTGAACTCTAATTGAAAGGTTTTTTTTAGAAAGTGAAAGTATTAAATGACGCTTATTTAATAGTGATACTAGTGATATGTGTATATATATTTGACATCAATTTAATAATTATGTATGTTATATAAAATCCTTCCATATTATTATTATTAGACTTAGAATTTAGAATAATACCATACTGTATAATATTATAATTTAGGTCATTCACATACAGGATGTTATGTCTAAGAGAGTATAGCTAAAGTCATTGCGGTTATTATGAAACTAAATCCTTTCATGCTTTATCATAAAACTACATTGTATTAATTATCACATTTATTGCGACTTGCAAAACTCTGGAGAAAAACACTTCTTAGAACCTTCCTGCCGCCTCAGCACAAGGAAGGTTTTAAATACAGAAATATTCAGATAAGCATCCAGTAATCCTCGAATCATTATTAAGAAATCTTTGAGAGACCGTTAAGATGTCTCAAGTAATCATCGAATAAGTCTTCAAGTTTAAAGTATAAAAAAGAGGTTACCTTTTTTTGATATAAATAGATGTCTAAATCGTAAAGTGAAATAAAAGTAGTTTTTAAAAAGTTAATTTAATAAAAAGTGATATAAAATGTATATTCTCAACAATAATAATAATTATGTGTAAGGTAAAACAAAAACCGTATTTAGTCTCTTTTCTTTCTCTTTGCCTTAATAGTGATAATATTTAGATAAAAAATAATACGAAAATAAAAAATAATCTTAGTATGATCCACGTATGATTAGAAATAACTTATATTATGTTTAATTAAGTATACTTTCTATTTCTGAATAATATGATATGTAGAAATAGGTATAGTAACAATATTGCTAGCATGAATAATAAAGAAACACGTACCTAATTATAATATATTTACAGTTCATAATATGGTGAGCATGCAGCTGCATTTACTTATGCAGATAGTAACTGGAAAATGCATGGGTGACCTAGGAAATATTATGGAATGGCCACATAAGTAAAAAAATCCGAATCAAAATTAGATACTGATATGTTTGAATGGTTTTGTAAAAAAATGTGTTTTTTTAATCTAACGTGTATGTATTGAAAGAAATAAGCTATTTATCGTTGTAATACCTACTGTTTTCGCACTTCCAGTTTGGTAGAAGTAACCTCAACAATTTTTTTAAGTGAAGCACTCGGTATATCTGCAAAATTTGTAGGATGCACAATTGTATGCAGTTGAATTTTTGTATGGGAAAACAGTATGGAAAATAATTTACACGAAAAGCCAAAGTAATTAATAAAAAAAAAACTGCTCGCTCTCTAATAAATCCATTTAACGAAAAATGTGAAATTGTTCCTTTTTTTCAAGTAACCAAGTTTGAAAGGTTAATTTTAGCTTGTAGCTTCCTAAACAAAATGTCTGTATAGGGAAAAATTTCGAAAATACTTTAAGTAGAAAATTAACTGATTTAACATCCCATTTTTTTTTACTTAAAATACCCTTAAATAGTTCTATCAAGATCTCCTGGTATTATATTTTAATACCATGAGATTCCCCAGCCCCAGAAAAAAATACTGGAGAAAAAGTGCTATCAATAAATTCTATGTACATGGTGAGTCATGGGAAACGGACGTTTTTAGAACGAATAGTACACAGCTTGTGTCAGGCGTATGTAAGTGGGAGAAATGACAGTCAACACTCCTTGAGTTGCCATTTAGTATCCATCATGCCGTTGTGGACAAGGGAACACCGCGTGTTTGTTTACGACGAGTTGGTAAAAAGTGGAGGTTCAGTGACAATAGTGCAACGTTTTTTCAGACGGCGGTTCAACATCGGCCGTCATGGTGCCCTCCTTCAGCGGAATACCATTCTTAGATGAGTTAATTCATTGCGAACAACAGGGTCAATGTTTAAAAGGAAACCACCCGGCCCAGTTCGAACGGCTCGAACAGCTGAAAATGTGGATCGAGTAAGGGAAGCCATGAACCGAAGCCCCACTCGTTCTGCTATTCTAGGCCATTCTAGGGAACTGCAAATAAGTCAATCCACGATGCAGAGAATTTTACACAAAGACCTTGCATTTCATCCCTATAAAATTATGATGGTTCAGAAGCTAAATGAGAGAGACTATCAGCAACGAATGACTTTTTGTCAAGCAATGCTTCACCTATACGAAGAAAATGAAAATTTGATTATCATAATGAGCGACGAAGCCCATTTTCACCTGGAAGGGACGGTTAATAAGCAAAACTGTCGATATTGGGCTGCAGATAATCCTCGGGGATTACATGAGAGACCACTACACAGCTCTAAAGGTACAGTTTGGTGCGGTATTGGACGATGCGGGATTATCGGACCATTTTTTTTTTGAAGAAAACGAGAGAACGGTGACTGTTAATTCTGATCGCTATGTGAACATGTTTGAAACCTTTTTCTTACCTGAACTTCAACAGTACGGGACGACCGCTCATACAGCAAGAGCTTCCCTGGCTGTTGTTCGAACTGCATTTCCTAATCGCCGCATTTCACGCTTCGGAGACCTTTCTTGGCCGCCGCGCTCACCCGATCTTTCCATTTGTGATTTTTATCTTTGGGGGTATTTAAAACCAAGGGTATATGAGCGTAAACACCGTACATTAGAGGACCTGAAGACAGCAATACGTGAAAAAATTGCAGAAATCAACCTAGATACGTTGCGAAACGTAGAATCAAACTTTCGAAAACGACTTCAGCTGTGTATACGTGAAAATGGCCGTCATTTATTAGATATTATATTTCGTACGTAGGCATATAAAATGGCATAGTTTAATTCTTTAAAAATAAAACTTATTTTTTCCTAAAATTGAAAGAGTTATTCTTTGTTGAAAAACGTCCGTTTCCCGTGACTCACCCTGTATATAGAAGCTAATTTCAAAAATAAATCGTTTTGAAAATAACGAGGATAATTGTTAAAAACTGTGCTCTAACCTTATATAATTATATATTTCATTAGTCACTGAGAGAAAATTTATATAACACGTATGAAATATGATTGTGTTTACTGGATAAGGTTATTATAAATTGTCTGAAAGTAAATGTCTGTATTTCTTGTAACTGTGGGCGTGAACTGAGTACCTGCATTTTTAATTAAACACCACCAATGTATGAGGTAAGTCATTATTGAAATCATAGTTTATAAAACCTGTGTCGTTGAGCACCGAAACATATTGTTTACTATTGTTCAGTGTTGAATGGTTTCTCTGTAATAGACTCAAAACTTCCTTTAACTAAATGTTCTTTTTCCTTAACACCTAAATAATGCATTTGGTTAAAAATCAAACAGTTATTTACATTGCCTATCTATAACAAAATTAATAAATCAATATTTTTAATTGCCTACTATTAAAGAACGAGCAAATATAAATAACACAAAAATATAATATTGCACATTAAAATATCTTCAAACGAAGATTATAAAATATTGCACATTCAAAGATTGCACTGAATATCACGCATTCGGTTTACGCCTGTTAAAAATATATTGCACTTGTGTAATATGATTAATAGGGAATGTAAAAGTAGGTACAAGAATATTGCACTCATGTATTAACTAACTATGAGTTATTTGGCAAATTAGCTGATCTCTAGGATGTCATGAGACGCTATCGGTACTGTCCTTAAATTTGCTTAAAAATTAAATGGGTAGTTATCTTAGAGAAAGTATCCATATCCAAGACAGTGGTGCTACAAAAATAAGAGATTATTTTTCCACTAGCACCGAAACATTCCAGGAACACGAATAAAAAAAATGTTATTTCAAAATAAAGCTTATTTGTCGTCGTCGTCTTTTTGTGTATTGTCGTTATTTAACACCTCGGAAATAAAGAATTATCTTTAATTTTCACAATCAATTAAAAAAATGTACACATCTAGAAAAAATATAGCGTGATTTTATTAAACAAACATACAGAGACCGCCAAAAAGGTTGAAATAGATAAACTAATTATTTGTTTTTTATTTAACTTATATTAAATATACTGATTATTAGTATAGAAAGAAAGCGCATTTATTCCATTAAAACCGTGAATAACATTTTTTATTTTTTAAAAATTGTTAAAACTTTTGGGAAACGAGAAATATTTATTAATTTATATTACTAACAATTTATCTACTAATCGACAAGGCATTAACAGCGGAAAATATATTTTCTATCTTAAGATAAGGATGTCTGATAACAACTAAGTTAAATGCCATCAATTATCCTACCATCTGATATAAAACTAAATTGTATCATATAAGTGGCACATTAAGGCAGGGCAATATCAACCAAAAAAGTCAAATAGGAAGAGGGAAGTTATCATGTGATCCCATTTGATATTTTTATTCTTTGTTCAACGCTTACTTATTTTTTTCTAAATTCTGTCATCGATTGCTGCATCTAATTCTGCCATTAATCGAAAATTGTGATTATTATGCTTATTTTAACATCATTTTCGGAACATTAATTTTTCGACAATGAGTACAATGAATTAGTCGATAGAAGAGGTGACAAACTACTTTTAAACAATTGACAAAGATATAACTTGGTCATCTTAGAAAATGACCAAAATGTTCTCCTTGTATTTCCTGGTAACAGAGCACTCCGCCATGAAATTTGTTCTTACCCTTTCATACATTTCTTCAGTTATACTAATACATACAAGCGTATTTGTTTTTTAGTTTTTCCAATGACTCTCTTTGTGTAGCGGTATTAAATATCCACACAAAAAAAAGTTAACAGGTGTCAAATCTAGTGACAAAGACGACCATTCAGTTGGACAATGTCTACCAATCTAACATTTGCTTCATTGGGATAAGTAGATTTAAGTTCGATGTAATGTTATATCTATACCAAATTTGTCCATACGTGCTGCAATCATTTCTTCAATCAACTGATTTATACACTTCTCAAATACGTGAGATTCAACTCTTGTGTTAAGTTTTCTTCCAGGACTATCACTTCCACAATGTGGTACCCCATATCCATACCAACACGTTTCTTGAAAAGCCTGCGTGATCTTGAAAAATGACTATTTGACTAGTAACATAAATGCACAATTTCCATCGATTTTCTTCTAGTATTTGTATCAAGTTCATAGTTCACATTTTCAGTTCGCTGGAATATACATATTTCTATGAGATATTCCCTGCAAAATGTATTGTCAGAAAATCCTCAGTTTAAGTTACGCCTTGGTTAAGCGTCAACGCAAATAGCTTCCGCAGTAGAATTCGGATCACTTTCCACAAAAATGTAATTAAAACGATAACAAACAATAGAGATAATTACGCGTGTTTTCTGTCTGTTATTAACTGATGTTTTTGTTGATAGTGCCCTAAGCGCCACCTACGGTATGATATATTTATTTTTATGTCAAATTGTATTATAAATGATATCATTTAACCTAGTTATAATGCCAAGGACTAATTGTGCCAGGAAGGTGCCCAGATGTTAGGCATCGATCCCTGGCGTAGATATCTACCTCGGTATGAAGTTGATGAGCCATCTCTATTATAATTGGGGAAAAAGTGCAACCCCTACATGTATATTGAAGAGAAAGTCTTTGTTTCTGAATATATCCCGCGTCAAACTCGGGATATTTCATTATTACTTAAACTTATTACCAAAATGTTGTTATCCATTGCAGGCGATTTCTCTACGGCTATTTTCTGGACAATTGTCGGATGTAATTCATTACTATGGCCTGAGGCTAGGTGACAGAAATTGTTCCTAAAGCAGCACTGAAGAAGTCATATGCGATGGATGACGAAACGTTGGTAACAGGTTCCAATTTGAAGGCGCATCAATTTTCAAACCCAGACGAAGTCGAAATAATCTACGAAGATTAGTTATCATTCCACTTAAATTCGGATACTTTCTCTAGGATATTAAACTTTACGGCTAATATTGCTGTGAGCCCTATACTAGAACATATTGCACGTCCGGCCATTAAAATATATCACATTACATATTGCAAATTCATTATAAATACGCATTTATTTTATTTACACTTACTGATTATTTCCAAAGTTATACATCATCGACAAAGAAACATACGATGGTAATTCTTATATATTTAAATTACTCCCTCGCCTAACTCAGTTTCTTGTGCCCTTGACGCAGTTCTCTTAACAACCCATCTATGAGCATATATTTCGGCTCACCCTTATAAATTGACTCTTAGCTCTTTCATCAAGCTCGAAGATTATTTTTTAAAGTGTTCTCTTCATCAGCCTATGCTCATTTTACTTAACAAGTTATACATTCCACTGTCGTTGACGAAACTATTTCTCCTATAATACATTTTATACATTTCTAAAAGGGTTGCATCGAATTTCATGCGGGGTCTAAATTTCCCGAAACGGGAACCACCGTGGCGTAACTTATAGTTTCTGAATCGCTACTAGAATGCCCGTCCTCTCCGCCGAATACCCTTGTATCCACAGACCAAAACCCCCCGCAGTTAATCGGCTTCCGATGGTACCTGCCGAAGAACACGGAATGTGTCTCCACGCTCTCCGCACCTGATTCGCTGTGACCGTCCCCCAGACTCTCGTCTGTTTCGCTGCCTCCTCCGATGGGATCTAACGTATTTCTAGGTCTCACTCTGCGGGACTCGTTAGAATCTGTACTTAAATAGCCAGAGTCGTCGGGCTTCAACGTGTTCTGCCACGTCCGATTCCTACATCGGTGGTTCCCTCCCAGTCTTATAGATTTAAGAGGAAGGCGGCAAGTTAAATGGTTGGCGGTGTGCAAGATGAACTGATCCTTGTCCTTGTTTAAGGTGACGTTGTCTGCTTGAATCAAATTCGTAATATTTCCGTTTCTCTTGGACTTCTGAATGAGACAAAATTCGTAGTCGTCTGGGTTGAATTCAGGAATGCCGGAACTGGTGTAAGGCTTGTCAGAAGTTTTCGTAATAGACTTCTGACTGTTGCCGACACTCCTGCGAATCGAGTTTTTTGGAGGCAATGGTGGTTTCACTAAAGTCTCACCTGAAACAGAAATGTCTCTTAGATTTGTAGAAATCGATACTTATACGATTGGTACGTATGAGCTGTAAAGGGGGCTACACACATTCCGTTTATCTACGCGTTTTTCACGTGTGACTTCCTGTCTGAGCGTTAGACTGTGTGAACTGCGCAGTTTAGACTGATATTTACGCAGATGAGAAATCTGTACGTTTCGAACTTCTTTTGCAACGATAATCTGCGCATTTTATGCAGTTGAATTCCTGTTTATGTACCTGATGAGCACGGTTTGAAAAACCGATGCGTTTTTAACGTTTATACCAATCTTTGCACTAACATTCACGGCGCTTTTTCCGTTCCTCTTCTAGCAACACAGCTGCAATTATACAACAAACTGCGGCTCTTCTTTTTCTATCACCCATTGAACTTTATTTATTTTTAACCCTATTTGAATCAAAGTTATTGAAACTGAGGAGAGAACTGAAGAAAAGTCGGACGGAACTGAGGCTAAAACGAAATGTAGCTTACATACCTTTAGTTCAGATAAATGTACAGATTTGCACACAGTTATTTACGACAGATAACTGCACAGATAAACGAAAGATGTGTAGCCCCCTTAAAGCTTGTGGTGGCTACGCACTCGATTCAACTGAAGTACTAGAATTACCAGTGGGATCGTCTATTACAGGTTATAATTACCCCTTTATTTCTTCAACTGGTCTGCTACATCAAAAGAAAAGGGGCGTTCAAGGGGGTAAAAAATAATGTCAGCGTAAGCAGAAAATAAATAAAATTCGTATTCATAAAAACATTTTGTCAGTCAATGTCTTTTAAAAAATCATTTAATGAGAAAATTATGGATATTATATGAAATATGATCATCACATCTGCAAATATGTTACCCGCATTTTATATACTCTATTTACAAATTACATACTTGTCACAACTCTCCTAGGAGACTTCGGATGTTCATAAACCGGCGACCCATCGTGCGGCGGAGGGGGAATGACGTCCGGTTGGACCATCGCTTCCTTTGCTCTCTGTCTCTTCGAGTGCCTTTCCTCCAGCGTCAAAATCCTCCCTTCTCCTTCGACGTTAATAAACAGCGCCTTCTCGTCGCTCTGTTTCGTGATTCCTTTCGTTTTGGCCTCGAATATTTCCCGCAAACTACCGAACGCCCTGTTGAAATTGCTTGATTCGTCTTTATCCTGGTTTATGATTACGGTGTTCTTCTTGAAACTGCCGGTGGTGCGAAGAAGGATTTTGTGGTGACGTTCGAGGGAATCGATGTATTCGTCTTCTAAGGCAACACTGGGTTTGATGACTAATTTGGTGGTTTTCCTGTCTAGAGTGTCCGGTTCAAAGCCGTCCGAGTCGTTCACTGGTATGTAATGATCTGGACAGTCTTCGACTTCGATAAGTAGTTTTCCAGGTTTTTCGTTGCCTTCATCGTATTTTATCTTCACGGTATTATCGTCCAGAGTGGAGCAATTCGAACTGCCAGGAGATGAGGGGGTGCTGCTGTAGTTGTACCCGTTGTTTACGTAAACTTCGCTTACTAAACTGTACCCGTTATTTCTCTGGAGGAGTTCCGGAAGTTTGTACAAGGTAGGATCGATTATGGAGCCTTTCTTCATAACGACAAGTTCGTAGTCTTGATCGTCTTCCCGCAGGTTGTCCATATTTATTTTGGATATTGTCATGTTTCCGGTATTCTTGTTGAATATGGCATTTCTCATAGTCATTTCTTCCTGATCAGGAAGCGCCGTGCTTAAACTAGGACTAGGTTGGGATGAAGAGACGTCAGCGTACTCGGTTGGCGTTGAGTAACCTAAAACAATACTTGTAATTATTCTAGAAAACTCAGTACGTACTTTTTAATATCTGGGTACTTACCTTTATTTCTACCGGACCTTTCCAAGCTGTCGGTTTCATAATCTATTGTGGGAGCCTCAGATATTTCAACTTGTGGCAGGATCAGGTTACGGTGCGTTGTGAATTCGTTGATCACGGCATTCATTTGTCTTTTAGTCAAAGTTGCCACTTCTTCTGATTTGTCTACAGCCATCGCTTCCTGGATCATATCAGGCGGGGGGAAACTCATCGTCACTTCTCGTTTTTCTTCTTCTACGACAACATCGTAATAATTCTCTTCTTTCAAAGGATTTTCTTGAGGTCTGCTTGGGGCAGATATACCTTCTTTAAAAATCATTGGACTAGCTTTCTGTGAAGGAATCATTTGCTGTTGTTGATATATGTCGTATCGATCTAGTCCCCTTTCCGACGAGGGTCTAGGTGATATGGTTCCATGGCGCTCAAGGGCATTGACTTTTTCTGGCGGCAAAGATCTTGTTGGAGATCGGAGCCTCTTTGGGCTTCTTACCGAATGTAAGGAGTTGAAGGGGACATCTTGACTGGGTGACGGTTCACCGGTTTTTAAAACAGGCACATTTTCGAGCCATTTCCTTATACTGATTTGTTTGCTGTCATTCGTCGATAGGACGCAGTTCTGACAGGCACCCAACGACGGGAACTTTGGCAACTTTCCGCTAAGCGAATGCAAGTCTTGGGGCTCACATCCTGGACACCCCGTGCAAGTTTTCCTCCTGCTGTTTTCCCTCTTCAGACTTATAACGCTACCGCGCCTACTGATAGGTCTCGCGAATTCGTGGGAGGGTTCCATCACGTACTGATTCTCCTCTTCTGGTATATTTAGCAGGCTGGGGGTAAAGCGCTTCGTGGCCATCTTTTGTTTCGCTATTGCGATGACCTCGCGTATTTTTGCGAGGAACTCCAAAGCTGCAGGAGGAGGAGCCTAAAATAAATCAGAAACAAAAATTAAACAGAGTAATCTAGTTGTATATTAAGTAAAGGCAAATACTATGATCAGCAAATTTAGTTAAATTAATCTTGAAAATGGATGTAGTTTTCGACATAGGACAGTAACAAACCTAAATTGTAATAAAAAATAGGAGAGGTTTATCAGAAAAACTTATAAGACCATTACTAAATAAAAGACTTATTTACATAGTTCAAAAGAAATAAAAAATGAATAAAACAAGATCAAATTTTCTTGCCACTATAATTTTAAGTAGACTCAGTATTATGATTTTCATCAGAGATCACAAAATTTACATGATAGAAGTCTATTTAGAACTGATGTCTTGATGTTTGGACAATTTTTGAGAGCAGATCCTAGACTTGGCAATCTATAATATCAAAATATTATAGATAGATAATCATGCCTAAAAAATTATGTTTTCATGATACTAGATTGGTGACTCAAAACAAAAGTGCTGGTGGATCAATCATTCATATAGAATAATTTGTTAATGATGTTCGTTCGCATATAGAACAAGATCATTTAAGAACATATAAATAAAGCTAAAAAACCTTTGAAATACCCATCACAAAAAATTCGACTTTCTTATACAACATATCCTACGATTGTAAAGAATAACTTGGACATGCATCCATATAAGATACAATCATATCAAGCCCAGATCTCAGTTACACCAGGCTGTGCTGGCACTGCATATTGCTATTTCATATTTATTAAAAATAATCAGTGTAAGTATATTGAACTATACCTGGTGCTCTGAAAATATTAGACGAGCCTTGGACCAAGCAGGCATGAGCAATATATATATAGAAATTTGGCAAACATTATCTGTCTATTACACGACAAAGTCTCACTTACGATAAGTCATGCTATAAAATATACCAAACTATGCCAGGTCGTGTAGCAGGCAGATTGCGTTTGCTAAATTTCTGCATGGCTTGATAGAAGACTTGTCTAATATTTTCAGAGCGTCTAGTTCGGTCCAGGCATAGTCCGATATACCTGATTTTGAAAGTTTGCATATACAAACAGAGTTTCCTTCTAGGTTTCTCTTTTTGATCTCTATTGATTGTTTCATGTCCTATTATTTAAAAAATGTGATTCCCAGAACTCTTGTAATTTACAAGAATTCAAATAAATTGCCAGTAAACGCTAGACCTACTGCAAAATACTTGTAATGGCATTAGGAGGCGCCTAAACTCGTTCATTGAACAAGGCGAGATACATTTCAAATAGCTACTTTCACTTGACTTTTTTCTTAGCAGAAATGTTAGTAGTCTTGACAAACTTTGATAGAATTAGTTCAAAAGAATGACCTTTGACAAAAATCATTCATGGTATCAGTATATTAACTATTTCCCTTTATATTATTTATAAGTTATATAGATATTTATAGATCATGAACACTTACCAACAGCAGTTGCGGTTCAAAATAGGCGGGATTGAAGTACAGTTTTTTCCTTGTGGTTCCGTTGAGAGCTCTAAGATTATCAGGTCGTTCTTCTCGTCCCTCTAGAGTTTCCACTATAGACACATTTTCCTCCGGTAACCTTTCGTTGGTCGTGGAGTCTTGATGAGAGTATTCCAATGATGAAAAAGAAGAACGATGGCAATTCATGCTGTAATGTTGCTTCTGAGAATGTATCATCGCTGAAGTAATTTGCATCTATATTGAAACAATAAGCAGATAATTTTATCTATTTAATTTATGTTTGTCTAAAAGTATTTGGTTGGAGGCAAACTAAAGACAAGATAAGTTGTACTGACTTAATGATACATACATGTATTTTCCTATCATCGTGTTGCTGGATGATATCTGGAGCAACTTCTGTATCAGAACTGGTGGTGTCACTGTAGGCTGACTCAGTTGGAGGGAAGTGCGACGTGATCGTCAAAAGAGGATTATTCTTTACTATGCCCTCTTCGACAGTCCCCAAACTTTGGTTATCCAAGGCGACTTTATCGTTTCGACATGAGGCCGTTCTTTTTCGCAAATGGAGGTAAAGGAATACGGAGGCGACGTATATTAAACCGAGGAGGATGGAACAGATGCCTATCGCTACGTATTCGGAAACGCTCAAATGCTCCTTGTTGGAATCGCTTTTGTCCGCGTGAGTATCAGCAATGAAGGCAACTTCACTGACATCTTGAAAAATAATAACGATAATTACTATTCTTATTTTATAATTTTGTAAAATATAAATTATATCCGGTGTGGACTAATCCTAATAAGAGCAAAAAAATTTGCGTATTTACCTTAAATTATTAATAATTATTTGTATTTATACTCACTGTTGAGGTATTTACTTGGGCTCCCGACAACTCTAAAAGCTACACAGGGTGAGAAGAGTGTTGGTTCTGATGGGTTATCTGTGAGATCAGTAGTGGCGAGGTCTCTGCACATCAAATAGACTAACACCAATCTCCCGGCCATTTTATTACGCATGTCTGGTTCTCCAACCCACTGGAAATTTAAAAACTCATTTGAGTGCTTTAAAAATTATATAATACCATATTGTCTCCAAAATTTAAAACTTTGTGTTATATTATTGGAAAGTTATTTTACAAAATAAGACATACTATTCATATTTTATTAGAATATTTAAAACATGAAAAATAAAAATTTAAACAGTATTTTATGTAACAAGTGGACATCAGTAGAGTGTTATGTATTACAAATCATTCTTTACTTAGTCACTAGAAAATCAGGTCGATGAAGATCTGTCGTACTACGTTCACCTATTCTTGTAAAGTCCAGACATACACATACATATGCATAAAATTCAATATTTTTAATATTGTTACAATGTTGAGGACACAGACAAACATTTATGCTTGAAAAAAGTGCAAAAACTTTCGGCAGAAAATAGCATCAAGTGTTCTTCTACGATGTTTTCTATGTAGAAATGTGCATTAAAGGAACTCCCCCGTATAAAAACCAAACCCGTGCGACCATTGAAAAAATGCCTCCCCAAAACATTATTGATCAACAAAAACATGGGATCGTCGGAGAGATATTGCAAGCAACAAATATTGCTCCTGGCCTCCATCAGACTCGTTAATGTTCATCTGATGAATTAAGACTTATTCCTGTTTCATCTGAAAACAAAATTCACTTTCAGTCGTCAATGGTCCAGTTTCTTGCAAAATGTAGTCTAGCAGCTCTATGTTCTGTGGTTAGCAGTGGTACAATAGCTGGTCTTCTACTGTTCAGTCCTCCTTCATTAAGTCTCCTCCTGACCGTTCGTCTAAAAATTACTACATTTCAAGCTGCTGCTAGGGTTCTGCTTAGCTCTAAACTGGTAGAATGCCTATTTCTTAAGGCTAATTACATCTAACTTACACTAACTTATATCTTACACTAAAAGATATCGCTCATCTCTTTCATCTGTAGACTTCTTAAGGTCCTATGGTTATATAGTAACATCAAAATTCATAGAAAGTTTAATTGTTCGACTAATTGTTGACTGTCTAACTCAAATTACACATATCGCTAGCTACGTCCCTCAGTAGCCAGAGTCACTACTTTCAATGCTTCTTTTTCTCTTAAGTTGCGTCAACGACTCATTTCTTCTACTCCAAGTATACTGAACAAAGTGTTTCATTCACTTGATGACATTAAAGTTTAAAAAAATAAGTAGTGTAACTAATATTATTGCCTTTTACAAATCCCTTTAAACAGCAGCGTTAAATATATTATTAACAAACAATTACAAAATGTTACTTTACATTTGTCAAATTGTTACAACTATGTATCAGTAGTGACAGAGGATATCCTAGGCTACCTACATAAACTGTTTAAGGATTTAAAACTTCGCAAAGTTATAAGAAATAAGGAAAAGTTTTGCTGGCGCATTCATTAATTGTAGTTAATTAAAGTAATCTTAATATTGATATATCACATTCAGAATTAACCTTCCGTATTTTGGGCTTTACAGACTCATTTTTAGGAAGAAGTAAGAGAATGACAATAGCACTTTGAATTTATACAGGGTGGACCAGGTTTTTCGTGCCAAACTTTGACAGTCGATAAGAAAGGTCTTTTTTATGAAAGAAAGTCCATATAAACAAATTTCCTAAATTGCTTTGTTTTCGATATAACGGGTGTCCAGAAAGGGTAGGGGGTATTTGTAGATTCAATAAAAAAAAACTAGAAGTCAGAAAAAATAAATTTTTTTGTTAATTTTTAGACAAGGTTTTGGAAAATTAAGTACTAAAGATTATGTTCTCCAAATGTTGACCCTCACGCTGCTGGCACTCCTCTAACCGTAAACGGAAATTAGCCACCACGCGTCTACACATCTCTCTGGAAACGGCGGCCATTTCGGTGCGAATGTTGTGCTTTAATTACACTAAAGTTCATGGTTTGTTTACATACACTTTCTCTTTAAGGTATCCCCATAAGAAATAATCAAGAGGTGTAAGATCGGGGCTTCTCGGAGGCCAGTTGATGGTGCCTCGACGAGATTTCACTTTTCCTGGAAAAAGTTCATTGACAACCGCAAGCGATTGGTTTGAGGTGTGACAAGTGGCCTCATCTTGTTGAAACCATGTTTCCACATTAAATCCTTCAAACTCCTGCAGTTGTGGAACCAAAAAGTTTCTTAACATATTGCAATACCGTTCACTGTTTACCGTAAGTGCTCGCCCTCGCCGGTCTTCAAAAAAATAAGGCCCAATGATGATTTCAGCAGACATGGCAGCCCACACAACAACTTTTGGACTATGTAGTGGTTGTTCATGTTTCTGTCTTGGATTTTCGTTCGTCGGCCCAGTAGCGGCAGATCTGTTTATTTACTTGGCCATTTAAGTGAAAGTTCGCTTCATCACTATATAGAATGTTTTCAAACGTTGGGAAGCGTTGAAGCACTTCATTTGCAAAATGCAGTCGGAGAGGGTAGTCGGTAACGTTCAGTTTTTGAACGAACTGAATTTTGTAGGCTGTAAGATGTAAATCTCGTTTCAGAATCTTTTGCAACTACGTTTTTTTAATGTCAAGTTCTTGACTGTGTTTGCGAATTGATTGAGAAGGATTTTGACGCACTGAAACTCTCACTTCTTCAATCGCTTGTGGGGTTCGAACAGAGCACGGGCGACCTGGATTGCGAATTTTTACAGTCGAACCGGTATTCTCAAACATTCGAATCCATTTTCTGATGGTATCGTCCTTCGGTGCATTCCGTACATTAAATTCTGCACGATATAAACGTTGAGCTGTGATCATCGAATCGCCATTGCGATAATAGGCGCGTACGCAAAAAGCGCGATGCTTTCCTGAGTACACTTCCATGATTACTAAATCTCCAAAGAGTGGTGCGACAACCTATCCCTACCGCGCCCCTCCAAACCGCGGCGTTACATGGACAGCGCAGATACAAATACCCCCTACCCTTTCTGGACACCCTTTATAAGGTGATAAAGTTTAATTTTTTTTCAACAGTGTATTAACAATCTTTATTTTCAGAATTAATAACTAAAACTAACCTAAGCAATAATCGAAGACATTAACAAAAACAATTATAAAATTTGTTCAGTTAAACTGAGTGAAGGACCCAGCGACAAATAGTCATTCTCTTCGTCTCCTGGATGTAAGCCTTAAGCAGGTTGCTGTCATCTTGTCCTAGAACACGAAGTACATTAGATGTAGATGTGCGGAGAATACAAAGAGCTATACGGGAACTCGTTGTTGCATCTCTGTTAAACTCTTTTAATATCCGTCAAGAAATTCTTCTTTGTTGTTGGTTTTGGTTGGCATTACTTCGATCCCCATGTAAATTACCTATACGTTTCTCTATTAATTGCTGATAAACTCTTGTAAACACATTACGACTAGGATGTGTTCTCTGCGGATATCTCCTTCTGTATTCTCTAGCGGCCGCCCTTGAGTTTCCATTAGCAAATCCATACACAAAATGGATATCCGTTATTTCTCGATTTGAAAATCTAAACGCACTACTGGACAAGTCTTATGTTAAAATTGTTAAAGGTTGTCATGAAAACCAACGGCAACCAGGCGTGGCAAATATTGATTATCTCGAAAAGTGACAGAAAAAAATTAGGAACTGAAAAGAAATTAAACTCTAACACCTTGTATATCGAAAATAAAGCAATTTAGAAAATTTTGTCTGACAAAGTTTGTCACTAAAAACCTGGTCCACACTGTATATTACGATAAAACATATTTACATATAGATATATATATATATATATATATATATATATATATATATATATATATATATATATATATATATATATATATATATATATATATATATTATTTTATTAAATAACCCATAATTTGAATAATCATGAACACCATTAAGTTCGTCTATTTACTTCTAACTTTTATTCTCACAGTCACCACATTCTTATTAATATTTTCACGCTGTCAAATGTGTGGAATGACAAGTATCATAAACGTTGTATTTAGCGAGAGTGTTTATCTTCCATCTTACATCTAATTCCTATAAAGTATTATTATTATGTAAGAACATGTTTGTATTGTGTAACGATCAAAATTTTCTACAGTCAGACCATAAATGAAAATGCAAAGTCATTATAGGTCAAATAAGTTTGGTCGTCGTAAGATACAGGATTATTATAAAATGATGGGAATTGTCTAGATCCTTTAGTATTTCTGTTTTGAATGCTTTATGAATGCAATTATTTTTCACCTAAATAAAAATATACAGTATGACATTATTCAAACCTGAATGCTTCGATGAAAGTATATCTTTTACGATTTTGTCAATTTTTTTATAAGGTAAAGAATTTAAAACTGTACTTCACAACAAAATGTGGCATGTAAGTTATAGGAATCACTGAACGTCTGAGTTTTTTTATTTATTTTTATTCATTTCTTTTTATACAAGTTGTCTCTTACGATGTAGTATTCAGAATCTTCTTAAATAATAATAATCATTTTTATTATTCGCCAATAAATGATAATAAAGGTAATGTAATCATGAATATAAAAATAAATGGGAAGAAGAGGGGGAGGTAGAGGAGTAAAGTACATTTAACGTCAACAACATGAATGCGTGGCCTATCATATTCTCATTTGGAGGTGTTTGAGACTATGTCATTAGAGCTGATTCCAGTATGGAGAAATTCATTGTAAGCTGGGGTTGCAATCCCCAAGACGATAGTTTGGTACCTCTACCAGAGCACGGGCTTGCTTGTCCTCGTCTCTCGCAGTCTTAATCTTTAGAAAAAGTAAGTGGGGTTTTGTGTATTTAAACTTTTTTTACTGCGGTTATGGCGCAAAATATAATTTTGATGTACCTTAAGAAAATGACATAAATTGAACAATAAATGCAACTATAAGGTTTCAGTTGGAGCTATAGGATTTGAGTTTCTCATCATTCGTGTTCTGTCAAAAGTAGACCGTCAATATTTAATGACTGTCATCTATAAACCATAGGACGTCAAATGCCACAATTAAGAGTTCAACAACGAATAGTCTATGTACAACTGTTTTATGAAAGTGAATGATCATTTACAGTTGCATTAAGAAAAATTCGAACAAAATTAGGATAAAATAAAGCGCCTATAGAGTTAACAGTTCGGAATTTAATGAAGAAATTTGAAGATATGTATTCTGTTATTGATACGGTAAAACCAAGACGTCCTCGTCGTGGTCTCAGATGAAAATTCGATATTGCTGCAGCGAGATAAAGCATACGGGAGTATTCAAAATATCAATTTAACGTCGTACACAATTAAATATGTCAAGAGCTACCACGCATCACATTTTAAAGAAAGATCTGCATATGTCAATAGAAAAAATTCAGTTGATACAACAATTAAAAGTTACAGACCATTTATAACGCCGTACATTTGTTTTTGCCCGTTAGAAAAGAAAGAAGGTGATGCCGATTTTTGCAACAACATTTGAACAATGAAGCATATTTTTATTTTGATGGATATATCAGCAAACAAAATTGTCGAATTTGGGGTGCTGAAAATCCACATGTTATCCACGAAAAATAAGTGGATCCACAGAGATGTATGGGTTGGTACGTATTTTGGAATGGTGGAGTAATTGGACTATACTTTTTTGAAAATAAAGTTTGTAATACTATAACAGTAAATGCATGCAAATATTCTTTTCCATTTGTAGCCGTATCGTCTCTATTTAATGTCGAAGAAAGCAAATCTCAGTTTGTTAAGTATTATTAGTTTTAACTGAGACACCCTATATTACCAAGGTGACAGGTTTTACACCAAGACCAGACCAGACCAGACCAGGTATTAAGACAAGCTTCCAGACGCATCCTCTATAAATTTGGCATCATCACGAGACCATTAAAACTAATTACTGAATTTTAATTAACTCCTAATAATGCCAACTTAGTGAAACGCGCATCAAGCGACATCTAATTTTTCGGTTTTTGTGGAAAATTAGTCTTCTATTTCTTGTTGCTCAAAGCCAAAGCTAGGTAAGCAAAGGAAAACCTCCAACCCTCTCCCAGGAAATATGTCACATTGTATTGTTTGAAATATCCAACTTTGAGAGTTCTTGACTATCTTTGTCAATGGTTGCTTAATTTGATATGTGTGGTTGATAAATTTGTTAGATCTACCTGTTATTTGAATATAATATTTCATCAATAAGAAACAGAATTGCAGTGTCATTAAGAAAATATTATCATTGAGCCTATATCTCATTGTTGGGAGGATATATCTAGTGATCTCTTGTTACATGATCCATAAGACAAGAAAAAATCAAAACTACTATTTATGTTTAAAAAATCATATTCCACTATTATAAGTTCTAAAAGAATTCAAGTCGCATTCATGTTTATACAAAACATCCCACTGGTAAGTTAAAAATAATGTTTTTTCAATATTTATTTCAAATTAATTCAGTGTTGTAAACGGTTTGCAATGGTAATAACACAACCGGCTGTAATTTATTTGACTAACTAGAAAAACGACAAATGTTATGCCGTGTCTTATTATTAATAACCATGCAGAGTAAATATAATACGGCGAAGGCCACACCTAGACACTGACCTTAATTCTTCTGCTACCGAGAATACTAAAAACGAAGAAATACTGAAAAAATACAGTTACCGCGTTTTATTAATAATTTCTTGAAAATTAAGCGTATAAAATGATGTTAAAGGTAATAAAGTAGAGAATATTGTTTTTTAAATTACATAGTATTAAATTTCGGTTTCAACATTCCTGCAGTTTTTAATAAAATATGTGTATACAGGATTAGTCGCTAACAATCGAGTAATCGTCAATTATATATTTAATTATAGAACAGATGAATATGTCACAAAAACGTTTTTTAAACTAATCAGGGCAAGTTACGGGTATCACCATTCTGAAGTATAATAAAAATGGTAACAATTTTTATTTTATATATTTTTTAGTTTTATATACATAGTTGGATGGTTATTTACATATACTGCAAATCAATAATAGGGGAAAGTGTGAGATTCTCTAGGTATGCGTAGAAGAAAGAATGAGGCAGTGTATATTCACATTCAATATATATTTACCGATATTCACTTTACAAAGGTCTCAATGCGACTGGAGTAAAGATCACGCTATTTACTGCGCACCTTGTGGGCAGTAAGATATCGCAATCTTAAGACTTGTTCCTACTCTCGAGGAGCTGTATAGTGCGCATTCAAAGTCCTTACTTCTTTAATTTTGAAGCTGATCTAAAAGAATGTTTATTTAATCACACAATGTAGAAGAATGTGCATCAGCATCGATTTTATTATTACGTCCGCGATTTTTACTTTCCTTTCTTGCTTGCCAGCTGGAGACTCTTTTTACAATCCAAATTCGCGAAAAACTACATTTTATTCGTAGTTCACGGCTGTAGGTGGGAGTAGCTCCATGAATCACCTGAGAAACTAATGTAAATACACAGTTGCATAGTTTTGTGCCTTTTTATAGAATCATAAGATATAGTTATCGTATATATCCTACTCATGATATTCAGAAGTGAGATAAATGAGATCCCGGGTACGTTACATTTCGACGATTGTTGATCTAAGCACAAAATATGGAAAAATGTGCATCAGCGTCGATCGCATCGCTACGTCCGGCGATTTCTATTACTTTCTCCTGCTCATTCGCCGGTTGGAAACCACAATCCAAGCCCATGGAAAAAATCATCTCCGTAGTTCACGGCTGCAAATGGGGATAGCTTCATGAACCACCTAAGAAGACGGTATTGTAAAGAAATAATTAGGTTTTCCGATAGTTTTGTGTCTTTTTATGGAATCATATGTTTTAGTTACCCACTTTCGAGATTCAGAAGTGGTATAAATCAGATTTAGAGTACGTTACACTTTGACAATTGTTCATCTAAGCACACAATTTGGAAAAATGTGCAGCTGCCGATTTTATCACTACGTCTGGCCGTCTTTACTACTTTTTCTTACTTACACACCAGCAGAAGACTTTCTACAATTTAAATTTTAACATTTATTAAAGTGTAAAAATAATTTTTTGATTAATAAATAGTGATATAATAATTAAAGATGGCGTTGCAACGCCATTGTGATTATTTTTAAATGGCAATAATGTGCGAGTAACACCCATTTGGAAGCTGCTTGGGCTGCTGATTCGAATATCTATTCAAACGTTGTTTTTATTATATTTATCAGTTTTTTATGGTAAAAATCACGGAAAAATGTGATTTATTGTTAGATCAAATAACTTTGGACAAGAATCAGGCAAAATGAACCAGTAAATTAAGGCGCAAACTTACTGTACGTAAACCTATATTAATATATTAATCTTAATCCCTAGATTAATCGTAAGTTTATACTTTTTTCCCTCTAATAAGTGCATTTCAAAAAAATAAACCCCCGCCACAGATAGGATTCGACATTTGTCCCGGATCGGAACCGAACGACATACAGCTGTTTCGAACTTGTTAGTTCTCATCAGTGCCGCATACGGTACGCCGATTCAGGACAAATGCCGAATGAACTTTATGGCCTATACATCTTTATCGATACGATCTCTGTCAGTAACTTATAAGTCGGATAATAAGTGCATGTTAATTAGGAACCCTTAGTTACTGCAAGAAGTCATTTAACATTGTTTTTGGGCAGTTCAGGTAAATTGTGTTTCTAGGACAAATAAACGGCGGTTTGACGCTGCAAAAATGTCTTAACAAAACGATTTATTTTGTGTTAAACTTATGTAATCTTAACAAGAATATACTATAAGGCAAATCATTTTAGCAAAGCTAAAATGCAGATTGTTTTTGTTTACTTAGTGATTTCTCTCAGTGTATGCGTACGTTGTGAGATATTAAAGGAGGAATGGCCTTTATACAAATTATACATTAATAATATTTGATTCTTCATTAAAAATTGTTTATTCAGTTAGAATCTAGTTCTGCATTAATTTAATATAGTTAATCGCGTAAATATCTACATTGGTATCTTACTATCATGTTTGTATCAGAAATAACAAATAATTTATAAATATTTTCTTATAAATCTGTCAAAATAAATTCCTAGTTTTTTAAGCTCTAACGTTTAAAACTGTCGTTTATCAATAAACTTACCAATTAACGTAATTAATTAATTAATTTGATCAGGTAATTTTTTTGGATTTTTATGTTAACCCAACTTTAAAGCTCTTATCGCCTCGGTTCATCTCCCTCAATATACATATCGTTTTTATGCGTATAATTTCTTATGCTAATGAAATTCTGTTTGCTATAAAGGTGACACAGGTTACGAGGCAAAATATTGGTATTATGTAAGAGATTAAACAAAAAATAGTGAAGGAAACCTGCCGGAAAGAATGATTTTAATTTTCAAATTATCAGTGCTGTACAGAAATAATGGTGGTTAGTACAATATGCTAAGATACTGTTACGTACCTACAAGGTAAACCTGACGTAAAAAATAAGTTTAATTCGGAAACTGTCAGTGCTATACAGAAATAATGTTACTTGATATAACATGCTAATATTGTGTTCATTTCATGTACCTACAAGGTAGGTATAACCATCGAAAAAGATAAATATTCATCTCTTGTATGTTTGTTTTTCATTGTAATTTTGTTTCGTATCACTAGGGCGTAATGTTGTACCACATCTGTTATTATTCCTTTGAGTATTGTGAAATAAATATAGGTATTTACTTCAACACATAGATTTATTGAAAATAAAAAACAATAATGAACACTTTAAATACAGCATTCTAAAATAGTTATGAGAATTGTCTAATACATATATAGGTTATGTATAAAACAGTGAATTACGTAGCGATACATTCAGGTCGGCAGTCGGTTATTCCTTTTATCACCTGTCCCTGGCATCTATTAGTTATGTGGTGGTGGTTGATTTTTGTATTAATTTTTTGACTATCGGATCTGCTAGAACAGGCTATTAATACACAGCTAAGGGAATTGAAAATTCGAGATAATTTTATCACAATAAAATATGACCCCATAATAAAATCATAACACAAGATAGGAGAAGCTGGAGGTTAGCGTCCAACCAGTCTTAGGACTGATGACCTAATGATGATGATGAATAAAATCATGAGACCGCTCCCATAATAAACTACAATTTTAGGAACCTAAACTATGTACTGCAACCTTAATAAATACACTAAACTAATTATTTCACTGTATGAAATATCCATTAATGTGTTTATTTCAAATGGAATATCCGGTATATTATAATATTGCGAATCCCTCTGCAAATGTAATGTCTATTTTCAATAGAATTAACTACCTTAACAGGTATTTAGATCAGAAGCCTGGTAATAAGGGGCACGTGCCGACTTCAATTTTTATAAAATACAAACACAACACTTGTTTTTGTTGATTTTGTAATACAACAATTATAAACTTTCTAGAAAATATAATAATATTTTGTATATGTACTTTATATTTTTATACTAAAAAGGATGTTTATAATATCAATTCCATACGCTACACTCTTCATCAGAATACCGTAGTCTGAAATTCTACACGTAGATTTGCGTATCGGGACAGCGATTTAGCGACAGGAATATTGCGCAGCGCCTAGTGGCTGTGGGCACACATTTAGATTGCCTACTGTTATAGGGAACCGCGAATTTCGGCAGAACGATCTCAGAACCTTCGGAGTTCGAAGTTCGTTGTTCGTTCGGCGTTCGTTCGTTCACTGAGTACGCACCTTTAGATGCCATACCCAGGCGTACTTCTTCGTTGAGTGGATAAAGTACGTTTTGTTGGCAGTTGGACAACAAAAGCATTCAATTAGTTTCGATGAGTTTACATCGGAAATGGTCACATTTTAGTATGTGACCGTCACTCGTGGTCGATTGTTCTATTCACCGCCCAACGTGTTCTGATCGGGAGTTTTAACTTTAAACATTAAAAAATGACTTCTTGATTTTATGTTGACTAATAAAGAAATAATTTACTATCAAAGGACGGAAATTAATCAATTGAGTACATCGAAGTCCAATTTAAATGTTTAATACGTCGGAAAATCCGCAGGTAAATGTTTAAACAAATCCGGGAGTTTAGTGAAAAGGTTATCAACATTTTTGTAAACGCCGAGGATAGACGAGTTGATTTACTCTACAAAATATGTTATTTATCATTTTGCCATCTTATGTCACGTACTAATTTGCCCATCTATGTAACATGTCCACGAACCGCCAATGATTTAGATAAAATTTCGGTTTTCATTTTAACGTAAAACTGTCAGTAAATTATTTTCGATATAAATTAATGAATTCGCGGGACCGCTGTATTAAAATTATTCGATAAAAATTTGAAATATATGAGTCAAATAACGCGGAAGTAATAACTGTTCTGCACATCTTGAAAAAGACTATTTAGACTGCGTCCACAGTCTTTGTGAGCTGTAATGAACAAAACATTTACGTACACTATACATATGTCAGTCGCATTGGGGCATTAATAACGTGCTAATGTGATTTGTCACCTTTCTATTAAAGAATAAATAATGAAAACGTAAGAAGCGTCTTCAGCTGAATGGCAATTAATTTTTAACATGTATCGTCAAGGAGTGTCGGGAAATACAGCTTTGGTGCAAAAACATCATATTATGGTACACACTTAATAAGTTTTCTTTTTTATTTATTGATTATCTACAATCTACACATATTTACAGTGTAATAAGTAAATTTGATGTGTAAAATGTTGGCTTGAAGCGTCTATTGATGGTAATCCACGTTCACTCACCTAGGTTTTCCGGCCATAGTCTCTTTAGTTGGAGTTCAATCAGCGGCTCTTAACCTATAGTTAAGGTATAGGTTCAAAACCTGTAGTTTAGTTGGAACTATAGGTTTTGAATTGCGCGCCATCCGTTTTCTGTCAAAGATAGGGCGTCAATATTTATTCTGTCATACACAAAACATATGATGTCAACATACCGTGATTAACAGTTCAACAACGAATAGTTTGTGTACAACTGTTTTGAAAGTGAATGATCATTTACAGTTGCATTAAGAAAACTTCGCACAAAATTAGGACAAAACGAAGTGCCTACAGAGTCAACAGTTTGTAACTTAATTTCGATCGTGAATTTGAAAAGAGGGGTTCTGTTATTGATAAGGCAACACCAATACGTCCTCGTCGTGGTCAGATGAACATATTGCTGCAGTGAAAGAAAGTATAGGCTAGTATTCAAACACATCAATTCGACGTCGTGCACAACAATTTAATCTGCCACGAGCCACCACGCATCGGATTTTAAAGAAAGATCTGCAGAGTTAACAGCATATAACTTAATCAAGAAATTTGAAGAAACTGTCTGTCTCTTAAAATTTCTTGTGAATGGGCTGTCAAGACCCACTATGTATCGGATTTTAAAGAAAGATCTGCATCTGTCGACATACAAAATTAAGTTGACACATAACAATTAAAAGTTACATATTAAAAGTTACAGTTGTACATTAGTTGATTGGGCGTTAGGAGAGAAAAACGGTGATGCGGATTTTAGCAACAAAATTTTGTTGAACGTTGGAGCATATTTTCATGACTTGACTGATACGTCAACAAACAAGATTATCGAATTTGGCGTGCTGAAAATCCACATGCTGCTCACGAGAAAGAAATGCATCCACAGTGATGCACGGTTTGTTGCGCATTTTGAAGTGATGGAGTAATTGGACCATACTTCTTTGAAAATGAAACTGGTAATGCTAATCACAGGCATCGCAGGTTGGCGTCGTATGATTTGTGGATGACACTCGTTAAATATCGATGCTCTATCTTTAATAGAACACAAATGGCAGAATACAGTTCAAATCCTATAATTCCAATTGAGACACCCTATATAATATATCATCTCATGTATATACGTTCAAATATACGCATGTATAAAGGTGATGTTATATTTAAGGACGCATCGGTGTACTATCAATACTGGTATGGGTGGTAGTGCGAGTCTTCTGCATTATAGTATACTATGTATTAGTTCGGCATCACGGAAAATAAATCGACGTAATTATGTACGTTGCGAAATCCAATCAACGAAAATAATAAAAGTAATTGTATAAAAATGGATGTATTATTTAATAACAGTTATATATTCACAAAGATTATTAATTGTTAAAATGTTATTAAAATGGTAATTGGTGGTTAATTAAAATACCAATATAAGTTGCCACTTATTTAAATATTATTATATTTTTTAACAAATGTTCTATTTGTAAACAACATATTGCGCTTTAATGTCCCTATTTAGATGCATAAAATGATGCAACCTATTTAAAATTATTAGAAATGTCTTTCTTTTCTTGACTACAAAGTGGAAATATCTTAAGAATTATTAAGCAAATACGACGCTTCAATATATCGCTGTTTTTATTTATATCGATATTATAATTGGTACATTTAACATGTGTTTAATCCTGTTATCGGCTTAATAGGCTTTAAAGGATTTAAATACTACTGAATTACTTTTATAATGCAAATAGAATACATTCAAGACGCTCATTAAATTTTTTTATACCTTTGGCTGAACCGTTATAGTCTTTTACGATGATAAACAAAGCAAAGTATCTTATACAACTGACATTTTGCTTTGTTTCCAAACTATTTCATAGTTGTCCTACTGCGGTTGGTATAAATTTTATTAGATCGTTATAATAATTTATGTCCAGCTGACACTTTTTGTTACTTTGGAGATATCGTTATGGTGACCTACTATGAATTGGCACATTTATGACTAGATCGTTTGTTTATTATTTCTGTGTTATTTTATATTGATATGGAGATAATCTAAAACACTAAGAAATTAATCGACTCACCTGTAGAAAGGTACGTCCTTCATCTCTGAAGAGTCGAAATGGCACATCGGTGTCGATTGGATTTCTTAAGTCTACCCAACCACTTTCAGTCATGAATTTCGCTCCCGAGACGGCACACACAGGGGTTTGAATTCCTGTAAAAATTGAACAGTTGAAGACATCAGCAAACATTTACGATACAGTACATAGGAATTTCTCATAAAATTCTTGTTTGGTTTAAATGGTTTAATTTATTCTTTTTTCTAAAAGGGTTAAAGAAGAGGAAGAGTTAAAGCTCCATAGGTCCTAGAATTATAAGCTGATATTTTGTGGCTAAATGAGCCTAGTAACTATTGTTGTTAATATATTATTAATAATAACGTATTAATTAAGAATGTACTCAATTGTTAAATAATGAATATAATAATTGGATGCATTGTTGATTATGTTACTATTACATTAATACCGTTTTATAATTTTTATTTTCAATAAGGACTGAATTTCTTCAGAAGAATTATTAGTAAATATCCGAAGAAATCTGGATATCAACAAAGCATATTTATTATTTATTAACTCAGAAGAAGAAAATTCACATTAAAATAAGATTATAATATTTAATTAAAAATCTCTGTAATACAAAATACTATTTTGAATATGGTATTTAGGAATTTGGTTGCATTTTTCCCAAATATATATATATATATATATATATATATATATATATATATATATTCTATACTTGTACTAGTACATACATACATACAATGGACATCAGTATTTTATTAGGCAATAAAGAAATTAATTTTGTATATTAAATAAACAGTGTTAAAACTTTAAAACGAACTTTTCCGCACGTAGAACATTTCTATCTCGAAATCGAGTGGCCGAGAAAAAATAAACCAACACATAAACGCAGAATATGTGTTTTATGCGACAGTTTTACTTTTTTCAAATAGTTCACCCTCGTGCTTTCTCATGACCCATGAACAGGGTGGGGTGTGTCCTATCCACCTCAAAATCAATAGATGTCGTCTGGTAGATGACTCTAATCAGAATCAGTCGAAACCCGATCGATCCGACACGATTTAGTTGAGTTATCGTATTAACAAAACAGATAGTCCACCATCGTGCTTTCTCATGACCCATGGACAGGGTGGGGTGTGTCCTATCTACCTCAAAATTAGTAGGTGTCGTCTGGGAGACGTCCCCGATCAGAATTAGTCAAAACCTAATCGATCCAACACGATTTAATTGTTATCGTGTTAACAAAAAAAAATTATCAAATAGACCCAAGGGAGGGAGTAGGATGTACCCTATTCACCTCAAAGTCAATGTATGTCATCTGGTATACGACCATAATCAGAATCAGTCGAAACCCGATCGATCCGACACAATTTAATTGAGCGATCGTGCTAAAAGAAAAAAATTCTCAAATAGTCCACCATTGTACTTTCTCATGACCCATGTACGTGGTAGAGTGTGTTCTATCCACCTTAAAATCAATATGTGTCATCTGGGAGACGTCCTCAATCAGAATCAGTCAAAACCCGATGGATCCGACATGATTTAGTTGAGTTATCATGCTAACAAGAATAAATGCCGACGACAAAGACAACGCCAACGGCGACAACGCCAACGACATACACACGGCAATAAATTTTTAAAAACCATTTTTTTTTATTTTTAGGTAGAAAAACGAAAAATAAATCCAAAAAGAATTTCACTTCACTTTTTGACAAAGTTTTTCACTCTTTTTTACACGATTACATTAGATTTCCGCTTATAGTGGAGTGCGAAAAAGTAAAAGAAAAATATAATAGCATGTATTCTATTTCAAAAGCGTTTTATTTCCTTTCATTGTATAATATGGACAATAAGAGTAAAATTTAAAAAAAAGCTTACACCAAAAGGTCGTGAAGTTTGCACCAGATGTCGTGTTTGTTTTATTTCATTACAGGTATTAAAAAGTCACACCAACGAATGGAAAATTCTCCAATTGCCTTGGGATGTTCACCTCATCAGAGGCGTATCGTGAGAAAAGAATCTAGAGATGCGATAAAAATTTTATAAGGGGAAGAGGTACAGTCGGATGCATGGTAGGCCATATGAAAATGGTAAAAATAAAAAAAAGACACTAACTTAAAATGATTATGCCGAGGTATATATCCTAATTTTTAAAATGAAGATCAATTGTTCGGTTTTCGTTTGTCCAGCGAAAACGTCTATCACTGTTTCTTCAAATTTTGGAGACGATCTCATATCTTCTAGCAAGGCACTTTCAATATTCATTAATGCTAAAGCTGACAGTCTTTCTTGCTGTTGAGAATTTCGCAGATAAGTGTTAATTATCTTTAAACATGAAAATGATCTTTTTGCGGCACTGCTTGTGGTAGGAATAGTCAAAATCAAACGACACAATTTTGATGAGAAAACAGAAGATAATTGAAGGGACATAATATTTTGGTGAAGCTCAAACACAGTGCTCTTTTTCATATCAGGACCACTATAAATCACTGTAAAGTTCACTTTTTAAACGATTTGCGTCAAAGAATGCCTCACATGTATATACTAAAGAAGAAAAAAGTTCGACAGGAAGACGTTTTACGAATGAAGTAAATTGTGTGGAATCTAGATTTAAGAATTCCAGTTTAGAAATTTCACTAAACCGTTCACTAATGTTCAAAGTAATAACGTCCAAAATTTCATAAAACAATCGTGCGTGGGTGCTTTTCTTATTCTCTTCAGGAATTGAATCCAAACACATTCCTTTACTTGATGGTTCATTCTCTAACATAAATCTGTCCATACGGTCCCAAATGTCACTAAACTCGTTTCTCATTTTTTGAATATATGATTTGCAATCGGCGATCTTTTTATTGCAGTAATTAATATCTGATATTTTTGTCTGAAGAATATTAAACAGATTCAGCTTGGATGTAACGTGGATCATCGAATTTCAGCACTACAGCAAGTAATACGGGAGTCCAATAATTTCGGGCGCCTTCATGGCCGATTTGAAATAAAAAAATTCATGGTAGCGTTTAAAGTAACTAATGTAAATTTGCGATCGGTTTAAAATAATTAAAAAACTGTAATAATTGAATAAATCGATTGAACTTTTAAATAACACTAATTTGCCAATTTTTTAAGGGATGCGACGCATCACTCGCATCCATGTACGCTGCGCCCCTGCCTTACACCAAATTAGCATTCCTGTATATACCTCGTACATTTGGTGCGAACTTGGTCTAAAATTTTACCCCACATTTCAGGTAGTGTATACCTAAGGCATCAGGTAGTGTATACGGTACTAAGAGTACAAGGACGGAAAATTGAACCGCATGGCATTCATCCGGAGCATCCAGAGAAATCATAAAAATTCTCCTCGATACACAACTGATTTTTATCTATAGAAACGCTATATCTAGTAGAAGGCACAGATTCTCATAAGAGCACCACGACTATTATCCATACGAGTTAATAAATTTCTTGTTGAGCACTGAATAAGTTATATAAATATTTAGCAAATTAACTCATTTAAAGAATAAATTTCCTATTGACTGAGTAAGCAACAATTAGAACCCACGCGGAAGATGTTAAGTTACAAGTACCGTAAACTTCAACAATTCCATTTATGTTCTTAATATTTTATAAACCTAATTATTGCAAATTCATCGTCAAGTTATAAAATGTGCCAATTTCTTCACATGCGGTATTAATTGAATTGTAAATGTCAACGACTATTTAAAAAAATAGCGTTATACATTTTTAAAGTATTTAAGCTTCTAAATGTTAATCGATTATTATTGGGTCCGTGGTACAAGTTTTTCCAATGATCATTGAACTTGTACAAATTATAAATAATCACATTAAATATTAGCGATAAAATGCCTGAGGCAATTATTAATGTAATAGTCCTGACATCCTTTTAAAAGAAATAAATAATAAATGATATATCACGCACTAATGAAGACTATTCAAAATTCCGCAGGTACAAATGCGAAGATACCATCAGTCTAAACAAGTTTTCTTTATAAATTACACATATACTGTGTGGCGTTAGAACGGAAGAAATTAGGTAAGCAAAAGATAATATGCATAATTAACAGATTATGCTAATAACTTTCTACGCATTAATATGGCTTTATTGAAAAAACATAAAAATATTTTAGTATCTACCTGTAAGGCGACAGAGCATATAATTATAGGTCTATATCGTCAATGTTAATCGTGAGTTTAATATTTATAACTTTCCCACACGAAATAACATTCGGAATGAGGATAAAAAATATTACACGCCAATATTTCACATCAAATTCATGCCAATGAAAGCATAGAGTACACAATAATTTGGTATAAAATGAAAATCGCGTGATTTTCCTCATGTTGGTGTAATTTTTAGACTAATGCTTAATGAATTATAAAATGTGGTTCATATGCATCGAGCTCTTTATCTTGTTGAAAGGTATAAAATAAAAAGGACAAACATAAATTGAATATATTTTCTGGGATCATCAGTAATTTTATAATTGCAATTAACTTGTGCAATTTTTTACTTTTCCGCACTCCACTATACGCGGAAAAGTAATGTAATCGTATACATTTTTTTCTATGGTTAATTTTCCGTTTCTGGGCTAAAAACAAAAAACATGGTTTTTAAACCATTTTGTGTGTATGCGTGTGTCGTTGTCGTCATTATCGTCGTTGTCGTCGGCATTTATTCTTGTTAGCACGATAACTCAACTAAATCGTGTCGGATCGATCGGGTTTTGACTGATTCTGATGGGGGACGTCTCCCAGACGACACCTATTGACTTTGAGGTGGGTAGGACACACCCCACTCTGTCCATGGGTCATGATAAAGCACGATGGTGGACTATGTGAGAAATTTGTTTTTGTTAGCACGATCACTCAATTAAATCGTGTCGGATCTATTGGGTTTTGACTGATCTGATGGGGGACGTCTCCCAGACGACATCTATTGATTTTGAGGTGGATAAGACACACACCATCCTGTCTATGGGTCATGATATAGCACGATGGTGGACTATTTGAAAAAAGTAAAACTGTCGCATAAGACACATATTCTGCATTTATGTGTTGGTTTATTTTTTCTCGGCGACTCAATTTCAAGATAGAGATGTTCTACGCGCGGAAAAGTCCGTTTTAAGGTTTTAAAACTGTTTATTTATTTTATGACTTTGTCATGTATAATTTATTTTTTTTATAAATGAATTGGGAAAATATGACTGACATTTAGTAGATTTATATGTTCACTTTTATTTAGAAGTCATCAAGTTAACTTACTAAGAGTAATAAAAAGTAATAATAAGAAATAATAATAAGAAAAAATAATATAGCTGACATTTTTTATAATGCATATTACGTCAAGAGAATGTACTCACATCATCATCATGAGGTCATCAGTCCTAAGACTGGTTGGACGCTAACTTCCAGCTTCTCCTATCTTGTGCTAACCTACGAATTTCGCTAATTGTGCTACAACCTACATCCCTTACTATTTGTGAGCAGTAGTCTAATTTAGGCCTACCTCTGCCTTTCTTCACTCCTATTTCTGCCTCCAAATTACCGCGGACTATTCCCCCATGTCTCAGCAAGTGGCCTACCATTCTATCTCTTCTCTTCTTTATGTTTTCCCACATACTTCTTTTCTCGCCGACTTTCTCTAATACTTCTTCGTTTCTAACCCTATCAGTCCACGGTATTTTCATCATTCTTCGGTAACACCACATCTCAAAAGCTTCTAATTTCTTCTTACTTGCTTCCCCTACCGTCCAGGTTTCTCAACCGTATAGTGCCGTGCTCCATACATACGTTTTCAAAAATCTCTTCCTTGTTTCTAAGTTTATTACCCCCGAGCATAAAAGTGCTTACTTCTTGTTAAGAGCTACTCGACCCTGCGCTATTCTTTGTTTTATATCTTTATCGCTTCTTCCATCCCAATTTATTTTACTTCCTAAATAAGTGAAGTCTTTAACTTCCTTCAATCTTTCATTATTAATGTGTACTATTGTTTTTGCTCTGCTCTCGCGCCCTCTGCACTAACACTTTAGTTTTGTTTTTATTCACTCTCATTCCGTATTCCTCTGTCAACACTGCCTCCATTTCGTTCAACGCTGATTCCAATTCCTCTTTCCTAGATGCTAATACTGCTATATCATCCGCGAATCTCAGCATTTTTAGTTTCTGTCCCTGTACTTTAATCCCGAAATCCACTCTATATTTTACGACATTAATCGCCTCTTCGATGTACAGATTAAAAATTAGTGGTGATAGCGTACATCCTTGTCTTACTCCTTTCCTAATACCTACTTCCCTTCTTTCCAATTCTACTTCTATAACAGCAGTTTGCTCTTTGCATAGATTATGTACTACTCTCCTATCTCTACACTTCATTCCCGCGCTCTTTAGTATCTCGAACATTTTTTCCCATCTTACATTAACAAAAGCTTTTTCTAAATCTACAAATCCTATATAAGCGTTCTTTCCTTGTTCTATTGTTTTCTCTAACATTACTCTTGGCGCCAGAATAGCTTCGCGAGTTCCCCTATTTCGCCTTAACCTGAATTGGTCTTCTCCTAGTATTTCCTCCGTTCTATTTTCCATCCTCTTCTGCACTATTCTGGTTAAGATTTTTGACGCGTGGGAAGTTAAGCTAATCGTTCTAAAGTTCTCGCATTTGTCGGCTCCTGTCTTTTTCGGTATACTAACGATAATATTCCTCTTATAATCCTCCGGCATCTCGCCCGTTTCATGTATGTATTTTACCAGTTCAAACATCCTATTTACTACTCTCTGTCCCGCACATTTCAAAATTTCCGCCTGTATTTTATCTACACCCGGCGCTTTATTGTTCTTTAACCCTCTTAGTGCTATTTCAAATTCCTCTCTCAATATAGGTGTTCCTACATTCACAATGTACTCACAAAGCAGAAAAATTAAGTATGGCATATAACATCATTCAAATATCCACCGCGGCTTTGCTTGGTGGCACGTATTCGGGAGGTCCATTTTTCGATGATTTTGTCGCATAAATCTGGCTGAATTTGCTGGATGGCGTTAATTATGTTGACTTTGAGGGAATTAATTATTTGTGGTTTATTCCTATAGTCCTGCGATTTAAGATAGCCCTTAGGAAAGAAGTCTAAAGGCGTTATATCCCACGATCTCGGTGGCCAATTCACCACGCCCTCAAATCGCTCGTGCAGAATGTCCATCGTGGCATGCGCTGTGTAGTACGTAGCGCCGCCGCCGTCCTGTTGGAATCACATACCGTCAGTATCCATATCATCCAGTTTAGGCCACAAGAAGTTGCTTATCATCGATCTGTATGGACCGATGATTCCGTCAGACCAAAATCCGCACTAAGTGACTTTCTCGGGATTCGTTTGGTGCTGGTGTATCTGGTCTGGAGTGGTATCGTCCTAAATCCGACAATTGTGCTTGTTCACATATCCATTTATCCAAAAATAGGCCTCGTCACTAAAGATTATTTGTTTAGCGAAAGTTCCAACTGTTCCAGGGCCCAATTTTTGAACACACGTCGTTGTCTATGGTCGTTTACCTTAAGTTCCTGGGTGAGTTGGATTTTATACGGGTGCAGATCCAAGTCCCGACGCAGAATTCGCCAAGTAGAAGTCACAGAAAGGCCCAAGTCTTGTGAATGACTAGAAATTGATTGCCTCAGGTTTTCCCGTACACTCTCACGCACAGCAGCGATGTTTTCAGCAGACTTTGCGTTTAGGTGACGTATGGGTACTGGCTCATTATTTATCAAATCGATTGATTCGAATTTGGCCACCAAATGTCTAATAATCGACAGGGCGGAACGATTGTGGCGAGGATAAAAATCACGTAATGTGCGGAGCGTTTCTCGAACGGAGCACTGATTTTCATAATAAAATTTGATAATTTATACACGTTATTGAACGCTGTCACCTGCCATGGTGATTTGCCTTATATTACTAAACAATTCGCAGTAAGTTTGACAGATATTGCTTTAATATCATGGCCGTTATATCCTAACAAATTTAAAGCGTCCCTATTGAAAGACCATAGGTCTTTCAATAGGGACGCTTATAATAAAGTATTGGGAATCCATACATCCTTAATAGGGTCTGACAGTGTACATGGTCACGAAATTTTGTTTTGACGATGTCTTATTTACAATTCGATACTCTGTATGATATTTATCAATGAAAGCACAAATTTTTAAATAGTTATACATACTTAATGCTTAAACATACATTTTTATTTATCTACTATTGATATTTTACAAATCATTGCCGACGATTTTTTTTTCTATTTGTCGAGTTATACACCAATCGAAATCACCGATGATCGCCGTATCATATTTTGTATATATGAATAACTATGTATACCGTTTAAATAATCAAAATCTCTTTTAGATTATTTAAGCAAGTTAGACGATTACTAATGAAAGCTATTACTAATTTGTTGTAATAGTAGTACATTTGGGTCGTTGGTTTTTATATTATTAGTAAAAAACTTGCTCACATTAATTCCGTAACACATCAAATGAAACTAATAACGAACGTATTAATGAAAACCAGACAGCAAAAGGTTTAATTCACAAATTAGTTTATAAACAGACCGCGCCACTCATTTAGTGAGAATAATATGGCCTAAAAGAATTACAAGCTCCTAATGGCAGTTTTTTCATGTTTTAATGACAACAGTTATGTAGGATAACTTGTTGGGCCTGTACGCGTCGACTTCCCTCTCATGAAACTGGTAGTATTTCGATAACGGAACTCGGCATACGACTGCGGTATTAAACGATCTGCTGCCTCATTTTCAACATTATAAACTAATTTATTTATTGTTATTTCGAGAGTTTATTACCGACAGGAGCAGAGATTGAGATAATATATGAAGTTATGTAGTTGTACTTTACAGTTCAGAGGAGTTATATGGATTGGCACGCTTGGGAAATAATCCAAAACAAATAGTAAATATACGGGATGCAAATGTTCGGAAAGTGATATATTTTTCCCAGTTCATCGCAGTGATTTTTGAATTCCATGTGCGTTTTTTATTGTTCTTTTATATATTTTTATTTATTTTAGAAACCCAACAGGACATGTTTTCCAGTTACACGGTTGAAAGAAATATATAAAATATTACACAAATTAAACAACATATAACTACGCTAATATTTGTTAATAATAATATAACAAAACACGAGTACATACCAGTATACAGAGGGCCCCATTTAAAAGCGAGACACCTCTCTACAATTTGTTTCTAAATGATACAGTTTCAATAACTCTAATATGGTGCCTAATTTCAGACTGAGACTTAAAATTTTAAGGCCTACTTCGAAGTTTCTTTAAAGTAAAAATTTTAAAAAGTATTAGTAATGTTTTTGCCTCCTAATGTATCCTAAATTCGGTGACTATGTCATCAAATTTAGGATACGTTTAGCTGGGATACTTTCATGTAGATTTAGGATACTTTCAAATGGGTATAACTGAAATTTAGCGAAAAATATTAGCTTGTTGTAGTTCTGCAATTTACAATTAGTTGCTAATTGTAAAATATCATGTTAGATAGTCAGCTGAATTGTAATTTGTTTAACCAACAGTTAAACCAACAGTTAAAAAACCAATATTGCCATACTTATAGTATGGCAATATTGGTTTCCTATAAACTTGCATTAATTGTATACTTAGATAGAATACAGGGTTTTATTTTTGATACCTTATTTGATCCTGCAGAAACACGAGAAAGGCATCGAGGATCGCTTTTAGGTATAATTCAATGCCTGGGGGGGCTTTAGCCCGAGGAGTAGTTATTTCCTATAGCGATTATGTAATAGCCTTGCTATTCGGGAACTACTTTAATAACCGCTTGGCGGTTTGGTAGTTCCATTCTCGATTTCCGACGTATATGTTACTGATATAGATCGTATCGATAAAGATGTATACGCCAAGGCCTTACTTAAACGTCGCGTCGTTTGTACTTTTGGAAGATAGAATTTATCTCTCAAATATTGTTAAAAAAGCCGAAAAAGAAACAGAACAACTGTTGCCGGTGAAATCAAGAGCGGTATATGACAAAGAGTATAAAATATTTGTTAACTGGAAAGCAGAAAATTCGGTGACTGGTCTAAATGAGGTGGTCATGTTGGCTTACATCCAGGAACTGGTATGTAGAGTTAGAATTTCACCTTATTTATATGTTATATTAATAATTATCTTTATATTTATTTTAGTCAGAAAAGTATCTAAAAGATCTAAAAGATACCTCCCAAGTCGAAAGTTTTGATTGGAGATCAGGTTTTGGCATTCATAAAAGATGCTCCTAATGAAACATTTTTGCTGCATAAGGTAGATAGCCAAAAATTATTTGTAGGTAGAACCCGTTTTTATGAAAATGAATCATTGCAGGTCGTTCTAGTTATCGGTGTCTTTGGTGCTTTAAGAAGGGATGAAATGGTTAAATTGATTATCGACTATATAGAAGATAAAGGACCGGTTATGCTGGTGAAAGTTCTAAGACGGGTGAGTCTAAAGGCTTTGCTATTGTGGAGGAGGCACAAATTGGTGCTTTGAAGTTAATCCGTCAATATGCGGCTTTGAGACCTGGGGGAATGAAGGAGCGTAGGTTCTTTATGACAATTAGAAATAATCACTGCACAGTACAGCCAGTGGTAAATAATACTTTGGGCAGTATACCTACAATAATTGATAGATATCTGAAATTAGATAATGCCAAGGAATATACTGGTCACTGTTTACTGCGAACGTCGTCTACGCTTGTGGTTGAGGCAGGCGCCTCACTTGAAACTCTAAAATTACATGGTAAATTGAAAAGTACAACTGTAGCTGAGGGATATATAGCAGAAAGTATAACCTCAAAAAATCGAATACCTCAAATTATTTCAAATTCTGTGAGTGGCTCTTGATCAAACTGTCAAAATCAAGAAGAATTAGTCAACACTTCCGTGGATTTTCATGTTCAGTCGCCCTCTGAAGATTCGGTTGTGTGCGTTGCTGTAAGAAACGTCAGAAATCCAGTTGCGTATTTTCCGGAAACATTCCACAACTGCCAGTTTAACTTTGAAAACAATTTTGCAAAGTAATTAGAATACCAATTTCCTTTTTTTATATTTCAGTTATAAGTTACGAGTATATCGCTAAGTTGAATAAATACATAAGTAAATGAGCAGGTAATTTAATTTATAATCCGGGGCATTATAGGGGGAATTATGGATATAATGCCAACTGTAAAGCCCGGGTTTTCATGCAGTTGTTTATGTGTCTCGTAACCTAGGCATTATTGACATATAATGAGTAACTGAAAAATAAAATCATTTATTTTAAATTTTCAGTACAAGGATATAATTTAATTTTGAGAATATAACACTCTTCATTTCAACAAACTATTTTTAGAAATACAACATATTCCAATCACTGCTTGTAGATTCTCTCTTCTTATTCTTGGTGGATATTCTTGGTTGATATTCTATTTTACGATTTATCACACTACCGCAAAAAAAATTTAAAAAATATCACTTACTTGGACTTTCTATACTCTAATTTTATAAATATATTAGAGTTATGATAACAAACTAAATAGTAACACGCTTATTTGTCATATATTATATAATAATAGATGATATGTATAATAAATGATATCATTTTGTGGTAACTTATTCAAATATATAAAACTATATAAGGCATGGCTACGACAGTCAACAGTGGAACCTGGAGTGAGTGTTGTTATTTCCGGACTCAGTTATGCGATTATGTGAACGCATCTTGGCTACTGTCGCCATAACACAAGGAAAATTTGGAAGCGATATTTTAGGTAATTGTGGAAAATAAAAATGAGGAATGGGATCGAAAAACTGTTATTTGTGCTAGAGGCCTTTTAACTTTATTGCGCGACTTTGATTTTAATTTTTTCTTAGCAGTGTTTTCTGCAATATTCTCTCATTCCTAGAGTTTAAAATTCTACAGACAAAAATATTAGATATTAGTAACTGCAATAAAAAAGATTGCCGATTTTAAATCACATATTCAAAAAATGAGAAACGAGTTTAGTGACATTTGGGATCGTATGGACAGATTTGTGTTAGAAAATCAACCACCAAGTAAAAGAATGCGTTTGGATTTAATTCCAGAAGGAGATAAGAGAAGCACCTACGCATGATTGTTTTATGAAGTTTTGGACGTTATTACTTTGAACATTAGTGAACAGTTTAGTGAAATTTCTAAACTGAAATTCTTAAATCTAGATTCCACACAATTTACTTCATTCGTGAAACGTTTTTCTGACGAACTTTTTTCTTCTTTAATAGATATATATGGAACATTCTTTGACGTAAATCGTTTAAAAAGTGAACTTTCAGTGATTTATAGTGATCCCGATATGAAAAAGAGCACTGCGTTTGAGCTTCACCAATATATTATGTCTCTTCAATTATCTTCTGTTTTCCTGGAGACATCAAAATTATGTCGCTTGATTTTGACTATTCCTGCCACAAGCAGTTCCACGGAAAGATCATTTTCATATTTAAAGAGACTAAAGACTTATCTGCGAAATTCACAAAAGCAAGAAAGACTGTCAGCTTTAGCATTAATAAATATTGAAAGTGACTTGTTAGAAGATATGAGATCGTCTCCAACATTTGAAGAAACAGTGATAGACGTTTTCGCTGGACAAACAAGAACCGTAGAATTGATCTTCATTTTTAAAATCAGGGTATATACCTCGGCATAATCATTTTAGGTTAGTGTCTTTTTTTATTTTTACAATTTTCATATGGCCTACCATACATCTGACTATACCTCTTCCCCTTATAAAATTTTCATCACATCCCCAGATTCTCTTCTCACGCTACGCCCCTGCTCCTCGTATATGTATGTTAAAGAGTTAAAATGACAATTCTTTTTTAATTGTCGACAGTCATCGCAGCACTCTTTAGTAGCACGTACGTAAAATGTCTTAATTACAGTATCGTACGTGACATATTCTTTGTTCTTCGGGTGTAGTAGTCTCTTTTTCTCTTGATTCTGCCAAACCGGATGTTACGCTCGATGAAAATTATGAATTGTTAAATTTATTCCTTTACTTACGCCTGTTTATTACCAGCTACACGATATGAATCAGACGTTCCACCATATGAGTAATTGCTCATAGGGCTCTTCATACTCATGCGGAAGTCGATTTGATGCAATTAATGCCTTGTTACAGATAAAACTTTCAGGCCTGGCTCGGAGGTACGAAATTAACAAAGTTGTTATCTGCCCCGCTGCGCTATAAATCGCATAACTAGCATTCAATTAAAGGGGGCAAGTACAGGCTCCTAGTTATGATGAGGTTCAGATCAGGATAGAACGATAAGCGGAGACTTTTGTATTAATTTTTTTTCTATACAGACGATATTGTAGACTTTACAAGAGTCGATCATATAAGACGTTTTGTATTGTTTTTTAGTAACCATTGAAATAAAAAAATTACGGCGTGACCAACACATCTGCAATAAGGACAATAAGCTATATATTTTTTTAAACATGCAAATTGTATATTAATAAAAGGAATGTAATAGTTATTTACATTATTAGTGGGGCAGGGGCATCATTTGTGTGCTCTAGCTCACGTGTGATGTACAACATTTAATCTACGACCGCTTGGATAAGAAAAAGAGATTAAAAACCGATTTTTTTACAAAAAATTCAGATTTAACATTTAAATAATTATGACATCCGTTAAAAGTCACTTAAACATTTTTATACCAAATCAAAGTAACATAGTGCATGAAATTTGTTGAAACCATAGTAACAAGCCAGTTGTTTTAAATAACGCTTAATTTTGTGATTTTCTCGTCGCGCTGTGCATTATCTACGTCGAAAATCTTACAAAAATCTGGCGAAGATAATATTAATATTTATAATAACAAATAATTATTGTATTGTTTCTAGTTTCAATAAATTTCCTCGTTTATAATTTTTGAAAATTAAAATGAGTTATGTAATGAGTTCATTACATAACAGTGATGTAATGACTTAATTACACAACGGTGATGTAATAGAGCTCATTGCATAACTCAAAAATAGTTCAACGAACCCCATATTACAGCACGGTCGTAGATAAAACAATATAAAAAACTGGATGAACTGTAGTATTTAAATAAGTCAATGAAAGTGTCATTTTATAAAATGTTAGTTTTGGAAAAACGTGCATTTATGAAATTTATGTGTAGATTCTTATATGAGATTTAATTTTACAAAGTTGTTAACTCTGTATTTCCTCAGATGAATTAACTTGGTTTACTGTTGTGGTTTTATGCCAAGAATCAAGTATATGTGATAGAGCCAGATTGAATTGAAAGAAAGCATATGAATAATAATAAGAAACATTTTAGTTCATGTTTTAAAGAAAGTTTGACAGGAATTGTATTACTAGGAATTACAATTTATTTGAATTAAATGAATTCAGTAGTAATCTCTTCACTTATCGTATTTAACCAGACGTACACTGTTTGTTTCATATAATGGTTTTATATTCGATACCTTCTTAGCATCCTGGAGTACCCCAAGGCTCAAATTTAGGACCATTAATTTCTACCTTATCTATTAACTACCTGTCTCTAATGTTTATGTCACCTTCACCTTATTTTTGCCGATGACTTAAAATTATTCTATGTTGTGTCATGGTATTCAGAGAATAAACTATCAATAAATACAGATAAATGTAAAGTTTACTCGTATACCTTAAATAAGTAACTACCAATATATTACTATTTTCTTGGTGGTACAGTTTTAAATATTCTGAAAATATTAAGAATTTTAGTGTGTACTTTGATGATAAACTGTCGTTCTCTGGGTATATCAACCATGTGACTCCTATTCATATAAAATATTTGGTTTTGTGATTAGAGAGACGACATCGTTTAACAATATTACTATGTTAAAATGTTCATATTTTGCATTAGTTCTTTCAAAATTAGAATATTGTGTCTTTATTTGGTATCCCAGGTATCTAAGTCATATAAATCAACTTGCAAATATTCAAAGGCATTTCTTGAGATATATTCACATAGATAATTGTTATTCAGTAAGGGGTTATGATCATATTTTGCTTCTACAAAGATTTGACATCCAGTCATCATACTTATCAGTACTCAGGCTGCTTACGAGCCTCTCATCTTTATATAAACTGTTCCATAATAATATAGATGCACCTGTATAACTAAGCATGTTTAGGATACGCATACCTAGACTAAGTTCTCGAGAAGATGTTTTATTACCAGACTACAAGAACTAACGTGCTATTAAAATCGCCAGTATTTATAATGCCGCAAATATTTTAATGCAATATCTAACACTTGCAGTTTGAACAATTATACTCATAATGAGTTACTATTTTTGGGGAAACAACCACTTTTTACTGTATATATTACTGAAGTATTCTATTGAATATTTATTTTCAAGTTATTTAGAGATTACCTTTTTTTTAGTTTTATTTAGTTATATACTGTACACATATGTATAGACACATATGCATTTATTTATATTCCATTTTATTGTCTTATAAATGGATTTTTTCTGTTTTCTGTTTTCTGTGGGCAATAAATACTTTTTTATTATTATTGCAGACTAGGTTATTGCCAACAATATGCATATAACATTTTGGATATTTAGTTTAATGGTTTATTCAATATTTAAGTAAACAGTAACGTTCAACAAATAAAATATTTCATGAATCTCACAGTTTATGTTTCTAATTAACTAGTTACTCAGTTAGATAACAAATATTCGAGTTCGTTCATATTAGTCCATTAAAGATAGTTTAATAGTTTAAAAATTTACAGGCCGTTTTTTATATAAAAAAACATAATTGTCTTTTGTACTGTTCTTTAATAGAATGGTCTAGAATCCGCGGCTACGGGCGTTTTAGGACACGAGAGAAGGGAAGCTAGGAATCCCTGGATAACGGACAAAATCTTAAACTTAATACAAAAGAGACGAGGCTACAAAAACAGACGAGACGAGGAAGGACTGAAAACTTATAAGTCAATAAAATGGGAAATCATTAGAAAAGCGAAAGAACAATGGATAGAAGATAAATGCAAAGAAGTAGAATATAAGCTCCAAGTAGGTAAGACCGATGAGGCTTACAAAATAATTAAGAGGAACTTTAGGGATATAGGACCAATAAGTAGAAACGTTAGGAGTCAATCGGGGGACATACTGATCGGAAGAGAGGAGAAAGCGAATAGATGGAAGCAGTACTTAAGAATAAGAAATTTATACGAGGGTCAGGAATTAGGAGATATATTAGAGGAAGAATCTAGCACCGATAGGGAAGATGTAGGAAGACCTATATTGAGGGAGGAATTTGAAATAGCACTAAGGGGGCTACAGAACAATAAACCGCCGGATGTAGATAAAATACAGGCAAAAATTTTTAAATGGGCGGGACAGAAAGTAGTAAATAGGATGTTTGAACTAGTAAAATACATATACGAAACAGGCGAGATGCCGGAGGATTATAAAAGGAACATTATCGTTACTATACCGAAAAAGAGAGGAGCCGACAAATGCGAGAACTTTAGAACGATTAGCCTAACTTCCCACGCGTCAAAAATCTTAACCAGAATAGTGCAGAAGAGGATGGAAAATAGAGCGGAGGAAATACTAGGAGAAGACTAATTTGGGTTTAAGCGAAATAGGGGCACTCGCGAAGCTATTCTGGCGCTAAGAGTGATGTTAGAAAAAACAGTTGAAAAAAGAAAGAACGCTTATGTAGGATTTGTAGAGTTAGAAAAAACTTTTGATAATGTAAGATGGGAAAAAATGTTCGAGATACTAAAGAGCGAGGGAATGAAGTATAGAGATAGGAGAGTAGTACACAATCTATACAAAGAGCAAACTGCTGTTATAGAATTAGAAGGGGAAAGAAGGGAAGTAGGTATCAGGAAAGGAGTAAGACAAGGATGTACGCTATCACCACTAATTTTTAATCTGTACATCGAAGAGGCGATTAAGGTGGTAAAAGATAGAGTGGATTTTGGGATTAAAGTACAGGGACAGAAACTAAAAATGCTGAGATTCGCGGATGCTATAGCAGTATTAGCATCTAGTAAAGAGGAATTAGAATCAGCGTTGAACGAAATGGAGGCAGTGTTGACAGAGGAATACGGAATGAGGGTGAATAAAAACAATACTAAAGTGTTAGTGTGCAGAGGGCGCGAGAGCAGAGCAAAAACGAAAGTACCAATTAATAATGAAAGATTTGAGGAAGTTAAAGACTTCACTTATTTAGGAAATAAAATAAATTGGGATGGAAGAGGCGATAAAGACATAAAACAAAGAATAGCGCAGGGTTGAGTAGCTTTTAACAAAAAGAAAGCACTTTTATACTCGGGGGTAATAAACTTAGAAACAAGAAAGAGATTTTTGAAAATGTATGGTTGGAGAACGGCGCTATACGGTTGCGAAACCTGGACGGTAGGGGAAGCAAGTAGGAAGAAATTAGAAGCTTTTGAGATGTGGTGTTACCGAAGAGTGATGAAAATACCGTGGACTGATAGGATTGGAAATGAAGAAGTATTAGAGAAAGTCGGTGAGAAAAGAAGTATGTGGAAAAAAATAAAGAAGAGAAGAGATAGAATGGTAGGCCACTTGCTGAGACATGGGGGAATAGTCTGCGATATTTTGGAGGCAGAGATAGGAGTGAAGAAAGGCAGAGGCAGGCCTAGATTAGACTACTGCTCACAAATAGTAAGGTATGTAGGTTGTAGCAAAATTAGCGAAATGCGTAGGTTAGCACAAGATAGGAGAAGCTGGAGGTTAGCGTCCAACCAGTCTTAGGACTGATGACCTCATGATGACTGTGCTTTAGTTGCTCTGCGTATTTAAAATTTCACCTATTAGATTAAAATTGATATGTCCAAAAATTTCTCATAAGTCCATAAAATAAAGTCAAAAAATAACTTTATTTATAAATAGTCTCCACCCTGTATACATTTTTTAGGCTAACAAGACTGAACTAGATGAAAGTAAGTGGAACAGATTATGTAGTTCTATTTCTGTTTAATGATTCTTCAGCATATAAGAAATTTAGCATATAAGCTATAATGAAAAGGGAAAAGTATATCATTTATAAAATATATTTTATAATTAATTCTCTTAAATAATTTACCTATCGTTATAGCTTACAGAGTGTTCTTTGATAACGTAAACAGATTTTTAAACTTTAAGAAAGCAAAATGAATCTTTTCCAGTAAAAATATTCTGATAAATAATTTCGTTTAGACTTTATAGTTTCTAATGTAATACAATTCTTGTAAGTACATAAATAAAATGATGAAATTTGTATCTCCTTTATGATTATGAGTATCTAACCTACTCCAAGTTTTAGTTTAATCCAATTATGCTTTTTATATTATTTTCTTAAAACATATATAAATGCATATATTACATAACTCTACATAACTCTACATATTATACCTACCTATATTATAACTAACTAACAAATAACACTGAACGCACAAATAGAATGCAGAAATGTATAAAAAGCCCAACGTATTTTTTTCTATTTTCTTTAAAAGAAAGACGAAACGCAATCATTTTAAATTATAGTTGTTAAATAACAAGAAATATATATTCCTAATGTATTTATGAAAATATGTCTATTGTAAAATAAAAAATTAAACAAACGATTTACTGATATCAACATTTTCAAAAACACTTGAAAATACATATCAAATAAGCCATAATTCCATAATTCCATAAAACAGTTTGTATTAGAAATACAGATTAAAACTGGAATATTCCCGGATCATCCGCCATTTCTTAGGATATTACTTGCATTAATAAATTATTATCGAATGAAAATTATTTTCATGTAACATTATTTCTTTAAGAATTAATAACAAAATTGTAAAAGAATGAAGAAATGATGGAGTCGGTAAACTTTCTGAGAGATGATAAACGTGGATGATTTATATGACTTCGCATAATTCTTGTTTGATATACTTATATCACATAAAGTTATTATTCGTATTCACTTTTTTATGTTAACTATTCAAAAAATAGGTATGAAGTGAAAATAAGTACTCACCTGTGAATGAAATGTCTTTGCTCGGATGAATTATTTGCCCCTTCAGAGGTAAAAAGACGAAGGGTATTTGTTGGGATGTTGACCCTCCTACGAACGGAGCCAGAACACATTCTGTAAGTAAAGATAAACAAAATACAAATCTTACTATCAAGAATAGAGCAAAATAAAATATACAAGTTCTTTAGTTACTAATAAATACAATGATCACTATCAACCTCCAAATTTGATTATATGACTCATTATTCAAATGGTTCTTTAGAGCTCTATCTAATAGTGGTTTCAAATTTATATAATAAATAATAGTGGAACCAAATACATTTTAGTTATAGTATGGTTCCATTTTGGATAACTAATATTATCAAAAATATTAGACAGCATCACTTTATGACTCCTCTCCCTTTACGTCTCTGTGATAAAATTAATGGTGTGAGTGAATGATAGAGAGAGAGGAACTATTAAGTTCCTACAGAAGGGGACTAATTCCCATAAGTATAGATGAACATAAGTATAGATAGAGCACAGAATTACACCGAAACTGTCCAGCAACTCCTGGAGAGCTACAGAATGTTTAGATGCAACATAAGCATCAAGTTGCAAGAATTTCTTACATAGCCATCTTGCTGACTTCCCGAAAAATGTTGGTGCAGTCAGTGATGAGCAGGTTGAGCCATTCCATCAAGATTTGAAGGGCATGGAGGCACGATATTAAGGTAGATTAAATGTGCATATGATAGGTGACTATTGTTGGAGCATCAAGCGAGAATATCCACATATTAAACACCATAGAAGAAGCTATAAGCGAACATTTTTACATTAATATATATACTCACTGTTTGGTAAAGAAACTTTACTATTTATATGAACACAATTTAACTTGCAGTAACTATATATAGGCTCTGTATGAATAAAACTATTCTTTGTTAACAGTATATTTGATAAGTTTTCTCTTTATTTTCCTTTATATGCACATATTGTATGACTTTTGGAACAAAGAGAGGGTATTCTGTAGCTTAAAAAGTTGACGTAATAGACAAAAACTGCCGTTATTTTTGGATTCAGATGTCAAAAAATATTCAAAAACAAGTCACAGATCTACACAAAATAACCAAATTGCTGTTCTCCAGTGTAATAGTATGCATCATTCGGCAGATAATGCCAACTGGGCACCATATGAAGATGCACGTTGTAGATTTGTAATGTTTAGAAATTAATAAGTTTAATGCAATTTGTTACTAGTTCCTATTTCATTTGTTTATTTTTACTGATTTAAAATTAAGATATGAAACAGAAAAAGTGTATTGTTGCATCCAGGGTTATACCTGTCAATGTATTTCTTTATTTTGTAATGCTAATGATAAACTAAATAATTTAGTAGTGTCCCAATACAATCAAGTCTATTAAAGCTAGTTACAGGAACATGTCTAACAAGATGATAGACAATTTGATGTAGAAAAGTAGAATGCTTGAATATAAAATTATTTATATAATATTCACATCAAAGTAAATATAACAAAACAGTAATTTTTATAATCTTCTTTTTTATATATTTTCCCTACAATATATTTTTTTCTTATATTAGTTTCGCTTCATTTATTATCAAAAATGAAGTGTTAAAAGTTAAATTTATTATAATCCCGTATAGGATTTGTATACCAGATTATAATAAATTGTACGATTAATTAACCCACATTTTATTTCTTACAATTATGCAAAAAGCAATCAAAGCACCTATATTATGTGAGTAAGAACCATTGCTATCTCGAAAAAACTAATACGTTTTTTTCAAAAAAACTATTGTTGAGCAGTAAGATTCCAAACATGTAATTATTGCCGGCTTCTATTAGTGACCCCCTGTAAATGCAATATAAAAATAATGAGTTTTTTCGAAGCTCATGCTATAATACGGAAATTAGACGTGATTAAGATGCCACCGGCCAAGGCTAGTTAATAAGGACAACAATGATCGTCATAGTCAGTAACAGTGTAATGGTTTAATAAATAACTAAAAGTTTTGTAATCGGAAAGTAAGGGCACACTGCAGTTATAATAAATCATATCTCGTATGGAAAGCTTTGCCCTTCTACCAGCAATACATGTTCACTTAAAGGAAGTCAATGTACTGGTCTGTATCTTTATGTTATTGTTAATGGTTTCCTCTTTTGGTCGAATAAAACTCGGTTATTAAGAACATATTTACAATCACTTTTTTTATTTAAATGTACAATGTAGGAAACGTTATGAATAAAAAATAACATCGTCAAGATGCATTTCTTCACCTCACTGTACCTCTTCAAAGCGATACCAATTTGTGACAACTCGTCGATATAATTCTGACTAAATTCTTTGAATAACCTCGCATATTGTAGCTGTTAACTGAAACAAAGAGTTAGGAACACCAGTGTACACCTTAGATTTCAAATACATAAATCCATCGTCGTTATATCCAGACTTCTGGGCGGCCAATGTCCCTCTGCTCATAGATCACTTTTCCAAGGAGCATCGCACTAACGGCTCCCATTCATAAATTTATAGTTTAGGCTGTAATCTCATTTTGCTAAAACCATGTGTCCTCATTAAATCTAGTTCTAGTGCCAAAACATTCACTAACATATCTGTGTATCGAGTGCAACACCATTTGCATTTGCATAAAGATAAGGGCCAATTATACCAGATGCAGTCATTGATATCCATACCGTTAAGTTTGGAGAATGTAAGGGATTTTGGCGCTTCTCCCGAGGGTTTTATATAGACCAGCAATGTTAATTTTGTTTATTTACATATCCATATAAGTGGAAATGTGCTTCGTCGATGAATAGGATATTATCAAAAGTTTTCGAATAATTATTGCCCAAAAGCGGATCTAATTTGATAATATTCAACCTTCAAAAGCTTGCACCAGTTGAATCTTGTAAGGAGGAAAGTTCAAATCCTTTGCCAGGAGGTTGTGAATAGTGGTTTTCGAAAAATTTAAGGCGGCTGCATGTTCTCGCATAAAACGACGAGATGTACGTCACACTGCTGCACAAACACGCTCGATGTTTTTTACTCTTTGGCTCGGCGTCTTCTGCACTTCTCGCTCTTCTGGGTTGACCGATTATTTTATATTAAAGGTAGTACCTTCTCCGCGATTTAATTAATTTTACTGAAGGAGTTTGATTAACGCCATGAAGGAAATAGTGCCCTCGATAAAGGCGACGAACTATTATGAGTAAACTAAGGTTCTCGTAAAAGCTTCTGACGCACATGGCACGTTGCTCACCGGCGAAACAATCCGTTGCAATTGAATTTCCAAGGCGTGATGTCTAACAAACACATGCGCGTACATTTACCGATACTAGAATATTCGAAAAACAAATGAGGAAGACATTTTAGGATACCTTGTATTATGCCATAACACAATAGGTAATTTTATAAGATTATTAAATTGTCGTCAGTAAAATAATTATTAATAGCATCAGTTGTTACAATAAAATCTTCACCAGGGATATTAAAATATATAAGCTTACAAAGTAGTGATATACAGTACGTTTATATATACAGGGTGTGCCGTAACTTATGTATCAAACGAAAGAAAATGATAGAGGAGGTAATTTCTGACCATAAAGTACCCATGTGTTATTATTCGCTTCTTCACGGTTTGCGAGTTATAATTATTTTTGAGATTCTTCTAACAATCGCCACCTTTGCACAGAGCAAAATGTTGTAAAAATGTTTATATGTTTTGAGTAAACTGGTAAAAAAGTATATTATATATGCATGTATATTTACGTATACGCTGATACAAACAGTTAAATTAATATTATAGTCAAATAGGAAATAAAAGTCTTATAAGAAAAATTAAAATGGTAATAAAGCGCGTTCTTATAAAACTTCTTCTAATTATAATATTTTCACTAACTCCTTCCTCATATTGAAGAGATAATACCTTATTTTGATCCCGTGATTGGTTTAATTTAGTAAAACGACCTCACATTTGAAGGAGCCTAGAACATTTTTCTGCTTAATGTTCTCTCAAGCATAAAAATATTTCAAACTATTCTTTCTAATAGTCATTCATTAGAGTATTTTTTTACAATCTGATTTATTATTAGAGTAAATATTCAATACTAAGTGAAGTTTGAATTTCAAAAAATGAGCTTTATACAAAATGATATATGAGTTGCTGGAAAGCATTTCCTTGGCTATTCGTAGGATGTTGATAGGCTCCAGCATTATATATGATTACTGCATATGCAGTGATTTAAATTTTAAATTACCACAGACTACCCACTGTTTCAGACGCTCTTGTTCGATGCTCTTACCTGAATCTGGGACAGACATTACTTCCATCTAAAGAGACAGGGAGTTGGAAGTCTACTTCAGACGCAGAAATATATATACATTGAAGACTATATTAAAAATAAAAATCAAATTTCACATAGAATATCTACGAAAGTGTTTAACATTTCTGATTCAGTAGTTTCATCAGCATCGAACCTTTGATAATCCATCGTAAAATAGTTTCTGTACCATAATTGGTGCCTCAGAACAAGAGATTACCTTGTATTCACACCTGGAATAAACCTGTTCAACTGTAATATTGGGGATATTAAATTGCAATTTTTGAACACAAAAATAATGATAGTTGATTAGTTTGAGTTGTAATTTTTTTTAGATTAGTTAAATAGTCATATTATTAAAGTAATTTGGTCAATTAAATTAGCAAGTAATATCTGTACGAAAAAGGGTTTTTATTATAGAGCAAGTTTTTTTCATTTATGTTAAATAAAGTGTCATTTTTACATTTGGAAACAGAATGGAAGTGTCCAAATTCTATGATAGTTTTGAAAAAAAAAAATTAATGTTCTCATAAATCTTTATTGGTGTTAACTTTATGATTAATTTTGTGAAATTGAATTATAAAAATGAGGAAATTGCAGATACGCCTTTAACGTACAGATTGGTCCAAAGTAAGGTAACGGAAGAGAGACGTTTTCATATCAATTGTTTTCCTATCGACACATACCGTATAAAAATATTTCAAAAAACAGATAAACGTTTAGGAAGTAGATGTAATTTCAAAAAAATGATCAGATAATGGTAGGTAACCCATTAAATCTGTCATAATTGAGGAACGAATTTCAAAATACGTTGAGACATTAGTATTCGACATAGACTTGCTCAAAATAATATCAGACATACTATAGTATAGAAATCCTAGTAGTAAGAACTTACATATTCTTACCACATTCGTCGAGTACATGAAGTAAAAGAATACAATTTATTTCCCCCAATAGAATTACGCGTTTCGTTCTTCGAAATTATGATTATCTGCCATCTGCTTTATTTAATTATAAAGCTGGCTATTAATGAAGCCGGCAGTTACAATTTAGCATTGTAGCTAGAAATATTTCTTAAGATTTTTTACATCACTTTTAAATTACATACAATCTGTAATACATCTGTATAACATCTTGAAAATAATTAACTCTTCATCAAAATGCAACAAAAACTTTACATTTAATTGAACCGAGAAATTAGCCTTATGTATACAGGGTGAGTCGGGAGGAACAGACAAAACTCCAGGAGTATATTGTACGCATGAAAATAATGTGAAAAAACTCAATGTTGTTATCCGATTTTTATTTGTTTTCAAGTTATAGCGTAATAAAAATGTTTATCTAGTATGCCATGTTCGAGGTTTAAAACATTTGATAAGTTTGCTGTTTTGATAATGTGTCAGTGTATTGTGACAGTGATTAATGTTTATTTTGGAGTTTAAACGATTAAAGTACTACAAAATGCCACACATGTATTCAAATTTAGAATATGCAAATATGGTATTTGTTTATGGTTTTTGTAATGGGAATGCTAGAGCTGCTGTTGAAGAATATCGTCAACGGTTTCCACATTACAGACATTTTAATAAAAATGTATTTATCAGAGTTTTCAACAAACTGTGCGAGACCAGAAAGCTTCCCAGTGTTAACGTAACATTTGAAAAAGCTACTCGACAAGATTTAGAAGAGGTAGAAGATATTCTGGATGTAGCAGTAGAAGATGCAATGACCGCTCACGAAGAATTAGTATTCAATTGGGCATTCCACAAACAAGAGTAATAAACACACTTCACCAGCAAGGCTTACATCCATACCATGTACAAAGAGTACAGCACCTACAACCGGAAGATTATCATAAAGACGGCATTAATAATACTCACAACTATCATATATGGTCAGATGAAAATTCCCACGCAACAGTCGAAAGTAACTTTCAACATTAAGTTTTCGGTAAATATGTGGCGTGGTATGGTCGATGGTTATTTAACTGGCCCTTTCACTTTAGAGAATCGCCTCACAGGAGACAACTACTTAAATTTTTTACAAAATGAATTGCACGGACTACTAGAGGATGTTCCTTTAAACATCAAAATACAAATGTACTACCAGTACGATGGAACTTTTGCACGTTTCGCTCGTCAGGTCAAGGAACATTTGGACGAAAGGTTTCCAGGGTGTTGGATTGGTCGCAGTGGTCCTATTAGTTAGCCTCCAATATTTCCAGACCTCACAGCACTAGATTATTGTTTATGGAGCTAGTTCAAAGATGAAGTGTATAAAGTAAAAGTGGACACTCGGGATGCACTAATTCAACGTATTAGAAATGCTGCAGCCGATCTTAAACAAAGACGTGACTCAATCAGGAGAGTTACAGACGCCCTTGGTAGAAGAAGCGGAAAATGTTTATAGGTGAATGGAGGTAGTTTTGAACGTCTATAACGCTATGATGACCGAAATGTTAATGTATGAAATTTTGTTTATTTTTAATTACGCTATCACTTGAAGACAAATAAAAATCGGATAACAAACAACATTTGAGTTTTTTTATATTCTCTTGACTCGTACAATCCACTCCTGGAATTTGGTCCGTTCCTCCGGACTCACCCTGTATAGTAATATTTGTATCTATTTTAAAATTCGTGTTCACTTTATAGCCCTGCATTTATTTCTCTATTTACAAATGAATTTTCTTGAGCTCTGAAACAGTAATAATAACTGCTAATATGCTCTGGACATATTGCTACAATTTTTTTTTTAATCGTGAATAGAGTAACAGTATTAACTACATGCTGTAATTTTTTGAAAGTGTAAATCGTAGTCCCGTAGGTTGAAATTTGTTAAGACCCACAATCCGAGCACCACTTATTCTAATGGTTAATTAACCATATGTTAAGTAAATTGTGTTGGGTTCACCACCAATTTCTAGCAATTTTACTCACATTACCGTGACAAATGTAGCTATTTAGTCCATTTAACTTTAAGCTAAATATCATTCTAATTCCTAGATTAATCGTATTTATTCAGTAATAATTAAACGACAGTTGTTAGCACGAAGGTATAATGATATTTAACAGGCACTTTTTGTTCGTGTTTATTTATTTAAAAGATTCATTGTCGATTATTATTTATTTGGACAGATAATTTGACTTAATCTGTTGTTCGAAAACATCGGCAACGTTATCAATTGATTATATGTCATAAAACTTGGAGTCAATATGTCAGTAAAGAAACGGCTGTGTAATTAACTGTACAAAACAACGTGTCTAACATATCAGCGGTCCCGTATAGTTTCGAGTTAGTAAACAACAGAAATTGCCGGAGACAGCAGATGGGAGGCTGCAAGAACCGTTTATTGAGAACAGATAACTATTCGTCAACTAAACTTCAGTGGTTGTTCATTAAGGTGATTTCAGAAATGCTGAAGGAGCTCTTGTGGGAACGATGCAAGTGTATTTTCATCAATTTGTTGTGTAAATATTTTATTAACTTGCTAGCGTGTGTCAAAAAATCACCCTTATTTACATTATGATTCCATGGATGACCTACGAAAATCGAGACGCGCCTAAGTACATATAAATAACAAATAGCATTACCTTTCCGTATGATCTTGGATAGAAGACAGTTTGTTTCTGACTGAGTTTGTTATACAGCGTGTTCCAGAATTTATTTTAGAGATTAAGGTAAAATACAAAACAGTTTGAGTAGTATCGAAGACTCGTTTTAGTTGTACGTTTAAAATCTCGTTACATAAGCTTCGTGTTGCAAGCTATAATAGAGCTGTAGCTAATGTAACTCTCTGAAGCACTACAGACATTCGGTATTTAATTCATTGTGTTCAATATATTGATTGGAGATAGAAATCCGATTAGGCCAAGTTCCCAAACCTTATATCAGTAAATATTTTCTTGGTGTAGAAAATCAAACTCTATACATTTTAGGCGATATAAAAACCCGAATTCGTATTGTGATACACCAGCTATTATTTAAGCTGCATGTAGAAGAGGACTGTTAAAACGTTACAAAAGGTATGTAGAATAGAGGCGATAGGTTTGCAACTCTGCCATGATGACTGTGTTCATGTTCACGATCATAAGTAATTTTCTAAAAATTTGCTTATTTAATTACTTAAGTTAGTTCAGATGTACCCTATATGTAAAAATCCTATACAAGGTATAAAACGGAATATGCTATAGATGAATCTGTACTTACGTCACGAGATTCAACTTATTTTTTATAACTTATTAAAATCTATGTAGACATAGAAGACAATAAGAAATATAAATACAGAAAGATAATTGAAATATTTAGTATGATGTATCACGGTATTCATAACGAAGGAAAGAGAAGGAAATTTGAGTAAAAAATAAGGGATACAATTTGAAAAAAAACTCGTGTTTTAAAATACATATTTAGCAATCCAAATCGATTTTTATTTTACCTTTCCATCTTATCAAATAACGAAAATATTTATTGCCTATAAAGAACTTCTTGGTCACCTTGCACCATATAGTACACGTGTGAAATATGAAAACGTGGAATTCTCTATTGCTTTTCCGCACTCAACTATACCAGAGAGGAAGAGTAATGTAATCGTGTAAAGAAAAATGAAAAAAAGAATTGTAGCATTTATTTTCCGTTTTTCGTCCCAAAAACAAAAAAAATGGTTTTCAAAAAATATTGTCTGTGTGTGTGTCGTCGTTGCCGTTGTCGTCGGTATTTTAAAAATTCATTGTTAGGACGATAACTCAACTAAGTCGTATCGGATCGATCGAGTTTTGACTGATTCTGGTCTGGGACGTCTCCCAGTCGAGACTTATTTATTTTGAGGTGGATAGAACACACTCTACCATATTCATGGGTCATGAGAAAGCACAATCGTGGGCTATTTGAGAATTTTTTTTTGTTAGCACGATCACTCAATTAAATCGTATCGGATCGATCGGATTTCAACTGACTCTGATTAGAAATGTCTACCAGACGACATCTATTGATTTTGAGGTGGATAGGACACATCCCACCCTGTCCATAGGTCATGAAAGCACCATGGTGGACTATTTGAGAAAAATTTGCTGATTTTGCATTGAACGAAAAAAACAGATATTCGACCTGCATCATATACGAATGAATACGAAAAAAAAATTCGTTGGATCACAAACATATTGATACGGCACTGAAGCAGTCGCTAGTGAAAAAAGTAAAACTGTCGCATAAAACATATATTCTGCATTTATGTGTTGGTTTATTTTTTCTCGGCCACTCAATTTGGAGATAGAGATGTTCTACGTGCGTAAAAGTTCGTTTTCAGGTTTTAGAACTGTTTATTTATCAAAATTTTGTGTGAGTTATTTAGACCTATGAATTGGGTAGATGTATTGGTGATGATACTAAGTTCAAAAATTCAAACTTTTTAATTGTAAATGATACAGTACGGAGTGATATGGGACAAAGATAATAAATATGTTAAACAAAAAGTAATATAATAAATTGTCAGTTGATTTGAATGGCTTGAATTATACTTAACTCATTAATGCAATAATTATAAATTTGGTAAATAATTAATTATTTTTGTTAGTTTTCAAATAATTCCTCAGAAGTATAGTTTATTTCATCGCTATTTGCGAAATAAAAAATCTCAGAGCATACCGTGGCTTGTTTTTATGGCTAGGCTCAGGTACACTATTCCGTTTATCGTCACGATAAGAGAGTTTTTATTTGGAAAATAGCGATGAAATGAATCTTACTTGTATCTGTTTAATTTGATGAAAATCTCTTTCGTCTTACATATTTTTATAGCTTTGGTAATGTTATACATGTTATAATACGGTCCAAAAAACTGTAGAAGTTTTTATCAAAAGAAAGGAATTATCAAACGAATTTCTGTAATCCTTCGTTACAATGCCAATTGTGTGCAATCTTTATATATAATATTTATTTATGTGGAATATTTATCAGTAGTCATAATATTTTGTTATTTTCCAAAATCAATCAATTATATAGCAAATAATAATAATTATTTTATCAAAGAAGGCTGAAATCGTTTTGTTATACTTTAGAAGATATCTTTTATTGTTTTTTAATTCCCAGTTTAGTATAAATTTTGAAAGCTTTTAGAATTGTTTTAGATCTGAATATTTAGTTAAAATTTCGATAATACAAACGCAAGTAGTGCTTCATATATGATATTTCGGAATTTTCTAAACTTACACCACTACATACACATACGCCGATATTTATTGAATGCAATACGTGTATGTTCAAAAAAAAATACAGTAACGTATAATGTACGTCATTATTGTAATAAATATAGTAATATTTCATATGCGTTTTATTCGTCTTCGTTAGATTCTACCACTACCTTTCGGTATTTATTTCATAGAAAATTAGTGTATATTATAGTGTATTAATGTACATTATGGCGTACAATATGTATCCCCTGGAATGTGAATTTGGTGTAAAATTGTATAATATACTTCAGATGTTGTAGGTTTCCACGTCACATTAGATGTTCAAATTCAAGGTGAAAATGGTCAAAGGATATTTTAAGAGATGCACAATTTGGGAGAAAAGCGATCTTCAGCAGTACGGGTGAGTAGTAGGTGTAAGATTCGTCACTTTTACGAGGCTGCTTTTTCTAAACGATTTTTTTTTTCATAAGATGAACTGCTGTATTAAATTTTACTATAACAAGGATGTAAAAATTAGAAATACAAAAACAGTGAAATACCATAATTAATTTGTACTATGGAAATTATTGCAGCCACAGTATATTACTTTTAGCACTTTGTGTCCACTTCACCGTGTATTATTACAAGTCTAAAATACTGACATTCGTTGCGCAACATTATATTTCTTCAGTCTTTATTTATCTCAGACTTACACTAAAAGGATCGTTTACTTTGCAACATACTGTGTGGTTTTCGAATGAAATGACGGCTGTAAGGGTTTTGTATACAATTTATATATGACTTGCTGATTATTACACAAGCCTTGGTCACCGCGGTATTATACCCACCCGTAGACCATCTGGCGTCCAGGGTCTGAGGAATCTGCTCGGATCTTGGTAGCAGTTGTGCGAGTCGTCGACATGTCGGCCATTTCTTCGGATCACCTTTTCATGGGGACGTCGTCTTCATCTCGCATCTGTCAGACCCGTTATCACTTTTGACTTTAGTTCGACGACCTATCTTTATCACATTTTTATAACAGTTATTACGTGTGCTCTTCGGCTGCCATATTTTCCAAGACTTAATGCCGATCAAATCTATCATGTTCTTCTATTATCACAACATAATTACTCTTTACCTTGCCTATATTGTATGTAAATACAATATAGGAAAGTTTCTCACCTAATTATCTTCAATATACACTGTGGTTCATAATTAATTATACGTAATATAACAATTATACTTAATGTACAATTAACATGATCGAGGAATATTTTAGCCCAATACGGTTTGTCCAAAAAGTTCGTGTTTTTGATAAGTATTTATTAATAACATTATAGTTATTATAAATTATTTTAATCAATATTGTATGTTTCGCCATTTTCAATAACTTTCTCCCATTTTTCAGTAAGCTTCATAACACCATTTTCATAAATACCTTTTTAAATAAAAAACATTTTTGAATAATTTCGGACTTCCTCGTCATTGAAAAATGTTAAGTTTCGTAAACTGTTATCCATGGGGCGGAATAGGTGAAAATCCGAAGGCGCGAGGTCTGGAGAATACGGTGGATCGGGTAAAATATCCCATTTTAACTCCAACAATTTCCTCCGGGTCTATAGAGAAGTGTGAGGTCGAGCGTTGTCGTGATGGAAGACGACCTTCTTACGATTTATATTTCCTGCATGGCTTGGCTCAATTTTTGTATTTGTTCACAGTAAACGTCTGAATTTATTGTTTCGTTCCTCGGGAGTAGCTCAAAATAAATGATTCCTTAGAAATCCCACCAGACCAACAACACAACTTTCTTGGGGTGAAGCCCCGTCTTTGGTGTGGATTGAGAAGGTTCACCAAACTTTCCGTGCGATATTTTTCTACTAACGTTATCGCAACTGATCCACTTTTCATCTTCAGTAACCATATTTTTTAAACGGGGATCGCTACGTTGACGAATCCTTAACATATCGTGGATGTTGATGCGATCCATTAAATTGGATTCGCTGAGTTAGCGAGGAACCCAAATATCGGGTCTACTGACAAACCCAAGTTGTTTAAGGTCATTCTGTACACTAGATTTTGACGTCCCGACTTTTTCTGCAAGCTCACATTTGGTTTGGCGAGGATTTGCCTCAACTAAGGCTCGTACATGCTCGGGAGCGACTTCTTTAGATCGGCCTGACCTTGGGGCGTCCGTGAGGGAACAATCGCCAGATCGAAATCTCTTGAACCCCTCTTGACATGTTCGAACTTGAATAACATTTTTGCCGTACACAGAATACAATTTACGGTAAATTTCTTCGGCTCTTTTGCCTTTTTAAAACAAAAAAAGCATCACGTGCCTACAATGTAGACACGTGTTTCACACCTACAATGTTTCATTCGTTTTCAATTAAGCTCACACACAACAATAAGAAACAAGTTCACGAGTATAACTGCAGTAAATAATAGTTAAATATCAGGGTCAAATAGAGAGGAAGGCTTCAAGGCTTCAGCTGTGCGCACGTCATCATAGGCCGTGACCTAAGTGGTCTCTTACTCGGAAAACCGAGCGAACTTTTTGGACAACCCATATTTTGTAACTACTTTTGTGGCGATAAAAGACCAGACCAATTATTACTATTATTAATGATAAAGTATAACTTTAATGTTACGTTTTATTCTATGACGTGTCAATAAATGTTTTCCTTATCTGTTTGTTAAGTATGAGGAATATGAGGGGTTTGTTGAACTTGAGATTTAATAAGGATACATTGTTTCAGCAAGATGAGGTTACAGCTCATACTGCAAATTTATCAATGAAAGCCATGTTCCCTGGAAATTTAATCTCTAAGAGGGGGTACATTGGCCGACCAGAAGTTCCGATTTAACGCTGATGGATTTCTTCCTATGAAGTTATTTGAAATCTAAGGTATATTCTGATGCTCCTAGGACTTTGCTTCAGTTAAAAGAAAGAATAAGCAAGGAAATTCAGAAGAACTGAATCAGCATTATGTCGGTGAATTATCCCAAATTTTAGATTACGCCTTGATGAGGTACAGCACAGTGAAGGAAGGCACCTTGACGATGTTATTTTTCATACAGAACTTTTTCTATATTTTAAATTTAAATAGAAAATAGTGAATGTAAATATCTTTTTTAATAACCGAGTTTTATTCACCAAAAAGAGGAAAACATTCCTGTTATTATGTATAAGTAAGACAAATATACCAGAAAAAATGTTATATATGTATCATCCACTATTATCAGGTTCCATTAATCATAGGTGTGAAAGTGTTGACGTAATAATTTATTACTGTTTCTCCTCGTAATCGATAACAATGATGTTGAAAGGAAAATTACAGTTGAAAGTAACGATGATTTCATCATAACAAACTGATAAAATGGTTGCGATAAATCGTGTATATGCACCAATTACAATTAGAAACGTGCATTTATGATTAATGAAGCGACTTGCACCTAATCTTCTATGTTTGCTTCATTTGAATCGCGTGCGAAGGCTTATTGGTAGTAATCTAAGAAAGCCCACTGCATATATGAACTTATTTAGTGTTGATTCGCTATTCAGAGCAGAACAAATAGTGCGAATTAATTAAATTAGCGAGGAAGCGGTAAATGTATTAGCAGAGTTATGCTGGAAGAAAATAAATACTGAAATTACCAAAAATATATAAACACACACATATATATCGATATACATGTAGTAATGTAAATTTTGGGTATTTATTGACATTTATTTGCTATTTTGCATTGAATCTATAAAATAATAACTGAAACTGAGGTCAGTAACTTTGTTATATCACACATGGTGGTATTTTATTTTAAATATATTATATTGTTATGCAATTGTGTTATATGTTATGCTGTACTGTGATATATTTTTGTTTATATTGTTCTGAAATAGTATATGATTACAATACAGTATAATGAAAACTAATTAAGCACATTTTAACTCACAGAATGATTCATGTTCAATATATGACTACCTCAACGATTCGAATGTCATTCTTCTCTTCTATTAAGTTGTTATTTTGCTATTTGAGAGTTTTATTACTTTAATACTTTATTATATATGTTGCTTCGTGAAATATTATGCCTAACTGGATCTCTCGATATTAATTTTCTTGGTTCAAGAGGGTACATTTCCTTTTTAAGATATTATCTGCTACGGCCAACAATCTGATTCTGTTGAAACCGCTATTATGTATGGTGGGATTGGGAAGACATAATTTAATGAAAATTTCTTGAAAAGAGGTGGATGGTCAACAAAAATACTTACAAAGTCGAGATGTATTACTTAAATAAGATTATTCATAAAAAATCAACCAATACCCACGGTCAACTCCACGTCAAGCCGATCTAGAATGTATAATTCGTTTGCATTCACACTCTCCCGATTTTTTTCTGTCGTACCATATTTTCTGGTCATAGTCCAATGAAGTGCGACATGTTATATTGAACGACGAAGATAAATAATTTCTTCAAGACTAGAACTGTGTCTACCAAAGTTCCACTAATTAACTAGCCAAGCAACAGGAACAGATTGAAAATAATATTTTTCTCATATCGTCACATGATTGTTACAATGATCATTTTAGTATAAGGGGAGGTTCTCATCAGAGCCGACCAGAAAATCGCATTTTTTTGCATTTATTGATAGCTAATTATCCGTAGAATTTATTTCCAAAACGGCTTTTACGAAATTATTTTTAAACACATTTTACGCGAAAATGAAATTAACCCGGGAGCGCGTGTTTTCGGTAATATTTTTTAATTTCCCACCTTTACGACCATACCATGAGTGACCATGGTAAGTAAAGCCACCTCGAGTACCACCAGATGTCAGAATATGTGCTACGACTTTATAGATGTGCTTCGTATACCGAAACTTTTTTCTCGAAACCATGTTTTTCAAATTGGGCGGCACGATATCTCAAACTACTGAATATATCGCTATTTTTTCTTTACTTCAAAGTAGATTAAATTTATTGGAGGACAAACCTAAAAGATGATGATATTTATTATTATTATTTTTTTACAGCACTTTGAAGAGCGGAAGAAAGCGCGAAAACACGAAACTAAAAATTGTATGTCCGCCATTTTTCCAATTTTTGACTTTTTGTTGGCTTTATAGATACAAACTCCAACAAATGTAATATCTTTCATAAAAAGGTTTGGACTTCTGATCTCAGATAATATTTACAAGTGCTACAGTGCCCCCCACTTGATACTTTTTTTGAGGCGACCATGTTTCAGCATAAACAAATAATTACTATTATATTACTTAAAAAAAAAAAAATTATACATACTTTAAGACCTATTAAATAAGTATCAAAAAAATTGAGTTCTTTATTTACTTCCTTCCATGAAAGGAAAAAGTTAGAGAAAATCGTGTCATTTTTGGGTCGCTAGATGAGAACCTTCCCATAATATTTATGTGCGTATATTTTTTGTGTATGTTCTGTGTTGTGTATGGTGTATGTTCTATGGTGTGTTCTCCATTGTCTATATATGAGGTTTTAGGGGAAGCAGGTCGATTTCTGCATATCTAAGATATTTAGAAGGAAATAGAGGTTAAATTTTCAATGAATTAAATTCATTTAAATAAAGTATGGGACATACAACCAAAATATGCTCTCAATTTTGTAAAAACATGGTCTCTTTTGTTACTCAAAAAGAAAAAAAAAAGATTAAGATGCTAATATTTAAGAAGGATGTTCTGTGACGTGGATAGTATATATTTTTATATATTTATCCTAGACTATGATAATTGATAGAATTGAATGATATCATGAACAATGAGAACTAGAGCATTTCAAAGATGTTCTCATATTTCCTGTATTCCAGAACTAATTTTAGAATACTAATTTCAGAATATTGCTCCCATCCAATATAAATGGGAGCATTATAATTAATTAACTAAATGAAAATAATAATAATTAAAATAAACAGTTTTAAAACTTTAAAACGGACTATTTCGCACGTAGAATATCTCTATCTCGAAATTGAGTGGAAAAAATATACCAACACATAAATGCAGAATCTGTGTTTTATGGGATAGTTTTACTTTTTTCAAATAGTCCAAAATCGTGCTTTCTCACGACCCATGGACAGGATGGGGTGTGCCCTTATCCACCTCCAAATCAATAGATGTCGTCTGGTAGATGTCTTTAATCAGAATCAGTGGAAACCCGATCGATCCGACACAATTTAATTGAGTGATAGTGCTAAAAAAATTTCTCAAATAGTCCACCGTTGTGCTTTCTCATGACCCATGAATATGGTAGAGTGTATTCTATCCACCTAAAAATCAATACGTGTCATCTGGGAGACGTCTCCGATTAGAATCAGTCAAAACCCGATCGATCCGACAGGATTTAGTTGAGTTATCGTGATAACAAGAAATTTTATTAATGCCGACGACAATGACGACAACGATAACGACACACACACACATACACACACACACACACACACACACACACACACACACACACACACACATACACACACACACGCACACACACACACACACACACACACACACACACACACACACACACACACAAAATGGTTTGAAAACCATTTGTTTTGTTTTAGGACGAGAAACGAAAAATAACCCTAGAGAAAAATTATTTTTTACATGATTACATTACTTTTCCGCGTGTACACTACGAGCGCGGAAAAGTAAAAGAGTCGTTGATGCTTAAATGGTTTAAACAATGTTATTTAATAATTCGCTTTTACATATAGTTATATTTCCTTGTCGATAATAAAATACTACTACTATTCCATTTAAACGCACAACTACGACTGACGCCGTGGTACCGCATGAGTGTCACAAGCAATACCATATACAGATAAATAATGAATGGCAAAGGCATGACAGTTAGATGTAGATATTTATCATGAGCTTCGGCCTCCTATCACAGCAGAAAGCGGTGATAATATGGAAACACAACGCAAACAAAAATGGTAATTGTCACCGTGAATGTGACATTGTTGAAACAATATTACTGCTATGTACGTGTTACTGTGTCGTGATATAATAAAAGGTGTCAAATAGTTTATGCCTGTCCAATTAAAGAGAATATAACTTGCGGAGTTTATTTTTACTGTTCTTTTAATTAATAGAATTTTAGAACCATACTAAAATACACGATGAACGGGAAAAGTAACAAACAGATTCATTGTAATTGCGATAAGTTGTTTGTTCTTAATGTCGATGATGAATAATGAATTGATGGAATCATTTAATTTAATTTAAATGTGAATATCTAATACTTACTTGTTTTTTAGTAATTATGTCATTATTATGCTTTTAGGTATCCACATTTTTCTTTATGGATCGTATAGAATACAGATGAATAAACTTGAAAAGAATTAAAACAATTCTAGAGGCAAGTTTCTACCTCAAACCATTTTATGAGTCTAATAAAAAATATACATCATACACAATACATCAAATAACGTAAGCAATAACAAATACATATCCATATTATATGTATATAATGTATACTATATGTATCCAAGTAATTGAAAATATTTCAAATGTATTAAGATAACACAACATTACTATAGTAAATCAATTTTACGTTGAAGCTATTTTACAAAATTTAAACATATTTTAAAACTGAATATCCCTTATTAAGAGAACAGCACTTAGAATTAGAACAAAATCATGACAGTAACTTTAGGAACTTTTAGGAAAAGAATCAAACTACTGAATCAAATCCACGAATAATACAGGGTGGGGCAGAATGAAAGGGCGTTTTTAGAACGGGTAGTACTTACGAACGGGAGGGAGTAGAAGATTGTGGCTGACGTCGTTCCATTTAGGAAGGCTTGCCATTTGTTAGTCACAATGGTTATATGGACAAGAGAGCCTTGTACGTTCGCAGTCGAGGAGTATCTAAAATCGGGCATATGTCGTGCAGCGGCTCTTTCGACAACGCTTCAATATTGGTCGTCATGGTTCAGTTCCTAAATCGACAGATGGGTTCAGAATTTTAGAAATACAGTATCGGCAATAAATCTAAAACCTCAAGGTCGTCCTCGAAGTGTGAGGACACAAGCTTCCGTAGAAATGGCGAGACAAGCAGTAATTGCAAGTCGAAAGCGCTCTGCTCGAAATCAGGCTGCAGTACTTCAAATGAGTAGTCGAACACTTCGCACAATTTTACTCCAAGTTCTTTTCTTTTACCCCTATAAGCTTATGGTTGACCAGAAACTAAATGAAGGAGATTTTGTACAACGCCGGTAGTTCGCTGAAAAAATCCAAATGATTTTTGCTGATGAAAATGAACCAATAATAATCATGACTGATGAGGCTCATTTTCATTTGTGCGGTTCTGTTGACAAACAGAACTGCCCATATTGGGCAGCCGTACCTCTGAGCGATATCTTTTCATGTCGGAAAACTTTTTAATTCCCGAATTGCGACGACGAAGAATTAACACAAGACATGTTTGGTTGCAACAGGACGGTGCCACAGCATATACAGTCAGAGCGTCAATGGAAGTTGTGCGTCGTATTTTCCCTGGACACGTAATATACTGTTTCGGTGATGTGCCGTGGCCCCCTCGTTCCCCTGACCTCACAGCTGCTGATTATTTTTTATGGGGATACCTAAAGGCGAAGGTCTACGTCGATAAATCCAGAAATCTGCAAGAGTTAAAAGAAGCCATCACAGCACAAGTTAGGGCAATTGACATCGGCTTGTGTGAGAGGGTGATGCGGAACATTGAGGAATGACTACAGCAGTGTATTGCAGAGAACGGACGTCGTCTGCCTGATATCACTTTCAGAACATAATTTAATTTTTTCTTTGATAAATGTCAATATTTAAACTTTTATTTTTCGTTATTAAAATGTTTTTAAGTTAAAAAACAGCTAAGATCAAAATGCCTTTCCATTCTGCCTCACCCTTTATCTGAAATACTGCAAATTTAAAGACATTACAACGTAATTAATAGCCGTACTTGAGAGTAAAAATGTTAGTGAAATGTATTTTAATCCGTTAAATTAATTATAAGGCGTAATTAAGATCCAAAGGTATTTTAACAATAGATGTATTTTAACACCTTAGAACAATTAAATTAACAATTTTGTTTATATTTGAATGATATTTGATGTTATTCTTTGATGATAAAGTCACATGTACTTTTTAGTGTCTCTTATTAAGATTTGTTTATGCAGCGTGATAACATTCCCTATTAGCGTTTTTAATAATCAAAATAGACCTCCCTTAGTATTTCTCAAAAGCATGTATCATTGCAGTATAATTAAATATGCCTTATTATACTTTTATTGCTTATTATATTATATGTAGTGACGCATTAAATTGGCGCATTAGCAAGGATAATGAGTGTGCCTCGATAGCTCTGCGGTCAGAGCAACTAGCCGGAAACTGGGAGAGCGGGGTTCGATTCCCGGTCGAGGCAAAAGCACGCTTTTATCCTTGCTATCACCAAAGTGGTGACCCCGACGTGATTCGTCGCTCCAGTATATGCAACCTCCCTTACATCTCAAATTCGCGGATTCGATTCCCATCCTATCCATCGCCCTACAGTCCGGGGGTTACCGAACAACGGTTCGTAAGAATGGCGAACGCGGTCACATTCCGTTAAATTGTATCGAGACAAATCATGTCTCTAGGGAGGGAGTACTGTAGTGACGCATTAAATTGGCGCATTAGCAAGGATAATGAGTGTGCCTCGATAGCTCAGCGGTCAGAGCAACTAGCCGGAAACTGGGAGAGCCGGGTTCGATTCCCGGTCGAGGCAAAAGCACGCTTTTATCCTTGCTATCACCAAAGTGGTGACCCCGACGTGATTCGTCGCTCCAGTATATGCAACCTCCCTTACATCTCAAATTCGCGGATTCGATTCCCATCCTATCCATCGCCCTACAGTCCGGGGGTTACCGAACAACGGTTCGTAAGAATGGCGAACGCGGTCACATTCCGTTAAATTGTATCGAGACAAATCATGTCTCTAGGGAGGGAGTACTGTAGTGACGCATTAAATTGGCGCATTAGCAAGGATAATGAGTGTGCCTCGATAGCTCAGCGGTCAGAGCAACTAGCCGGAAACTGGGAGAGCCGGGTTCGATTCCCGGTCGAGGCAAAATGCACTTTTATCCTTGCTAACGCCAAATATATTTTCTATACAATAATAAAGAAATCTGCATATTTAAATAAATGGAAAATGCTACTTTGATAAAACCTTTTCTAAATAAGTATTTTCTAATATTGTCCTACTTCTTTTATATTGTATGAGAAATCATGATATCAAGTATCAGAATTATTGACAGAATAATATGCGGAGAAAATGACTATTTATAAAATATTTTTAATAAATCAGATAACTATGCGGATACTGACACAAAAAACAGGCATGTTTAATCCATGGTACTACTTACAATTTATTATAATTTTTAATTACGTGTTTATATGGGTTCTTTGAGGAACCATAATTAATTATCTTTAATTTGTAAAGTTAACAGTTATTCATTAAATTAATGCGTCATCATTATATCTAATAGAAAAACTGTGGTACGCTTGAGACAGTAATTTAAGTGTTTGTATTTGTTTATGCAAATGTTTTTTTATAATTTATGAAAAACTATGTAAAGCCATTCTCTTGATAAGTAGGCAAATTCGGTAATAACTTTTACTGATCTTAACAAGAAATCATATACACCACAGGCCGTTATACTCTTCTACGTCTTCTCTTATACTTTAATAACCACTTTTTTATTAGCATTAATTTGAATATTTAAATAAGAAAAACGCCCGCTTACTACTTTTTCAGTCGTCTTTCCCTCGCAAAGTTTATCATTAATTGCCGGTAAGCGGTACGTTATCGCATTTCACGAAAGAAATATGGTAAAAAGTTCAGGAGGCCGCGTCCTCAAAAAGCTTCATTTTTAAGATTAATGACTTGACCAGATGCAAAATTATTTTGCGTAGATGTAGACAATTTTATAAATGACTTGTTAAATTCTGATGAAGTTTTGGTTAGGAATATAATTAACTTGTCATTAATAAATAATAATAAAAAAGCAACGCCCAAAATTTTTGACCATTATTCATTTTTGGATTATTCATATAAACAGGATATTGAGATACAAATTTCTTTTATGCATATTTTATAGATTATCCGACGGTATAATGTCTCAAGGCTTTTACAAAACCATATGTCTGTGATATAAAATATTTAATTGTATACATTTTAGACTTAGAATACTTAGAATAATTTCAGTTAGGTACCATTTACATTGTATCATATCTCAAGTAACACAATCTTTGCTTTTTCTTATCAGTTGTTTCTCATAGTTACTTGATACTATTCGTGACTTATCTTATTCTCAAAAACAAAGACTTGCTTATGGTCAGCAACTCACGCCTAACTTCTAAGAATACTCATGGCTAAAGCCATTCCCATGCAGAGTCAGCAAATGACAGTTTATATAGGCGAAAGCGTGCGACCAGAAGTTAGTATCCGGCAGACCGGCATAGTATCCGGCAAACTAGCATAACTCATTTCAAACCTCCGGTACTCACTTAATATTATTGTAATCTCAAATCCTTTATAACAAAACGTTCAATTGTGTATTTCAAAAATAAATTGTTTTTAAAAATTGATTTTTATCGACCACGATATAAAAAGTCTGACACCCGAAATATATACATATACTGGATTTATATAATTACAGATAATGATAACAATAATGCATTTATTGCGCAACAGAATTAATTTCAATTTCAGGAAAAATAAATATAAATTAAACAATAATATACAATACAATAATATGTATATAATTTATATTTCATCATCATCATTAGGTCATCAGTCCTAAGACTGGTTGGACGCTAACCTCCAGCTTCTCCTATCTTGTGCTAACCTACGCATTTCGCTAATTGTACTACAACCTACATCCCTTACTATTTGCGAGCAGTAGTCTAATCTAGGCCTACCTCTGCCTTTCTTCACTCCTATTTCTGCCTCCAAAATATCGCGGACTATTCCCCCATGTCTCAGCAAGTGGCCTACCATTCTATCTCTTCTCTTCTTTAAGTTTTTCCACATACTCCTTTTCTCGCCGACTTTCTCCAATACTTCTTCGTTTCTAACCCTATCAGTCCATGGTATTTTCATCATTCTTCGGTAACACCACATCTCAAAAGCTTCTAATTTCTTCCTATTTGCTTCCCCTACCGTCCAGGTTTCGCAGCCGTAAAGTGCCGTGCTCCATACATATGTTTTCAAAAATCTCTTCCTTGTTTCTAAGTTTATTACCCCCGAGCATAAAAGTGCTTTCTTTTTGTTAATATATAATTTATATTTATATAAATATTATACGTATGAACCTAGACAACAATAGATATGTGTGTTCATATATAAAAAACAATATATTTAAAAATGTATATATATATATATATATATATATATATATATATATATATATATATATATATATATATATATATATATATATATATATATATATATATATATATATATATATATATATATATATATATAATTACAATATCAATAAATGTGAATTAAAATGTTAAATTTCCTTAAAGATAACGATGCATTAAAGATACAGCAGAACAAATCACAACTTCTGGATATTTCGTTAAGATTATCCGACATTATGTGCACTGGAGTACATTCATTCTTACATTCTAACAATAACATACGGTATCCACACGAGAACGAATCATAGGAACATGCATATTAGATGTACTAAGTAATGCAGATGAATCTACATTGTCATGAAGGAGCGTAAATAAAAATGTTGAACTGTAAATATCCTCCTGGTGTTTAATGATTGCATATCCAATCTGTGTAGGAATAATGTATGGTCAAAACCCTTAATTGTGTAAATATGATCTATATAAACTGAAAAAAGTTTTAGGCACCGACGCTGAATGGTCTCAAGTTGATTAACATATATTTGATACCAAGGATACTCTACATTATTATAATATTCTAGTTTAAAATGTACTAATGAGAATATAAGCTTTTTAAAGTGGCCATCTTGCGAAAAAGCTTGTTGTATTGCTTATAGTAAAGCCTTCAGTTTATATGCATTCATACTAATTTGATGAATATGGTCGAAGAATGAAAATTTGTCATGAAAAAAGAACACCTAGATACTTAATGTTTTTACGGCGTCTTGAGACTGACTATGTTAGAGAATAATCATGTAATATTCGTTGCTTTTCTAAAGTAAATGAATAAACTTTATACTTAGTTATATTTATTGAAAGTTTACAAAGTAAACACAATGTCGATAAGTCTGTAAAATTAAACACTGTAAAATGTTTAATGCAAATGACATTCAAAAATAATTTTAGGTCATTGGCAAAAAAAAGACGATTCGATTGTAGAGTTACAGTCATTAATGAGTATAATAATAATAGTAGCCTTAAATTTGAGTCTTGAGGTACACCAGAATCGGGGGAACACTTGGTGCTGAGATAAATATGACTGCATTAATAGACATAAATCACTGCTAAATCCCAACAGTTAACAAATTAGAAAGCAAAATGTTGTGATTCACCTTGTTAAACGCTCTTGAGAAATCCATGTACACTACATGAATGTAGTGTACATGGTAGTGTAGATTCAATAAATAAAAATATGTGTTAGTATAGTATACAACAAGATGATAAAGTTTTAAACTATCTATATTTACTAAACGGATGTTTTCGTGTGTGTCACGAAATTTTTAGGTCGATGTACGAAATGCTTTTCATTCGAATTTCGGCATTTTGACAAAATCAATACAACAAATCGACCCTTGCGAACAACGTGGTAATTTTTGTTTTTTGATTAGAAGCCTCTAGAAGGATGCTCTGGAGGTGCCTTCGATATGAGCGAGGGGGCGGCGCAATATTATTGCGATTTGCTTACTCGTATTCATACTATTTTTCTCAAATAAAATCTTTAAACGGTAAAACCTGGGGTACTCTTGTACTCAAAGAAACTTTAGCAACCCTTTTTTATTGAAAAAATGGTGTTACGATTTAAAATAACACTATTATAATGACATAATTCAAACAAAATGCCTGAAGAAAAGATAAAACATGTACGTTAGTCAAGGACTTTTTAAAAAACAAAGTTGAAGTATTTCAGAGCTTTTCAGAAAAAGAAAAATATAATAAAATTAAACACCCTTTAGCTTTCGCTATCGAATAACCTCCTTAAATGTTCTACATATATTTATGCCCTATGTATTACATCGTTTGCTAAATAGTGAACATTTAAAAAATGTCTACGAAATTGTTTGTCTCTTTTCAGTTCCTTTGTTTTAATTAACAGTTCTAATTGAACTCGGCGAGGATGCGCGTTCGAAATACTGATTCTAATTGACGACAAATACGTACAAGAACATAACATAACGGAGGATATTGTCTGGAGGGGACCGCTAAGTGTAGCTGTAATGTATGTATGTGGAGGTTGCGCCGAAGGTCGGTTGACGTTTAATCTTAAGGCAGGTCATGATCATCACGACCTGCCTCCGAAGTGCACGTTCCGGCCTCGAGACAATCATGGGAGGCTGGCGGTTTAATCAGATGCATAAGAAAAGACCTGTAAGCGATACTGCATCTACTAAAATGTAATATTAATGGGTGCAAATCGAAACTACGTAGTTTTTGAAACTCGTAGTTTAGAAAATATATATGCAGGATGCCCCATTTAAAATAAAACACCAGGAATAACTGCTGAAATATTTTTTGTAGAAAAATTCCATCACCACAATTTGCATTTTCAAGGAGATATCTTTTGAGATAAAAGCCGTCACTGTTACTGACACTCTCTCTCATAGATAATTACTCCTTTATATATACAAGTAGAACCTTTGTTCATACTTACTTAAATTATTTTAAAACTTTTTCGACCTAGATAACAGTGGTGATTTATTTTTACTCATTAGTATAAAAACTATTTCAGCAAGGCATATTTTCCATAGGTCTAAGAGCATCTCTTCCACAGGTCTCTTTCAGCAAGGCATTTATAAAACGTTTAATTAAGTGGCACCGACTTCCATACAGTACCCGGTTCCTGCCTAATACCCGTATTTATTAAAACCAATTTTATAATTTTGAATCTGATTTTATCAAAATAATGATTTATTTTGTATAATATGATATTGGAAAATAACAGCGATCCCTATTGTAAAAGGTAGTAATCTGCCCGATGTAAAAAGTTATCGCCCTATTATAATATTATCAAAGTTCTTCGAGATACAACATTTATCGATGTGTTAAACATATTATATCCCCATAATAACATCAAATTGTAGGAAAGCATTCAGCTGTTACGAATTGTTGCAATTCACACATTCATTCAATTCAAAGCCAGGTTGATATAGTTTACACGGATTTCTCGATAGCATTTAATAAGGTAAATCACAACATGTAAGTTTTGCTTTCTAAATTTGAATTGTTTGGGTTTAGTTTAGATTGTCAATTAATGCAGTTGTACTTATTTCAATGGTAACTGTTTTTTGGTATAATATAGTTTTAAATTAAAAATTTTCATCGCCGTTGTAGGTGTGCGTCAAGGTTTCAACTCGGGGCCATTATTATTCATTATATTCATTGATAACTTATCTGGAATTCTACATTCGATTTTTTTTTGCTAACCTAGAATAATTTTTGAATCTCACTTATATTGATAACCATTTAATTTTACAAAGATTTATCAACATTGTGTCTACTTGGTGTGCAAATAATAAGCTATCTATAAATATAACTAAGTGTGAAGTATATTTATTTACTCTAAAACACCTAATATTATATTATTATTCTCATAACACTATTGCTACTCTAGAAAATAAGAAATATATTTTATAAACGTTATTCTTTATTTTACATTCGTACTGTATGACAAAAGCAACATCGGTTCAAGGAATTTAAGAAATAAGATAAAATTAACTAAAATCAATGATAAAAGAACTCAAAGAATTTATTCACAAGCAATTTTAAATAGGAGACTTCATAAGTCGATCAGACAAGTAACCTTCTTACTTATGAAAAAAAAAAATTATGGAAGAGCCATGGGTAATAGTAATAAACAAACTAATAATTATTATAGCACTATATTATTGCAATTTGAGGTGGTTTATAAGTTATATCTAAAATGTATTTTGTTTCTTAATTGAATGACAAGAATTTGGTACTTCCAAATACATGAATAATACCTGATGAATTTGATACCTGTCGAATCAAAATTTTTAAATGATTAATAGTTATAGGGTTAGTATGTTGCAAATGTGATACAAACAAATAACCTAGCTTCCATGGGGTTGACCTCTTGATATTTGTGGAATTGGTATAGGTCACAGTCACCCCTTTACCATATGATTATTACATTCCTTATAATAATATATCGTCTTATTAATAATAAGAAAATACAACCCCAAGTAATCAGAAATTAAAATTAAATATTGAGTAAATTCTTAATTTTAAGTTATACAAATATTATATATAATTGCTATATCTTTAAAGTATCCATACAATATTCTATTTTCATAACTCCCAGAACCATATTAATCAAGCTATAATGTGAAATAGAAAAGAAGTTTTCTTGGAGTTTTTCACCACTATTTATTAGTAAATTAATTAATTAATAATTAATTAATAATTAAATTAATTAATTAATTACTAAATTATTAATTAGTAAACGGGATGAAAGTTTCACTTTCGCTACTGTAGAACTTTCTCTATTTAGCGTTGTATCTTGTATAATAAGCGAGATTCCAATATATTCAGGTAAAATTCTTGAACGCATTATACATATAAGTATTGAGGTAAATATGACACCAACTAATTTATTAATGTTCCTTTTGGTTTTTATTTATACACGCAAGATGTATACAGAAAGTGTAATAGTTATTTATGTTATAAAATCAGAATACCAGTCGAAATTCATACCTTCCCTAAAATGCCAAAACAAGAGCCCTTTTCTCTATTTTATACTCACACTATATAACAAAAGCGACATCAGTTCGTCGAACTTAAGGAAGAAGATAAAATTAACCGAAATTAATGATAAGTAACTCAAAAATCTATTTATAAGCATTTTTAACTGGGAGACTTCAATAGTCGATTAGACAAGAAACCTTTCTACTTGGCTTGAAAAAAAATTATGGAAGTCATGGATAATGCCAATAAACATCAACAATATTAATTTACTACATTACTACCATATAGGATGGTTTTTATGTTATAGCCAAAACGAATTTCGTTTTTTAATTGTATGATAAGAATTGGGTAAACCTCCAAATATGTGAATAATAATCTAACCAACCTGATATCTGTAGAATCTGTGTTTTGAAAGTATTAATAGTTATAGGGTTAGGGTAAAGCAAATATTACATAAACAAATAACATATAGCTTACATGGAGTTAATCTGATGATATTTGTGGAATTGGTAAAGGTCACAATCAACCTCCTACGATTTAATCATAATATTCTTTATAATAATGCATTTATTAGTAATAATAAAATTCAACTGCAAGTAATCAAGAATTAAAATTAAACATTGAATAAATATTTAATGTTAAGTTGCATAAATATTATATGTATATAATTGTTACACAATTAAAATAAAAATAATTTATTATATGTTCACAAATTTTCTACCAAAATAAAAGTGATAATGATAGTAATAAAATAGGTTATGTATCTTCCTAAATCTTCTTAAGAACCTTCCATAAATCTAACAATCAAATATCGCATCCATCAAAAAACAATATTTGACACACCTTAATCAGAAACATTTTGTCATAATAAGTAAACTTTCCTCTGGAAAGTTCCCATACAATGTTCTTGCAATCCCCAGAACCGTATCAATTAAACTACAGCGCGATATAGAAAATAAATGTTCGAAATTTTCTCGAAAATCTAAGATATCATCAACATTTCTTGGAGCAAATATAACAATCAAATAAATTAACAAGTTTAAGATCAACATTTAATAAACTGCAATAGCTGAGTTTTTGATATCTATAATAAATAGTTAGTTTGAATAAAATATCAACAGTCGATATGCATTTTTTTCTATCATTATAGTACTGTAATGAATTTCATTATAGTCCTGATATTATAATAAAAAAACCTTATGGTATTAAAATACAGCATAGTAATGTATGATACGTTAGCAGATAAAATTATGTTTTGGCTTTTTATTCTTGATATCTAACGACGTCAGGAATAATTAACAAACTAGAAACTATATAAAGGTGTATTCGTAATCGTCGACAACTTTATCAAGCTTATTTTTATTACAAAATATTAATGGCTACCTTATTTCGCAATAAAATGTCATATAGAAATAATATGTATTAATAATATAAATACGTTATAATATAAACAAGAAACGGTCTTCTTATCGCATGTCAACAACGCAAGAAAACATCCTAGAGATTTATTTTACTACTAGTATTCTAAAGATAAATAAATTCTAAAGGTAAGTAAATTTTTTTTTCTGTATTATATGTACGTGTATAAATAAATTACCGCTTAATAGCTGGTTTCATTCTTCTCAGAGTATGAAAGTGGTTCATAAGAAATAGCTATATGGGAATTGTTATTTTCAGATATTTGACAATCTTTAATCGTAACTCAACGTTGTTATACTTTCGATGCTCGCGAAATGTAATATAAAATTTTCTCTAAAAGTATTTGAAAATATTCTTTAAAATGTCGATCGAATTTCAACAAAAAATATATGAAATGAATATTACGATGAGTTAAAGCCTTTTATGATGTCACAATTTCCGAATGATAGAACTATGAGATGAGACCAAATCTTAAAAATTTGGGAATTCCTCGTGAGTATGGCGTTCTTAATATTAGAGAGTAGGTGGAAGAATAGCTTATAGCTAAGTGTCGTCCATTTTAATGTATAGGTATAAATGCAATAAAAAATATATTTATTATTTTATTGTATTTTTATAATTATAAAATTCGTAAGCAATTCTCTTTAATAAGGTTAAATAGCGGTACATTTTTTAATTTATTGATAAATTAAAACATAAATAAAAAACATTGATAAAACAATGGATAGACGCATATACTTATCTGAGGATATTTTTAGGAGCAATAATTTTTAGACCATTGAACAGTAATTTCCGACTTGTTTTGTGCCTTTTTTGACCCCTTTTTTCTTTTCACCACTATTCAAGTTAATTATGTAAACAATTAAAGAATATAAATAATGCAGTTCTTCATTGTTGCTGTTAATTATTATAAACTACTAACATTGATTATTACTACACTATTATTACTAAACTATTATGGATTATTGAAAGGAGACAAAACTATTTTTAAAATATGATTACCAACAATATCTTCGTAAATGTAGTAACAAGCTTTTTTATTAAAGGTGTGGCAGACTTACAAATATAACTAAGTACAAAATATGACATGTTTTCGGATTTTAAAAAGTGTTAGCTTTAATAAATTTATTCTATATCTAAATAGCACCTACATTATTTATGAAATTATTTATTGAGATTGAAAAATAGTATAGAATATATCAGTGAACCATTAGAAATAAATGTTTACAAAACTTGTTTTATTAACATTGGCAGAATTGTAATAATAAAGTTCTAACATGTGGCTAACATATTTTAACAATATAATGCATAATTTCATGTATACATTACATTACTTGTTAAAAAATAGTTACAGTTACACGAAGGTTAATTTAACATTATTAGAAAGCCCTCAGATGTTTTAAATATATAATAAATCACTTTACAGTTACTGGGAACCCACACATAATTAATGTTATTTTACAAAAGAGCGGAAATATTGTTTTCACTGAGATATACAACAATCTGCATAATCTAGTAATAGAAGCAATTTAAGTAATTAATATAAAATTTACAATATTGACTTGTTTTAGATAAATATAATATATTTCATTATAATTACTAATTAGTAACTATATATCAAGGAAATTACCGAGAAAATATATCCACACGTAAAGAAATTGTAGCTGCTACTATTACACTCGTAAAACAGTATATTTGATCAGAAATTTGTGTAACATAAATAATTATTATTTTTATTGTGTTACATAGAATTATTAATATTTACGTTAAACTTGCAATTAAATATTTACTCACTGTTTAATTTTAATTTCTGATTATCTGTGGTTGCACTTTCTTATTATTAATAAGTCTATTATTACAAGAAATATTATAATCGGATTTTGGGGGATGATTGCGACTTCTACCGCTCCTACAAATATTATCAACAAACTTTTGTTATGCAATTAGGAAACTATTTTGTTAGGAAACAATTTGCAATTAGGAAATATATTTTGGCTATAACATAGAAACCACTAATCTAGTGAATTCATATTATTGAATTGTTTATTAGCATTCTCCATGACTCTTCTATAACGAATACTTCACGCCAAGCAAAAAAGGTTTTTGTTACAAATTTAATTACTTACTTCACAATTTTATGCATACTCCTCCTCATGCACATTTAATTCTTATAATTATTAAGGAAATAATTTTTATATTCCTAAAAATGAATATAAACCTATTAGAAACATAACATTAAATATAACACTATTATTATCCTAGAAAATCATAGAACCACACTTTGTACATTTTATTCTTTATTTTACACTTGCAGTGTGTAATAAAAGCGCCATTTGTTCAACTAACTTAAAGAATGACATAAACTTAATCTAAACTAATGATAAATAACTCAGTATTCACAAGCAATTTTAATTAGGAGACTTCAATAGTCGATCAGACAGGAAACCCTTTATTTTTTTTATGAATGAAGGGCCATAATAATTATAGATAATACTCAAACACAAGGTGATTTTTGAATTTCAACTATATTATATTTAGCTTATCCCACTTATGTCATTACTTGATAAGGTTTAAGAGCTTTAATGAACACTAAAATATTTTAGAAATAAAAATTGACCTACCAAATGTTTCCTTATCTTCTAATAACTTTGTTATTAATTCTTATTTTTATGAAGGCCAATAGATGATTTATTTTACAATATCCAAGCTCAATATGCTAAGGAAAAGGCAGAAATCAAAATTATTTCAGAAGTATTTCAGTGAGAAATTCTTTGAAATGATAAGCTTTATTATCACGTAATAAAAATTCACAAAATTGAATAAATTTGCCACTATATAATAATAATTTAAAAATGTCCAATAGAAAATTAAAATGATTCAAAGGTTAATATTTGGCCTACATTGAAATGCAGTTTTTTTGGAGTCATAACTCTTTCAGTAAATTTTTCAAGAGAAAAGCTATGCCTTTCTGCGAATATCTTGGGCAGTGTATACCTTGAATTTGAAAAAAAATTTAATCGTATACAACACGATGGCAAAACTTCAGTAGCCTCTAATTTCCCTTAATAGAAGCAATCTTAATAAATGCATCACAATCTACAATGCCCACCATTGATTCATTAAACTATTACTAACACCATTTAAATTACGCAGAGGTATGAAATATACAGCGCTAAATAAAAACTAAAAATTATAACAATGTTGATACGCATCCGTAATGTTTATGAATAATTCTCCAATTATCTTAATCTCAGTTTTATGCTCCGGGCATACCTGCGGCTTGAACTCAAAAGATGCTAGTATTCCGATACAAGCAGAATATTGTCCGTATTGTCTGAGGATAACCGTATAAGCAACACATTGAGATCGTCAGATGGTTTGATATAATGTGTTCTATGCTGTTTTATGTATATTCAATGTTATCTGATTACATTCTATGACGCAGGCAAACAGGTATTTGATAATATAAAATGAAGGGGCGGATGTAAACTTTAATAATATACAAAGCGTTGTCATTTGACTAATTCCAAATTAAATCATATAAGATAAAAACCATTTGAGGAGTAAAATTATTTTTGGGCTTATTTCAAAGCTGTCTGAGAACCGTTTGATAGTTTAGTTTTAATTTAAACGGAATTTTAAATATACAGAGCTTATATTTATATAAGTCCGGTATAATAGAGATATTGTTTATAGAATATATTATACATTATTAAATTGTTATTCAATTTTCTTCTTTCAAATATTATGAAAAATTAATATTTTCTATTATTTGATGAAACTAATTATAAGCAGCAACTTTTATTTGATAATTGCCCTGCCGGAGTTAAATTAGTAAAAAAACATAGTCTTTATACGAGAGGAAACATTTAGGAGACATTCGTTTTGTAAAAATTTAGCAAAAGAGTTTCAAAACAAAAAAAGCCCTTCTTTTCATAAACGCATAAATGTTAAGTTTCACACGTGGGTCTAGTATTGACCTTTGACACATTTTGACTTGATATTAGATATTTTTAAGTTATTATAATATATTGGCGTTTTTTAAAGTTTATTTAGATTTAAATATCACTGCAAGAAAGTTATCTAGAATTACCTATTTGATTTTTTTATATGAATATACATCGTCTGAATATATTTTTTATGAGAATAATAATCTATTTTGTTATAGATTTCCCCTAGCATATTGAGTTTGAACATTGTATAAGCATCATCTATTGATCTTAATCAGAATTAGATTTGCAGTTACATATCTTCAGAAAGAAAAATACTTATTTAGTCAATACTTTATACAAAAATCATTTGGTATGTGAATTTTTATTTTGAAAATGTTACTTTTTATGGACTAAAGCTTTTAAATTTTATCAAATGGTGATACAAGAAAGACAAGCTGAAAGTTCAAAAATTCTAGTTGAAACTCAGAAATTATGTATTTGAGTATACTGATAATAATATATTTTCTCACTTTAGCTGTTGTATAATAAATACATAATAAAACAGGTACTATACATACAATATACAGATAAATAACATACAACATACATACAATAAATAGATTAAAAGTTTTATATAAATAAAACACATTTTTTAGTTTAAAAAGTTATTGACTGAATAAAAACATTTATCAATTCCGAATTTTCTTAGCCGGTTCTTATAAAGAGTTTCTGTTTCTGCTTCATTAATGTAAGTTGGGATTTTATTATATATGTTATATAAAATATATTGTATTGTATTCATTATTCAAAGTAGTTCTCACACTTCTATAACTTTATTATCAGGTAACATAAAACCTCCAGTATGTTATCTGAAAGCCAAACGTAATTCGATACTGCTATGTGTTTTATCATATAATTATGTACATTGTAACCAACGTTTATGATGATTTGCTGAAACCTTATAATGTTCTTTCTTTAAATTAATCTTTTGCCAATTATATTTTAACTTTACTTTCAACGATGTCAGCATAACGAAACTTATAAAGTCACAGCAAACCCGTTGCATGAGCAGTATAATTTTAATATAGCTTTAGTATAATTTTAGTATTAGTATTATTGTTATAATCACACATCTAAATTCTTGTTCGTCCGTTAAATAAAACAAATTATTTTTAAAAAGTTTAAATCCAAACTAGTGATTTAAGATATATTTTAATACCTGAGTAATAAGGTGACTTTTTATAAATAGTACTGTTATATCAAGGGATACATATTTAGCACTTTGCCATGACGTATTTTATATTGAGGATATTAGTTACTGATGATAAGTTTTGCCAAATTTTATCCAATAAATTTTCCGATATATATATATATATATATATATATATATATATATATATATATATATATATATATATATATATATATATATATATATATATATATATATATATATATATATATATATATATATATACAGTGCTATTCAAAAGTCCCCTCCTCCCCTCTTATCTTTGAAACGATTATACATAAACTAGTGAAATTTGGTAACTGAATATTAAGGGTTGTAAACTTCCCTACTAGTGATGATAGATGACGTATGCGTCAAGGATGACAAGGTCATTGTGACCAATAATTTTAAATGGAACCCTATGGCAAGCGACACCTCTTTTAAAAGGTATCGAAAAAACGTATTCAATGATACTAATATTGTTTGTATTTATGGTAGTTTTGATGGATTAAATCAGTAATCAGTAAACTTGGATAATAATTTTAATTACAGATTCAAGAAACAGTACCTACCTATAGTAATTGTTCGAAGTGAGCTCCATCTACTTCCTGACAGTAAAACATCCTATTGCGAAACTCTTCTCGTACTTTTTCAAATGTGTCTGCGGAAATAGCCCTACATTCTGTAACAATACGTTGTTTTAAAACATCAATATTGTCAGGCTGAGTGGCGTAAACACTCGATTTAAGATACCCCCACAGAAAAAAATCTAAAGGTGTGAGGTCCGGTGATCGAGGCGGCCATTCCATTGAACCTCGTCGTCCAATCCATCTACCAGGATATGCTTCATCCAAATACCGTCTTACTGCACCGTAATAGTGTGGAGGAGCACCATCCTGTTGGAATGTTATTTCCAAAATGTCGAATTCATCTGGATTATCTTCCAAAATTTCAAGGATTAACGGTTCTATTGCATTTTGCAACATCTGCAGATACACCTCACCGGTTAAGTTGGTATTTAAAAAAACAGGCCCAACGATGTAGTTTCCCAGTATACCTGCCCAAACATTGACCTTCTCGGGATACTGAGTATGTGTTTCACGAAACATGTGAGGATTTGCGTCACTCCAATATCTCACGTTTTGTGTATTTACATTTCCATTTAGATAGAAAGTACTTTCGTCACTAAAACAAATTGTTTTGACATAGTCTGGTCTGGTGAAACTGGAGAAAATATTCATGCAGCAGAACGCATTTTTAATGAAAGGTTTCTCGATCGCCCAGTTTCGAGGACTTATTTGAGAGACCTTCTTCGTAAGTTTAAAACAACGGGTAGTATTAATGATTTCTGATGAGAAAAAAATTGATATACTGGCAGAAGTAATAGTAAATCCTACTTCTTCAACAACTCAAGTTGCATCAACCTGTGAAGTCAGTCAAAGTACAGTGCACAGGGTGTTGAAAAAAAAACAAATTTCACCCATACAAATTAAAAATAGTTCATCAACTCTCAGACGACGATCCAGACCGAAGACTGCAATTTTGTGAAAATATGGAGACTAAAATTAACCAACAGCCAGGGGGGAGGGGACTTTTGAATAGCACTGTATATATATATATATATATATATATATATATATATATATATATATATATATATATATATATATATATATATATATATATGTATATATGTACATGGAGTTAAAGTGAAAATTATGTTCTCAATAAAATAATTTCTGCACGTCTTTGAGGATGTATGTCAAGAATGTACTTTACTAACTGCTTTTGATGAATAAAGACTCTATTCATTGAGATGACTCTACTCCATAGTAAGATGTCATATTAATTATGTGCATATGCTAAAGCATAGCATGTATTCAATAAGAACATGAGATGAAGAGTTTATTTTAAAGTATTCAGAGCAAAAAGAGTCTCTATTAAGATTTTTATATACGTTATTTGTCTGACAAGCCCAAATAAATTTACCATCAATAACTGCCTCTAGGAATTCTATTTCAGTAGATATTTTTAAATTATGTCTCAAATTAACTGGCAATGTTCTTTTCTTGCAAAAATATATACATTTTGTCAGTATAATGCAAAGTTTTACTACACAGAGGGTAATATTCAAACTACAGAAATAAGGAGTTTATACTCCAACCCATCTGCAAATATCTTATATAATAAGGACTAAACTAATTAGGTCACCGTATTTTAGGTCACTGATCACAAATCACTGTATTTTAATGTTAATTCTGTTAGACAAAAATCGGCAAATTTTGTCATGTAATTCAGCGCTCGACATTTGGCATATAGCCAGGAGAATAGCTGTTTTGACCTAATTTGTTTAGTCCTTATTATATAAGGCATTTGCAGATGGGTTGGAATATAAACTTCTTATTTCTGTATATACATTTTGTTTTATCTAATCTGGATAAACTAATTCTATTCTAGACTTAATTGATTTTTTTCTACACCAACTATTGAGCTGTGCCATTATTTCTGAGATTGATTGTTAAAGCTGCACATGGTTTGATACCGACACTACTACGAGTACATATGTATCATCTGCGTATAGATGAGATGGCAGTTCACTGACATATAGCGAAAATATTAATAGTCAAAGAATTAAACCGTCTGGAATACCAATGTTGACTACATGATCGTCGAAATATGTATTTTCGATTTGTACACGCAGAGTGCGCTCAGAAACGTGAATTTATCTAATTAAATAAACAGTTTCTTGGATATAAATTTAGCCCTAATTGTATCATATATACGCTAAGGTCAAAAAATAATCCAATAACGTGGATTCCTGTATCTAGTTCTTCGTACACATACTACACAAACTGGACATTGGTTGTTTCAGTCGTGTGACCTATACGGAAGCGATGTTAATTTCTGTTAAAATGCTACATTAAACTTTAAATACACAGTACTCTTTCTTTCTCTATGCACAGTCTTCTCTGTGATTTTAGAGATAATACTTAGAACTGAGATTGGTCTATTATTTCCGACATTTATGTCGTCTTGTACACACATTACAGAAGCAATTTTCAAACATGATGGAAAAATTCCTCAATTAATAGTTAAATTTGCAAGGTATGCTAAGGAATCTGCTACGACAGAACTAACGGATTTAATTATTTTCAAAGTGAGAGCATCAACTCCTGAGGAATTTTTTATTTCAAATTATGAATGGTATTTATTATATCATCTGATGTTATACATAACATAAAAATGTGTGTGTTACATTATCATAAGTATTACACATTGAGAATGTGTTACCTGAGAAATGCTGATTAATCTTATTACTTGCTACTGTAGTAAAATAGGACGTAAAATAATCCGCGACCTGTTTTTTGTTTCAGATTATTTCGTTATTAATATTAATATGTATTTCATTATTTACACACCTCGTGCGGTTCAAGTGTTAATTAAAAGTTCATACTCGTATTTTCTTCGTCTTATTTTGTGCGTTAGAAATATTTACGTAGAAGAATATCCTTTTAGTATTTTTTAGATTTTGATTATATAATCAAATGTATATATCAAATAAAACATTTACTATTTTTTACCAGCCAAAATAAATTTTGTAAATTCTCACGCTCCTCTAACATTTCCTTTGATAACCATTTTAGTCCTCTAGATGTTTTATTTTTCCTCTTTTTGGTTATTATAGGGCATGATGTGTCAAGGGGTATTGTAAATAATTCAATAAATATACTAAAAGCGTTTTCGAAATTACTAGGTAAGTACCTCCCCAATCTGATATATTTAAAAGATGTTTGAATTTATTAAGAAATATCTCTAATTTGATAAAAATTGGTTTTTACACTTTCAGGTTTGTTACAATAGTTTATGTTTATACAAATTACCTCAGTAAAGTAATCAGCTATACAAGGATCTGCAATATAATATTTAGTAAAACTTTCACGCAAATTTATGACCATGTAGCAACCAATGCTAATCTCAAAAATTATTATAATACGAGATAGTGCTTTAAAGTCTTTGTTAATACCAAAATAAGTAATCTTATATATTATATTATGTATAATTATCGCCCTTCACCTGCATTAAACTAAAAGGCTTGTCGTCTGATCGACTATTGATGTCTCCAGTTAGAAATCACTTTCATCAGAAAATATATTTTTAAATTATTTCGTTCAACTGTGGATGAATTTCAATTTAACTCTTTTAAGTTCTTACAGGTTAATATCAGTTTTATTATACAGTGCGAATTAAAAAAAAATGAAATGTATATATATATTTTTAAAAATACAAATGCAAATACAATTTGTACTAAAAAAAACAGTATAGTTCACCACAGTTCGTGTACCAGGGTTGGTTACTGCTTAACCTCTAATGGTATGAACCTTACAAGAAGGTTATCAAAAGAGTCTTGCACAAATTAGTTCGAAAAAGAGTTTTATACAATTTAACTTACGGAACAAAGGCAGTAGCCTTTGTTCCGTGAAAGGAATTTTTACAATATTATCTTTTACTAATATTACTAAGTGGCTTCTATCGTAAAATGTTCTTGCTTGAAAATAAGAAAGAAAAAATTGTGTCTTACCCTCCACTTGCCTCTCATCACCTGCATTGATTGTTTTGTCTTCACATAGGAACAAGTACTCACTTGGTGTCACCTCACCTTAAGTGTTGTTTGATATTCAAATTATCTAAGAAATAGTTAAGTTTTATGGGGAAAAATCAAACTTTGAATGTTGAAAATATATTTTTAATGACATGTTGTGAATTAAAGTTTTTAGTCCGTAAGTTGTTAGTAGATTTACAACTAATAGTTAAGAATTTTCAACTCTATCAATGTCAAGCTGGCAGGTATTTGACAAGTCAAATTTAGTATTTTTCATTGGATGCCTTATTTTTGGTCCAATGAATTTAGTTTACGTCACTTTATTTTGAATATCCAAAAAATCAACACAATAGGGTAATGTTCATATTCGTTAATGAATGTTATCTGTGCAAACAAACAGTGACACACGTTATCATTAATGTTATCAAAACTTTCTTACGCAGTTTAATAGAACAGGATTCTTGTCGTCCGGCAGGAACCTCACAAATTGAATTAGATGTGTTTCAGATATTTGTAATTAGTTTAAGTTTCCTCCACTTATGCTTTTGTAAACATTTATAATTAATTAAACGCTCAAAATATTTCTTTCTTTCTATGCTCTTTACAAAATATTTCTGGACCAATAACGAAAAACTAATTGCACCACTAGTTAGAAAATTATTTTACTGTTCATAGTTAATTATGAAAGTATAAGTTTAAGACTTACATTAAAACTGTTTAAATTTATTTAAATTTTTATTTTAAAGAGACACAAACATTTAGTTAAAAATTTCCAATATATTTGACTGGTTCCATAGGGAATAGACATAATTAACATAATAAACCCGTTCCATTATGCATTCTCTATTCAACCTCTTCTGTAATCTCAGATGGTGTAACCTCTTTGGTTACAATCGTTTTATATTTTTTAAATTGCATTCCTCATTAGCTTCTAACAAATGTCGTAGTAACATATACGTAACTATACAAATAAACAAACTATTGTATTGCGAGAAAACATTTCAGTTCTGTCACATGGTCGTCTATAAATCCTGCAAACGGTTGGATAAATCCTCATTGATGAGATAAGGTTTTGCTTATAGAATTCCAATAGCTATTATAGAATGGTTGTATGATATGTTAAGGAGTTGAATAACCGATCAATATTAGATATATAACACACATTGTGTTTATAATTGATGCCAAGTGACTGAAGAGAAATGTTAAATGGGTTTTCAGGTTTAAAGCTTCATGTTTGTGTGATATAATGAAGCTCATTATTTGTAGCATCAAGAGAGAATGTAATGAGGCAGTTTTGATATGTTACCCTGACATATAGACAATAATGCTTACGGCCATTATTGAGCAAAATTATAATTAACTCAGCAAATAAGTCAGTATTGCCAATATTTCAGGGAAATATATTAAAACTATGTTACTACATTATTTCTTGAAGATACATATAGGATAATAATTATGATAATTTTTAAATTAATTTTCAATCAAGAATCACTATTATGTAGTGTTTCTTAATTGGAAATTGAATTTGTTGTTGAACTATTTGTCTCAAAATGAAACTACCTTGTAGTAATACGGACCTTGTATAGTTTGTATTGTACTTTTATAGAAATTGTATTAGCAATTATTATATGCACATATAATGTTCATGAAGTTAGAGGTCTATACATATATCTTTTAGTTCAAATCATGTAGAGTAAAAACGTTCGAAAGGTGGAAAACATTTGTTTTCAGACGAGTCTAAATTTAATTTATTTTAAAGTGATGAAAAAAATATGTTAGATGGAACATAATAATAAAATACAAGATTTGATTATAATAATAAAATATGAAGAATACAAGATTTGATCAAAGGTATCAAATTCCAACCATAAAACATGGAGGTGGTAACGTGATAGTATGGGGGGTGAAACAATTGGTTCAAATTGATGGCAGGATGAATGGTATTACGTACTGTAATATTTTAGAAAACAACCTCCTACAGCAATGCTATAGCAAAACTGGACCCGTCTTGGATTTTTCAACACGATAATGATTCCATGTACATATCTTCAGTTATCAAAAAGTGATTAAGGTCAAAGAAAATTAAGTTTCTACTGCAATCCCCAGATTTGAACCCCATAGAACATCTGTGGGACGAAGCTGGTCAAATGGCTTGCCAAAATTAACATACTTTAAAAAATACATTCCTACAAGAACAATTACAAATTTAATAAAATCAATGCCAACAAAAGTGTGCCCGAGTTATTGCAGCTCAAGATATGGCAACCAAATATTGAACTGTTTATTCATTATTAGTTGATTACTCTTGTTTATTTGTAGACATGAAGAGGTCGCTGGGCACTTGGTGAAATAATTTTGACTAGTACATGAAAGAAAAGACTTGGTAGGTTTCAAAAAAAAAAGCTTTTGTGAAACCTACCAAGTGTTATCTTTCATTTAACACTCTTGTTTATTGTTGAATTATTTAATTGGCCGATTACTTTTGTTATATTATTTTCAGAAATGTAATTAAATTAAATGTTAGTAAATGGATTTATATTTACTTTAAAACTTCTATTTTTATTAGTCTACCCATCCTGTTGAATATTAAAATCAGTTTAATTAAAAAATATTTATTATTATTTCATAAAAAATATCTGCTATCGCTAGTGTATATTAATACATCTATGTAACCCACGCAGCTGCCTACATGAAAGTGTCTAGAGAACTTTTAAAAAATAAATACAATTATAGAAATTTACTACCGGGCACATGTTTACACATAAACTGTTATTTCACAGTTGTTAAATTAAAAAGGAGCGTAGAAAAAGTACTTTTAAAAGTGTTGTCTATCCGAAAACGGTAGTCAATTTAACGACATAGTGTTAACGGCAGTTTTAGTGAAAATCTGTGGAATGCCTTTACCATCACAGTCTGTTGTGAATCAATATATCACCTGGTTAGAGGCGACAAATTATTATTATGTTAATTTTGATGAAGTCAAGGGTGTAAACATTATTCTGGATATTGGGTTGTTAATAACTATTTATATTTTGAGCCTTATAATAATAAAAAGACATTAATTTGTCATTGAATTATGATTACTTTATGGTCTTTCAAAATATTCTCCTTCATGATCTGTACATCTTTGCATGCGTTTGAACCATTTGTTAAAGCATTTTTTCCATTCCGCTTGAGATATCTCCAAAACATAGTTTTCAAACGCATCAACGGCTTCCTCTGCCGACGAAAGTCGTTGTCCACGCAATTTATTTTTGACGTTCGGAAGCAGAAAGAAGTCATTGGGTACAAATCAGGACTTTACGGCGGATAACCCATTAATTCGATTTTTTGAGTGTTCAAATATTCGGTTGTTAGACGAGATGTGTGAGAGCTCGCATTGATATGACGACGAATGATTCGATGGTACTTGTTTGTTTTTGTTATTTCACCGAAGACTTCAGGCAAACAAATGGTTGTGTACCATTCAGAATTGACCGTTTTACGTTCTTCTAAAAGTACTGTTGCTACATGATCAGTATTTCCAAAAATATAGGCGACCATTTGTTTAGAAGTGACTCGAACGCGAACAACTTTTGTTGGATTTGGTTCATCTTAAAACACCCATATAGTCGACTATTGTTTAATTTCCAGCTCATACGCATAGATCCGTGATGTGTCACCTATTACAATGTTATATACGTCTTTTGAAGCACCGCCCCATTGTATTTCTCGAGCATTTGTTTGCACTAATCGACACGAGCATATTTTTGAGATTTTTTCAAATTATGTGGGATCCTATGAGAACAAACCTTCTTTGCAGCTAAATGATCATGCAATATTTTATATATGCTAGTCGAATTAATACCTACGGTTGCCTGTATCTCACAGTATGTCACATGACGATGTTCCATTATCACTTTTTTAACAGCCTCAATATTTTCTGGCACAACTGATTTTGGACGACATTCACGACTTTCATCGGTGAGCGAATGGCGGCCACGATTAAACTCGTTATACCAGCGTTTCACAGTGGCAAAGGATGAGGCTTTATTCCCAAAAGTGGAAGTAAGTTGATCAATGCACTTTTGTCTTGAAAATCTACGTCGAAAGTGGTAATAAATGACTATAATAATACTATAATAAGTCGTAATAAATGAATAAATGACACGAGTTAATTCCATGTTTTCGCTGAGATACAATTTTCAAATCACTGTAAACAACACAAATCGCCCTTAAGTGATAAATGTTCTGTAAAAGGTTATGGAAATAAATGTCAAACTTTTCACTGGAAACATCAGATGGCGTCTGACATTACTTTTTGTCAGGCTAAATATATAAATAGTGCCTCTCTTAGCTGTCACTAGTCTAATTTTTTTCTGTTCAATCGCAGGATTGGAGTTGTTAATGATTAAGATACTATAACCATCATCATTTGAAGATGCGATGATACGGATTTTTCTTCGTGTTTCTTTGTCTATTTTAGTGGAATCGGTATCTACTTCTCTCACACATCTATCTATCTCTCACATATACATATACACATCCAAATTCGAGAATAAATAACTAGAGTATGTTTCAGGGGTTGTAAAAATTGTAAGAGCAATATTTTAATTCAACAGCAGGGCGAGTATCTGTATTTTATGTAAAATTCATGTTTGTTACGCGGCTAGATGCAATTTGATGTATTTCCGTACTAATTAATTTCTATTGTTATTTTATTTATCTTACGTACACATTAATTTATAATATGAATATTCCTGCATGACAACCTAATTCTTGAAAAAAAATTAAATATTTAATAGTTAACTGAACACAGACGGCACTTGTTTGAGCTTGTCTTGAGGACAATATTCTCTTCTTCTGGATCTGGAATCACATCTAAAAACTTTTGATTTCCATAGTCCCTAGGTGCGGTATAAACAGTCATTACTGAAGCCACTACAGAGAAACCGTTTTTCCATTTCCGACAAATAAGGTATTCCATTACTAGGATTCACGAACTTGTTTCTTAAAATGTTCAGTAACGCGAAATGAACTGTTTTATCCAATTTAAAACTTAATATAGTAGTGTTCTGTGCAAACTACAGTGAAGGAACTTATAATTCTATGCTAGCACCCAGCGACGGATCAAAGAAATTTATGAAACAACACTTTTTGCGTAAGATAATTTCATACCGAATTTATATGTTTTGCATATACTCATAGCTTTTCTTCATAAATCGTTTAGAAGAATGTTCTAAATATATCGTAGAGTGTTGAGGACTACCAGGTAACTATTATTTTGAGAAAGTAATTATCAGTAGATAACAAAATTTATTTATATATTTAACTAATCTTGTGACGCCACACAACCCTTGACGTATCCACCAACTTTATTAATGACCATCACACTTTTTACACAAAAGTAGATCTAAATTTTATGAGTTCAGGAATCCCCAGTTAAAACGGAGTTTTTAGTTTATTTTATTTGATTTAGTTGATTTATGATTTTAGTTGTAAATTAATAAGTAATTAATTGAAGCTTTCAATATTCTTCTTCTGGTGTCAATAAACTCCCTAATATATTACATCGAAAGGATACTTATTTTATAATGTACTCTGAACGTCCAAAGATATATTAACATATTACAAGTATGAGAACACCTCCAGCTCTATACCAAATAAATACCGTATTATTTTGAAGTTTTCTCGTTTCTAGTCCACAGATATTCGTAAATTTTTGGAAGCATCATTTCTAGAAGCAGAAAATCAGTTATGATCTGCTGGAGATTTACTATGATCAGTTATCAGTAATAAAGTACTATGATCAGCTGGAATTTTATGAATCACGAGGCACTGCCAAAGTGCCTCTGACGTGAAGTGCTTTTGCTGTGAAGATTCAAATCTCACTTTCTGATGAGACTACATCTCGTGATAGAAGAATGATTTTCACAGTCGCTGTTCAATAAAATACATTCTTATGGGCTATACCATAGTCGACTATTAACTTCCATAGCTGTTAGTCATGACTTTCTATACCACCAATACTCAACAAAGCTAATCTCTCTAAGGATATATCCATTTTCACTGTTCACACTTATTATTCTTCATAATTTCTATTGATTTTCTAACAATGTGTGAAGAAAAATGAAAACTTTTATCCAATATTTTGGCATTATTATAATATATACTGTGGTTTTGGTTTTGACTCTGCCACTACTGATTTATATATTTCTTAACCTCGTGTCAATTATGTTTCACAATTCTGTACTGGACGATGCCGCTTGTTTGACTACTCTTTTCAAACGAACGCAGCTCATCTTCTAATAGTTAAGAAAATGAAACAGGTACTTCCTTTCAACAAGGATACTGTTCTAGAATTATTAAAAAAAGCTGCATTCGTAATGTAAACTGTATTCGTTTGAAGAAAATAAAATAGAAGTTCCCATTATCATCTGCGCATTATTATATACGAGAGACACTGGATGTTACGAAGAATAAAAACAAATTTAATATGGAGGATGGATATCGTCTTCCAATACTTGCAGACCAACTTTGTAAAGCTGCGATGGATTAGAAAATAATGAGAGAGAGATTTTTTTTTGATAACCGGCATGTAATAAATTATGTCAAAGTTGGTTAGTTCAGCACTTCAAAGTCCTTATTAATGCAAGAAATGAAATATAAATGAATGTAATAGAATTATTAAAAGTACTATTTGCTATAAAAAAGGTTTTATTTAGAAACATGACAGATTTGTGGAAGACAGAACATAAACTAAATAATTTAAAAATTCTGAATCGATCATGAAAAAGCCCAGAAGTTACTAATTGTAAGTATTATTTTGCCCGAAAAAAGTATTTACGACAATATTAACTAACAAAAGAAAATTCCAGAGGGAATATTTTCATTTCGATTGAAAATATGGCGTTGAATCAATTCGTATATTAAACACCTCAGATAAGAAATTCTAGACGCTTTGTACATCCATTTCCAATAAAAGGGGAAAAATTAATATTTATGTTTTATGATTATACTATAATAAGCGTGATTATTCCACAAGTTATTCTACGCAGTATGGCTATTTTGTCACGCATTTCTTATTAGTATCATTCGGCTCGAAGTTCATGATGTTCATCAAGAAGAAAAATAAAAACCCATATCATATAACTAAAAAGTCATATGAAAGTCAACAAATTACCATTGCCTATATATTTTTCGCGTGTAATTTGCATATTTTCTATTTATTTCTTATGACTGATATAGTCGTTTAAACTTTCTGTAAAAAAATATCTATTAAATTACTAAATATAAATACTGAATATAAAAAATGTCTATTAAGTTATTAAATTCGTGATAATGTCAGCACCGGTATCAGAAAAGTGAAAATTTGCATGAATTATTAAAAATTGAATCATATTAGCATACAAACTCTTACTGTTCTGTTCTGAATAGAATGCGTATAATATGTTTTGCTTTGGGCTAACTTGAATATGATTTTATTTTGAAATAAAGAATGGGGTACATTTAAAATTACCAATAAGATCTCAGAACTAGGAATATGGAGCTATAGGAGAAAATATCCCGAGGTGCGACTTATGCGATATCCTGCGAAACACTTTCAGGAGAAATGTCCTGAAACCATAATACAATAGATGAACGTGCCAATGGCGGCAGTTGTCGAAACCTTGCATGAAGGATAAAAAAGGTCTAAGGACAAATTTTGCAGAACAGACACCAAATTATTTATTTATTTTGTAGACAAAACACTTTAGGTATTACTCTTAATAATATAAGTAAGTAATATATAAAAGAAATTATATTTAAAACTGATACAGTACTATCTGTGATAAAGGTAGAGCTTATAAAATGTACTTCTATTTTTGGTTCTTCCAAATTTTTCGATTTTTTTTTTGAAATTGATATGCTCTGTCTCATTTTTATTTAATATAATTTTTATGCCAAATATTTACTATATTATGTATTAACATTATTACAAAAAAGAAAATAACTTATTATAAAACTATCCTCAACAAAATATCTCTGTATAAATATTGTGCGCAGGGTATTTTGGGGAAAAGCTTTCATTATACTCTTAGTTTTCTTCAAAGTAAAACTTGTAAAACTTATGGGCATTTACGTGACATAAACAATTAAACGTTTACATTCTGCATGATATAAAGTAATTACAGTTTATTTTCTAACCTCCTTTGCGCATTACTTCATAATAATCTGACCCATATCTCCACGACTGTTATTATTATGTAGTTAGGTACCATAATTATTATGGTATATACTTCGCAATAATGTCGTTTTTTCAAAACCATTTATAGACAATCAGCATATTAATTAATTTATGAAGCGTTTATCTAATTTTTATTAAATGTAAAGAGAATTACGTTTAATAATACACGTTACAAGACCTGCACATAAATGTCGGTTTGTGTTCGGTAGACTTAAAGAGGAGCGTGCCGTAATTGTAGAGAAATTATTAGTAATTATAGTGAAATTGCTTTTGACGCAACGGGTTCATCAATGACCGCTCGTACAAGAGCATACCTCGACTATGGCTGAATATAGACATAAAAAAGTTCTGAGAATATTACTTTGTCGGCATAAAATAATAAATATAAATTTATCTACTTTAAATGGATCTAACAGAAGTGTTTATTATTATTCTTTAACTGGTATATCAGTAGAATGTTTTTTATTTATTTTTTGTTTGTTCGATTATTTGCTTGTATGTTTGTTTATTTATTTTATTTATTTGTTGTAAATTATGTAAGAGGTTTTAGTGCATAATAGTCTCTGTCTATATTAAAGTACCCTGTACATTTTATCAGAAAACATATTATTTTTATTTATTTATACTACTTAAAATTTGACAGAGTAAATTTTGCCATATTTAGACGAAATAAGGACGCTGTAATATTTCATTGCTTTTAATATAAAACTTAACACCTGTGTCATTACTGCAATCTTTAGGTTTACAAACTTTAATCTAAATTTTGAATATAAAGCTAACACAAATGTGTCTCAGTTTGTTATATGCAATTCCGCATGTGGTAAATTATAATGCTTGCAGTAATATGCAGCATACGCATGTGCTTCTTATGTTGGAGTTAGTGACACCAGAAGTAAAACATCAGTTCACTCTTCAGTAATTAACTTATGCCCGATTGGTGTTTACCTAAAAAAGTACACGCGAATCTACTACTTGTGTTTTACTATAATTAAGTAAACTAAGAAATATAAACGTATTCGTATGTAACTGTAATTGTTTTCTTTTATTATCAACTTATTAATGAAAACATATTAACGTTGTTAATAATGTACTCAATAGTTTAAAAACTAAAGAATATATTCTGTCGAGCCACAATAAAGATGAATTCAGGTCACTATTATTACACAGCGATAGTTTATAAGATATTGAATAATATTTACTTGATTCTAGATCATCATTAATTTTATTTACAAATATGTCTTTGTTTAATTCCGTACTGTTGTCTAAATCCAAATTGGTATTCTGGAATGAGATTTTTCCCTACTAGTATTCTGTTCAATCTGCACATTAACAATTTTTCAAAAACTTTCAACAATATAAGTAATAAACTGATTAGTCCATAGGCGACCATCTATTCTAGTAGTTTTCCTGGTTTTGATATAAGTATTACTTGAACAACTCTTAATTCATCTGGGAAGTATCTTAACTAAGCATGCTGTTAAATGCCTTTTCTGATAGTGTTTTAGGAGTTTTTCTAGAATCAAGTCAAGGCCTGGTGCTTTCTTAAGATTTAAATCATGAGCAGACTCGCGTGACCTCCTTGCTTTTTATTTCACAATCCATTTGAAAAAGAGCTTCTAAATGTTTTAATTTGTTTTCTTCCTATTTTGTTCTTGGTATATCACGTGGAATTAATGGTTGGGTTAGATATTCAGCGAAATAAAATGCTTTCTCTCATTATGTGACCACTTCCCATTTTCTTTTCCAATTGGGGCACTATGTTGTTGTGGCTATTTAAGTCTTTTTGTTGACTTTGAAATGAGTACTCTGTTTCTTTAGTATGTAACTGTTAGATTTGAGAGATAATGTTATACTATTTAGTTGTTCCTATTTTGAAGGAACGTTTTAAGTTCCTTTGTGGTTTTATTTAGGCTGATTTTATTTTTTGCTGTCCTTGTTCTTTGATATGTTTTCGAAGTTTTGAAATATTTTTCTTTAATTATTGCTAAGCAACCTATATTAATTCAGTTGGTTCTGCCTGCGAGGTACTTTCTCATGCTTCTTGTTGAATGATCGTACATATATAGTAGGTAGCTTGATTCACATTATTTTCTGTTTTCAATAATAGGTTATAGTCATTACTTATTATTATTATTTCTGTACTTATATTAATCATAGGGCAATTATTATTATTATTATATTATATAGGTTTGGGCCTCATCAGCCACTGATCGCATGGGTAGTCCATTGGCGATCCCCTCTTATCCGAGTCATTATCCAAAAATAATATCCCATAAAAGGAGCAATTTAGATACGTCCCCCACCTTAAGCCTCGCCTCCTCTAGGATAACAGGGGTCCCTAATATAAGATACCTCTTTTCCTCCAGTGCGGAGCAGGTGTAAAGAAGATGAATCGAGGTTTCCTCGTCTTCTTTACAGTATCTGCAGGCCGGGCTATCAGTCAGCCTCAGCTTGTGCTTATATGCATTCAGGCTACTATGGTGGCCCGTTATGATTCCCATCAGGGTTCTGGCCTGTTCAATTTAATGAATTATTGGGCCCATTTCTCAAGCTCTGAGTATTGGATGAAGAGTTTGGTTATTCGACAACCCGTTACTCCTCTTCATCTTTTATTGTGTTGGTCTCTTGCCCAGCCATTGATGCGGTCTCTGATCAGATTTCGACTTATTCCCACTGCAGGTTCTGGTCCATAGAGGTATTTCCTGGTCCCTAGTCTGGCAATTAGATTTCCCTTAATGCCATTATATAACAGGGCAATAATCTGATGAGAAATCCCAGCAAAATTTCGCTTCAATGTACTTCTTTGAAATCCCTTTTGTGATACGATATAAGCAAGATAATTATAAGTACAATTCCAGTTAAATCGATAGACGTTTTCTTAGAATAGTGATCGTGTATTCAAATATTCACTTCTTGAGAGAGCATTGTCCAAAAATACGATATATTATTTTATTGGCCGAAAATAGCAACCCATACAATGGTTTAAAATAAAGTTTTTCAGATGAAAAAGGAAATAATATATCTACACTATAAAAAACAGTAAAATTATATTGCACATACCATATGGATCACATGGCTGTCCAAAATAAATTTACGAGGTATATTATTCGTGAAAATATTCAGTAAAAAAAACTGAAACCAATTTTCAAAATAATGATTCCATGTCTAAACGAATATATATTAAAAATAATTGTATCTAAAATATACTTTTTTTAATACACAATGGCTTATTTCACTCATACTACAGTATGTATAGGAAATTGTTAACATTAAAAGAATGTGGAAGCTTCATTATCGCTCATGTTGTCTTTTTAGAAGCGCTTATGAGGCAGGTCGTGACAAGAGGTATTAATGGCTCTCATAATCCAAGAATAATAATTCCAGAAGCCTCGAGAGCCGTTCAGTGGAATTACTTCATGGCGAATATTTCAGATTCTTGCAGGACGCACGTGTGTTAGTATTGCTTAACTTCTCTCCTGTTTATAGAGTATCAACACATAAGTTCCATTTGGCAGCTGTCTGTGTATTAAACGTAATATTATTCATAAAAAGCATATAAATTGTTTATTTTTTTCTTGTTTGACTGTATTTGAATATGACCAATCCTTCAATATTTCTACATAATCCAAAATTTGTCAGTTTACAACAAGTTTCTTTTTCAAATGAAACAAAATTTTTACAAAACTCCAATTCAATCTGTCAACTCAAATTTTTCTTTAGATATTGTAGTACTGATAGTATTATATACTATGATATAGTGTAAATGACTCGAAATTATCTTGGTCAGATTTTGGGTAGATTAGCTTTATCAGATTCTAAAAGGAGAGGGTTGGACTTTGGAGGAAGGGAATAGTTTTATTTTAGAGCGGAATATATTACAACTATTCAAATTTAGGCCAGGCTTAGCTCTATCAGATTTTAAAATGAAATTTCTGAGCTTCAGAGGAAGCGAATGGTTATATTTGAGAGTGGAGCGGTTATTACAACTACTCAAATCTAATACACCATTTCAGGTAGAGATGTGGAAAGATTTAAACTCTACGTAATGCACTACAGATCTTTCTGGTCTCCGATTTTCTGGATCAAAAACAGCCAGTGTTACCAAATTGCACAATAAGTTAAAAGCTATATATTTTTTAAATAGTAATTTAATTTCTGATATAGCTTCAGTTACTTTAATAAAGCAGCGTCTTCGCCTACACGGAATATAATAAATCTGAACACCGATTCGCTTCAGACGATTATTGCATTATATAAACAATTCCTAATTATACAGTGAAATATCAAAATCTAATCAATTGGGATTGCGCCTGCACTCGCGACTGCAGTATCATTCTCTTCGCATTACCTCACACTAGATGTACCGTTATAACTGATTTTAATTACATGATTTACTACTATTTTAATATGCAGATAGTATATATAACACGAATATTATTTTAAATTGTAAATTATTTCCCATAAATTTCATAAGTTGTACCTATGTATCTTGCGCGACTATTTATTAATTACGTTTTTATGTTTATTTCATGCGATTCTGTAAAGTGATAAATTTTGTTTAACAGTTTTTAAATATAAATTCCATGCCTCAAATATTCGGGTATCACGCTGATGGTAATCTCATTTATAACGTTCCTCTTATTGAAGTTTTTAAAGAAGATAATCATGATTATGAATAATTACAGCGAATTATTAAACATTAGTTGGGTAACGTCTCCGGTGTATATAACCGAGGGGTATTCAGACAAATATTCGTTTTGAAAACCACCTAATTATTGCACTTAATCAAAAAGAATTAGGGTACCAGGATACAATAGCTTCATACAGAACCGTAACTATTTTCGAGTCATAATTGTGATATATTATATGGGTATAATAAAACGTTGAATAGCTTTTAAATTAAGTTTCATCCTGGATGGGCAAAAAAATGTTAAATGTAATGAATATTTTTGCAATTCATATTACCACCTGTGTAGCTGGGAAATTAATTGATCCAGCACTCTTAACCTCAAGAAGTTCTTTTAAATAAAGGAAGTCAGGACACACAAATTTTAATAGCCTCTATTAGAATGGTAATCCTAAAGGTAAAGTCATACTTTAGAAAATGCACACGAAAAAATGAGAAAGGCAGACTATGATCATCCCAGCATCTATTCATGGTATAATTAGACAATTCTTAATATGTTTAATTCGAATAGTAGTGGAAAAATTACTGTCGCAGTTCACTCTTACCTTCGCCAAGTCTCATCTTTTAACTACAATTCAATAAAACGCTCGACAAATCTTAACGTTCCGTTTTTTGCACATATAAAGTTATATGAGGTGATATATTTTTCATACCTTATATGAAAAAGGGATGGCAGGAGATCTTAATAAACTATTATCGGTTGTTGTGGTGTAGTGTTGCAACCACTAATATATTTGAAAGAGTATTTCGTCAACCAGGTTAACGGAAAGTCATTTGTGGATGAGTTGCAATTACACAAAAAATAATTACATAGAAGAACTACTAAAGCTGTAGTAATCCATGCATTTTTTCTCAGTCAAGTTGATATCTACAGGGTATAGATATTAAAAAATACAACTTATATTTAATAGCCACCAACCAGGGGCGGACCGCTAGTTTGTGGGGCCCTGGGCTAATACAACTTGTCAGCTTGCCTAATTAATCATTTAATTGCCGTTTTGTCAAAAAAACTGCTTTCGATAATGATGTTCTAGGTACACGGTATAGAAAAAAAGAGAACAATAAAATATTTAATTTATTCAATATGACTTAGATACACAAACAGCAACTGTAAGACATTATTGCAAAAGAAATAAACAGGTTATGTGTAGTTATGTTATATAAATTATGAAGCAACCTTTCTGCATTTTTGCCAACTTTATAATAGGATTTTTTAATTTTTTTTTAAATTTACAATATTGTACATCTTCTTCAATGGGGGTTGAGGGCCCTTTATATTACGGGGCCCTGGGCTGCAGCCTAAAAAGCCCATATATAGATCCGCCCCTGCAACCAACGTAAGATGTGGGTTGTGACTTCTATAAGAATAATTTTCGCAGTTTTCTATATTACGTTAAAACGTCATACAATGACTCAACGATGAGTCTAATTTTTTAAATTTGTTATCCAATTCAGAACCACTTCGGGTTTGGATCTCGTGGTTGTCTAATTTATGTGATATATTTCATGTTTTATAATATGGAAATATTAAGTATTGTTCATATATCTTTTTAATCAGTGGCGGCTCGTGAGGTTTTTTTTAGGGGAGGCAGAATATGTATATCCAATGGTGACAGTAGGTAATGGCGCAAATTTTTAGAATTTTCAAGGTCACGCGTTTTCCTGAACCTTTTGAGTTCTAATAAAAAATCCATCTATACAAAAATATAGACTTTCGCGAGAATTATTTTTGGAATTTGCTACCTTTTCGAAATAATTATAATTTTATTTATTTACATATTTACTTACGAATTACAGCTACTAAGGGAATAAACAAAATATGTTTTATTGAAGTTAAATATTGTTTATAAACAAAAAATTAGTTTGTGAAATTTACGATCAATACCTAAATTTTAAAACAAACCTCGAAATTGTTACTTTCAGCACAATTAGCACATTTCCCCACCACCCTTGAGGTAGTGCTACAGAGCGTAATTTTTGTTGTTGTGGGTTGTTCGCCGGTAGCCATATTGTCTCACTTAAACTAAATAACACTTCTGCAAAATAAATTAAAATAGTACGAGGAAAACGCAGAGAAAAATAATAAATAAAGGAAAATAAAATACGTATTCTTTGTAGGTAAACAGGAGTCCTCTACCGCGTCGAACTGAAAATGGGTGCAAGGGAGAAAGACTTATTTTGTAGCAAGCATTCCAGATGGGAGTGGGAGTGCTGGCAGCTAGCTGCCAGTGAATTAGTGACGATTTAGGAATAAAAACTACTCGGTATTAGCTCAAGGTCATTCGTCACGTATGGAAATAGATTTAACTGGAGGCTTGCAGTGATTTAGCCTCCTGTCGATGAGCGGGTGGTAAAATACGTAACATGAGACGTAGAAATGCATAACTTGGCAAACTAGGTGCATATTTAAATGAATCAAATATGAAATAAACAGTTATTAAATTATTATCATAATAATTATTAATTAAACTATACAAAAAAAGTAAATTATATTAAAAAAATAACGCTAATTAACACTCCTTAAAATATTTATTTATTTTTTAAAATAACCTGAAAATAATTTTAAAATCGAATAAAAATATTTTGACCTATCTTATATAGGTAAGTGTTTTTTTATCTAAAATTGCAGAGGAGGCTTAGCCTCCTCTGTCTCCCCTGACCAGCCGCCACTGTTTTTAATATAAAATAAATACCCTAGTATGTCGGACATATACTACCAATAGCTTCAATTCGCTTATTTTTCTTTTGAATACTAATTGTTGGTAGTATCGTATTAGCAAATATTATTAAAAGAATATTTATAATAAATATTATCTTGATTTATTACATATTATCATTGTATCGCTTCTACTTCTCTGTATTGCTATTCCATTTTCTTCAATAGATTATTGATTCATAAAATATCAATATTAATTTCAATCTAATACCATAAGAATTTTAAAATATCATACTCTCATCAATATATCTCATCCTAATGCAATATATCCATTATAAAAAATAGGAATTTAATGATTTAAATGTATATCAATTACAGTTAAAAAGACACCCTATAAGTAAGATGTCTCAAGCACTGTGGTAGTTTAAAAATATCACCTTGTATATTAACATATATTTTAACCCCCTATTGCAAAAACAAAACCGATGTAAACAATAAGTTTGACATCTACTTGACATTATTATTCAATATCATGAAAAGGGAAAAACTTACTCAAGTGTATAGTTAAATTAATTGTGATTACATAAAAATAATTTATCAGGCCACCCACAATGATTATTACAGATTTTGAATTAAAATTAAGATAATAAACATTGCAGCTTTATTAATGGCCAATCAATATATGATGATAATTTGGTCAATATTTTTTAATGAACCGGTATAATCTTAAAGCAAAATATGTAACTGTGACTGAGGCATAAGAAAGCAATTTCGAGGTCACGTTCGACTTTGAAGTCTGATGTAACAAATGAATGTCAAGGTTACTCCCACAAGGATGAGTGATGGGGGGTGGCCATGTATAGTAGTACTTTTACTACTCACCCCCACATGTCATTTGATTTTTAAGTTATAAGTTAAGATTGTGTACTTATTTTATTAAATAAGTATAAACAGTAACATATTCCAAAATAGGTTTATGATCAGTGGCGGTTTTATTGTAGGTGCATTTGTTCAGTGAGCTCCCTTAAAAAATCCTAAACATACCTATTAGGTGTTTACATTATCATTATACATAGAATGTTCCGATATCTAACAGTCTCGCTTGCAACTTGTTAGATGTCGCAAGAGTCGTTTAGTTTTCATCTAGCACACATCAGAGGACCGTTTAACCATGTGTCAGAAAGAGAGGACTCGGGAGCGCGAAACAGGAGATTTCTATACGCATGTATATGAGATTTGCGTGCACTGTACGGCCACGCAAAGCAAAGTTTATTCTGTAAGCTTTGACGCAAGTGTATTGCATCAGGTTGTCTATTGTATTGTCTTGTATTGTATTGTCTGTTGAATCTGGGCTGTTTACGTAGTCACGTGTTGTTTGTATTTTTATAACCACAACGAGAGGGAAGAGATCGCAGTGGAGGCATATTAGGTGGAATATATAACGGAGTTTTAATATACGAACTATACGAACCGTTTCTGAAAATGCTGACCTTTTAAAGGAATGCTTAGAATGTAGTTTTGACGCTGCGGGAAATGATTACAATGCAAAAAGTCAGGCTCAAATGTTATTGGGTTATTTAAATAACGATAACTTTAAATACTTGCTGGGGTTTTTCGCCAAGGTCATGCCTCATTGTGAAATCTCTTTTAAAGGGTTTCAGTCTCGATCATTGGATGCTGTCAAGATGAGTAGTTATTTGAATAAATTTGAAGACACAATTATAAAAATCCGGACAACTAATTCCTCAGATTTGCCTGAAAAAAAAAAACAATACGATCCCATAATGAAATATCATTTTCTGCACAAAGTAAGGAAGTGTGTGATATATTAATTACCCAAACTAAAGATAGATTTGAGTTTAGAGAACATCTGTTAGCGTCAAAACTATTTTTCCCCAATAAATTTAGTGACTATGAGAAACAATTCCCCATTCGAGATTTTGACAATATAATGAAAACTTATGGATTTTTGGACAAAGTTAAATTGAAAAGTGAATTAACGGTTATATACAGCAGGGAAGATTTTCGTGAAGCAGCAAGTTGCTTAGCAATTTTGCAATTATTTATAGATCGAAACCTGACGGACTGTTTCAGTGATACTATATTATTATTAAAATTAATTTGTACCATACCAATGACAAGTGTTGAGAGTTAACACTGTTTTTCGACGCTTAAAGGAATTAAAAACTTTTTGAGAAAAACAATGGCGCAAGGCAGACTAAAATTCACTTTGCATGATAAGTATGGAGAAAGTACTAATTGCAGTGATTCCAGATTATTAAAATCTGGATTTTAGTGATCTTGTAATTGACGTTTTTTGCGAATTCCAAAAACAGACGAATGGATTTTCTATATAAATAACCTCAGGCTTGGACATGTGAGTATATTTTGATTCTTCGTTTGTTATTATTTTATCGATTACACCCCCAGGTAAAAATTACACCGGCCGCCACTGTTTATAATCCATAACTCTAAACTCGACTGAATTATGGCAAGATGTTGCATCTGTGACAATTCGTCCAAATCTCGCCCCTAGTTTGGCGTACTTAAAGAAAATAATTTTAAAATTAATAATATCATAGGTCAATCTAGAATTTTTATATTCCAGCTTGATCTATGATACAATATACCATCATAGATCAAGCTCAAATCCAAAATGTACCTGCTTATTAAATAATGATTTAATTGGATAATTTCACATTGATGATTTATGTTCATGGAATTTCATGATTTGCGTTCTATAGTTAACATGACATAACTTCAAATTTGCTACCGGAATATAAATTATATTTATATGAATACGTGCGCTTAATAGCTCCAGGCGTCCTCGGCGAATTCAATGTCGAGTACATTCGAAGAAAGTGTCGTCTTGAGACTGCATCCTGTAAGGATGCGACAAAGTGGTGGCAATATTTCATGCTTGAGATAAGCTACGGACGGAATCTACTTTCACAGTAATCGTGCCTTTGTTTTTTCCTATGCGCGTTACATAGAAAGTTGATGTCGTGGAAATAACTTATATTTATGTAGGTATTTCATGTCATTTATACGCTCGAAATGAATTTTCCTTATGGCGAATTATCCACGGCAGGTTAAGAACTAGGTGATCGATTTTATGAATGGACGACGAGGAAATTCCTGGTTTAAATATGAGAGTAAAAGTGTAATAGCTGTTTTATACATCACAATTTTCGCCCAACAAATTGGTCAAGTTGATCCTCGATTGGGATACTTGTAAAATAGAAATTGTACTTCGAATTATCGTCTACAATAACATGGCCCTATTGATAAATTTTAGAGCTACTTAGTAACATTTTCTATTCATATGTAAATACCAACTTGTTGCTTTAAACAATGTGTCGAAAAGATCGGTTTATTTATTTATTTATTTTTTTATTAATTTAAACACATAAAACATAATATGTATTTATTTTATGTAAACATAATATGTATTTATTTTATGTTGGTTTTTGAATTATATGTACATAAATAATAAATTTCTTTATCGAAATTGTGAACACGTTGTTCGCTCAATAAAGGTAACTATTCTAATAAAATGTACACTCACAAAAAATCAATTATGTTATCACTAATATTAGTAGCTTCAATCGAGCGTAAGGAAAGATGAATACTAGAAGATGATGCGTTCCATCATGGATTTGAGTGTATCGCTTCTAATGTTTAAATATTCCTTAATTTTTTTACTAAAGATCCTGAACATGGATAACCATATATATCCAAGAAAATGTGTTTCTTTATTATATAATTCTGGTCCTACTGACTAAAATATAACTGGGTTCTGAAAGTTAAATCTTCTTTCACTAAAAGTGATTCTGTAAATATATCTGAACAATGTAATACGCATGTACTGAAAATAAACAAGATTGCACTTCTTCATAAATATCAGCAACTATGTCAAATCAATGACATAGATGATTTATAAAATTCTAGATATTCTTTATTTCCACTAGTTACTTCACTATAGATTCTCAACCTTATTTGAAATAAAAAATGGACATAGCTTTTGTTCGTTCATTTAATTGCATTTGCAAATTTGTTCTTCGTGCAACACCTCCAACTATGAAATTTAATTAATTTATTTTTTAACTGTCCCCTGCTTTTTGTCATAAGATCAAGTCAGCTGTTCAGGAGTTTTTCATCACTGATTGATACTCTAGGGTACTAGGATACTATCATATAAAAATGTCAAAGTAGTTAGCGAGCTCTCATAAACATTCTTAGGCATAGGGCTTTTTTAATGAATGAATAATGCAACTCTTTTTCTTATAATTTTTATATATTATATATTTCCATAATTGTTTTTGCCAATTTCAGTTTTATTTTTACTGTTAGTAGCTTTAGTTTGTATTTTCTTTGTAGTTTATATTATTTGTTTCTTTTGCTTTTTTGTTATATATATATATATATATATATATATATATATATATATATATATATATATATATATATATATATATATATATATAGCAAACTGCATACATGTATTAGTTAACTCGGATGTAGGGTAGGGTGGGGCATAGATTCGCACTTTCCAGTTTTCCACACATATGAGGCTGGAAAATGTTCTGAGCTCAAAAAAGAATATAATTTGATAGAATATCTTCCATTATAGCATTATCTTAAAAAATAAAAGATTACCGTTATCTGGCATACTTTCAAATGTTCGAAAACATTTTTTTGGAAATCTTTGTCCCATGTGGTGGGACAAAATTCGCAATTTGGATTTTTGCCCCGCTACTGATGGTCTTTGCCCTACTAGTGGAAAAAAGAGATCTTGCACAACAACAAATTGAAGGATAGCAGATGCAAGGTAAAAACTTTATTTGTAATTAGTTACGACATTAAAAAAGAAAAATGAAATCTTTATATTATCATTAAATCACATTTTGTGAGTAAGTTGTAATAGTCTTCATACAAAAAAAAATCTTCTTCGTATTCATTTGATCTACTAAGAAAATATCAGTTTTCAGAACCATTTAAAGCAAAACTATTCTTTAAAATACCTTATTCTACCGACCTCTCTATCTCTCTTAACAAAAAAACATTTATTTAGTCTTAAGACAGGTAATTCAGTTAACATAGAGACAGATATAGTAACTTCATTGAAGGAATAGAAAAACCAGTTAAATTGTTAGAGAAACTTATCGTGTGCAGGAATCTCGACGATGTGCTTGCTGCGAATAGGTCTCGATAATTTAAAACACATACTTTTCTTGATAATGAATCCGTCTTCAGTCGTTTCTGCAAACCGTAGTTGGGAGTTCGCTCGCAAAATGACCCAAAATATCCGTCGTTATAAACTGAAATGGCTTAGCCACACGAAAATGGGTAGCGACTGTCTTGTTGCCCTGCATTTCGACCACGAAAAAATCACCGAGGCGAGGTTGCCCTATGGTTTCCATTTCCTCTTCTAAAGAGGACATATCGGAGCTATTATTAAGAGAATAACGGAAATAAAAGTCTGAAGAAATGGGGAGTTCGGGCATTTTTCTAAGAGGTTGCTTGTTTGGGATTGCCGACTGGAAACAGCCTCCTCGGTGTTATCTTCTTTTTAGTGGGGTTTTCAGACGCCAATCTCGTAAGCCGATTCTTATTGGGTGTAGATGTTAGGAGCATGAATTGCAAGTCTTTTTCGTTTCTTGAATTTTGGCAGATGAATGATATCCTTAGGTGACGTTAATTGGTCTATTTCATCAGTTGAAAAGAAGCACCAGGTATTGGATGGTTGATTATGTCACGGTCTGGAACAGAGTGTTCTGCATTTTCTTCTTGTTGGTGCATTAAATCAGTCGCATAAGGTATTTTTTATAAGGGCATAAATTGGTGATTGTTAACGCCGTGATTGGAATTGTCCTGCGGCAAGGGGTCATGCTTGCTGCTTTCCATTAGCAACTGATGAAGGGGTTCCTCCTAGATAACTTCCAAACGTCCGCATTCGGACGTTTACTCCAATCGCATTGCGGGTTTTTGCCCCATTTAATGACGACCGAGAAAACAGGCATTCTCTCTCACCTCAATATACCTAAGCGGAAATTAGCACATCATTGTAACGTTAAAACAAGGTACCTAAGAACTGTATGATCACATAACACTTTGTAAAGTGGCTGAGATACCCTGAAAATGTTCTAATTATTACATCAAACCAATCGAAAATATATTTACCGTATTTTCTTGGTCCCACGTATGAACACTGAAGTGCCATTCCAGTCAACAGCTGAAGTATCACTGTTTGTGAATACTATCTAGCGGCAACCGAGTTTACCGTCATTAGAAACTCACACGACTGAAGCGGATCATTTACCCCGCGTTAATTTTCGCCCTACCCTAACTCCGAGCCGAACAATTCAAGATCCACAGAAAATTGAACAAATAACTAGGAAAGAGGTTGAAAACCTTTGAAGCAGCAAAAAGAACAAGAGACCAGTTTTCTACGAACATCGATAAATTCCACGTTTCTCGACGTGCTTTTCTCCAACTAAGTTGTCATCATCGGGAGATGATAAAGACTATTTTAATCATCATCGTTTAATCAAGTGGGCAGCTCTGGTTATTGCCTTGTATTGATTAATTAAAAAATGTATATTGAAAATTAATGGTGTCGAAATCAACCATCCAAACACCAAGACATCGAAGAGTATAACTCTTAAACGTAAACATATTACGTAAATGGAGAGTTACTGATACGCTGTTTATTTATTCATGAATCTAAATCATCCCATGTGGTATATTTCTTCTGCTTTCGTCGGATGAGAAGAAGAATTTATTCCAACTGCACGTGTATAATTATCTGTTTACATCGCTGATGGCTCGACATATTTTCATCGCAAGACAAATGCCTGAAATTGCATCTCGTGCTCACCGTCGATTTATGCATCTCGAGAATACGAGGCGAGAATCGGCTCAATTTAAATTCCGTAAAAAGAGGAATGCCTGGCTTACGATCAAGAGAGTAACTAACGCGACGAAGAGGCCGCCACTCATGGCGTTGCTTATTTTCTAATATTTTACGATAAAGAAAAGCAATTTCCGCTTGACAACAACAATTAAAGGTCACCGGGGTGTCGTATAAATATCTTATCCTAACGGAAAACGGCCGTTTCCAATAAGGTTAGGACGGCAATAACAATAAACCGTGTGGGTACTGCGAAAAACTCCCGCTGAAAGTAGCATCTCGTGTCGGATATCTACATACTTATTTCTTGGTGTTGCAGCGAATATATTTGAAAGTGATACTATCTGAGATATTAATGAGAAGCCATCGATTGTTACTTATTGTTAGCGCAAATAAATTTAAAATACCACATCTAAAGAAGTTCACCGATCTTAATTTTTTGTTGTTGAAATTTAGGTTATAAGAGGCTGGGAGCCGTTTATGGTTCCGTCTTTTCAACTTTGTTTACAGTATATCAAAGTAACATATTGCAAAAAGACTAGACCGCTTCAATTTCTGATGGCTTTTTTTGACCTGGTTCAGTTAAGTTAGTCCAATATTTCTATGTATCTGTTTTTTAGAATTTTAGCTATTCAATTTCATTAAAATATAGGGCGTCTCAGGTCGAAGTATAGGATTTGAATTGATTGTGCGCTATGTGATCTATCACATATAGCGCGTCAATATTTAACGAGTGTCATCTACAAACCATATGACGTCAATATGCGGCAATTAACAGTTCAACAATGAACAGTTTATGTACAACTGTTTTATGAAAGCGAACGATCATTTACAGTTGCATTAAGAAAAATCGCACAAAATTAGGAAAAAATGCAGTGCCTACAGAGTTAACAGTTCGTAAATTAATCAAGAAATTTGGACAGACGGGTTCTGTTATTGATAAGGCAACGCCAATACGCCAATACGACCGTGGTCGGTCAGTTGAAAATATTGCTGCAGCGAGAAACAGTGGGAGTATCCAAACACATCATTTTGACGTAGTGCCACAACAATTGAATCTGTCAAGAGTCACCACGCATCGGATTTTAAAGAAAGATCCGCATCTGTCGGATACAAAATTCAGATAACACAACAATTAAAAGTTACAGACTATTTCCAATGTAGTATATTTGTTAATTGGGTGTTATTTGTTAAGATTGTTAGTATATTTGTTAAGAAAGAAGCTGATGCTGATTTTGGCAACAAAATTTTGTTCAGCAATGAAGCACATTTTCATTTTGATACGTCAGCAAACAAAATTATTGAATATGGGGTGCTAAAAATCCACATGCTGTTCACGAAAAAGAAATGCGTCCATAGAGATACACGGCTTGTGCGCATTTTGGAGTAGTGGAGTACCTGGACCATACTTCTTTGAAAATGAAGCTGGTAATGCAATCATAATAAATGGGAAATGATATAGATGACAGTCGTTGACAGACGACAGATGATGAATTTATAGATGACAATTTTTAAATATCGACGCTGCCCTATCTTTGGTAGAACACAAATGAGGAGCAATTAAAATAATATAGTTCCAACTGAGACACCCTATATAAAATGTTTTTGAAACTGTTGTAATCATCTCCCTATGATGGCAATTTGGTTGGATAAAACTGGTCCTATTTCCCGAATAACACGTTGAATGTTTGTTTTGAGGTCATTGATTGTTACTAGCTAGGGTCCCTTGCCATTTATATCAATTCCTAATTTTTATAGATCTGTCTATTTCTGTATAACTTTCATTTTCAGTTCAATTCTAAAGCAGATATGACATTTAGCTGTTTTTTCATCTTTTCGTCCGTTTGGTCCCACTGTGCGCCATTGCGTCCTCTGACACCAAGAACCTATCTCTATATTTCATATACCAAATTCTATCGAATTTGACCCACACTGTACATATTGTAAAGAAAATAACCCCCAATATTCACAAATATGTGGGTTTATTTCTGAGTACCTTGTATAAATGTTTTTGAAATATATTTCCGCTGTATTCTATAATATTAATAAATTATACAAACAAACAAATCTAATACAATAAGTATATACACATTTAATACACAGGTACATGAAATAATATATGAAAAATGGAAAACCAAAGATGCATGATCAAGAATAACAAAGTTTAATGAACAGAAGAGTGCAGTGAAATATATTGAATTTACGATAGTTGTTGTTGTATTTAGTGCACATTGAAAACAGGGGTGAGAATTTTAGAATATTAGTACGCGAAATAGGGAGGTAAAAGCTTTTGAATGTTCGAGTATGCAATTGACGTATATAAAAATTCAGCTTGCCCAATAGGTTTTGATAGTCAATCATATTGTGTATGGGCTTATATAGAAATATTTGAGAACAATATTCCCGTCTCGCGGCGAGTGCTGACATCGCAATCTTGCCAAAATATCATTCTGAGGAAAGTCAATAGGTAGATACACAGTGTAAGATTTGAACCACAGTAGTTTTAGAAACCTTCTTTGAATCATTTCCAAGCTATTAATATGCCACTGATAATAAGGATGCCATACTAATGATCCGTACTCAAGTTTAGATCGGACAAAAGCAAAGTATAAAATTTTCAATATATCAGTGTTTGAGAAATCCTTGCTAGTCCTTATTAAGAAACCCAGTGTATGTGACGTTTCAGACACTACTTTAGTAACATGATTGGTAAAAGACAGATCTTTATCCAAAATTACACCGAGGTTTTTGAATTATCAGGTCTTTGAAGAATAGAGCCGCCTAACCTATAATCGTAAATTATTGGAGATAATTTAGTGGAGCAAGACATAACATTGCAATTAGATACGTTTAGATGTAGTTTGTTACTAGCACACCAATTATGGAGATTAGACAGATTGTTCTGCAGAAGAGCACAATCATCCAGGGAAGTAATAACCTTAAATAATTTAAGGTCGTCAGCATATAACAGACAATTGACAGATATTACTGTGACAATGTCGTCAATAAAGATATTAAACAGCAAGGGACCGAGAATAGAACCTTGAGGCACACCTGATGTGACACCATACTCAAGGGACCCGAAACCGTTAATTTCAACGTACTGTTTTCTGTTAGAGAGATAGGACTTTAGAAGGCTTAATAAATTTATTGAAAAACCAAATCTTGAAAGTTTACTCAGTAGTATATATATGTATATTATTATCGAGCCTTTTAAAAGCTTTGGTGAAGTCGGTGTAAATGACGTCCATTTGCTTACGTTGGTTAAGAGTTTCAGCTATGCTTTGGGTAATACAAATTAAGATCGATGTTGTAGATCGTCCTTGCATAAAACCATGTTAATACTCTGAAATTTGTATACTTACATTAGGATAAATTGCGTCGTGAATTAATATTTTCTATATTAATTCACGATTTTCTATATTTAATTCTACATAATTTATTGTTTGCTTATTATTTAAAAATAATAATAAAGGGTGGTCCAACCATAATGCACAATGTTAATTGTGAGTCACACCTTAACGTCAAGTTTATTGCCCAACTTAATTTGACATTTCTTTGTTTCAGTGTTTGACAAATTCAACCATGGAGAGGTACACAATTGAGCAGCGCGTTAAGATTGTTCAAGCCTTTTACGAAAATGGGCGTTCAAATCAAAATGCATTTCGTGCACTTCGTGACTTTTTTGGTCAGCATAATCGACCAAATGTGTCCACAATCGGGAGAATTGTGCGCAAATTTCAGCAAACCGGGTCTGTAGGAAATGTGAAAACACCTGTGTATGCTCGCCCAGTTCGTTCTGCGGAAAACCTTGCTGTTGTTCGCGATAGTGTAGCAGAAGAGTCGTCAACCTCGACTCGTCGTCGTGCCCAACAATTGAACATCTCACGAACATCACTGATGCAAATTGTGAATAAAGATTTGAATTTACACGCTTACAAGGTTCAATTGACTCAAGAGCTGAAGCCTACTGACCATTTCAAGCGTCGTCAATACGCCGAATGGTTGGTTGAACAGACAGAGGTGAATGGTGACTTTACAAAGAAAATCATCTTCAGCGACGAGGCACACTTTCACCCCAGTGGATTCGTTAACAAGCAGAATTGCCGCATTTGGGCAAATGAGAATCCACGAGTGATTGTTGAAAAGCCGATGCATCCACAAAGAGTGACTGTTTGGTGCGGTTTATGGGCTGGCGGCGTCATCGGGCCGTACTTCTTCGAAAATGAAGTCGGCCAAGCAGTTACCGTGAATGGTGTTCGCTATCGCGAGATGATAACGAACTTCTTGTGGCCAGAAATTGAGGATATGGACCTGGACGATATGTGGTTCCAACAGGATGGTGCAATTTGCCACACAGCCAACGAAACAATGGCACTTTTGCGCGAGAAATTCAATGGCCGTGTTATCTCACGTCGTGGCGATGTTAATTGGCCGCCACGATCATGTGATTTGACACCATTGGACTTCTTTCTTTGGGGATATTTAAAAGAAAAAGTGTACGTCAATAAACCAAGAACAATTCAAGAGCTGAAGGATGAGATAATTCGGCACATTAACGACATTGAACCTCGATTATGTCTCAGAGTCATTGAAAATATTGACCATCGGATAGAGGTATGCCACCGAAGCCGTGGCGAGCATTTGGCCGATATTTCACACATAATTGTCATAGATCCTTCTATCATAATAAAAAATATTAAGATAATTCTCTGAAAATTTTCTGTTTTATTTACAATTAACATCGTGCGTTTTGGTTGGACCACCTTCTATATAAATTTTACCAAGGATATTACCAAATTTTTGAATCGGTAAGAACTAAATCCCAATAAGAAGGATTATTAACAATAATTGTTAAAATCTGAATAATGCCTGTTTAAACTGTTTAAACTTTAATGGGAATAATATTGTCTTGAGGTTCGGCCCAAGTCCTTTGAGTCGTCGGGCCTGTATTTAACAAGACACCGTAAGTTACACTACTGCAATTACTTAAACAAGAGATGCAATGGTTCGAAATAACGCCTTCAATACGATACACGCCTGAGGAATCAATTACGCGGACTACTGCCAGCTATAATATGTGGGAACCACATATGATGTTTATGCACTATCCATATTCATTTGCGAGGCGTCGGTCGGCAACTCAGCTCTTGTTTATCTTTCACCACAATTGCCGCGCACTTAACGCGGGGCACGTCGGAATCACAAAAGAATATTTCAATACAGGAAGATAGCGCATAATGGAAATCATGTTCACGTACTCACGGAGCAAGTCTCGGAAATCACTTTGGTCGATTGCCAATAATATCGGTACGATCTATTCCTCGGGTTCTTCGAGAGAGATGCGGGCAGCGCTTCGCTAAAGGTACCGTACTGCTTACGTGTTGCACCTAGGCCGTATGGGAAAAATAAGTGATTTATTTCCTGTTGACTCTTAACTTATTGGCAATGTGTCGTCGAGACAGTTATCAAGGATATGTATACTTGAAAAAGTTGCTACCTAATTGCCTTTCTTTGGGAAATACTCTATCATTGAATTCTATCAAGTGTGCTCTGTTTATTTTTCTGTTGCGTCGTCCATGTAGTTTAGATCTATGCGACAAGGACAACGTGGATACAACCCGTCAAACAAGCTCAGTAAAAATAGTTTATGGATACAGTAACCGCGATGGCTTAAATGTTAAAGTATATACTGTTGAAAATCTACGGCGGTACTTTTAAGGATGCGAAAATGGTGTAGAATTTCACTATTTCTAGCGCAAGTCTTAGCACCAATGTAATTGGTAATATTTTACCAGGTATGTAAATGTAAAACCGGAATTTGTCGATAGATGGTCTAGCTGCTAATGTAGTTCCCGCCACACTGCGTTATTGGCGCCATTTTCTTGTTTTGATATCTGATAAAGGTTTTTATTTTACAACAATACAGGCTTCATACAACAACATCGTTTTCAATAGCGTTGAACATGTCAAATTTTGTGCCTGGAAACTACGATTTGCAGACAGCATTTGATTCTCTGTTGCTATTTGAAGAAAACTGCTGCAGAATTGCATCAAGTGCTTGTCATGAGCAAGCTCTTGATAAATCACAGTGCTTCGAATGGTTTAAAAAACTCAAAAGTGGCAATTTTGACGTGAGAAACGAAGAACGTGAAAGACCACCGAAACAGTTTAAAGATAGAAAATTGAAAACACTGTTGGATGAGAATGACGCTCAAACGCAACAATAACTCGCGGATCAATTAAATGTAACACGAGAAGTCATCTCCATACATTTGAAAGCCATTGGGAAGATCCAGAAGATGGGAAAATGGATTCCACATGAACTGAATGAAAGACAGCAGGAAAACCGAAAAACCATTTGCGAAATGCTGCTCGCCAGGTACAAAAGAAAGTTATTTCTCCATCGAATTGTGACTGGCGATGAAAAGTGGATATGTTTCAAGCATCCTAAGCGTAAATGATCATGGGTAACTCCAGGTGAACCATCGACATCTACTGCAAGACCAAATCGCTATGGACGGAAGACAATGCTCCGTGTTTGGTGGGATCAGAAGGGTCTGATTTATTATGAGCCGCTAAAGCCTGGCCAAACCGGTAATACTGCATGCTACCGACACCAAATGATCGATGTGAATCAAGCTTTGGGTGAAAAATCACCACAGTCTTGATTAATTTACGAACTATTAACTCAGTAGACGCTTGTTTTTGTTCTAATTTTCTGTGAATTTTTCTTAATACAACTGTAAATGATCGCTCATTTTAATAAAACAGTTGCACGTAAACTATTCATTGTTGAACTGTTAATTTCTGCACGTTAACCTCGCATAGTTTGTAGATAAGAGTCATTAATACCTTATTTTTGACAGAACACAAATGGTACACAATTCAAATCCTATAGTTGCAATTGAGACACTCTATAAATGGGCATGCAATTAATTACTAATTTAAAAGTTACTTTTAGAAAATACATAACGAACAACAAAATTGAAAAGTACATTTCCATTCGTAATATATCAATTCCTGTAGGATTATGAATAAAACAAAAACGAATCGAATTGCTGCCAATAGGAACTGCATTGGAAATCATGGGAAGCCATCTGAAATGCAAACATGCCGTTTGGCATGTTTATACATGTCTTATTTCAGTGCCATATTGTACTCGATAAGAATAATTAAAGTCCTAAACAACTCGAAATCGATTGTAACTGTTTTCATCTACGATCTACCTTTTACAGGGAATAATGTTTAATGCAATTGGTAACCGTTTCCGAGAAGAGATATCCTGGAGGCAATATGCCATTCATGACAAACATTCGACGATATATAAATACGACTTGGAGTCAGATGTGTGTATTGTGTGCATTGTAATCAATAATGCTTATTCAATAAAGTAATGCGCTTACATTTATTAGAACTCCAGTACTTTAAGATGATCAAAAAGAAAGTATAATTAGTGAATAATTGCTGTCTATCATTCAATTACAACCTTACAATTTTCCAAACGTAATGAAATACATGCTTAAAATTTAATTGCGGAAGGTTCTTATTAATTTGTGGAAAAAAATTAAGAAAATAGCAAATGAAATAACCTGGTCATAAAAAATAATTCCTTGTTTATTCATACACATTATGTGACACATCATGTTTTATCACGAATAATTTCAAACGTTCCTAAAATATAAAGTCTGTAAACACACAATCTCATGAACTCTCTCATATATCAGATTTTCCACCGTCCTGAATCAATAGTCAGGTCAGCAGAAAATCCCCCATTGAAGGCATGAAACATATGCAAAACATCCTTAAATATCATCGGCAATCAAATTGTTAGTCCAATTTTTATTAAAGACAATTTGACGGTTGAAAAATATTTAATCCCCACAAAGAAGATGTCTGTTGTGGAAAACTTATATTCAAGTGTAATAGATCCTACTCTATCGAGTGAAATTATTAAATTCAGTTAAATGGGGCTACAGTCCGTTATGCGAATAACTGTAGAAGTAATTATGCGAAATTTTTTCTAAGAAATGGATTAAAAAAAGGGGTGTTACTAAGTGGCCACATAGATCCCCAGACCTTGAAGCCTCGGATAATTTCTTCTGTCGGGTTATCTCAAAGCATATGCAACAAAGGCAGATAAGTTTGATGATATCAAAGGCAAGACTAGGCACTACAGACTAGGTTAATGACAACATGTAATTAGAGAATGTTTTTTTAATATTTATTTTAATTAAGCACATCTAAATTCCTAAATAGAACTTTCAATTAAAGTCTTTCGACAGTCTCATAGTTTAATACCTGTAATTAACTATGTAATTAGTTAAATCATAGTTATTATATTCCGTTAAAATTAGCTCATCGAGAAACATCTCCTCATATACAATTATATAGGACGTTCCCTAAAGCAACATATCTTTTGTACTGAAGTTACATGAATCACCCTGTGTATTTAAAATTGATTTTAGAAGACATGTGTATTTTAGATATAAAATCAATATTTTCAAGCAAAAATAATTACATAAAATAACAACAAATATAATTTTATTTTATAATTGGTTTCCACCCTGTACATTTGACATAATGGAAGAAAATTTTAAAATATATAAAGTATATCATTTCAAATAAATAATTTTCGTATTTATAATATACAGTACTGTGAAAAAGTTTTTGGGCACATGTAGACTGTTAACAACTATTTTGTGTATAAAAGTCTGCAAAATTATTATATTTAAATTCAACTCAGTAGAAATTAAATAATAAGTTTTTCATACAAGTACAATATAGAAAATAACGCTCTTGTGACATATCTGGCCAAATTTCAGTCAAATCGCAAATGTTGATAAATAGTCGCATGCAAATGACTGACTGCTCGATATCTGCATATTCTCGTTTAGGGATAAAACCACAACTTCCAATATCATCATTCAGTGTATGATAAATCGCTGCAAATACCACTGTTGTTCGTAGAAAACAAGCTTCATTTATGCAGTAAGGCGTTAAAACTTGCCAATGTTAGAAAAAAGATAAAAGTGCATTAAACACCGCGAGGAACAATTTTGTATGAAAAAAAATGGCTAAAATAAGACTAGTAGATTGCAGTGCCGTAATTACATTGTACAAAGAAGAGTGTGCTAGAGTGTGCGTATGATTTCCCAAAAATTAAACATTACTATGTCTACTGTAGGATACATTGTAACAAAATATAAAAAACTGGGATAATTGAAGATCAACAAAGAAGTGGACGCCCTAAAAATTAACACAAGGTGCAGTACAATATTTAAAATTAACTTCATTGCGCAATAGAAAAGCAACGAGTAAAGAAATGACAGAAAGTTTAAGAAATGCGCAAGCGGTTAGTGTCGATTCTTCTACTGTCCGTAAGGCATTACTAAAGTCAGGCCTTCGCTGATGTGTAATCAGACAAAAACCACTTCTACGACGCAATAATAAACAAAAACGCTTGATTTATGCCAGAGAACACAAAAATTGGACTTTCAAGGACTGGAGTCGTGTCTTATGGACTGACGAACCCAAATTTCAATTATTTGGTAGTTCAGGGCGACAATATGTCCGCAGACAAGTACAAGAGGCTTACCAGGAACACTGTTTACAACCCATTATAAAACACGGTAGAGAGTCCTTGATGGTTGGGGGCTGTTTTTCTGCTGCAGAAGTTGGAGACTTGGTAAAAATTTATGGAATATTAAACAAATAGCGATATAGAGATATTCTCCAACAGCACGCAATTCCTTCTGGTATTCGTTTAATTGGCAACAATTTTTTTCTGCCACAAGATAATGACCCCAAACATTCATCTAAGCTGATACAAAAATATTTGCGGGAAGAGATTGCACAGAAAAAGTTACAAATAATGCAATGGCCCCCGAAAAGTCCGGACCTCAATTTAATTGAACATTTGTGGGATTATCTGGACTGAAGGAAAACTGAACGTGCTCCAACATTTACTGCTGAGCTATGGAAAGCCCTTCAAGAAGAAGGGAGACAGATACCAGAAGATACAATACAGCAACTAATAGCTAGTGCTCCAAGACGTATCGACTCCGTTCTACATAATAAAGGTGGACATACAAAATAATAATTTTTTGGTCAGTTTTAAAATAAATCCTTAATGATTTTACTCGAATAAACGTTTTTCTACATCTTCCATAGTTTTATTGCCTGAAGGTATTATTTAACTTTTATTTATATTAAATTTTCGAAGCATCCAAATACCTTTTCATAGCACTGTAAGTGGATTATTGTTTGGTATTTAGGTTTAAATAATCTATAACACTACAACCTTTGAATATAACATTTCATATAACTCTAAGAATGGAGGCTTAAAGGCAGGGGTTATATAGCCAATAATCCGAGTACACTATATGTATATAGTACACTATATCCACATGTATATAGTACACTATAGTACACTATATCTGAGTACACTATATCCACCATAACTACTTTTATATACTATAGAAAAACTAAAGGTACATATTACTTTCTTCAAGTCGAGGACTCGAAGTATCATTTTCAAATTATCGCTATTAATGTTAACCAAATATTTCCGTTTATTGAAAACTGATGAAAAAATATCAACCACCATATTCTAAAAATACTGCAAACCTTTCCAACAACTTATTGGATACGCATGATGCTACGTTCAGGCCACATATCTACTACATACTCCATATCAATTAGCCCATATGGTCGCTTCCTCAATTCCTGCGATATTTATTGCGTATGATTTCCATTAACTGACGACGGACCGTGCGGTTATTTTGCTGTATCGAATGCCAGCTCATCTGACGGCCGATAAATCGGCCATCTGCGAAAAGTGCTCGCTGATATGTTGGTTTATGACGCGTACGATAATAACAACGATAAGTAATAAGACATATGATAAAAAAACTAGCTAGACGCATTACCATTAGTTGTGCTCCACTGATCGAATATTCATGCCATATTGCGTTGAATCCGAGCGTCCGCTATTGGAAAGGTCTAGAAATTGCTTGAGACAAAATGTGGTTAATTGGGGTTACAACGCAGGATAATTCAGATGTTCTTTACACCCTTGAAATGTTGAAAATCTATCGGGGTAAACTTTATAGAATTTCATTATTTCTGGCATAAAATATAACACCTATATAGTTCGTAAAAGTTTACAGCATTATTGTTGGCATGCAGTCGATGGAAGCAACGAAAATATTGCTTACACTCACAATATTAATTTATATTTATTTATGTTATAAACTCATATATTTTCGTTTATGCCTGAAATATTGAGACTACCTATATATATGCTTTTCCTTGGAATTTACATAAATTGGAATAAGCAAGTTTTTTATCTTTGCCACGCTACTCAAGTACGGACTGTAAAGGGCGTTATAAGATTGTTCCCTATAATTTCTATGTTGGGACCCGCAGTTCAAGCGATGATAGTATTTAAAGTGAAAAAATATTTTTCAACTCAGCAATGAATTTAATACAAGGTATCCTGGGATGTTTCCTCATTTGTTTGTTGAACATCTCAGTAAGTAGTGGTAAACGTGCGGGTGCATGTGTTTGCCAGACACGATGCCTTGGTAATTCAGTTGCAATGGATCGTTTTAGTGGTGAACTACGTGTCATGTGTGTCAGAAGCTTTTACGAGAACCATCAGTGTCTCATCATCCAGGTTCATCCAATGATGAACCATTATTCAGTTCGTCATCTGTATAGAGCGCACCCCCTTCTTCACGACGTCAATCAAGCCCCTTCAGTAAAAGTAATAAAATCGTAGCTCACTAAATTTGAAAGAAAAGGCACTACCATTAATAGAAGACTAAGGGGTCGACCCAGAATAGCAAGAAATGTGGAAAATGTCGAACGTGTTCGTGCAACAGTGACACGTACACATCGCCGTTCTATACGAAAACATGCGGCTGCCTTAATTTTTTCGAAAACCACTGTCCACGACATTATTGCTAAAATTGACGAAAATTTACAAAATTGACGTTACTAATCTATAGAAAACCCTCGAGAGAAGCATGAAAATTCCTTACATTCTCCCAAATTAATGGCATGGGTGGCAATTATTGCATGTGAAATAATCGGTTCTTCCTTTTATGAAAATGCAAACAATGTTGGACTCATCGTTACTTCTCTTCAACATAGAAATATGTTTGAAATATGAGTTTTTTTTGCACCATAACTTCAAAATATTCCTGAACTTAAAGAAAATACATGATTATAGCAAGATGGGGCTACAGTCCATACTGAAAATTTATCAATGGGAGCTGTTACAGCGATGCTCCTTGAAAAAGTGATATTTAAGCAGGGGAAAATTAATTGGTCACCCAGAAGTCCCGATTTAGTACCAATGGATTTATTCTTATGGAGTTATTTGAAATCTAAGGTGAATCTGATTCTCCTAGGACTTTGCTTCAATTAATACCCAGAAGACGTGTGAGGAAATTCAGAGAATTTTACCACCATTATAACGGCAAGTTATCGTAAATTTTATGTCGCGCCATGAGGAAGTACAGCGATGTGAAGGAAGGCACCTTGACGATGTTATTTTTCATGCATAACGTTCCTTACATTGTAAATCTTTTGTAATAACCGAATTTTATTCATCCAAAGAAAAACATTCCAGGACACCTGTTATTTATTCACTTCCAATACGGTTATGTATTGGAAAAAGTACACATACTTATAGCACTCTATGTATATGAAGAAGTGTATTTTATATTTACCCCTTAGTAGTGATTAAGTTTCCTACTCTCCGTGTTAGAAGTGTTTTTATTTCGAAATATATTAGCCATATTTCGAGACACCTTGTAATTGTATTAAGCATTCATAACCAAATAATTCTAAAACAATACATTATTCTACTTTCGAAAAAATGGAAAATTATAGTTACCGCTTCCGTTACAATGACATCCTTCTAACTTATGATAACTTTGGCACCATTTAGTTTCACTTCTATTAATTATTAATTTCGAATATTTACATATTAGCCGACGACAATAAATCTGACAAGGTGTGAACAACTTACCATGAATGTCATCTACGCAGATGCGGAGGTCCTCTCTGAAGGCCGGCAGATGAGGATGGCACCGGCACGTGCACAGGTCCCTCCCGGAAATGGAGCTCGCCGTGCCACTGCTCATGCCCACGCAAGTGTTTTCTGTGCATACTGCATCCGAACCTGCAAAAATGCAAAATAGTTTTACGTGGGCTGTGGGTAATGCAAACAGATATTATGGAACAAGTTTATCTAATGTTAATAACGATGTAAAAGATTACAGTTTACAACTTTATTAAACGCTTATTTGCAGGCTTTAATCTGAAAGCTTTCTGGTCTTTGTATGTGAACAGAACGAAAAAGTAACAAATATAGGGTGTCTCAGTTGGAACTGTAGGACTTGAATTGCACACCATTTGTGCTCTGTCAAAGATAGAGCGTTAATATTCAACAACTGTCATCACAAACCACACGACGTCAGCATGTCGCAATTAACAGTTCGACAAGGAATAGTTTGTGAACAACTATTTTATGAAATTGAGCGATCCTTGCAGCTGAATTAAAAAAAAATTCGCAAAATAAAGGATAAAATAAATCGCCAACAGAGTTAATAGTTCGTAACTTAAGAAATTTGAAGAGTAGCATATCTGTTATTGATAAGGCAACACCAATACGTCTTCGTCGTAGCCGGTCAGATGAAAATATGGCTACAGTGAGAGAAAGTGTCCGGGTGTATACAAACACATTGATTCGAAGTAGTGCATAACAATTGAATCTGACAAGGGCCATTACGCATAGAATTTTAAACAAAGATCTGCATCTGTCAGCATACAAAATTCAGTTCACAACAATAAAAAAATAGAAAGAAGGCGATGCTGGTTTTTGCAGCAACATTTTGTTCAGAGGTGAAGCACATTTTCATGTTGACTTGAAAAAGGAATGCCTTCACAGAGACGCACGGTTCAGTGCGCATTTTGGAGTGGTGGAGTAATTGGACCATACTTCCTTGAAAATAAAGCTGGTAATGCTATCACATGTTGACGTCGCGACGTCAACATGTGATATCTACAAACCATACGATGCGTCGTATGGTTTGTAGATGGCAGTTGTTAAATATTGGCACCCTATCTGGACAGAACGCAAATGGTGCGCAATTCAAATCCTATAGTTCCAATTGAGACACCCTATATAACAAAAATACCAATATTTTTGGATATTAATTTCCAACCGGCTTATTTGCATTAATAAAATATTGATAGCTATTGATTGTTTGATGTTAGAGTATATTGTGTTAATATCTAAAGGTGATTAATTTTATTGCGTATATTTAAAAACCAAATACGTTTTTACTAGAAAGCACTAACAATCACTCTCACTGAATACCGTTTCTGTGATTTTCACAAATACAACTGATTTATGATATTCCTCCTATTAACAACCGATACTTTAACGCATTCGTATATTAATATTTCGATAACAATGCTAATTTCGCTAGCAGTCAGATTTCAATAAACCTAGTAATATTCATATTCGCGTTCTTCATCTGTTCCAAGTTCGCATTCGAGGAAGAAATAGCAAATCTTGCCGATGATGGTACATTAAAATACCGGTTTTGATTAAGCGGAATGTAATAATTGTGTTGTAAAATGCGTTTCATTAACGGCCACTATCAATTTATTAATAATCTCGTTCTTTAATCCAACGCTAGGGAACATGATTGTTTGCCGTAGTTTTAACAAATATAGGAGACCACGAAAACCAAAAGATCACACGTTTCTCGACTCACGTTTCACCACTCAAGTTGGCCTCATCGGTGGGTGATTTAACCTTGACAATAAACTACTTCAGAACTACAAAATTAAAACAGTTTTAATAATGTCCCGATTAAAACGATGCCAACTTGGTTGAAAAATCGTACTACGAGAAACGCGTAGTTTCGGTGTTCGTGGAAAACTGTCCCGATTTGTTGCTATGTCAACGGCTCTCCCCCTTTCAGGACATAGTTTTAATGTTTTCTTTAAGATATATCGAGAGGAATACAATGCACATTTCGTTTTGTTATTGTCAAATTATTGCCTGTAAAAGGAATACAAATTTTCCTCTTACATTAATGATTATCATAATTCAGCGGTACCCATGTTGTTTTAGGTTTTTAAAAGAAAACCTAGTCGATAATAAAACTAATCTTTTATAGTCTATAGCATCTGTTAACATGTTGTATTTCGTTTCTGAAATCCTCCAATGTTATTAAATTTAGTTGTTGTTAGAAAAATATTGTTTTCAAGTATTTTTAAAAGAAGATATCAAGTGGAGTAAGATCTAGAGGTCTTGGAGACCACTTAATTGGATATCGTCGTCGAATCTACCTATTCGGAAATATCTCGTCCAAATATAGACGGACGGTTATGGCATAGTGGGGTGGAGGTCTTCTACTTGCTAAACTCTATATTCTGATGTCAGGTATATCTGTGTCAAATTTAAACAAATTTGTGTTTCTGTGCGAAATAAATCGGGGTGAAATTATTGCAACAAATGAAGCCGAGGCAAAATCTGAATGATTACTTGAACAATTTGCAAATTTCTACACACCACGAATTTTACACACGAATAAGAATGTAGAGAGCAAATACAGAAAATTATTTCAATGTAGTCAACAAGTTCCATCGAAATAAATATATATTTTGTTTCCAATTCGTTTTATTCCATATAAATAAATATATATTTTGTTAATTTTGGTTATATTCGCTCCACCACAGAATCGTTTTCTTTAATCATCACCATTATCCAATCTTTCACTTCCTGTATTGCTTTCCGCTATAAAAGAAAATTGCTCTGTGTGTAACCCTACATTTTATTGTTTATTATATTATTGTGTTTGTGTACCTTCTTCATCCGTTTCGCCTAACAGAGAATTACCTTCTGAAACCAACCGAAAATCATCTTTTGATGCTATTGGTTGACAAAATATACGTCGAGTAACGTATACTCTTTGAGGCAATTACAGCGGAAAGGGGTGGATCCCCATCATGTTAAGACCATATTCTGGCGAGAGGTAGATCGGATTCATGGGTTAAAAACGATAGTCGACAAGAATAGAAGTGACACAAGAACCTTCACGTAACCAAACGTATTATCCCAGTTCACACATTTTTTGCGGATGTTTAACCCCCAATCCATTGAGGGTCGTTCTGAACACAACAATGATAATTATGACAATTAGCTTCACAATTTAGAGTAAATGTAAACAATTTTTTAGCTGGCAGTACTGCTGGGTGAATTGAGTAGCCCAGTAGTACTGTTGCCGGTCTCAGGCCCGGAAGAAAGAGGAGGGTTAGAGGGTCAGGTTAACTGTCTACCCTCTGTAAAAACAGATAAACCAGCTCATAGTACCGATGATATTCATCGAAGAGGAACAGGTCATAGACCTACTTTAGAAGAAGAAAGAAGAAGAAGAAGTAAACTATCCAATCTAATGATTGATTATACATAATAAACTCCATCATTAGCTTACAATACTATCAACAACAAGATTTTGCTATCCGATTCATCATCAATAAGTCCTTAAACCACTTGTATTTTGTAAGGGAGTATTCGTAATGTTTTCAATAACTTGAAAATTGTGGTATGACTAACACTAAAATCACGAGCCATTATCGAGCTGGAATCACGACGGGGCTTTTTTGAACAGCCATACAAAACATATCGGTGCACAAAATTCAGTGTATCCAAAACGATTTAGATATTGGTCCCTAAATAATCGAACAACCGCTCTTGAGTTCGACATGTTTTGCTGTACCCGATCGTCATTCAAATTTTAATACAAAGAGTTTCCATTAGATAAGGCATTTTGCAATTAAGTTTTCAAATGCAAAATCACAAATGATACATGAAAAGTAACACTAATACAAAGATTAAGTTCAATGTAAGATCACACTTACAAATTTCTATAAAGCTGAAGCGTTATCAATATTCCCCATAACAAAACGGGAGTATCCAAACGCTTCAATTCGACGTTGTGCGTCGTGCACAACAATTGAATCTGTCAAAAGCCACCAGAGATCGGATTTTAGAGAAAGATCTGCATGTATCAGCATACAAAATTGAGTTGATACAACAATTACAGGTTACAGACTATTTACAACGCGCATTTATTAATTTGGTGTTAGGAAAGAAATAAGGAGATGCTGTTAAACAATTTCTTTTTCCACTAAAATGATTCAGATTTAAACAACATGTTGTTTCAGCAAGACGGTGCAATGTGTCTTGGTTGCAGATGCATACAGCATGTGGAACCGCTTGTGTGGATGTTCCTTAAGTTGGTCTCTATTAAGTTAGTTTAAAGACAATTAAAAATATATATTTTTACGTCAGTCAATATCTTTTTAAATAATAAAGTTGATGTTTCTGAGGTTTCAAAGGATGATTTATAAATGAAATTATATTGTGCAAAACTTTTCCAATCCATATCAATTTCATTTTCTCCACATGACAGTTCTTAAAAGTTTCAAATCCACAAATATGCCCAACAGTTAACTATATAATCATCAAACTATTTTTTTAAACTCATTATATTATTAGCATAGACAACGAAATGCTTGCGGGTTATGAATCTCACCCTATAGCCTCTGACGGCTAAAAACCGTATCTCACATTATTTACGCTTCTGTCAATTTATCTTCCTTTTATATCGCCGTAGTTCGAAATGAAGACACTTTTAGTTTAGTAAAAAAGCCATCTCGCAAATTTGGAATGCCTTTCAATCATTAACACGTACATCGTGATATATTATCAAACGATGATGGTATAACAGGATATATTTTTTATAAAATTTCGAAGCCCCCATCATCAATCACTAGCTTTAAAATTACATACAACGTAAAATGTTCACACATAAGATACCCACTATACGTTAGTTCGACGGTATAAGACATTAATAAAAACGTTTTAGCGCTCAGAATTAAAAACTGTAATGGTTATTGTGGAAAATAATTAATTTGTAATTAGTTGATCATTTGTCAGGCCCAGAGCAGAATAGCGCATTAATTCCGTACGCTAATAGTCGTTGTCAATGCGTGGAAGAGATGCTTTCCAAAAGCTATTCATTCCGGCGCGTATCTGGTGTTAGTCAAAATTGCTGGGAATTAATTAATCACACTCCTCTGGCGTTATTCTTAAGACACGTCGTGGCAGATAAAACGAAAGTGGATCTCTTCATTATTTCATTAAGTGATTTTCAACAATTAACTCGGTTCCTACATCACTAATATTCATCAAAAACCCCTGGTGGGCATTAAAAAGCTTTCTCATTTGTTTGTGAACAAATCTTTCGTGCATTTCGTGAATCGCGAATTAACGCTAGAATTGTTAAAACGTTTTAATTAAAATCGTAAAAATGGAGAAGTCGCTGGGCACTTGGGGAAACATTTTTGACTAGTTAATGGAAGAATACTCTTGGTAGGTTTCACAAAAATTGGAAACTATATTTCTAACAATTGTTTCGGTTTTTATGCCATTATCAAAGAGTAACAAACTTTTACTAAACCTGATATGTATAAAATTCAATATATATAGACTATATCACCTCTATTCAGTCTATATCATCTGGTGATTTTATACTATAGCTGCTTCTATTATTGGGGTAATTCCAAAATCTGTTTGATCATTGGATATTACATTTTCATTAAACATTGATTTTTTATTTCTAATACTTCTAATAAATCTAATTTTCTGAATTTACGTCTATTGTGTAAAAGTTTTATTTTTTGGTAGTCCGGAAAATGATTGTTTGTTATACAGTGCTCCGCAAAACCTCTTTATTATCTAAAATATATTTTTTGTGTTCATCAAAACACTTTTTTGTAGAACGACCTGATTGACCAATATAAATAACGTCACAATTATTACATGCTATTTCATGAACGCCATTTTTTTGTGATTTGTCAAATTTTTCTAATTTATTATTTACTAATAAGAAGCCTAAATTATTTTTATTTACACATATACGTGTTACATTGCATTTTCTTAATCTATTACATATTTTGTTACTAACATTTGAAGTAAAGTTTATTGGTTTTTATAGTTTTCATTTGAAACCGAATGGAAATGCTCTAAGGTGATTTTTTTTGTTTCTTGTTAATAAGCCGAAAAAGAGAGGAGCCGACTATACCGAAAAAGAGAGGAGCCGACAAATGCGAGAACTTTAGAACGATTAGCCTAACTTCCCATGCGTCAAAAATCTTAACCAGAATAGTGCAGAAGAGGATGGAAAATAGAGCGGAGGAAATACTAGGAGAAGACCAATTCGGGTTTAGGCGAAATAGGGGAACTCGCGAAGCTATTCTGGCGCTAAGAGTAATGTTAGAGAAAACAATAGAAAAAGGAAAGAACGCTTATATAGGATTTGTACATTTAGAAAAAGCTTTTGATAACGTAAGATGGGAAAAAATGTTCGAGATACTAAAGAGCGCGGGAATGAAGTATAGAGATAGGAGACTAGTACACAATCTATACATAGAGCAAACTGTTGTTATAGAAGTAGAAGGGGAAAAAAGGGAAGTAGGTATTAGGAAAGGAGTAAGACAAGGATGTACGCTATCACCACTAATTTTTAATCTGTACATCGAAGAGGCGATTAATGTGGTAAAATATAGAGTGGATTTCGGGATTAAAGTACAGGGACAGAAATTAAAAATGCTGAGATTCGCGGATGATATAGCAGTATTAGCATCTAGTAAGGAGGAATTAGAATCAGCATTGAACGAAATGGAGGCAGTATTGACAGAGGAATACGGAATGAGGGTGAATAAAAACAAAACTAAAGTGTTAGTGTGCAGAGGGCGCGAGAGCAGAGCAAAAACGAAAGTACAAATTAATAATGAAAGATTGGAGGAAGTTAAAGACTTCACTTATTTAGGAAGTAAAATAAATTGGGATCTTTTTAACAAAAAGAAAGCACTTTTATGCTCGGGGGTAATAAACTTAGAAACAAGGAAGAGATTTTTGAAAACATATGTATGGAGCACGGCACTATACGGCTGCGAAACCTGGACGGTAGGGGAAGCGAGTAGGAAGAAATTAGAAGCTTTTGAGATGTGGTGTTACCGAAGAATGATGAAAATACCATGGACTGATAGGGTTAGAAACGAAGAAGTATTGGAGAAAGTCGGCGAGAAAAGAAGTATGTGGAAAAAATTAAAGAAGAGAAGAGATAGAATGGTAGGCCACTTGATGAGACATGGGGGAATAGTCCGCGATATTTTGGAGGCAGAAATAGGAGTGAAGAAAGGCAGAGGTAGGCCTAGATTAGACTACTGCTCGCAAATAGTAAGGGATGTAGGTTGTAGCACAATTAGCGAAATGCGTAGGTTAGCACAAGATAGGAGAAGCTGGAGGTTAGCGTCCAACCGGTCTTAGGACTGATGACCTAATGATGATGTTAATAAGATTGTCTATCAGATTTTCATTATAACCACTACTTTTAGTTATTGCCTTTAAGGTGAAAATCTCTTTTTCATAATTTTGTTTATTTAAAGGTTAAGTATAAAAGTCTATGTACAAAAGAGGGAAACGCACTCGGTTTAATGCTGTTTGATTGTTTTGATTTTGCATGAGGTAATGTATTTTAATAAGTAGGTTTTCTGTAAATGTCGAAAGTGGTTTTATTATTTGATTTTTCATGGTTGTATCTAAAAAAATTAGTAGGCTAGGTTTTCTGTTTCAATTATAAATTTCATGTTTAAATAAAAATAATTAATGTAATTTACAAAAGAATCTAATTGTCTATCCCGATCCTGTCCAAATTCAGACGATATCGCCTACATACCTAGCCCAGTAATATACATTTTTGACTAAAATTTGAGTAGAGCTAAATATATTATTCTCTAAATGGGACATAAATTTTACATTTAGTAAAGACGATAAAGCAGACCCCGTGTCCCGGTAGGTCATATATTTTGCCGTTAAATTTAAAATAATTTTGTTTCGTACAAATTTTGAGAATAACACCTGTTCTTTGTCATTTTCGAACTCGCTAATGTTAATATATTTAGTGAGAATATTCAACAGTCCTTTAGTGGGAATAGAAGGAAATCAATTTATTACGTCAAAAGAAATTGAATTAGCATTGTCTGGTAGATTTTTGTTCTTGATGTTATTTACTAATTCCAAGGAGTTTATTATTGCATATTTTGGATTAAATTTGGTTGAAGAAAGGAGCAAAACATTGAGGCAATTGCATAGTTTGTATGCTAGTGCATTAACGTATGACTACCGGATGCATAGGGTAGTGAGCTTTATGTATTTTTGGCAGACTATATAATATAGACGCGTGAGGGTTCATCTAAGTTAAATAATGCCTGTCATTCTCAGAAAAAGTGTTAGGGCTGTTTCTTTATGATTAATATCATTTCTGAATGAAATTTGTTAGTTGGCTCAGTTGTTACGTTTGTTAATTTGTCATCTTTTAATAAATCATTCGCTTTTTTTTAATGTAGTTTTCTTTCTTAATAATTGTGACAGTAGTTTCTTTATCGGCCTTGCCGATAAAGTATTAAATTATTTTATTCTAGTTTTTGTTTGATATCTTTTATAGTGTTTTGTTCTAAACGATTTGATTTTGATTGTGTAAATTTTTCTTTTATGATTACCTTTGCACAGTAAGCTTTTTCAATATTCTTAATTTCTGTATTCTCTAAACTATTTAAGGATAATTCAGTATTAACTGCTAACAATTCTAATTCATTACCATTTCGTAAATTTGGACAATACTTTAAAGCTTTATATAATAAATTATATTCGTTATCATTAAAACTAACGTTTGATAAGTTTTTTACCCATTCATGGAATGAAACTATCTGCTGTGTAATTTTTATTTATGTGGTCGGTTTTAACTTTTCTCGTTCTCTCAGCTGGGTTAGATACTGTTTATGGGTTTCTTCTTGAGCTTCTAATCTGATTTCTTGGCCTATGAGATACAATTCTATATTACTGTAGACATGTAATAGTTATGTGTGGATTAATTTCAAATATAGGGCCAGGTTGCTTCATCTGGAATATCACTTTTTTTTATTTCTAAACTGTTTATGAACAAAAAACAACAGAAAATAATCTTAAAGTATTTCTATTCGGTTTCAAATAAAAAACAATATCACTGTATAAACTTTACTTCAAATGTTAGTAATAAACTATGTCATAGATTAAGAAAACGCAATATAAAACCTATATGTGTAAATAAAAATAATTTAGGCTCCTTATTGTATCGTAATAATAAAATAGAAAAAGTTGAAAATCATAAAAAAGTGTCCTTTATGAAATAGAATGTAATGTTTGTGACGCTATTTAAATTGGTCAACTAGATCGTTCTATAAAAAAGTGTTTTGATGAACACAAAAATTTATTTTAAATAATAAAAAATATACGGGTCTTGCAGAGAATTATATCATTTTCCGGACTAACTTTTTAACTTTTACACAATGAACGTAAAGTTTAGTGAAAAATAAAGTGAAAAATTTATTAGAAGTATTACAAATAAAAAAAGTAATGTTCAATAAAAAATTAATAACCAATGATCAAACAGATTTTGGAATTTCCCCAATAATGAAAGCAGCCATAATATAAAATCACCAGATGTTGTTTCCTGCCTATATAGACTGAATTTTATACTTATTACGTTTAGTAAAAGTTTGTTATTCCTTGTGAATGGCATAAAAGCCGAAATAATTGTTATAAATATGGTTTGCAATTTTTGTGAAACCTACTAAGTATTTTCTTTCATTTACTAGTTTTAATTAAAGTTTGATTGGAATCTAAAAAGGCAATTGTGCAGAAAATGCCTGCTATGTCTAGTCCTAAAAATAAAACTGGAACACACTTTGTTTATGTACCTTCATATCTCGGAATTATCGCAGTTAAGATACCCGATAATTCAAATGATCGAAAGGCTGTTACATTTACATAACACGGCGAGTTCTATACAGATATTATAAACAGATCATCTACTATTGCTATTAAAACGTAGTAATTTGAATAAAATACATGTTTGGTGTTAAATATAGATATTTTATGGAGAAAGTGATAATATTCATGACAGGTTCCATTACTATAAATAGTTTTAAATTAATTGTCTCCAATCAATAACATACGAGGTATACTATTTCTTTATATATATATACTCTGTATAGGCTGTTATGGTTTAGGGGTAATTAAATATAAATAGTTAAAATACAGAACAAGGAAATTCTTTAAAACAATAATTTCAATTAGGTTACATAAATATATTACCTTCGAATAAAAATTGATATGTTTGTTGCACAAAAAAATATGTTTTATAAAATTTAGGAATTATGTGTATGTTTCTACCTTTAGAATTAATTATTATATATAAGGTATGTCATTTGAAACTATACGATATTCTTTGTTAATAAAACTAATAATGGTTGACAAACTGAAGTTTTTTTATTCTTCAACATGAAATGGAGACGAAATGGGAAAGAATATCCCATGCGTGGTAGCTCGTAACAATTCAATTCTAGTGCATGATATCGAATTGACGGGTACTCCCGTATGCTTTCCCTCACTACAACAATATTTTCATCTGATCGACCACGATTAAGACATATTGGTGTTGTCTTATCAATTACAGAATCCGTCTCTTTAAATTTGTTGTTTAGGTTATACATTTTTAACTCTGTAGGCACATTTTGTGCGAATTTTTCTTAATGCAAATGTAAATTATCGCTCACTTTCATAAAACAGTTGTACATAAACTATTCGTTGCTGAACTGTTAATCGCGTCATGTTGACGTCGTATGGTTTGTAGATGACAGCAGTTAAGTATTGACGTCCTATTTTTGACAACATCGCGTGCAATTCAAATTCTATAGTTCCAACTGAAACGCCCTATATACTCGTAATAATATTATGAATATTGTGCAATACCTTATCACCATGCTGTATAGAACAAGCTTGGGTTTAGCTTTTCTAATTTTCAACCCCTTTTCCAGAAACCTTATAGATGAAGGTATCAATTTTTTATAAATCATTGTATAAAAATTAATGCCAAAATTTGAATTTGGTATAAGAAAATCGACATCTCATCCCAATTTCTCTTTCATGCTTAGTTCTTTATGGCTCTTTACAGTTATGTAATATCATTGTTACATTTCATAAATCATTTCTTGAATCTATCCGTCTAGTAAATACAAATATTTTATGATAATTAATGGGTTAATTCAACCAGAAGCCGTTACAATTCTATAGATAATCTTAAGTAAGACGTGTCAATAAGAAATAAAAGACAGCATATGGTGCAAATGGGTTTCTTAAATACACTGCTGTTAATTTTACAATTAGTTACCTACCTTACTATCAAGTTATCAAGATTCGTTCTTACTCAAATATAATTTATTTTCACACGGTATTCGCGACAGGATAATAGCTACGTGAAATACGGCCAAACGCTTAAACATAGATAATACAAATGTTGCAATAAATATAATTAGTAACTAGAGTAAAAGTAGTCGAACAAGTAAGTAAGTCAATATTTAAATAACTGTAAATTTGAACATTTCAAGTGCACGATATTCTTATTGAGCTCTTTGAAATAAGGCTATCTCTGTTTCCCTTTTATTTTTTAACTTTTTTTAGGCATATCTAATGCCTCAAAGGTTTTGACGTTTTTATGAAATCGATATCGAGATTCTCTGAAAAATTTCAAAAGGATTCTTTAAAATTTACACCTTTATTAAAATACTGTTTATGCCTTTTATCTTCTTCCTAGCCTTTATCCCATTTTATTTGGGGCCAACTCTCCTAGTACTACCGCATCAAATTATACGTTTGTGGGTTGTTTTAGTTGTTGTACTGTGATTTTCAAGTCGTCTATGGAAAGCATTTATTTAGTTATGTGATCACCTTCGCACCTCATAATATGACCATACCAACGCAGGCGGGCCTCTCTCATATTGTCGGAAATGCACGCAACCTTAAATGTTCATCGGATGTAGGAGTATTTATTTTTTATTTTAACTAAACGCGCGACTGATTTTCATTTCGGTAACATGCACTTTCCGTTCGTCCATCTATCTTGTCGACCAGCATTCGGAACCATGGAGAAGAGCAGGCGTTACTGCTCTTTTATAAGCATTTCCGTTTATTTTTATTGGTAAACGGGGATCGCATAAGACGCCTGTAAGTGATCTCCATTTTAGCCACGCGATCTGAATTTTGTTTCGGATATCCTTTTTCGTACAGGCTCTTGACGTAATTATGAATCTGAGATAATTATACTTTTGAACTCTTTTCAGTGGTGTGTTTGAGGTGGAAGGACTTGGAAAGTTTGCTGCATTGGTCCCGGAAAAAGTGCAATGTTCGGTCTTTTGTCTGTTCACTATTAACCCTCTTTTTTCCAGATATTCTTGCCACGGAATGAGGAATTCTGCTAGCAATTCTGCTATCAGAGCTACGACGTCATCGTAGAGTATTGGCCACGGTGGCAGTTTCTGGATATCTTTTGTAAAGTGATCCATTATTAAGAAGAGTTGAACTTTGGTAGACACCTACCTTGACCTCGTATCATTCGTTTATTCCCGCCAGACTGACAACACATGATGTTATATTATAATACAGATGTTTTTAGGAGTTCAATGTAGAGTTCCGGTACAGATTGTGCTCTAAGTGCCTGCCATATAAGTTTTCGTGGTACGCGGTCAAAGGTATTTTCGAGATCAATAAACACAATATGAAAGTCCTTTTTGCACTACTTACATTTTCTATGAATGTTTTCACGAATTAATGAAGGGCATCTATTGTAAAAGTATGTTTATATAATGAATAATAATCATAAAACTTTTGTAGGACTTTCAGATTATACGAATGATCTCTAAGATTATCTTTAGCGAGTTTAGAAATTCGGGGTTAGATGTAGACGTTGGAATATTATGTGAACTCACATATATTTAGCATTATTTTGTATTAATAATCTTCTAAGGGTACTAACGTATATTAGTACAATATAATATTTTAATGATTTATGGAATATTGTGGATACCAATGTGAATCCTGGTGTTGGATCAACGTCAATGGACGTAGGACTGTTTCGGTTAATTTTCGATCCCATTTAAGGTTATACCAACAAAAATGTTATCCTCCTTATAAAAATATTCCCCATGTTTGTCATTAACTGTATTATCATCATGGTAACATTTATTTGCTTAGAGAATTGTTTTTTGTCACCAGGGTAGAAAATAGAGGTATAGAGTCGAAAATTTTATTGTATGCGGAGGACTGTAAATTATTTCGTCAGACAACATGTGTGCGTGACTTAATTCTGTCCAAAAATACTATTTTGAAGAAATAAGAGTTTAAATACATGGTGTGAGACTATTCTGTTATCACTCAATATGAGTAAGTGTAATTTAATATTTCTTGCTAGTAAAGAGTCTCCTATTATTTTTGATTATAATATCGATAATATTAATTTAAATAAATTTAGAGAATTTAGAGACTTAGTAATGGTATTTGATTGCAGACTGACTTTTATTGATCACGTAAATAATGTAAGCTTAAACGCAAAACACAAAATATGCATGTATTCATAACAAGAATTCTTGGATTCATTATAAGAAAATCTAAATGGTGACAGTGCATGCTTTTGCGAGATATAAGCTAGAATGTCGATCTGTTGTATGGAATCCAAGTTATAATGTTCATATAGATAACCTAGAAAGAGTTTTTAAAATACGTCAGTTTTCGTTGTGGTGGATTTTATCCAATTAGAGGTATTTCGTACAAAAATGTATTGAATAGATTTAAAATTCAACCCTTATAAGTCTGAAGAAAGTATTTAGGTGTAATGTTTTATTGATAGGTGTATATTTTGCATAAATTATTAAATAACTCTATTGACTGTACACACTTCTTATCACAAAGTAACATTCGTATTCCTAGATTACCTGTACGTACCAGAAATGTTTTTTATCTTACAATTCCTAAAACTAATGTACTTTTATTATTATCAATATATAAAATTTGCATAAATTTCCAAATAATACAAGTTAGAGTAGATATTTGCAATTCTAGTCATACAAACATACATAATGTATTTTTACATAATGCGTAATTATATAATTGTGTACTATTTAAAGTTAAATATTTCAAAAATTCTGTCCAAAAATACTATTTTGAAGAAATAAGAGTTTAAATACATGGTGTGAGACTATTCTGTTATCACTCAATATGAGTAAGTGTAATTTAATATTTCTTGCTAGTAAAGAGTCTCCTATTATTTTTGATTATAATATCAATAATATTAATTTAAATAAATTTAGAGAATTTAGAGACTTAGTAATGGTATTTGATTGCAGACTGACTTTTATTGATCACGTAAATAATGTAAGCTTAAACGCAAAACACAAAACACAAAATATACATGTATTCATAACAAGAATTCTTGGATTCATTATAAGAAAATCTAAATGGTGACAGTGCATGCTTTTGCGAGATATAAGCTGGAATGTCGATCTGTTGTATGGAATCCAAGTTATAATGTTCATATAGATAACCTAGAAAGAGTTTTTAAAATACGTCAGTTTTCGTTGTGGTGGATTTTATCCAATTAGAGGTATTTCGTACAAAAATTTATTGAATAGATTTAAAATTCAACCCTTATAAGTCTGAAGAAAGTATTTAGGTGTAATGTTTTATTGATAGGTGTATATTTTGCATAAATTATTAAATAACTCTATTGACTGTACACACTTCTTATCACAAAGTAACATTCGTATTCCTAGATTACCTGTACGTACCAGAAATGTTTTTTATCTTACAATTCCTAAAACTAATGTACTTTTATTATTATCAATATATAAAATTTGCATAAATTTCCAAATAATACAAGTTAGAGTAGATATTTGCAATTCTAGTCATACAAACATACATAATGTATTTTTACATAATGCGTAATTATATAATTGTGTACTATTTAAAGTTAAATGTTTCAAAAATTGGTTTATTTTAGATTTTGCTATTATTTAACTTTATGTATATATGTTTTATATTGAGTTTTCCCCATTTTATAAAAAGCCTAAGCTACCTAATGTAAAAAATGATAAATAAAAATAACATAAATAAAAATATAAAGTTTTTAACAGTAAAAGTCAAAAAAATGTTACGAATTTTTTAATTTTATTTTCCTAATGAAATATGAGCAATCCTTACCTTCGTGTAGAGAAAATATATCGCCGCTATTGTGTCTGGTGATAAGGAGTGTATTTGGTACATCCAGTAAGTGTATTCCGGGGAGAAGCAGCAGAAATATCAGAGAAAACCACAATGGCTTAAAATTTATTTCTATTTCCATCTAGTTGTCGCGGCAAAATAGCCGCCAAACATTTCCACCTGAAAAAAAAATATCGTATAAAACCTGTATATAACATTACTCTTTTTTTATTCTAAATATTACAGCAATTCAACTACGCTTCGAAATTTAAAAGATAATTGTAATAATGGCACAGTCTTTAATCAAGTTACCAAATATCTTAATTGTGTGAATATTTGTATGCATTGAAGTTACTTCATTCATTCAATGATGGTGTGCAATCATGTTTAACAACATTATATTTAGCAATAACATTTAAATCTTTATTTAATGTGGTTCCGAAAAAAGGTTAACTAATAAGCTGGATACTTACACCTCTTGTTTATTACTTTTATATAGTTTTTCTAATAAAATTTGTTCAATTAACGAAAATAAAACATATTCTTTCCTAGACATTTGGCTTCAATAATTAATTTTACAATAACTGAAATATTTATTTCAATAAATCAATTACCATAAGAATAGTTGTTATTATAGTATTAGTTACATTTGATGTCTACTTTACGTTCTCAAGTGTTTCTATCCCATATAATCTAAACTATCTTAAAGAGTTTTCAAGGTAATTGGTTTCAGTCAAGAAATCATCAACGAATATTTAGAAGTAAGATACGCTATAAAACAGTTTAGGATAACGACTATCTGGGCTACTCGAAAACTCATCATTCAATGATGAATTTTCAGTTTCAAAAGGATCAATTTAATGATTGATATGATGAAGTAAATACAATATCATTAGAAATCTCTACTCCCATCATTATCTTCAAATCAAATAATCTTCCGTTTTCTTGAAATAAAGAGATAAAAACAAATAAAAAAATTGCTGCATGTAGTTAGAAGTAAAAGGTATTCCATCCAAATTATAGATGAATTTTCAGTAACACGACTAATAACAAACACCATTGTATTTTTAGTATATTTTTCCAGTATTTCAATGGATTTTCTGAATAAGCAATTTTGGGCCCATGTCAACTCCCAATATTCCCCATACCAGTTTCCCACCAAACTGGTGTGTTTCTATATGTACCCTGTTCGGTGTAACATTGGTGTCAAATTTTACACGACGTTTCAGATAGTGTATATTCCCGAAATAGGAGAAAAAATAAATTTTGTATTAAAAATTAAACAGTAAATAAAAGAATCTTGGTAAAAGTATAGTCATAATGACATCATGTCAACAACTGGAATTGAGGCGACGTTCCTAAAGTTAGGTTAGAATCAATCCCAGCTTATTAATTATCCACACAACTACCCCTGAGGACAACACATGCAATAATTAATAAGGAAGTAGCATATTCAGTGCCAGTTTGATGGCGAATCTTGAAATATCAAAAACAAATTTCTATGTATCAATTTTATTTTCAATTCCCTTTTCATTTCTTTTGCCAATAGTTATTACATGATTTAGTTTATTAAAAAAACAGGCTTACTGTAATTGACTATAACATAAGTTAGCCATTTTTCAAAAACCGTGAAAGTAATTTTCCAATGTTTATTTTAATTAATTTTTTTTCGTATTTCATTAACAAGTAAATAAATAAAACTATTTCCATAATGACTGCAAATAATGGTAACAACATATTTTTTCATTTACTGTTTGATATTTATGGTTAACTTTTTTGAGTCTTGGCCTGCGAAAGATACGATTATAAAAATTCTTTTAAACTTGACTTCGTATGAAATTTTTACGAAGGAAAATAAGATTTTTGGAAGGTTCTCGTATTCCACCTGTATATTCGAGTAATATTTCACGAATGGCTGTATTTCGAATCAAGATAATTACTCCGACGCTGGTAATAGATGCCGTAAACGGCAACACTAGAGAGATATCAACGGTCGCACAGACAACGAACGTCAGTTCTTGGGGTGTATTCAATTGTTAAACAACGTACTAGGGTCTAGGAGAGCATAAACAGACCTATGCCAGAGTAAAGTAATAATTCCACTAAATTTATATTTATCTTATATGTAATTATATTTTCAAATGATGTTACATAATACTTAATGTTAATATTTACTATATACTCGTAAGCTTTGAGCTAATGGTTTTATTAAATTTATACAATATAGAAGTAACTACACTGTCAAATCAGGAAGGTTATACCATTATATCATTAAACCAAACTGTAAATTCACAGCGTTCTTTCTTATAATTTATTATTTATAGATTATCTTCCAGAGACGGTTCCTTAAAGAGCACCAGTTATTTAAAAATGCAAAAATACAAACTTATGACATGGAATTATATTACAAACTTGCAAAAATTGTTTCCTTTTAGTTCTTTTCATCAATTTTTCAATTTTTCTTTTTTGTTTTGATTTTCAAAACACCGCCTAACCCTCCTCACCGTTGCGTTTCTACCACTTCCAACTATCAAAGCGTGTCGTTGTTTTTCTACACAAGAAAATGTGGTGAAGCGAATAATGTAATCGAGAAGATTATGCCTTTTTTGCTTTTAATTTAGTGACGTGGTGAATTTGAAGGAGGAAGACAATACACCGCCTGTCTCTCATCAATGCTCTATTTCTCCCACTACAGCCATCAAGGTATATTTTTGGTTCCTTACATAATTAAATGTAGTGAAACGACTCATGAAATCGAGATTATAAATTTGTTGCTTTTCATTTGACGACACGCTGAATTTAAAGGTTAATTTTTGAGAAAACGCGGCCTGTCTCTCCTTAGTGCTACGTTTCTCCCACTTCCACTATCGAGCTGTGTCGTCATTTTTTTACACAAGGATAATTGGTCAAATGACTGATGATATCGAGAGAAGTACACCTTTTTTTATTCTCGCTTGGTGACACGCTCAGTTCCAAGGTAAATTTTTTGAGAAAACACGGCCCGTGTCTCCTCAGCGCTACGTTTCTCGCACTGCCACTATCTAGGTGTGTCTTCATTTTTTGAAGACACACCTAGATATGAAACAATTTCAGAAATCCAGGATATTATAACGTTTTTGCCTTTCATTTGGCTTCACGTTGAATGTAAGGGTACATTTTTAAGAAAACATGGCGTGTCTCTCCTCAGCGCTACTTTTCTCCAACTGCATCTATCAAGGTGTATCTCTACTACACACTAAAATGTAGTGAAGCTATTAGTGAAATCGAGAAGATTATAATTTCTCTGCTTTTTATTTGGTGATAACGATGAATTTAAAAGTAAATTTTTAAGAAAATACGGCCTTGGCTGTCTCTCCTTAGCACTACGTTTGTCTCATTGCAAATATCAATGTGTGTCTTCATTATTTTAAACAGGGAAATGTGATAAAATTATTTATAATATTGAGAGGATTATAACTTTTTTGCTTTTAATTTGACATGTTGAAATTGTTCACACCAACGAATGGTAAAAATCTACCACGGTCCTGCGGTGTTCGTTCGTACCAAAGTGGTGTGAACTGGTGTAATATGTACCTTTTACCCCCCTTTTCTATTTCAGAGGATCCAGGTACTACCAGAACTAATGCCAGCAGTACATATTTATTGCAGAAAAATATAACATACACTGTAGATATACCATGAAATACTTCACAAAATACTTAGATTCGTAGGAATAGCATTGAACAAAATAGGAATAAAATTTTAAATTGAAAATTGGTTTGATATATATATCCCATTTGATGTTAAATTGATGTCAATTTTATACCGCATCTCCCACAGTGTACAAATCATCATCAACATGAGGTCATCAGTCCTAAGACTGGTTGGACGCTAACCTCCAGCTGCTCCTATCTTGTGCTAACCTACGCATTTCGCTAATTGTGCTACAACCTACATCCCTTACTATTTGCGAGCAGTAGTCTAATCTAGGCTTACCTCTGTCTTTCATCACTCCTACTTCTGCCTCCAAAATATCGCGGACTATTCCCCCATGTCTCAGCAAGTGGCCTACCATTCTATCTCTTCTCTTCTTTACGTTTTCCCACCTACTTCTTTTCTCGCCGACTTTCTCTAATACTTCTTCGTTTCTAACCCTATCAGTCCACGGTATTTTCATCATTCTTCGGTAACACCACATCTAAAAAGCTTCTAATTTCCTCCTATTTGCTTCCCCTACCGTCCAGGTTTCGCAATCGTATAGTGCCGTGCTCCATACATACGTTTTCAAAAATCTCTTCCTTGTTTCTAAGTTTCTTACCCCCGAGCATAAAAGTGCTTTCTTTTTGTTAAAAAAAAAAATCACGCCTCGACCCTGCGCTATTCTTTGTTTTATATCTTTATCGCTTCTTCCATCCTAATTTATTTTACTTTCTAAATAAGTGAAGTCTTTAACTTCCTCCAATCTTTCAATTCCTCTTTACTAGGTGCTAATACTGCTATATCATCCGCGAATCTCAGCACTTTTAGTTTCTGTCCCTGTACTTTAATCCCGAAATCCACTCTATCTTTTACGACATTAATCGCCTCTTCGATGTACAGATTAAAAATTAGTGGTACATCCTTGTCTTACTCCTTTCCTAATACCTACTTCCCTTTCTTCCCCTTTCTACTTCTAAAGGGTGGTCCAGCCATAATGCACGATGTTAATTGTGAGTCACACCTTAACGTCAAGTTTTTTGCCCAACTTAATTTGACATTTCTTTGTTTCAGTGTTTGACAAATTCAACCATGGAGAGGTACACAATTGAGCAGCGCGTTAAGATTGTTGAAGCCTTTTACGAAAATGTGCGTTCAAATCAAAATGCATTTCATGCACTTCGTGACTTTTTTGGTCAGCATAATCGACCAAATGTAGTCTGTAGGAAATGTGAAAATACCTGTGCGTGCTCGCCCAGTTCGTTCTGCCGAAAACATTGCTGTTGTTCGCGATAGTGTATCAGAAGAGCCGTCAACCTCGACTCGTCATCGTGCCCAACAATTGAACATCTCACGAACATCATTGATGCGAATTTTGAATATAGATTTGAATTTACACGCTTACAAGGTTCAATTGACTCAAGAGCTAAAGCCTACTGACCATTTCAAGCGTCGTCAATACGCCGAATGGTTGGTTGAACAGACAGAAGTGAATGGTGACTTTACAAAGAAAATCATCTTCAGCGACGAGGCACACTTTCACCTCAGTGAATTCGTTAACAAGCAAAATTGCCGCATTTGGGCAAATGAAACTCCACGAGTGATTGTTGAATAGCCGATGCATCCACAAAGAGTGACTGTTTGGTGCGGTTTATGGACTGGCGGCGTCATCGGGCCGTACTTCTTCGAAAATGAGGTCGGCCAAGCAGTTACCGTGAATGGTGTTCGCTATCGCGAGATGATAACGGACTTCTTGTGGCCAGAAATTGAGGATATGGACCTGGACGATATGTGGTTCCAACAGGATGGTGCCACTTGCCACACAGCCAACGAAACAATGGCACTTTTGCGCGAGAAATTCAATGGCCGTGTTATCTCACGTCGTGACGATGTTAATTGGTCGCTACGATCATGTGATTTGACACCGTTGGACTTCTTTCTTTGGGGATATTTAAAAGAAAAAGTGTACGTCAATAAGCCAAGAACAATTCAAGAGCTAAAGGATGAAATAATTCGGCACATTAACGACATTGAACCTCAATTATGTCTCAGAGTCATTGAAAATATGGACCATCGGATAGAGGTATACCACCGAAGCCGTGGCGAGCATTTGGCCGATATTAGGTTCACACATAATTGTCATAGATCCTTCTATCATAATAAAAATATTAAGATAATACTCTGAAAACATTTTATTTTATTTACAATTAACATCGTGCGTTTTGGTTGGACCACCTTTTATAACAGCAGTTTGCTCTTTGTATAGATTGTGTACTACTCTCCTATCTCTATACTTCATTCCCGCGCTCTTTAGTATCTCGAACATTTTTTCTCATCTTACATTATCAAAAGCTTTTTCTAAATCTACAAATCCTACATAAGCGTTCTTTCCTTTTTCTGTTGTTTTTTCTAACATTACTCTTAGCGCTAGAATAGCTTCGCGAGTTCCTCTATTTCGCCTAAACCCGAATTGGTCTTCTCCTAGTATTTCCTGCACCCTATTTTCCATCCTCTTCTGCACTATTCTGGTTACGATTTTTGATGCGTGGGAAGTTAGGCTAATTGTTCTAAAGTTCTCGCATTTGTCGGCTCCTCTCTTTTTCGGTATAGTAACGATAATGTTCCTCTTATAATTCTCCGGCATCTCGCCCGTTTCATATATGTATTTTACCAGTTCGAACATCCTATTTACTACTTTCTGTCCCACATATTTCAAAATTTCCGCCCGTATTTTATCTACACCCGGCGCTCTATTGTTCTTTAGCCCCCTTAGTGCTATTTCAAATTCCTCTCTCAATATAGGTTTTCCTACATCTTCCCTATCGATGCTAGATTCTTGCTCTAATATCTCTCCTAATTCCTGACCCTCGTACAAATTGATAGACATATAAAAAAGCTATAAGTAAAATTGGAGATCAGGTCGCTTTTATAAAATAATAGTAATCAGTGGAAAATATTTGATAACATGCAAGAATATGTACTATAAAGTTTCTAATTATTTAATTTATACGTGGCATTATATATGAAACTAATGATGATCTATAGAAGGTATCTGGAAACCTGAAAGCTTTATTTAAAATTCAATATCAAATTCATAGTTATTTGATTTATACTTTGAAAAAATCTGGATATTATCCGAGCACTTTACACTAGTAATAAATACATTATTTATTAATTACATTACCTGTAAATCGTATTTACCGTTCGTGCAGTCTTATGTCTCTTTTTATGTCAATATAAAATTTCATCGCGCTTTATGTCATTTCAATCGAACATCGGGGAATACATTCTTCGGCTGGTTCAGGTATTTTTACCATATTTCCTTCTACTACCAGCAGATTTTTAATGACAGCATTATACCGAAGAAAGTAATAATAGCTTTTACGAACTGTACATTTCTCTATTATCTTATAACAAGAAATGGTATATATTTAATCTAAAAACTAATTAAAGTCTATTAACGTGCAAGTTCGTTATTTATTTGTTTTCACTATACTGAAGTTTATATGCAATTACATAAAATATATTTTAATTTGTCATTATATTAACACTTCTTTATTATGACTGCGTTCACATGGTGGTAATGGAGAGTATCATTATGAAAACAATTTCCTTCTATAAGGCGAAAAAAAATCTTTTTTAACCAAAAATTTTTCCTATCATATTTTTAAATTAGGTTGCACCTCATACTGATGATCTCGAAGCAGTAACATTTTATAAATATCACACTTATTTAAAGGTTTTCTGATCTTAGCTCACTTAAATTACTATGTTTAAATATATATATATATATATATATATATATATATATATATATATATATATATATGTTATATAAAATATTTAATTGTATACATTTTAGACTTAGAATACTTAGAATAATTTCAGTTAGGTACAATTTACATTGTATCATATCTCAAGTAACACAATCTTTGCTTTTTCTTATCAGTTGTTTCTCATAGTTACTTGATACTATTCGTGACTTATCTTATTCTCAAAAACAAAGACTTGCTTATGGTCAGCAACTCACGCCTAACTTCTAAGAATACTCATGGCTAAAGCCATTCCCATGCAGAGTCAGCAAATGACAGTTTATATAGGCGAAAGCGTGCGACCAGAAGTTAGTATCCGGCAGAGCGGCATAGTATCCGGCAGACCGGCATAGTATCCGGCAAACTAGCATAACTCATTTCAAACCTCCGGTACTCACTTAATATTATTGTAATTTTAAATCCTTTATAACAAAACGTTCAATTGTGTATTTCAAAAATAAATTGTTTTTAAAAATTGATTTTTATCGACCACGATATAAAAATCTGGCGCAGTCGGTAGGATTTTCACACGTCGTTAGAACACGGACTTTCCTCACTATCGTCGTGGAATTCCAATTCCCAAGTGACTACAAAGAACCTCAAGAAAGAAAACAATTTTTACGAAGAACGCAAGAAAACCCCAAGAAGGAAATCGCTCCAGAACACGGAATCGCCTAACTGGTCCGAACCTCTTGAAGCCCGGAAGATCAGCTGTTCCCAGGTGACCCAGTTAAAACACGGAAATTGCCTCATTAACTGCGATATCCAGGCCAGCGTCCGGATGAATTTGATTTGGTAAGTGCATTCATATAGAATTGTCACGCCTTATCTCAAATTTCTCAAAGTGTATATTACATTATACGATTATACTGTTAATCGTCACATTTTAATTACGCGATTATACCGCTAATCGCACTACTTACATTTTATCTACATCTAAAAATAAAGTGGTATAGTCCAGTCGCTATTGCTCCTATATTTACTTTACTCCCTAATTTTACATTTAACGTGAAAAAATATATAAACCTATTTTTTATTATTTTATTTAAATTTTTCTAACCGATTTATTAAAAATGGCAACTGCCAACGTAAATAATCAAATTGAAGACCAGGTAGAAGCTTATAAACTTTCAGAAGTATTTTCTATTGTACCCGAATATGATGGAAATCAGATCTTCTTACAAACATTTTTAAACGCTGTTCGTTGTGCCTTCCAAATGGCTGTAGGCAACCAAAAAACATTATTGACCCTCCATGTCAAAAATAAGCTTAAAGGTAAAGCTGCTGAATTAATTAATTCTCGCAACCCTGCAACATGGGACGAGATAAAAATTTTATTAGAAACTCATTTCGGAGATTCTAGGGATCTCACATCCCTCATTCAAGACCTTCAACGCATTTCACAAAATCAGAATGAATCAACTTTAAATTTTATTTCGAGACTTCAGTCACATAATGCGAAAATGCACGCTTGTGTTCAGAAACAACCATTGACACCAGAGCAAAAATTAGCACAATCTACTTTAATAGAGACGATAACATTAAATACTCTTTTAACAGGGCTAGATCCTAAACTTGGCTCAATAATTCGTGCTGGCAATCCTTGTAATATGCTAGAAGCAATATCTCGAATTAAAAGAGAGCTACAGCTTTCGTATTTTGAAAACCAAAAATTTTCTCGTTCAGTAAATACATCTCAAATTAAGAAGCCTCAAATTAATGTACAAAAAGTCTGCTCGTACTGCAAACGAAACGGACACACTATAAACGAATGTCGCACTAGACAAGCTACCCACCAATTTAATAATAATAATTCTACGAATTTTTCTAATAACACTTTTAGGCCAAATTTCTATCAACCAGGTCAACAAACTTTTCCAAGACCTACATTTACCCAAAATCAACCTAGGCCGATGTCTACAAATCAGCCAAATAATAATTTTCAACAAAACAAATTTATGCAAAATAGACCACCAATTTTTAGACAAAACCCAAATTTTCAGAGACCCTCCGTGATAAGATCAAATCCAAATTTTAATCAACAACGTACGCATCATTTAAATGAAACTGTGGATGATACTGCTCATCCGTACTATGAAACATATTACACGAATGATACTGCTCATTTGTACGAAAATGAACAATACGGAATGACGAATAGTCCTGATTATTCAAATGCAACTCAATATTTTCAGCCCAATTATCAAATTGATAATTACGAATATAATTATACTGCTCAAAATCAAGACTCATACGACGCTACTTTTAACGATAATACTCAAAATTTCGATACTACTCAATATCCTGAAAATTCAAATACCCAAAATTTTCAATTAGACCCCCAGTCTTACGAAGACCCGCCGAATCAATCAACCGCTTTAGAACAAATTCAAGCTCAATTTCAAACGATGAACTTAAATCAAGATCAAGACAGCCAAGAACAGAAATTCATGTAAATAGGCCTTTACTCACCGTAAATCCTCACAAACTGTATTATATAAAGGACATAACTAATACTTTTAAAATTTTAATAGATACAGGAGCAGGTATTTCAATTTTTAAGCCAAAAACATGTCTAAATTATAAAAGAAGGTCCCCTGAAAACGTTGTTATACAGGGTATAACCGATCAAAAACTTCTAATTACTGAATCAACATTAATTCCATTCGCTGACAACGATCCACACAAAGTATATATCTACAATCTCGATATTAGTTTCGATGGTTTACTAGGCTCTGACTTCCTAGAGCATTATAATTGTGTAATTGATTTTAATAATAGACAACTCGTAACGAACTTTAAAACAGTACCTCTATTTAAGGTCGAAGACCCTTCTCAAGATTTTGATTTGCCGCCCTCCATTCCAAATCAGACTAAAGAAGTGACTCATCCTCTTCCAAAAATTTCTAAATTCGATCAAAAACTGACTACAGTTGAGAACAAAAATTTTATTTTTCCAAATTATAATCAGACATCTCCAAAAGTAATCCAAAAACCTTCCAAAATTCAAAATAAAATTTGTATAGGTCCTCGAACTGAACAAATTTTCAAATTTAAATGTAATCTTTTTAATACTGACGCAATAATATGTAATCAAGAAATAGAAAAAGTTCGTATACCGAACGCCCTTGTGAAAATTAATAACCAAGGCGAATTTTTAACAACAGTTATCAATGCTAACGCTATAGCAAAAACTATTGACTTTTCTAAATTTGAAATAGAACCTATTCAAAATTTTTCAGCATTCAATTTAAATGACCAAATTCAAAATTCAGGTCAATTTATTGATAGAAATTTTGAAATAAGAAATCAGTTAAGACTTGAACATCTAAATAAAGAAGAGAAAGAGTTATTAACGGAACTCTGCCTCAACTTTTCAGACATATTTTATCTCGAAGGAGATAACCTCACTTTCACTAACGAGATTAAACATTCAATTGATACCGGAAATTCTAAACCCATTTTCACCAAATCTTATAGATACCCGCACATCCACAAGGATGAAGTAAAAAATCAAGTATCTAAAATGTTGAATCAAGGTATAATTAGGCCATCAGTTTCGCCATGGTCCTCCCCTGTTTGGGTTGTCCCAAAAAAAATGGACGCCTCTGGTATACAAAAATGGCGTGTTGTGGTGGATTACCGTAAATTAAATGAAGCCACAGTAGGTGATAAATACCCCTTGCCCAATATTTCGGATATATTAGATCAACTCGGTAAGTGCGAATATTTTACGACTTTAGATCTCGCCTCTGGATTTCACCAGATAGAAATTAATCGCGAAGATATTTCCAAAACTGCTTTTTCTGTCGATAATGGTCACTATGAATTTGTTAGAATGCCCTTTGGATTACGAAACGCCCCTAGCACATTTCAACGTGTTATGGACAATATATTATTAGGAATTCAAAATGAGCGATGTCTCGTCTATATGGACGACATTATCATTTATTCACCCACTATTCAGGAACACATGTCAAGACTTACAGACGTATTTAAGAGACTACGAAACGCGAACCTCAAAATTCAACCTGACGATGACCAAATACCAATTATAATTGATCAACATCATTCAGGAAAATCTAACCTTCATCGAGGAATCAATGAAACCATTAGACGAATCAAAGAAAAATATAATTGGCCCGGTTTACTAAAAGATGTCGAAAAATACATTCAAAATTGCGAGACATGTCAAAGAACAAAAATTTTGAGAAAAAATTTAAGTAGTCCTCTAGTTATTACGGAAACCCCGAAAACACCGTTTGAACGAGTTAACATTGACATTCTAGAAGTCCCCACTCGGAATTATGTTTTGACCATCAGAGACGAATTAACTAAATTTACTCAAGCATACCCGCTTGAAGACAAAACCGCACGATCGACAGTAAATACTTTACTTGTTTACTTCCAACACTTTGGCACACCCCTTCGCATTCACTGCGACTATGGAAAGGAATTCGACAACACCCTGCTTAGAGATCTTTGCACCCTCTATGACATTAAACTGACGTATTCCAGTGTTAATCATCCGCAATCCAACGGATCGGTTGAACGTTTCCACGCAACCTTATTAGAGATGATTAGAATAAATAAAACAGAAAACCCTCACGAACACCCTCTAACAGTACTCCCATATGCTGTAATATGCTACAACAATTCCGTCAACAAAACCCATGGATTCTCCCCATACGAATTAATTTTCGGTCATACTTCCAGCCGACCTCCAGAAAAATTATATAATGAAAACCAGTTAATTTCAAAATATATCAGAGACCTCAATAACAGAATTTCTCACTACTACAAAATTGCCCGTGAAAAAACTATACTGTCTAAGCAAAAATCAAAAACTAGGTTTGACAAAAATGTCCCCGAAAATCAATACGAATTTAAAGTCGGAGACAAGGTCTACGTGAAAGAGTCACAGATCAAAAACAAACTTAGCAATAAATTTAACGGTCCCTTCGAAATTCAAGAAATACTAAAAAATTCTGCAATCCTATTAAACTCTGAAACAAATCAAACAACTAAAGTAAATTTTGACCGAATAAAACCCTATTTTGAAAATTAAATTTAATTACAGGTTTCTCCTGCTGATAGGGACAGCAGCATCCCAATACTCAATAACACCCATAGAAAATACAATCGGAGTCTATTATCACCATGAAAGCGATATTTATGTGACAAACAAGCATTGGACCCTCCTTGTTCACAAGAACATTTCAGCTCTAAGATTAGCTTATCAACATAATGAACATATTCTTGAAAATTTAATACATGCCGTCAGCCCTATTTTTGAAAACATGAATTTATTTCGAGGCGAAGTAAAGATCCACATCAGTTTATTAACACAAATTTCTGGTAATATTAAAGAAAAATTAAATGAAATTAATTATGATACAAAACGCTATAAACGCGGTATTTTAAATGCTATTGGTTCTGTATTTAAAGCAATCACAGGAAATCTAGACGCAGAAGATGGCGAATATTACACAAACAGTATTAACAAATTAATTACAGACGAACATCAAATTGAAAATTTATTAAAAAATCAAATATCCGTAACAACATCGGTAATAAAGAATTTCAACACAACTATTCAAAAATTACAACTAGACGAAGAAACATTTAACAGAGACATTAAATTAATATCTGACACAATTTACAGAACTAAAGAGAAACTCAAAATTTTCGAAGTAAAATTAAGATTCCTAGAAAAATGCGAAATATTAATGGAAAGCTATTTGTACATTGAGGATCAATTAAATGACATATTAAATTCAATTACATTCGCGCGTCTAAAAATCATTCATACTTCTATTATAAATCCTGGAGATCTGATATCCGCATTACAGGAGATATCTCAAAACTTGCATCAAAATAATTTACCACTTCCAATAAAATTATCTGATGTTGGTAGATATCTAGATATCATAGAACTATCAGCATTTCAAACCAATTCAGATTTAATATTTGTTCTAAAAATTCCTCTTATTGATCAACAAAGATTTTCCTTATTCCAATTATTCCCAATGCCTATCCTCAATAATAGGACTGGTTTATATCATGTTTTGTCAACCAATCAAAAATATGTTGCGCGAGACGACGATTCTATAATGTACATTCCTATGTCAAATCTCGACGGATGCAAACCACTCGTCTTTGGACAAAAACTGTGTTCAAATTTATTCGCCTACCCCATTGATGACAACGCCATCTGCGAAGCCAAAATTCTGAAGAACACCAGGACCCTTCCGGAAAATTGCCAGACATCTTTAATATTTGCAGAAGGATACAAAGTTCACAATCTAGAAGACAACACTTGGCTTATAATCAATTCTGAACCCCTTCAAATAACCATCTCATGTCAAAACCGAAATTCTAAAACTGAAGTCATTTTCAAAAATTCTATTCTCAAGTTACAACCTTATTGTAGTGCTTTTGTTGGTGTTACCAAAGTCCAAGCAAACTCTAGAGACACTACTGTAACTCATGATGATTCTCACCCTATTCTAATCCCTTACAACTGTTGTGACAACATTCCTAACGATCTGCAAATTCCAAAATTAAAGCCTTTAAAATTAAACAATCTCAACGTTGAAGACCTTGAAGTTGCAAAGCACAAATTAGATGAATATTCCAAAACCCTTGATGATTTAATCAACGAACCTTTTGTCACGAAACATATTTCTTGGTTTACCTATTTCATAATTACTGTCATAATTCTTCTCGTCATCCTATACTTCACATGCAAATGCAGAAGAAGAAGAAGAAGACTTGCTATTTCCCTAACGTCAAATTTACCTCCACCGCCTCCTGGACAATCAAAACCCGTTGGACGACTCACCAACTTTATTTCAAGAAGAAGGCCCGCTATCAGACCAACAGACAGTTCCCCAGAAGATACTGAACTAAATTGAGACTTTATAGTGATTTTGGAACTTTAACATTTTATATTCTGTGACTAGTGTTCAAGTGAACTGGACTTATGTGATTATTATTATTTTATTTTGTTCACTTGATTTTACTACAATTTTACCTTATATTATTATATTGCTTATTGCATTTATGTTGCACTTAATAGCAACATTCATATTTTTGGAACTTTCTGCTTATCCAAAAGTTGCTGTATACCACCAACTTTTCTATAAGGGGGGAGTTGTTATATAAAATATTTAATTGTATACATTTTAGACTTAGAATACTTAGAATAATTTCAGTTAGGTACAATTTACATTGTATCATATCTCAAGTAACACAATCTTTGCTTTTTCTTATCAGTTGTTTCTCATAGTTACTTGATACTATTCGTGACTTATCTTATTCTCAAAAACAAAGACTTGCTTATGGTCAGCAACTCACGCCTAACTTCTAAGAATACTCATGGCTAAAGCCATTCCCATGCAGAGTCAGCAAATGACAGTTTATATAGGCGAAAGCGTGCGACCAGAAGTTAGTATCCGGCAGAGCGGCATAGTATCCGGCAGACCGGCATAGTATCCGGCAAACTAGCATAACTCATTTCAAACCTCCGGTACTCACTTAATATTATTGTAATTTTAAATCCTTTATAACAAAACGTTCAATTGTGTATTTCAAAAATAAATTGTTTTTAAAAATTGATTTTTATCGACCACGATATAAAATATATATATATATATATATATATATATATATATATATATATATATATATATATATATATATATATATATATATATATATATATTCGCTTCTTAATAATACCTCTCTCAGATAACAAAGGTGTGACCTAAGAAGAGTTTATTATTAGATAATGTAAAAAAGAAGACCAGCTTTCTTGAAGATTCTTGATACTTTAAGATTCCGTCATTCAAGTTGGTCGCCTCAGGAGGTATTTGTTTGAGTTTTAATCATCGGTATTCGTGGAAAATTGATCTCCTGTTTTTGTTGCTGCGTTGAAGGCTTCAGTCCCTTCCCAGCATTAGAAAATGCATTTATTTGACCTTCATTTGTTCATTTGTTCAACATGAATGTGCTTAATTTTACTAATACATTTTACCATAAAATGATTACAAACTTAGTCAGTAATATATTCGTTATTTGAATATAATTTGTTTTATCAGAATGTATATTTTACGTTCGAGATGCTTATAACATTTTTTGCAGCAAGGTCTATGTATACTCGTATTGGCTTTCTGGTAGTGCATGTCTAAAGTTAGTTTTGCAAAGTTTATATTTGAAACTAAAGTACCTAAAGGAACAAAAATTAACATGGATTACATCCACTAAAGTGTACAAATGATGTTTTAGTTAATAAATAGTGGTATAATCATTAAATAACGCTATATTTAAGAGAGAGCAGAGCCATTTTGAAAACATTTTCAAATGACAACAGTATGCGAGTAATACATCATTTGGAATTCAAAGAAGTGTAGTATAAGTTTTAAACAAAATAAGTATAAAGAGTATAAGAAGAAAAGGTAGTGTAAAGAGTTTTAAACATATAAAAACATATTACAAATGGTTCACCAGCTGACAAAAATGATCCCTATCGTAGACTTCTGTTTCATGAAATTATATCAGAAAAAATATACTGAACCTGAAACAATGTGTCCTACAATGACGAAGTTTTCTTTAATGGTAATGTGAATACTTAGAATGTAAAATATCTCAGAATGTAAGACCTCTCATATCCTGCAATGCCATACGCAATTTCCAAAAAACTCGTGGGCAAATATCTGTTTTTTTAAATTAAACTTAACGGGAGAGGTATATTTGGACACATTATAAGATTCTATTGAGCCGTTAATTCTAGATGAAAACCCTGATGAATTTCGAGTTCTGAATAACTTTTCAATAGAACTATGCTGTTCCTTACTATTATAGGGCAATAAGAGATTATCTCAATGAACAGTGTTTCAATAGGTGGATTGGATATTGTACGGGGTACAATAGATTGACCTCATCGGTCTTCAAATCTAGTACCCTTAGATTTATTTTTTACATCGAGGTTTTGAATCAGAGAATTACTAAAGATCTAGGTTAATTTTCACAACAAACACTTGAACAGGTGAGAGAAGAATTTTATAACAGGATGTTTACTGTCAACAAAAGGGAGGTGCACATTTAGAGTATTTATTTTAAAACTATTTAAAGACATCTGATACTACTTCTTACTTTTATCATTTCGTTATTTGTGAATAAAATTTATTGTTTTCCCATTATTTTTCCATTAACCTGGAATTTATTTTTACTGTAAACAAATAATGAAATTCGGATATATAAAAACGCCTAAGTGACTTTTTGTATGATTTCTATCAGAAAAACCTGACAATTAGCTTTTACAGGGGGCATTTCCTAAAAAGTTTTAATTGTATGCCAATGTGGGATATGATTGATTATTTCAAAAATCAAAAGCAGATGGCAAAATAAAAACAACGTTTCAATAGATATTTGCAGTATTGCCATTAAAGAAAAATTGCAATTTATTTTAAAAACCGTTCCAGGATATTCACCTATGTTAAAAATGTAATATGGTTAATTAGCGTTAGTAATATCGGCCACCCATGTAATATTATTCAGAAAAAAATCTTATAGACGTCTTACATCCATTTATATAGAACTTCATTTTCTACATATAAAGCCGTTGGATATTCAAATCCTTCGCAATTGAAAACAAACGTTGAAAAAATATTACTAACTAACTTCCAGCTTTTAAGCGAACCCTATGAACACTATGCGAGTAAGTTCTTCTTAAGATCTATGTTCTTTTGTCACCAATATTTCTGTTATTTAAACTTAATCTTATATCTAATAAGGCAAATATCTAAGTACTGTTCTGATATACACGGAAGATGCGTTTGTACTCCATACGAAGCCTTATTATCAGGGGCGTAGCGTACATGGATGCGAGTGATGCGTCGCATCCCTAAAAAAATTGGCAAATTAGTGTTATTTATAAGTTCATTCGATTTATTCAATTACAATTTTTTAATTACTTTAAACCGACCGCAAGCATACATTATTTACTTTAAACGCTACCATTAACTTTTTTATTTCAAATCGGCCGTGAAGGCGCCCGAAATTATTGGACTCCCATGTTACTTGTTGCAGTGCTGAAATGCGATGGTCTACGTTACATCCAAGCTACGCGTTATATGGGCGAAAAGATCAGTGATCTTACGCAGTCAATAGCGGAACCTCGAGTGAGTGTTGTCGTTATTTCCGGACTCAGTTATACGATTATGTGAACGCATCTTGGCGACTGTCGCCATAACATAAGGAAGATTTGGAGGCGCTGTTTCAGGTAATTGTGGAAAATTAAAATGAGGAATGGGACCGAGAAACCGTTATTTGTGCTAGAGGCCTTTTAATTTTATTGCGCGATTTTGATTTTAATTTATTCTTAGCAGTGTTTTCTGCAATATTTCCACATTCCGAGGGTCTGTTTAAAATTCTGCAGACAAAAATATCAGATATTAGTTACTGCAATAAAAAGATAGCTGATTTCAAATCACATATTTTCAAAAAATGAGAAACGAGTTTAGTAACATTTGGGACCGTATGGACAGAATTGTGTGAGAAAATCAATCACCAAGTAAAAGAATGCGTTTGGATTTAATTCCTGAAGAAGATAAGAAAATCACCTACTCACGATTGTTTATGAAATTTTGAACATTACTACTTTGAACATTAGTGAATGGTTTAGTGAAATTTCTAAATTGAAGTTCTTAAATCTAGATTCCACACAATTTACTTCATTCATGAATCGTTTTCTTGATGAACTTTTTTCTTCTTTAGTAGATACATCAAAATTGTGTCGTTTAATTTTGACTATTCCTGCCACAAGCAGTTCCGCGGAAATATCATTTTCATGTTTAAAGAGAATAAAGACTTATCTGAGAAATTCTTAAAAGCAAGAAAGACTGTCAGCTTTAGCATTAATAAATATTGAAAGTGCCTTGTTAGAAGATATGAGATCGTCTCCAAGATTTGAAGAAATAGTGGTAGATGTTTTCGCTGGGCACACAAAAACCGAAGAATTGATCTTAATTTTAAAAATTAGGATATATATACCTCGGAATAATCATTTTAGGTTAGTGTCTTTTTTTACTTTCACCATTTTCATATGGCCTACCATACATCTGACTATACCTCTTCCCCTTATAAAATTGTTATCATATCCTAAGGTTCTTGTCTCACGCTACGCCCCTGCTTTTTATTTACCCTGTATTGAATCAATCTTCTTAATTTATCCCATAAAATGAGAAGTAGGTATACACGACTAATGTAGAGGAAGTGAATCTAGGAATAGTATCTTGAGGTAGATCAAATAAACCAAACTACATTCATCATGTAAAGTGACTCTCGACTGACTCTCGTGCACCTCGATCAACAAACAAAAGAACAGAGAGCTCTTTTCAAATATTTGTCACCGTTACAGATTTTATTATTTAAATGTTTGTCAATAAATGAAAATAAATTAATGTCTGGCATGATATTTGATTGTATTATCTCGTCTTGGTTTACTAACCATAAAGGACATAAGTACTATATGTAAGTAAGTAGATAATATTTTGAAAAGGAAATGGTGCAAAATTTGTTAGAAATTAAGTTGGAATTTATTTTTGATTGTTCCCGCGTAATGATCCCCATCATCCCAATTATTTTAGCAAAATACCCATAGAACTTAGTCCATAATTACAATGGTTTGTGAAAAACTGGTTTCCTAATATTTAACATGATTAGTTACAGGTAACATATTTTATTATTGTTACGTAAATGGGTTGTCGAAAATCACAAATATCCTATATTCCCTCATCAACAAATGATTTTAACACGTTAACAACTATTTAGTTTTGTTGTAAACTATTTGGTATCTGAGCTTCGTTACTCCTTGAGCAATGTCTTAGTTATCGCGGTAATAAATCATTCTAGAAGTTACATTTAAAACAATGCACGTCTCATCGATGGTAACATATGTATTATTCAGTTTAGCGCCTAGTGCATAATTTATAGTAGATGAGGCGCGCAAAATTTGCAGGCGTAAGATTTATGACCAGTTACTGAAACTCATAAAGTGCATGTTGGACTGGTGGAAATGTCATTAGGAGACAGTTGGTAAAATATAAATTATACTTTAAAATATAAGTCAAAATCCAAGGTGGTAAGTTAATATAGGTATATATTTTAGTACAAATCTGTCAGGCAACTAAATAATTATTTGGCCATACTGCATAAAAATTAAAAATATAATTATATGATACTGAATTATATAAAAGAATACACTATATATTAAAATGGTCGCACAAACCTAGAGCTCAAACTCTCATAGACAGGAGCTGAAAAAACACAGGGAGATACGCTAGGATTCGAACTCAGATAATATTAATTCGTGGTAAGTTTTTCATAATACCTACAATTTATACACAAAAGAAAAATATTAATCACTAAATAATTTACGTACATTATTTACGTCTATTTGTGAGTTGCCACTCATTTCTACAACTTTAGTTATACCAAGTCCAGGACTCGAAATATTTTCTGGGTATCAAATTTCACTCAAATAGAGATATATGTAGAAGAAAGAAACAAGAACGTAATTCATAAATATTAACACCAGGTCATTATACTTGATGTTGTTTACTTAATATTAGTATTATTTGACTCAAAAGAGGACCAAATATAGTCGACAGTTCAGAACATTGCTATCCTAATTAAAAAGAACCCTCACGTTATATAAGAAGCTTTAATTTGTTTTAATTGGACGATAGGTCTCTCTCCGTCGTTAAATCTGAAAATTTTCACTATGCCATACTCCTGTGGTACGAAATTCTGATATTTCCAGGATTCAGTTTTAATTCAGATTCAGAATATTTAAGAACTTCTACAGAGAACGACACAAAAATGGTTTAGTCAATTTTTAAAAACTTAAAAGTGGGAAAGGACACAATTTACTTTCAAAATGTTATTACTTTTCCGCACCCAACTATACTAGTGGAAAAGTAATGTAATCGTGTAAAGAAAAATGGAAAACAAATTTCTTTTTCGTTTTTTTTTCGATTTTCGGCCTAAAAACAAAAAAGAAATGATTTTAAAAAATTTTTGTCTGTGTGTCGTTGTCGTCGGCATTTACTCTTGTTAGCACGATAACTCAACTAAATCGTGTTAGATCGATCGGGTTTTGGCGATCTCCAATGAAAAAGTAAAACTGTCGCATAAAACACGTATTTTGCATTTATGTGTTGGTTTATTTTTTCTCGGCCACTCAATTTCGAGATAGAGATGTTTTACGTGCGGAAAAGTCCGTTTTAAGGTTTTAAAACTGTTTATTTGAAATTGAATTGTCGTAAGAAAAATTATAGAGATGAATTATATAAAAGTATGGTAACTAAATATGTATATGGATATCGTTTACAATCTACAGTGCTAGTAAAATATATATCCAACGCTCTTTCTTCAATGAGGTATATTAAAAAATTAATTATTATGTTATGTTATATACTAAATAGTGTATAATATAACAGTACAGAATTCTAGATACAAAATTTAATTACTACTTGAAAATAAAACACAAAGTGTACTCAAAGCCACGGGCACACCTAAAAGAGCTGAGGATGTAAGACTGAAAGGGAGAGAAACAGTTGTATTAGTCGTCAACGTTCTACTAAATAATGATAACTAGTACTGAAGATTTCCTTCGTGCATGTCTTGTTACCTCTATGGAGTTAGCATCCCCAAATTGGATTTTTCAACTTTTTTTTCGTTCATCATTTTGTCCAAGTTTTGACCAGTTTTGACCAGTATACAGTTTATTTTGACCACCTCTTGTTTGAATATACGGAACGAAACTAATTTTTTGAGCTTTTTTTAGCCCGCACTCCCAAATTGGAATTTGGAGCCGATTTGGGACTCATTTTTTTGACCAAATATTGACCAGAAATTGGTTTATTTTAACCACCTATACATTATTAAATATTAAAAATTATTAAATATTAAAAGTGTGATCCTAGCATCCCCAAAATGGAATTTTGAGTAAATTTTAAGCTCGATGTTTCGTTCAGCATTTTCAAACAAAAGGTGGTCAAAGTGAACTAATTACTCGTCAAAACTGGTCAAAACTTGGTCAACTGACTTAGGCCAAAAGCGATTTAAAAACTCCAATTTGGGGGTGTGGGCTAAAAAGAAAAAGCTCGAAAAACTGTTTTTGCTCAGCATTCTCAGTCAAAAAGTGGTCCAAATAAACTGATTACTGGTCAAAATTGGTCAAAACTTGGTCAAAATGATAAATGAAAAAAAAGTTGAAGAATCCAATTTGGGGGTGCCAATTTCACAGACCTTGTCTTGTTACATGTTGAAATATTTAAGATTTATTCCCACAAAGTTCTGGTCCTATATTCTAGGACTATTACAATTTTCTAAATTGGAGCTCTGGCAAATATTCTTTTAAACACTACTATAACGATGTCTTCATTTAAATATTACTTAGAACATAAGAGCATTCCGATTCTTTACTTGTTCTACGATTATTTAGCTTCATGTCGTTCAAAACATTTTCTTTAAACATTACAGTAGGTACTTTATAAGAAGATAAACTTTAAACGAAATTTGTATTTTTTTTGTGTGCTGGTGCTAGTATAGGTGATATCAATAGAACAAATCAATGAAATATTTAAATAAAATAAACCATGGTGATGATAAATTGTTCAGTTTCTATAAAATAGGCTATACTTCTTGTACTTTCTAAGAAAAAAAGAATTAATTCTAAAAAGTTATCTAGTTTCTAAACTAAACTTATAGAGAAGTAGTAGTTGTGATTTGTATTTTTAATTATTAATCATAACCTTAGATGGAATAAACATGGGGATAAATGCAACAAGTATGAATGTTTATGAAATACGATGTTATTTATGGTCTTCAGTAGTTTGCTTTTCTTATAAAACAGTATTTAGAAAGAAATATAAAAATCACAATTAATGAATATTACAGAAAATATACCAAACACGTGATGATTCGATATTTACATCAAGTAGATCTTGAATCAATAGTAATCTCTTTTATATATACATTATTGTTATTATTGTTTAAGAACAGTTACTTGCACAATAATCGAAGAATTATCTCGTAGTGAACAAGATTTATTTGAATAAATAAATAAGTATTATGTATTGTTGATTAAGTGGTTTCTAAGTGTACTTATTGGATAATATATTAGTATATATACGTACATATATGAGAGGTGTACTTAGTAGTTACTAATCGATTATGCAAGATATATAAAAACCATCTATTATAAAAACAAATAAAACAGTAGTCGAAGCTTAAGATGCAACAATGAAGAATACGTAGGATACAGGCTCTTATAAATGTTTATAACAATTGAAAATACTATATAATTAATAAGTAATATTCAGTTTCCATTTTCTGCAAGAATAACAGTAGACAAATGTTGGTCAATAAATTCTCGAGTAAGATTGACGTATTCAATGATCTACAAGATATTTGATAAAAACATTGCTAAGAGTTTATTTCGTTGTTGGTATTGAGTAAATTCATGCACCAAGTTCAATAAACAGTAATTAATTTTCCTTGAATTCACGCCACCAAGTATTACTAACAAAGTTTAAATAATATTTCCTGAATTGATTTATTATTTCGTTCATTTTCACTTTTCTTGCGTGTAATACGGGAAAACGAATACTAAATATTAAAGCACCCGATGTACCATATACAGTGTGGGGCATAAGAACCTAATCATTTAAAATTATTTTTACCAATGATTGCGTGAACTGACCATGTCCAGTGCAAGGAAGAGAAAAGCCCACTTTATGCTGTTTTAGTCGATATTGAGGTCTGTAGCAACAGTGCCTGTATCATTTTTGAATCTGCAGTGCTTTGTTACCAAATTTCATTAAAATCTAATTAGCGGTTCCGGAGATGTGTGACCGTTTCCTTATTTATGACTAACCCTATATGAAAGGTTTATATGACAGCTCCAACTTGATGATATGAATTAATATAAATATATAAACCAGGAAGTAGCACTTCAATAATATTAAAATACTTCATATTTTATATAGATGCTTTTTTTATTTTTAACCCTAGGTTTCAATTACACTCCTGGATAAAATTAACGCATCAGCAAAACTTTGCATTATCACAACGGAAATGAGTAAAACAACTACTAAGTTTTATACCACTATATTTTCACAGAAGCGTGACTACAGTTTCGGCAATTTTTATGTCATTTTCAAACGATGACTCAACAATAAAATACAAACATCCTGTTCCTATAATATATACTATCCAAATACAGAATACTCTGGTATACTGATATATTGCTGGTAAATTAATTTTCATTCCTACACGATGTAATTAATGTAAAAGTGACAGTAAACGCAAATTTCTTTCATTATTTGATCACGAGCGAAGTATGCAATCTGCCTAATAGAAAGAAGCTGGCTATTAATCTATTCGAAAAGTGTTATTGTTTATTCTTTGTATCCGTTTCAAAATCAATGCCATTGTTAAGAAAACGCCCTCACTGAAACTTTTACATAGCCATTTTATGATAAGTTCACACGCAAAACTTATACAGGTATTTCACACGTCTAGTTTGTGTTCCCTCTCATAGTGTGTTGCATCAGTGAGAGTATGCATTGTATATTAAGTTGTATTATGTCTGCCTGAGATTTGAATTATTCTTACCCTGATTAGCTACACCGATGGGATTTCAGTATAACAGATAAGGCAAAAACAACAGTGATATTATGATATTTTGTTCGGTAATATTTCATTTAATGTCGGGAGATAATGAAAGTTTTAGAATTTCGACATCCAAACGGGTATAATATACTTAATTTTCATATTTCAGGTGAACATAAAAACAGTATGAATTCCCACGTTACGTAATTATATTTTTTTTAGTATGCATATAAGACATTGGCAATTGGTGATGCTATACTATAAAAGTTATCAAAACCACTAATCTGAGTTGTAAATGTGCGAGTATTATCGTAAAAACCACTCCTCAAACTTACGCCTAGAAGTCGTTATCGTTTCCACTAAATAAGTTATTATATAAATTTGATACTCGCATAAATGTCTTCGATATCCAATTAATATAATGTACACATGTATATGTGAAGTTATTTATTAAGTTAATAAACACAAAAAACTTATTTATATTATTTTAAATATACTTAATATTTTATTTTAAAGGTACCCTTGAATATTCCAGGTTTAAATGTAGCAAATTTAAATTCTAATGGAAATATTCCGAATAACATTATAGCGGAAAATATAAATCTGATTTTTTTGTATTCTCGTTTGAATAAAATGTTATCACAGTTTTGATTTGTAATCATTTAATATACACTATTGCGATATTTTATTCACAATTAAATCGAATTTACAATATAGACTCGACACGGATACAGTCTAACAGATGTATACGAAAATATAACGGTTTATTGTAATGAGATGGTCTGGTAGGTATGTTAAATTTAGCTGAAATAAACATAACGTTTTATTGTAATAGAATTACAATAAAGTGTTAGGTTAATTTTAGATTTTAATTGATATTAATCGAAAAATGTCATAATAGCATTTCTGTCATAACTCCGAAAAGAAATCTTTTACTAGGCAAGTTTCAGTGGAAATACTTATACCATACCGTAGGCAATAGAAAGTAGACAAATAATGAATAAAACTAAATATTATACAAGTCTGAAGACGTATTGTAACGTTCACTATCCAGTGAATATATATATATATATATATATATATATATATATATATATATATATATATATATATATATATATATATATATATATATATATACACCGTGTCCAAAATAAAAAATTCGTCATAGGTATCTTGCAAACTATAAGAGACACACAAAACGTTAGGTTAGGTTAAAGTTGCATAATTACATGCTCAGTAATAAGGATATCTAGGTTAATTTTGAAAATATTTGACTAGTATGTAGACGCGACCGCAACTATACCACTTGTACTGTGATCTAGGGTGGTGATTTAGGCCTAGTACTGGGGGTGTCACAAGTTTTAGCACCTCTACCAGAGCATGAGTATGTTTGTCCTCGTCTCTACGTGTATCTTGCCCCTCTACAGCCTGAAACCTTAGGAGGTCAATTTATGTATGTATAAACTTTAGTTTTCTTAAATATCATTTTAACAAAATAGTACACCGACACATAAAGTCAATATTATCACCAATTATTTAAACAATGTGTTTAATAAGTAGTGGATTGGTGGTCGATGAAAATAATGGACAGTTATTTGAACATTTGCTATAATTGTCTTCTGTTCTTTTTTATAATTAGTTAACAATAATATGTTATTGTTTTTTACTCTAATTTTATAATAAATGGGATAAAAATTGAGAATTTTAAAATTAGTAATAGATTGAAATTGTCAAATTTGGGTTGAAACATTAAATAAAAAAATGTGGATAGCCAATAAAGAAATCTAATACATTTTCTAATGCTTTAGCCGTCCATTGGTTTTATTCATTTATTAATCGCTTTAAATTAAAAACTCATTTTAAAATTCATCTTAATATTTTCTAGCTAACAAAAATCCTTTCCTTCCGATTTTCTGGTAATCCATTATATATTCCATAGTTGCTATTTAATCTACTGCTATTTAGGCATTGAGTAGTAATGTAGTTTTTGATGCTGTGTTATCGTATTTTCATTTTTCTTGTCACTATTTTCTACAATTTCTCAATTGATGATATCGATAACTCCGTCAAGTAGGCTATTTCTTACTTGCTCCTTGTCCTCCATCCTACTATATTTTCAGTAATTTAAGTAGTAATTCTTGTGCAATATTACGCTTTACTGTAACGTTTCTCAGCATTTTTTATTTGATATCTAATGATTTCTTTAATAAATATAATATTTGGTCAAAGCAAATTTAGGAAAAATAAATGTTTTATGAAGTCATTTCTTATATAGAAGAATCGGCTGCTATGATGAATCAATTCCAACTACCAGTAAATAAAACAAAACATGAGGATATTAGTCAATAATTTAAAGATTAATATCAAAAAAATAGTAGCAGTGTTCTTCAAAAAGCTATATCAGCATATTCTGAATAAATATATCTGCAGGACTGTAAACAACATAAAAATTCGAGGCACCTTTTCAATAATGTGAACGATAGTATCAATGGAAGGTAGTAACAATGAAAAGAAAGTTATACGTTCAACAGCAAAATAATGGTCTGAACATTCGTTCACACACATTACACTATTTTATAATGTATGTGAACGAATTATTAATTTGTCTTAAAGAGTTACGTAATAAGACGTACTATGCTTCATCTAGTCGTCGTAATAACTATACTTTTCTATGACCTCAAGGTAACATTTTTGGCAAGTGAAATTGCGTACTGTACAGATATTACTTAAACTGAAGAACTCCGCACAACGCTAATACCTAGAAAAATACATGGATAGAAAAGTCCCAGCAACACTAACAAATACATATTGACTAAATGGAAATGTACTGCAAAACATAACGCAGACACGTTGAGAAAAATTGTGTACAATACTTCATTATAAACAAACCAACAAACGCATGGAGACGTTCAGTGGTAAATAATTTTAATTGATGCGTTAAAACCTATCAGTGCTAGTGGCAGCCATTTAGTGGCTTGTAAAAAATAACCAACCACAAAACAATTGTAGACTTTGTGACTGAGTGCTGAGTGTGTATGGCCAGATCAAGATAACCCTCAAAAAAATATTAAGAGTGGCAATGGACGCCTCTACAAACATGAAAAATGAAGGGGATCCATTAAATAAAATATTTTCAAATATAATACATTTTACATGTGTAGCTCATGCACTTAACCAAATTGCAAAAACAATAGGAACCAGTTTACCTTTACTTAACGAGGTAACAGAGAATGGGAAAAACTTTTAAAAGTACCTACTCGAAGAGACACGTTTAGTCCTTTACGGACCTTTACCTCCTGAATCAGTTGTCACAAGATGACGTACTTGGTTAGAAGCTGTAGGTTCTTATGATAAGCATTTTTAGGAACTAAATATGTTATCTTTAGGTTTGATCCCAACGAAAACAATGTTATACACACAATTTAGAACTTACTACAAGTACAAAACATATGAGATGATGTCCTTGATGTTAATAGTAAATCTTCTAAAAAGTCTAAAAGTATTTTAGTCATCTAAACTATTCTACTTTAATTGCTGCAATAAAGATACTGGAAACATATGACTTATTGTTAAAAGAAGAGTTTATTCTCTTTCTTGCTTTAATAAAATATATTCCATACCATCAATTGGGGTGACTTTGTCCGATATTAAATTTTAAATAAAGAAATTTTCATTGATAAAATTTTCGTTGATTAAAAGTCGAAAATAAAATGTGGTGTAAAAATTGGTTCATAGCTTGTAGATATAATTTATGTATGTAGTTGTTATTTTAATGCTTGGTCCCTCCTTTTTATGAAAAAATAAAAACAAGGCGGGCAAAGTCACCTGGCATACTGGGGTCAATTTTATTTGATTATACATATGTCTTCACATCTCCATCATCACACTTCATAATTTTTGCCATGCAGTGTTTTGTTGATTTTTTCCCCAAAAGTCTTTTTATCACGAAGTTATCAATTTTAAAATTCTGTGCTTGCGACTGATTATTATGTTGATTGAAGATGTCGCCTTCTTCGTCACATTCAGTTATTTCAGAGTTCAAGGAGTCATGCAAAATAAATATCATCTTCCTCTTGGCTGTTCAGATCTTCATCCTCTTGTCGTGTCTTCCTTAAAGCGGATGTACGTGAAGTTGAAGGAATATGAGCGTCATCCTCCTGTAGGTCTTCCGCGCTAATAGCTGTCCCTGCAGGAACAGACACTTTTTTCCGAGAAACTTTCTTCTGTTGATGGTTAGGTTTTCTCTATTGTTCCCAATATGCTAGTTGTGTATCACTGATTTTCCATTGCTTTCTTTAATGTTTCGCGAGATTACCCAATATATGAACGACTACCCAATTTCGGTCTGTAAGTTCTCATGATTCTGAAATAAAATAAAACGCTAAGTGGGATAGATCCATTTAATTCGCTCATTATTAATCAGAATAATTGGCAGAAACATCACGATAAATTAAAAAAAATGGTACTATGATACACACTAACAATTAGAGAATGGGCAAAGTGACCCCAAATTTCCCATGGCACCTGGGGTGATATTGCCCACTAAAATAAAAACCTTCAGGTAAGGTTCAATATCAAAACTGCAATTACTGTACCATCTACATTAGATCTCCTAATAATAATAACTGATGGGACTCACCTGGTTATCAAAAAGGCTGCAAAAGTATAAAGTCTTCAAATGTTTCTTTATATTGGATCTGGTTGAAAAAACAGCTCATCGGCTATATCACTTATCATAAAACGTGTCCAAATATAAGGTCGTCTCATTTATATGTAAAATGAATGTCTCGACGATTGCAGCGCCACAAACAATCAACTAAGTAAGTTTTACCCCGCCATAACACTTTCTTTTTACTTTTTATCACTCCACTATAAGCAGAAAAGTAATGTAATCGTGTAAAGAAAAAGTGAAGTTATTTTTCGTTTCTCGGCCTAAAAACAAAAAAAATGGTTTTTCAAAATGTTTTGCTGTGTGTGTCGTCGTTGTCGTCAGCATTTCTTGTTAGCATGATAACTCAACTAAATCGTGTCGGATCGATTGGGTATTGATTGATTCTGATCGGGGACATCTCCCAGACAGATTGATTTTGAGGTGTATAGCACACACCACCCCCTCCCTTGGGTCTATTTGAAAATTTTTTTTGTTAGCACGATAACTCTCGGATCGATGGAGTTTTCACTAATTCTGATCGGGGACGTCTCCCAGACGACACCTATTGATTTTAAGGTGGATAGGACACACCCCACCCTGTACATGGGTCATGAGAAAGCACGACGGTGGACTAGTTGAGAAATTTGTTTTGTTAATACGATAACTCAACTAAATCGTGTCGAATCGATCGGGCTTTGACTGATTCTCATCGGAAACGTCTCCCAGATGACACCTATTGATTTTGAGATGGATAGGACACACCCCACCCTGTCCATGGGTCATGAAAAAACACGACGGTGGACTATTTGAGAAATGTGTTTTATTAATACGATAACTCAACTAAATCGTGTCAGATCGATCGGGTTTTAACTGATTCTCATCGGGAACGTGTCCCAGACGACACCTATTGATTTTGAGATGGATAGGACACACCTCACCCTATCGATGGGTCATGAGAAAGCACGACGCGACGGTGGACTATTTGAGAAATTTTTGTTGTTAACACGATAACTCAACTAAGTTATGTCGGATCGATCGGGTTTTGACTGATTCGGATCGGGAATGTCTCCCAGACGACACCTATTGGTTTTGAGGTGGATAGAAGATACTCTACCATGTTCATGGGTCATGAGAAAGCACAATGGTGGACTATTTGAGTTTACTTGTTAGCACGATCACTCAATTAAATCGTATCGGATCGATCGGGTTTCGACTGATTTTGATTAGGGACGTGTACCGGATGACATCTATTGATGTTGAGGTGGATATGACACACCCCACCCGGTTCATGGGTCATGAGAAAGCACAAGGGTGAACTATTTGAAAAAAGTAAAACTGTCGCATAAAACACATTCTGCATTTATGTGTTGGTTTATTTTTTCTCGGCCACTCAATTTCGAGATAGAGATGTTCTCCGTGCAGAAAAGTCCGTTTTAAGGTTTTAAAACTGTTTATTTTTTAAATTGGACGAAGTCACCCCTGCGGGCAAAGTCACACCAATTGACAATATGTAGTTAACTTCTCGTATTCTCATATGTCCTTTGGTGACAATAGACGTTCAAAGGACTTCTTCATTGATATTATTTATTGTATTATGATGCATTTTCTGTGAAATATGTAATAATAGTGACCTGAATCCGACTCTGTGGCGGCTCTTCGGAATATACCTTTAATTATAATTTTATGTGATCTACTTTCCATTGATTTCGTAATCAGACTAATCGTGTTGCCCTTATTCCGTCCGGAAACCGCAAGTATTTCCAGTGAGGTGGTGAAAGGTCGTCGTATATCATTAATAATAATAATGATAATTATAAGGTGATCTAATAACGATGTTAATCGGTCTCGCGTAAGGTGTTGCGCGATAACGCGAGAGGTTAAAAGGGTGAGTGACCGGAAATCTGTGTGTTTATGGTATCATGGAGAACCGGCAACGGCAACCTGCCCGATGACATATGGCAACCGAAGGTCTTCTCGTTCCTCCTTGGGCAGTGGATTATGGTGTAATCGTTAACAGTAATTATCGGACTTTTGCCTTATTTTTTTGAACCGTGTTTTTACGTTGCGATAACTCAATCCAACGTCTGTTTATTGTTCTACAGGGTGACTCAATATAATTGTTGTAAACTAGGACATAGGAAGCGTTCGGTGAATAGTGATAACTTTATATATCCCCTTTTTATATTAAATAATCATCAGTGTTTTGAATGTCAAACAAAAAATGATTAACGGCTTAAATATAATGTTATAGTTATAACCTATCACCATATATGTCATTTCTCTTTTTACGCTGATCCGTGGTATGTGGGTAGGAATTTTATGTATTTTAAGTAATTTCAATTTGTCGTAAAATAATCATTAATGTTATAGATTCTATATGGCTAGCTCACTTTTATTTAGATGTGCTGCTAACAAATGTGAAGCGAAATATTTAACTAATGATGTTAAACAAAATGCATAGGAAAAATGCATGAAATAGTATTTCACATCCAAATACATACAAAGTTTATGTGATAAAATATTCATTGAATAGCCCACACATAATCGATATTAAATGTCAAGCAACGATTATGGCATCCATCACTTAGATAGTAGTTGTCCAGCTCACCTAAAACATCTAGAGGCCTGTGCGTCAGGTCAGCACACTTACAGAAGTTGCATACAATTCAGCGATGGTTATATAGAAGATATTCCTATATAACCAGCGATTAGGTTAGGGATAATTCGTCTCCTAGTGATAGGCTTTGGTAACAAAAATAGGCCAACGTTACATCCCAGTGTAAAAGGAAGTTATTTTTTTTTACCGTTATTGATATCGTTACCCTTTCCCTTTCCACTCCTATTACCGTCATCATCATTATTAATATTTGTCAAGATATAAGTTCTTTAATAGTATTTTCAAATCTAATTAACATAATAGATCTTTGTCCACTATATGATTCTTTTTATTAATACAAGGTGACTTAGTTTTAACATTTGTAAACTTAAGCAACAAAATGTATGGTGGGTAGTAATGAGTTCATCTATAACTTGTTTATATTAAGTATCTATATTACTGGAATAAGTATTCATTTTATAAAGGAAACGTAAATTTTGTAAATTTAACCGCATATCTGGTTTAAAATATTCAGATTTTATTCAAAAATTCAACCGAAAAAAACATTCGATCAAGTATTTACGAGATTCTATTAAGTATTTTATAGTTAATAGCAGACTAGATATTTTAATGAACGAAAACAGTAGCAGTATGGCAGTGTTTCTTGACAATTTGTCATTTCTATACTTTTAACGTAGTTTTTATCTGTATTAATAGTGTACTTGTACATATTTTGAGCAAAGTCACATAGATTTATGTTTTAGAGACTAAATCCATAAAAATAAATTGACCGTTTTGCACGAAAATAATGTCATAAATAATTTTTTGGAACACCATATACATGTATTTTGGGAAACTAAAATTATTTTAATGACTTCAGAATCACAAGCTTAATTCTAATTGGCTATGCTATGATTCCTTGTTAGTTTACTGTTTTAACTGCACTCAGCAGAGACACAATTTCGCGAATAGCATCTCTGGTGCCCTCTGTAAAGAGAGTTGCTTTGCTATTTATCAGGTAGATGGCCATAGTGCTAGTATATATGTACATACATTTAGTTCGTAAATGATAAACCTCTAATATAATCAATAGACAATAACAGTTTTCAAATTAATGAATGAATGGTAAACCTGTTTATCAAATTTCTATTTAGAGTCGGAGGTATTGTGCAAGGAGTATGCAATCGCAATGTATAGTTCCCGTGGAATTATATATACAATAATTCTCTTGTAAAATCAAGTCAAAGGATCTAGAAAATTATTTCAAAATACATCTCTCAACAATCTCACACTGAACTCTCAATGAACCATAGTACAGTTTGCTGCTTTACCACTATGATTCCTGACTTTGTAGTGTATTTATATAGACCATAATTTCTGGCATTTCAAAAAATTCAGCATAACTTGGATCATTTTGGATTATATTTTTTTTTCGGCAGTATTTAATATTCTTATCTTTCCAGGACTGCAAGGATTCCCTCCTTGCAATGTTGAAACATAATATGTTTGGAGTATTCATTATAACCTTTGATCGCTAAAGAAACTATTGTGTGGTTATTTCTAAAATTTTAATTTATTAATTTTAAAATTATACGTAAAATAATAAAACATTCCTATTCATTTTTGAGCATATTCGTTTCCAGCGCAATAAAAGTTATTATCGGTTTATATAAATTAAAGATATGTTGGCCAATGTTATGCGTTAGAAGAGAAAGCATACAAATTAAAAACATTTCTTCTTGAATGTCAATAATCGTTAACAAATACCCACACTTACGTATATTTATACAGTTTAATATGAATACATGTTATATTAAAGCAGGTGTATAAGTCATTTGAATTTATTATTCAGCTGTTGTATTAATACAGCAAATTATGTATTTGGAAAATAATTAATAAATATCTATAGATTATGGTCTACAATAAAATTTCACTAAATTATCGATATTTGTGATTATCATGTTTTGAAAATATTTAGCTATAAGCTATTCTCACTATAAATAGAACTGTAAATTGATTACGAATAAAGAAATAATGTATTTTGCAGCTATGCGTTGTAGGCCAAAATTAAGTACATACTGATCAATATCTCAGGATAAGAAGCAGTTTCAAAAAAAATATATTCATCTTAAAATAATCTTATAATAAACTAAAGACGCATTGTACAGTTGAATCTACTATTTCTATATTACAGCGATGAAAAGGTAATATGCAGCAGTTTTACTTGGTCCCAGACCCACTCCTCTATATGGATCACCATCAGTTTAGATGCCTCAAACATAATTAGAGCAATCGTATTATGATTGAGTATCTCACATTGTAATTAATGATAGGATCTTATTAAAGATTGCTTTAAAGGACAATTTTTTGGCATGATCTTCTATAACTCTTTTTATAAGTGTGCTCTATATTTTATCATTTATAATCATTTAAACATTAAAGATACATTGTAGAGTAGAACGCACTATTTCCATATCATAACAATGAGAAGGTAAAGAGCGGTAATTCTATTTAGTCCTACACCCACTTCTTTATACGGATGTCCATCAGTCTAGATATGCCTCAGACATAATTAAAGCAATCTCATATCGTAATTAATTGAGTCTAATTAAGGACGGCCCTAATGGGCTATTTTTGACATGATCTTCTACAATCTTTTTTGCCAAGTGTATCCCATACTTTCATTTACATTTAATTTGCATAATCTACTTTAAAAATCTCAAGTTATTATTGGTCAATTAAAATGTGTATTAATTCAATTAATATTTCAGTATGAATACATGAACAACATTTTGATATGTCAGATGACAAATAATGTTCTTTAAACAGGTCATTTTTATGATGTCAAAAAGTGCATGAACGCTGTAGAATTCAGCAAACACGCATTGGCGTTATAACGATTATTTCTTAGTACTAGAATAAAAATACTATATATTGTATAAATATAAATTATCTTAAATCATGTGGAATTCAATTCCAACTACTATGAAACTAAATATAGTTCTGTAAAAAAACTAATATAGGCTTGAAGTACAAGAAATAATTTATATGTAGTTGAACCTAATGTTATCAAAACATGATATGAAGAACTAAAGATAAGGTGAACGGCTCGCTTCGAATGTATATTACATTATGTTATATGGGTTTGGGCTTCATGAGCCACTGATCGCATGGGTAGTCCCTTGGAAATCCCCTTTTATTCAGGTCATTATCCAAAAATGCTATCCCATAAAAGGAACAATTTAGGCACCCCCCGCCTTAAGCCTCGCCTCCTCTAGGATAACAGGGGTTCCTAATATAAGGTACCTCTTCTCCTCCAGTTCGGGGCAGGTGTAAAGAAAATAAATAGAGGTTTCCTCGTCTTCTTTACAGTATCTGCAGGCCGGGCTGTCAGTCAGCCTCAGCTTGTGCTTATATGCATTCAGACTACTATGGTGGCCTGTTATAATTCCCACCAGAGTTCTGGCTTTTTGCCTGTTCAATTTAATGAATTCTTGGGCCCATTTCTCAATCTCTGAGTATTCGATGAAGACTTTGGTTATTCGACAACCCGTTACTCCTCTCCATCTTTTATTGTGCTGATCTCTTTGCCCAGCCATTGATGCGGTCTCTGATCAGATTCCGACTTATTCCCACTGCACGTTCTGGTCCATAGAGGTTTTCTCTGATCCCTAGCCTAGCAAAGTTATCTGCAATTAGATTTCCCTTAATGCCATTATGCCCAGGTATCCATAAGAGTTCCACCGGTCCCTTTCCTGCCAAGTCGTTCAATGCTTCATAGCAATTCGACTTTGTCGTTGCTGAATTCAGGGCTGCCAACGCCGCCCTGCTATCCGAGCAGATACATACCTTCTCCTGTGTCTGATTTTGGTCGGCCCTCAGAACACCGTATGTAATTACAACTAGCTCGGCCTGGTGTGCGATAGTGTATTCGAATGTAAATAGTTATGCTCCTAAAATTAAATCGAATGGTTTTTTATCACAAATGTCATAAGTGTGCAAAACATATAGCAGTCCAGCAGCTGCACTATGTTAGTACTGTAGGTACTGAACCTTAGTGTTAAAGAACCGAAGATAAGCTGTTAATAAAGTAGGTCTTGCTATTCAGAAGATTTTAGATACATATTTAAAGAAATATATTGTCTAATGAACCGTTTAATATCTCAAAGGAAAATGATATAAGGAAATTTAGGATTGAGCTGAGGCTCAAGAAAATGGGCCTCTGGTAAGAAAATGAAGCAAGGAGTTCTTACCTAATGTTTTTGAATTCCATTCTAAATCGTGTCTTTGCCTGTAAATAATCCAAACGATATAGAACGAATTTAGAAGACCATGTTGCTAAATTACAAATGCATTTATTCTAAGAATATTAATTGACATAAGTTTGTATGTTTATGAAAACAAAATGAAGTAATTTCATTTTTTGTTTTACTTTTAGAGTACGTTGTATATTTTATTATGCAAACACGGTAGAGACCTATATGTTTTGAAATAACAAATCACCGAACGGAAAATGCCTAAATGTAATACAAGTAATGCAAAACGAGTTTGCAAAAAAGTCGTATACTTTACAGCAAGTAATCATAACCTAGTTCATATAAAACATTTACCTCAATATAAGATTTAAGTCGCCAGTCTAACGTGCTGCTATTATTTGTATCCCAACCGTTATGGTTGCGAATAATGCCAATGTTGTCTCTGCTGGAATAAAATCAGTAAAAAAACAGAGAACATGCCGCTGTTGTTTATCCATACCCAATCAATTAAATACGCACGCGTTTCTAAAGAATCAGAAAATGGCAAATCGCTCGTCAAGAACAGGATTTGCATTTTTTAGACGGTTAATGTTTGGAAATAATTATTATTATTAGCTGTAGCTTGACATTGTTGGGAGAAATTAAAGAGTGGTACTTGAAATGTAGTGTAGTGGAGTAAAACATATTTATAAGCGGTAGAGTAAGTATGTAAAGTTATTATTAAATTAGCATGAGTATAATTTTTATTCAGGGCAGTCGTGCAAAATACATGTGGACATGTTTTCCCGCTACAAATAACCTAATTTTGTTTTAATATTGAATTGCATTCTTTAACCTTCCATCGGGCGCAGTCTGAATCCAAACACATTCGGGCGCAATGCATCTGAGAAATTCCATATCAAATCTTACACATTTTAGATTTTAATGAGGTGAATTAAACGAGAATTAATTAAACGCTCATATTAATTAATACAATACAATGATAAGTAGTTCACACTAGTTTTTAATCACAATAATTAAATTGACATAAAGGAACTTATTTAATGTTGTAAAACAATAAATTCGGAAAATTTTTATAAAAGAACCAGCTATTGACAAGTTGTTTTCTGTTTTACGGACAAAATACAAACATAAATTAGTATTGAACAATATTTTGTATACAGAAAAAAGCGACCTATTTTTTCATCTAAAAGTCATAAAGTTATATATAAAAAAATATTAGACGTGAATTTACAAAGAAAAGTTGTATGTAACTGCCTATTTTAAGTGTAAAGAATTATAAATCCTCTTTTTCATTTTAACATGATCCAAACAAAAATAAACGTCACATTTTTGATAATGATATTTAGTATACACCAATAATTTAACACCCGAATGTGTTAATTTTGAATAATAATACCATAAAAAGCCAGAAGAAATGTAAAGATTCAAAAAATATTATTAATTTAAATAATAAAAAGAAATGTTATAAAATATGAAAATCAAAATAATGACGTAATCGGGCGCAATTCATCTGACAGATCCGGGCGGCCCATACAAGGCCAGAGAATGCACTAAAAATAAATCGACATCATATCCAGAAGAGTGGTTTGAAGCTAGGAGGCCATGAGGGAGTTCGAGTTAATATTCTTAATATACACGAAAGGGCAAAGAAAAAAATGACTGCCGGATCACACAGATCGCTACGTCCCATGGAGGGTTTTAAGAATCTGCACTGAAACTTAATGACGTATGGAAATATAGTAGTAAAAATTTTAACCTGAATAAATTCGAAGTACGTTAAAAATTCTGAAACACTGGAAGTGTTGTTTCCTTTCGGTACATTTTGGCGATAATGTTACGATGATAAATTTTCTCGTTTATTATAAAATGTGTGTTTTATTCTATAAATAGACGCCAGAAGAGTTGTTGCTAAAACATAAGACAGAACATAAAACTTTCCTGACATACTACCGGGGGTACATCAATGCTGTCCAGATTTATTACATAAACCTTACTATTGTAGTATGTACTAGGCTTCCCCGGCCTCTTGTTTGTAAACATTTCTTCCGGATTCTGCCATCATTGTCAAATTTCTCTAGAATTTTCGTTGCTTATTCGACAATTTTTTCAGGATAGTTCTGTGGCACCACTTTAGTAAGATTTCACCATACAGTACCAGACAGATGTCGAATCCTACCTGTGGCGGGTTTTATTTTTGAAACCTTATCTGATCGTGCAGAAACACGAGAAAGGGGTCGAGGATCGCTTTTAGGTATAATTCAATGCCTGGCGGGGCTTTAGCCCGAGGAGTAGTTGTTTCCTACAGCGATTATGTAATAGCCTTGCTATTCGGGAACCACTTTGATAACCGCTTGGCTCTCTCTTTGGTGGTTCCTTTCTCGATTTCCGATATATATGTTACATACAGTGCTGGTTTTCAAATATCGCTAAGTTTATATCCATTCCTTCTGTTAAACTACATGCTGTATATAGTTATTTTAATGTATTCTCTGATAACTTTAATATTAATTGAATATTTTTTGAAATTAGTTTTCTCAAAATTAATATTATGATTCCCATACTAGCTTAGATGTTCAACAACTACCTAATCATCTTTATTGCTCAATATTTATCACTCTGGTGTTCTTTTATTCAGCTTTGTATATTTTGTCCAGTATGCGTTTCATAATATCGACCATAACTACATTTTAGTCGGTATACTTTCTGTTCTGATGGAGCGGACAACATTTACTTACATTCACCTGTATTCTCATAATATTTAGAAAAAGAAAACATCCCATTCGCCTACAAATAAGGTCTCAAACGATGTATTATGTGATATTTCTTTACATCAAATAAAAAATGGTCACATATTTCTGAAAAAGGCTGCCACCTCAAATATCCATTCAAACGTAATTAATTATCTTACAAAATCTAACGAAAATATATGTATTTCAGGAACCTTTACATACATTTCGCATATCTTAGTTACAGAATTCGTTTCAGTTATAATTTCCATCTAGTAGCACAATATACAGCGTGCGTCGAAGTCCATTTCCGTCCCTTAGATCTCTCAGTTTTGAACTAAGAGACTATATTTTAAAATATAGAAAAGTCAAAAAAACCGTTTCCCTCCTTTAGATTTAGAATTAAGTGACCTAAAAGAACGAAAATTAATATTCCTCGTATGGAACACCTCGTATGGAAGCTGCCTCAAATATCTATTCAAACGTAATTATTATTACGACATATGTCTTTTATTTTCTGAAAAAATTCATGAAATTTAATATTGGTATCCTATCAAACTTTTAGGCGGTGCCTCCTTATTGAAGTTTTTCTCACATAAATCCCGCAAAAAATCACTTACACGTTTTATTTTTATAAATATTTTTTGAAAATGAATTTCTTTGTTAAAATAATATTTAGAAAGATATTAATTTGGGTAGCTAAATAAAAGTTCTGATTAAATAATGAAGTTTAATTTCGGATTATAGATAATGTTCATAGAGGGGTAAATTATAGGGGTTTTGAGAGGAGTGTTCTAAATAAGAGAACGCAGACGTATTTTTGAGAATGGGTTTCTTCGTTAAAACAATCGTTAGAAGCATATTATTAATTTAGATGGTTGGATCAAGATCCAACTTAGGTAATGAAGAAGTTTTGGATTATAGGTAATATTCGGGATGAAAATACGGCGGTTGGGGTTTTAAAAGGAATATTCCGAATATATAAATATGCATACGTATTTTTGAGGGTATGTTTCTCTGTCAGAATAATTTATAGAACCATTATGTTAATGCGAGTGGCTAGATAAAGGTTCAGATTATATAATGAAGAAGTTAGAGATCATAGTTAATCTTAAGGAAGAAAATATGGAAGAAAGAAATTTTAAGAGGAGTATTTGGAATATGCGAATAAGCAGACATAATTTTGAAACATTTTCTTGGTTAAAATAATATTTAGAAACATACTACTTATTTGAGTGGCTAAATAAAAGATCATATTAAGTAATGAAGAAGTTCTAATTGCAGATAAAGTTCAGAGAGAATATACAGGGGTTTTAAGAGGAGCCTATGTCGACTCCAGTTCTCATCAGTAGTCTTTCAGTCTCATTAGTAGTTTTTTATTAGACTTTAATATGTCACACGATTGTGTTAGAAAATAACACTTACGTTTTTTCTTTAACGTGTATTTTCACATTTTTATATTCATTCAGTAACAATGTATCTTCCTAAATATAAATCTTTACTTTTATAAACATTATTAATATTAATTTAATTTTTATATTTATTCCTGTGTGCCACTAATATTTATAATACCCGCTTTAATAACATACCATAAAAATAAATATTTTCCATTGACACTCATACGTACGTTGCCATTAGCTCGTCATCAAAACATCGAGGTTAAGTGATTTAAATAAACTAGTTGGGAATTAGTTACATATTACACATATACATGCGATTCCATGTTAAATTTATCATTTGCAGTGTTTCATAACTTTCACGATACTTTACGGCCACTTTGTCAGTCTACTTATTTGCCGTCAATTGGTTTATTTATCATTTCTACACCTATTAAAATTAATTTAGTATCAATTTCATGTAACAGTATAACGTGTAATGAGTTACGCGTGCTGTTATATTTTATTTTCTGAAATACAGAGTATTTATTTATACATAATGAAGTGTTAAGTAACACGATTCAACCATAGCAAACTAAGCATTATTGCGAGTAAAATTAATTTCACCTTTACACATGAATTTTGTGTTTTTTTGTGTCGGTTTAGGCTATTCGTTTTCTTAGTCTATCATCTATCTTTAATTTACTTTATTTAAGTGAATTACAAAAGTGTGTAGTAAATTTATTTTGTGTAAGATTCAGTGCTAGAGCAATTGCTCATGTAATTTTTATGTTCATCTGAATTCTGTCTCTTATATTTTGTATATTTCTTATAATACTATAGTTTATTTCATCGCTATTTGCCAAACAAAAAATCCCAAATGGCTCTTATCTCATACCCTGGCTTGTTTTTATAGCTAGGCCCAGGTAGACTCTTCCATTTATCGGAAAGATAAGAGAGTTTTCTATTTGGCAAATAGCGATGAAATGAATAGTAATTTGCTTTGGTAATAAATGTATTTTATTCTTATTATTAGTGGTACGTAATTATTTATTTAATTGTAGAATTTTAGTTACCTAAATACAACACAAATATATTACGAAAACAAAAAATAAGAAAAACAATATCTATTTTTTCCATTAAAACCGCGTCTCCCTCTTTACAAAGCACAAGTACCATTGGTTTGTATTTATATGCAAATCTGAAACCATTGTCATGAACTAATTATAAACAAAAATGAGAAACAGGAGCTGTCTAGATTACCGGCTCGGAGTAATCCGGAAGTGGGTTGGATTCCTACATCAGATACGTAAATCTACATCACATACGAAAGATCCATCAAATATCGCACAAATTGACCGTTTGGATGAGAATAATTGGTGATAGAATTTTGGGATCATATTTCTTCGAGACAAATGTGCATTTTTTGCAAAATTTTTTACGATTCGAATTACTACTAGCTTTAATAGTTACATTTCCAAGTGATTATGAACTTAATTTGGTTCATAAACGTATTTAGTTCCAATAACATTATGATCCTGCTGTAAATGTTGACATCAGATACGTAAATCTACCTCACATACAAAAGATCCATCATTCGTAAATATTGCACAGAGTGACCGTTTGGATGGGAATAATTGGTGATAAAATTTTGGGACCATATTTCTTCGAGACAAATACGCATTTGAATTTTTTACAATTCGAATAATATTATGATCCTGCTGTAAATGTTGAAATATTTTTAAATGAAAAGTTTTCAAATAGATGCCACCAGGAGCATTGAAATGGCCTCCAAGATCTCCCGACATAACCCTTTTAGATATTTATTTGTGGGTTTATCTAAAATATAGAGTTTACAAATTACGAAGATTACAATAAAGGAGGTTATTCGTGAAATTTCGCCCGCCACAAGTAGTTCTTCTATAAATGCTATCATCTAAAGCCAGTTCAGATTATGTTAGCAATTTAGTCAAGTGGCGAGTAATTTTGTAACTAATCGTCTACGAACTGACCAAAAGAACTGACCAAAAAGCCTTCGCACTACAGTCGTGTACAGTACATTAGTAGTGAGTAGTTTTTACAAGATGAACAGGCAACGCAACAAAGTAAATAAGCTAATAAAGCTTATTGCAACAGCTATTTTAGAAGAAGTGGAAGAAGAAATTAGCGTGATAAAACAAAAATGCTATGGGTACGAAAATGGATTCAGAGAGGAGATGTACTAGGAGCTACTAATTCTGTTCTCAAGGAAATAGCATTAGAATATCTTAAAGAATACTTCTGAACTTTGAGAATGGTTGAAAATAGTTTCGTAGGGATCCATCCAATAAACTGAAGCATTTTACTGAAGGAATATAAACTGTGCCAGTCCCGCGTGACGCCAGAGTTTCCTAATTGCTACGAGTAGGTCGATCTGGATAGAAATCGAAAAAGAAAGATGAAAACAGTATAGAATATTTTATATACCTACTTGTAATAACAACTTATATGAATAAAAAAGTCGACACTAACCTGATATTCTTTATTTTAAATTTAATTTTCTCACCAAATCCAGATATGTTCATTGCATTTTCCAAATCAACATATGCAGATTGTAGAACGAAATGACATTTTTGCGACAGCTAATGAACTTGACTAAAATCAAGAGGTTCATACTTGTTTAGTGAATTAATCATGATGCAGTAATGTGTGGTGGGGGCCCTTACTTGCCCGAAAGCAGAATAAAATGGGTCGACTCGACTAAATCACTTACTAAACTACTCGACTAAAATTTTGGCGAGTAAATAACTCTCCACTCCACTAAATTACTAGACTATACTAGTAATTTAGTCGAGTGGAGAGTAATTTAGTAACTAAATGTGTCTGAACGACAAAATCTTAGTCGAATAGTTTAGTAAATGATTTTAGCCTAGTTCGGACTATGCTAATTTAGTCGAGTAGCGAATAGTTTAGTAACTAAACGTGTATGAACGACAAAATTTTAATCGAGTAATTTAGTAAATGATTTAATTCAATCCATCCATTTTATTTTATATTTTCGGCCCCCCCACCGATAAACAAGTTAATTTTAGTCGAGTTCATTAGCTGCCGCAAAAATGTCGTTTCGTTAGAGCGAAGATACAACTTTGAAATTTATTGCGAAATATTTTTACGAAATGAGTGCCTATGAAACGATAAATCCCCTCTTTATAGAAAAAAAAAACATATCAAGCAATCTACGTATGTTGGTTTGGAAAGTCCAATGAACATATCTGGATTTGATAAAGAAAAAATATAACGTTAGTATTTTTTTTATTCATATAAGTAGTTATTACAAGTAGGTATATAAAATATTCTATACTGTTTTCTTTTTATCCTTCTTTTTCGATATCTTTTCAGATCGACCTACTCGCGGGAATTAAAAAATTTCGGCACCGGGACTGACACAGTTTACATTCTTTCAGTAAAATGGTTCAGTTTGTTGGATGGATCGCTACGAAACATTAAAACAATGTTTAGTTTTCCTCAAAGTTCTGAGGTATTCTTTAGGATATTCTCAAGGAAATAATGATATTTCCTTGAGAAGAGAATTAGTAGCCACTAGTTCATCTCTTCTTTGAATCTATTTTCGTACTCATAGTTTTTTTTTAATTTATCGCGCTAATTTCTTCTTCCACTTCTTCTAAAATAGCCATTGTAATAAACATTATTATAGCTTATTTACTTTGTTGCGTTGCCTGTTTATCTTGTTACACTACTCACTAATGTGCTGTACACAACTGTAGTGCGAACGCTTTCTGGTTAGTTCGTAACGTTTAGTTACTAAATTACTCGTCACTTACTAGCATTACTAGCATAAACTACTAGCATAATTCGAACTATGTTAAGATCGAATCGATAGTGAATAGTCAAGTTTAGAATGGTGGTCAGTGTTCTGTCCAGTTTCGTTGTTTGTAATAGTGAAATTAAAGATGTGGATTCAAAATAGAAGATATTTTAAATTTTTAATAGAGTTGCAGAGTTTCCGACTTGTTTGCGAGGAGTTAATAACGATCCTAATAGGTGTTGTTTTGAAAATAAAAGTCGTCGTAGCCAAGGAGTTCCCTTAAAAAAATATTTCAATTGTATTTTATTCCAAACTTAAGAGATATACGGTATAATAAATAAAACGTCTTGTATTAAATATGACTTTTCCGATATAATATTTTCTTAACAAGCAAATAACTCATTTGCATTTAAAAAATTGCATTCGTTTTTTTGAAATTGTTTTTTATTTGTATTTTTATATGTTACTACCTATGTCTTGTGCTACTGAGCTCTGAACATGGGTATATTTATCCTTGTCTCTATATGTAACCTTCCCCCTCCATCCATTCTGAATATTTATATGAAGGAACTACTGGATTTCTGTATATCTAAAGTAAAAACAATACATTTCTAAAGACAAATACATAAAAATATACAGAATATGATATATTTCTACATCACTTCTTGGAAATATACTGAAAGATCACAACGTGTATCTTCACTTTCAGGTGTTTTTGTGACCTATTTTAATTCTATCGCTTCGTATCTCTATCAATAATGGAGATGGTGCATAACTAATCTTATACCAAACAAAATAATCTCCGTAAATTGGCAAAACAACTTTCTAGAAAAGGGACCCCGCCATGGATAGGATTCGACATTTGTTCCGGATGTAAATCTAACGGCAGACAGCTGTTTCGAACTTATTAGTTCTCATCAGTACCGTACACAGTACGCCGATTATATCCATAGATTGGATTCTATCCGGGACAAATGTCGAATCCTACCCGTGGCGAGATTCCTTTTCTAAAAATCTCTGGTCGTGCAGAAACACGAGAAAGGGGTCGAGGATCGCTGTTAGGTATAATTCAATGCCTGGCGGGGTTTTAGCCCAAGAAGTAATTGTTTCCTACGGCGATTATGTAATAGCCTTGCTATTCGGGGACCACTTGATAACCGCTTTGCGGTTTAGTGGTTTCTTTCTCGATTCCTGACTTGTAAGTTACTGGCAAAACAACGTTTAAAGTTTGGCAAATACGTACATATATGTATGTTATTTCTCCATCTAGCTGCTTTACACAAGAGATTATTGTTTTCTTTCGCATTAAACCAAACCATGGAACACTTGGAACCCTTTTCAACTGGGCATACTTATAGCATATTTGGTATATGTAAAAAAATATATTGAATATATTATTCGTGTGTGCCTCTGTAGTTCAAAGCAACCGATCGTGGTGTACAGCAGTAGATGTAGTTTTGTTAGAGTTCAGTAGAAAAATTGTTTCAGTCCTTTTTTCAGATAATCGCTGTGGTAAAAGCACTTTTTACTTTCGATTTTAATAAATAAATTAATAGTAATAGTAGTAGACAATTTAATAATTCAAACATGAGTATAGAAAAAATATTATCTAACACACCTATCGAATGTTTTCACTAACTCTCTGTAAGTATTGTACGCAGTCGGAGTAACACAACAATTTTCGTTTAATTATGTTGAGCATTATCTATATATCACTAACTGGATTTCATAACTATAGTTGATTCATGTTTCACGATGCTAAAATAATACAAAGTTTACTACACGGCGGATAACTGTCACTACTACCCATACCAGCGTGAATAGTAAGCCGGTGCTTACTTGAAAGTCATCTCACCTTATGCATGGGCATGTTTGTTAATATTATTTTTAACAAATTTTTTTATTTATTTACTTTTTTCAATAAAGAAATGCTTATTCTAATACCATCTCTTCAAATTAAACCTAATATTGTTTCTTTGAATTAATTACCATCAGTTATATTTGTACTAGAACTGTATATGAAGCTTCTGATGGTAACGTCCAGAATGCCATCTTAATTACATTATTATATCCTATAATCAATTCAACTGTTGAATCCCCTGTATTTAAGGCACCACATCGCCCATGGCCAAATATCCGGCACGGCAGATGTTGCCCATTTTCGAGTGTAATGAAATTCTCATAAAAAATATCCGACATGTCAAATTGGAAAAAACTTTTATTGAATACCCGCATTAATGATATAAAATTTACATGCCAAGCTCTCTATACAGATCTGTAAAATTGAATATCACGAAGGAATACTATAATTAGCTGACGTATATATTTATTATCAATATGATTATAAATTATACTGCTGACTAATTACTCAAACATAAAATATAATTATCAAGGCCTACATTTCCAAACGAAGAACTCGAAAAGAACTTGCCGAGTCATATTTTCGTCAAAATGCGTTAATCGCGTTAACGTTTTTGTTAGTTTGTAGACCGGACAAAGAGGGAACCCTAAGCACAAGACTTGATGTTCAAGTAGAAAGTTTAAGGCCTTTATGGAAATAGATAAATAAAACATATTAATGTTGGATATAACATGATCAACAAAACATCATGATGAAATAGATGAATAGAAGAAATTAATTAGATAATTACGAAGATATAACAAAACAACTAGAATAAGAAAACAAGAGAATATTGCAATCAAGTATGGTAAATATAAATATAAAAAAATAATTTAGCAGTTTAGAAAACATATTATATTACTAAATTATTTTTATCTATGCGCTCAATACCAATAAAACATTCACTAACATCATAAAAGCCTTTACTACTTTTTTTTTTGTACATATTGACCACATTTATTAATCACATTTGGAGATGCTTAGGGGGACTTGGAGATGCTTAGGGGAAATGCATTTTCAGTACACTAAAGATTTACACTGTTCAGAGTTCTTGGAAGACATACTTAGCCATGTTACAAATGAAACAAAAGGATACTTTGTATAAAGATACTACAAAAGCATGTATTCGCTGTGTGCAGAGTAAGGGGCGGGGGTAAAGAAGTCGATGGCAGCGCTTGAGGTGGACACAAATTGCGTTAAAATAGGCTATCAGTAATAGGCTGTCAGGTCATATGTTTCATATGATCATATGTTTAAAACCTTATCTGATCGTGCAGAAATACGAGAAAGGGGTCGAGGATCGCTTTTAGGTATAATTAAATGCCTGGCGGGGCTTTAGCCCGAGGAGTAGTTGTTTCCTATAGCGAGTATGTAATAGCCTTGCTATTCGGGAACTACTTTGATAACTGCTTGGCGGTTTGGTAGTTCCTTCCTCGATTTCCGACTTATATGTTACTGACATAGATCGAATCGATAAAGATGTATACCCCACAACTTTCATTTGGCATTTGTCCTGGATCGGCATACCATGTACAGCACTGATAAGAACTAATAAGTTCGAAACAGCTGTATGTTGTTCGGTTTCAATCCGGGACAAATGTCGAATCCTACCTATGGAGGGTTTTATTTTTTAAAACCTTATCTGATTGATCGTGCAGAAGCACGAGAAAGGGGTCGAGGATCGCTTTTAGGTATAATTCAATGCCTGGTGGGGCTTTAGCCAGAGGAGTAGTTCTTTTCTATAGCGATTATGTAATAGCCTTGCTATTCGGGAACTACTTTGATAACTGCTTGGCGGTTTGGTAGTTCCTTCCTCGATTTCCGACTTATATGTTACTAAGATCATATATGTGTTTACAAAAGCTAAATCGTAAACAAATCTTAAAATGGGCCATTATAGTTGTTGTGTTGTAAATTACAATAATATCGTAAGAAATATTATATGCAAATTTTATGGATTTCCTACGGCAGCTTGGAAATTAGAACGATGTAAGAAATGTATAGAAATGGAAAAAAAAGTGTTCACTAAGAAGTTGCTTATTGATATTACTCCTGGAGGCTTTATTTCGTTTAAGTGTAAAATGGCAGGTGGAAAGAGAAGTCGTTCACAAATGACTGTAGAATGTGGATTAATAAATTATGTGGAAGATGACATTATTTTGACGGACAAAGGGTTTCCAGAACTAAGACGAGTTTTGGATAAAGCTGGAAGCAAGCGAGGATAATTATGCCACCTTTTCTACAGGACAAAAGTGATTTTTTCAGAGAGGAATTTCAAGAAACTTATAATATTGCTTTTGTCAGAATTCATGTCGAGAGAATAATGCAAAGACTAAGAACTTATATTTTAAATAAAATTCCGAGTTATTTATTTAACCACGTTGATGCCATTGTACATATTCGATGTGCATTAGTAAATTTACAACCCCTAATAATTAAATAAATAATAAAAAATAAACATGTATTATGAATAGTTAACATTAATTCTTATAATCCTCTATAAACATTTATTCTTATTTATTTATATTTATTCTTATTTATTTGGTATCATATAAAATCTATATTAAATTATCTACATGTTTTCTAGTGGAACTTCGTTTTTCATGTGTTCACATTATTGCTACTAGCAACAGTATTTTCCAAATACAACGCTTGTAAATAAATGTTCAAAATAAAAGATTTCACTACATAATATTGAATGTTTTATGAAACCTTCATTCCTTTATTGAAATAAGATCTTCATCACTAAGGTCTTTGTCTACAAACATTGATACAGGTCCAAAACTAACGAATTCGGATGTCTTTTGAGTCGCTACAGAGGTTATATTACATGCCAAAAGTTTATTTCTAATTGGAAGTTAATTAATATATAATAGAACTCTTTTTGCCCCTTAAAACATTTCCCTACACACAAGAAAGCTATATTCTCTATATAATAAGTGATTTAATTCTTTAATCACTGCTTTGCTAGTTCTTAACGTTGGTATGCAATTTGTCTTTATATAAGCAATAAGCATATATTACTGAAAACATAAATGGCATAGAAGAGCTCTATTCCAATTAATACAACCCTATATAACACTATTTCAATGTCCATGAGTTCATAGCACAATCTGGTATAAGTTTCAGTCTTCTGACAACTTCGCTGTTATCTTGGAGGTCCAAAGCTAGTGAATTAGGATGTATTTCGAGTCTTTGCAGATAACGCTTACTGCATTCCCTGATTGTCTCGTCAACTGTAGGAACATCCAGATCATGTTATATATCTTTATTTGTGACAAAGTAGGAAGCATCAATAACTGTACCTAGTGTTTTTATTGAAGTTACTCTATGATTGCAGTATTGAATTTAGCTGCTGTACCCCATAGTTCAATCCAGGCGGGTTTAAAGGTTACATTATATGCCAAAAGTTCATTTATTATTGGTTTAAGTTAATCAATATATAATAGAACTATTTTTGTCCCTTAAAATATTTCCCTGCACACAACAAAGCTACATTCTCTATATAATAGTGATTTAATTCTTTGATCACTGTTTTGCTAGTTCTTAAAATAAAAGTATAAGTGGCGCGAGGAAACTGATTTGAGAAAACGATGAAGAAGAAAAAGAATTATCACTCACATTATAATATATTTCTTTGATATTAATGTTCAAAAGCTCTACGATTTTCAATTTATTCCTGGATTATCCACAATTCTTCTATAAAGATTTCTTTAAACATAATGGATATAAGGATTGTCTTCATGGATTTGTAGTTATTATTGTACTTGAATTCATATCAAGGCGAGAAAAAGAGAAGACAGATAGGTGTTTTAAAAATTCATCTATATAAATCAGATATTAAGAAATAGTCAGATAAGAAATACTTCAATTTATCTGAAAATTACATTTGGCGAGAGATTTGTTTCTTTTCTTGATATGCAGCAGAGTATGTAAGTATTTCTATTTATCATTGTGTCTGCTTCAACGGATGCTTTAAAATAGACAGATCAGCATTATCTGATGAGGAATTGTAAATATTTTTTAATAATGTAGGTACACATAAAGTACTTAAGATTACTTTAAACAAGAACTTCAATTGTTTGATTTCTGATTGATCAGCTGGCTAATATAATGAACTACGAGTCTGAAGCAATAAAAGATTAGATACTTTTAGATATATTAATATCAGATTGTACTTATTGTTGTTATTTGTAGTAGATCAATCCAAGGTACTATTAAGAAGGTGCCATTGAAATAATACCATAATTGTAACAATGCACTATTGAAGGTTAACATTCGATAAAGTGGGAATAAATGTTTTTATTTTTTTTATTCAATTCTAATATTCAATTACTTTCTGTCTGTTGAAGAATGTATGCAATGTTTCATTCTAGATTAATTTGTTGACAATTATTCGCAAGATAAAATTAATACAGAAAATAAAATGTTACACAAAATATAAATGAAAGCCATTAGAAGTAAAACCACAATTATTTTATCTTATAATATTTAATTTGCAGAAGATTTAAATATAATTGAATTCATCAATATTTTAAAGAATTAAGAACTTGTAGTTTATCTTTTATCATTATACAACTATCTATGATATCTTCTATTCTTTTGAAACTCAAGAAATCTTGTAACAACTCTTGGTAAGTCAGTATCTAATTCCTTATTCTCTACTCATAAATTGGTTTCAATATCGGACTATATATTTAAAAACTAAATGTATTTAATAAAAACAATGCATATGATATATCTTCACAAAAATACTTATATTTGTTAACAGAATTGTTATTAAAATGTTACTAAAATTTTTACCAGAATATTATATAATAAATAAGACAGCAGCGTCGATTAAGTTTTCATCGAACATTGATTTAGGAGAGCATAACTTACAGAAAGTTATCCTCCACATTTAATCCTATTTAAGCATCCCATAAATATGTCCAATACGTAAATTAATTACTTTATTAACATTAAAATAACTTGTTTAAATTGACATTAAAAGAAGAAAAATAAAGAAGATAATATACTAAACGGTAGTTGAGAGTACATATGTAAGTACAATAATAGTAATTATAAGAAATTCCAAGTCATCTATTAGATTTGTTTACTCAAAGAAAACATCATAAAAATGTTATTAAAAATTTAGCGGCAATAAATATTTATGAATACATTACATCTAATTGGTCCATTAACAAATTACAATTTTTTTTATGATTATGTTTGTGAATTAGTCAATTTTAGTGCTCCTAATAAATTAAATTTTAAATATTTGTTGCTAAGGTATAAGATTTCAAAGAATTTTCATATCTAAAATATGAAATTGTTGATATCTGAAAAATTTTAATTGCTTTTACTATATGATTTATAAAAGTAAAATCTACTCTTTGTAATCAAAAGGGTATTCTATAGTTCAGATATCTAATTCTAAACTATAATTCATAAAATGCAATTATGCAACACTAAATATTAAACTAACAAACAAGAAAAATCCGGAATCTATAAATTAGCCCAGAAATATTAATCCTTTCTCTTGGTCAATGAAAATTAAATCATTCATATTCATCATTCATTCTCAAATATTACTTCATTTAAAATATAACGAAAAATTGTTTCCTGTCTATTACTTAGAATAATAAATACTGTACATACAAAAGTTGTATGTCTAGTTTCACTTAAAGCGTCACACTTTAACATAAATTAGAACGTTACACATAAAGTTAAGGATACATACATCCAAGGAGATATCCAAATTTCTTCAGGTGGAATCCGAACCCAAAAATACAATGATCCGCTCAATACTGGACACAGTCCACCACTCCGCCCCTAATACGAATTACTTTATTGTAAATACCGCTATCAGAGAATGTGAAAGGTTACTCATCTATGTTGTAGACGCTATGGTCAACTTTTGACCTTTATTATTTCCGTGTCGGACACTGAACTGATATCCATCGTATCAACTTAAGATCTGTATTATCATAAGTGAAAATATTATCAACCAACACAAACTTAAATATTAATTTTGTTACCCAAAATAACTTACTAATCTGCATCTTAAGAATATACATTCTGAAAAAATATTGTCAATTTAGTTTCCGATCCTATAAGACTCCAAAGGATACTCATTTGGATACTCCAAAATCGCTATTTATTGAAATTATTAATTAAACCCTCTACTATATCATTCATAAATTTAGAAGACATCTAAAAGTTGTTTCTATTTATTTCCCAAAAAAATATTTATCGTTTAAATGATGAAATGGAATAGAATATTTTACAATTTAATATAGTGATAGCTATGTATGTAAGTATTTCTTACTTCATTACGAAAATGCTCTAATAAAATATTATTACGAAAATGGTGGTTGACAATAGAGTTGTTTGGCTATATATTTGGCTATTCTTAACTGAATTAATCTAATCTGAATTAATATCAAGAATATATTCTTAGAAAATATTGTTAATCTTATTATATCAGATTTAATTAGAAATAAATAATTATTCCGCTTTTTATAAAAATTATTCATTAATAGAAAACATTATAATGTGTTTTACAAAATGACAATGCGCCTTAATATGTTGTTGTTCGAAGTTTCCTCGAAAATTAAATCGATGTTTTCTGTTTCCAAAATCGTGGCACCTTCAATTTACTATTTAGCTATTTTGTATTGTAAGACAGATTTTAAAATGGAAATTGTATCGTTTTGAAAGTCACCAAAATCACAATCCATTTTCTTCATCCATTACATTTTCAGTGAGGTATAACACTTATGCCTTTATATTTATGAAGATCTAAATATAGTCACTAGTAATATCATCAACTAGCCCTAATTTGGCTCTTAATTACGTTAATGACACATTTACATACCTGATTCTTCCTTAAACTATATTTTCTAATAAATATCAACAAGTATTGTAGAGACTTTAAACAATTATTTGCTGTTAGTTGTCACTATATATAAGAAAACCTTAACTAGATTAAATTTTTTAACCTGGATATATAATACCAGACCCTATAATATTTATATACAATTTTCTAGAAGCTCTAGAGAACATAGAGAAACTGTTCTCTAGTACTGCTCCTCAATAATAAAATTGTAAGATTTTTCTAGATGTGTAAGAGATGTGTATGCGTAAAAGAAAGAGTGAGGGTAGTATTCGCTTATTTACTTACACCAGGCTATTTACTGGGCACCTCGTGGGCGGTCCGATAGAGACTTGTTCCTATTCTTGACGAGTAGTAGCTCTAGAAGCTACAAGTTCCTTATCCCTAATAGCTTATAATAACGTATGTGCCTGTTTGTTTCATCATTTCTTGAGTGTTCACATTTTCAAAATTATATTGGGTTATTTTATATTCCATGGTGGAGTTTCACATTAACCAACTTTGTATATACATGAAAATCTTTCCTGGAAGTGTTTTTGATATTTCTTTTAACCTAACTTCTGCTGATCGAGTTATGGTAGATCTACGTTCATAATGAGGGCAACTCTTCGTTGAAAATAAAGTCGTGATTTGGATGAGTTGGTTGTGAATGGTTGCTGTATGAGATTAGAAATTGATGGCACAACAAATCCATCAACCTATGACAGAGTAATGAAAAGTTCTCCACAAAAACATTCAATGGAAGTGATATTTCCATCAAAATAAATGAAATAAATTCAACAAAAATCAAAGTAAATGAAACAAAAATGAAATAAATTTTGCAGAAATATTGAAACGCCAATGAATCGAATTATACAATAAAGCTAAGACGTGACTTCATAATTATGTTTTGTTCGGCAAATTATTAACTGTCTATGCCGTACGTAGTAGATTGAAACATATTATGTCGTTAGACATATGTACGTGCTGGTAATTGTGGTTAGGAACAATTGCGAGTGGTGTAGCATGTGATCCGTGCGTCGTCACTAAATTGATATACGCGCAGAGATCCATTATACATACAACTTGTAGACTTGTATGCCACAAGACTTAATATTGAAATTTGTTGTTGTTTATTGAAGTAAATATTCTTTAACTTAATTCACTTACAACGTTATTAACATAAGAGTTCCTTACAACCTGATCAGCATCATAGTTCCTTTTTTCAGGAATATTTCTTCCACAATGTCTACAAATATTTCTTCAGAAATATTAGATATCATATTTAGTGTGATTTTTGAATATCTATTATTGTAGTATATCATGTTATAATGTGTTGAAGAAGCGTTTAGTGTTTAAGATACATATGTTTCAGAAGGCTGTACATAATTAAATTATTAAAGAGACATTATCCTACTATCTTTCTGAATCCAATTTAAGTATCCGAAATTTGTAATATAATAATGAAATAAAAAATTCTGCAAGTATAGATAACTCCATCCCTGTTAATCATTTTATCCCTCCATTAACTATATTGTTTCACTTGGAACTATAGAATGTAATTTGTGAATAAAACTAATAACATTTGACAAACTGAGGTTTTTTATTCTTCAACATAAAATGAAGATGATACGGCAACAAAAGGAAAAGTATCATTCATATAACCATCTCTATTCATCTGGCATGATTTCATTCATTTAGCAAAATTGTCCATAACACGGGCATATCAACCTAGCTCTATTTCCCGAATAACGCGTTGAATGTTTGCTTTGAGGTAAACGATTGTTGCAAATAAAAAAGTACAGAGGTGTTAAATCACATGCTCTTGCAGGCCAACTATTAGTTGTTGAACTCTTAATCGCGGCATGTTGACGTCATATGGTTTGTAGATGACAGTCGTTGAATTTTGATGCCCTATCTTTAACAGAACACAAATGGCGCGCAATTCATATCCCATAGTTCCAACAGAGACACCTTATACATTAATAAATTTATCTCTATCTGAGAGAATATTTCCATCAGTTCTAAAAACGATAAAAGTCGTCCACTATATAAAATTGAAGAAAATACTGTGTTCGAATTTTAGGCCTGTTACTCTACTGCCAATTATATCCAAAATATTAGAGGGATCGTGTAACATAATTTGTTGTAGAATATAACATAATATCTGATTCACGGCATAGTTTTAGTAAAGGTTATTCAATTGAAACTAAACTTATGTAATTTTTAAGTAAATCGTACCATAATTTAGATAACAAGAATAAATATATTGGGCTCTTCATGGATTTGAGCAAGATTTTCGATTTAGTAAATCATTAATTAAGAAATTAGACAATAATGGTTTAAGAAGTAAAGTAAATGACTAGATAACATCATTTAGAGCAAGTAGGAATCAGGGGAATGGCGCTGACATTATTAAAGAGCCACTTGACGGAGAGAAAACAATGCATTAGAATTAATGAATCTACTAGTGAACTGAAAGAAGTTCAATACGGAGTTCCCTAAGGAACTGTACTTGGACTTATATTGTTTAATATATATATATATGTTAAATCTATATGACGTAAAAGCACAAGGACTAATTATTAGTTTCGCGGATGACACAGCAATTTTTTATAATGGAGATACATGGCATGATTTAATACAGAAAGTGAAAAGTGACTTCATAGATATAATGAAATGGTTTGACTCACGTTTATTAACAATAAATTTTGAAAAAACTAAATTTTTAACTTTTGCAGTAAGTAAGAAAAAAATTCCCAATATGGGTCCTCTGGTAATAAATCGTGAATCAGGGGAGGTATTGATAACACAAACTAACGAAATTAAATATCTTGGAGTTATTATTGACAATTTAATTAAATGGGATTCACATATAAATAAGTTAACACAAAACATTAGAAGCATGCTAACAAAAATAAAATACCTAAAAGAATTTCTAGATAAAAAACACCTACGAATATTGTATTATACATTGGTTGAATCTGAATCTCATCTAAGATATAGTATTATTACATGGGGAAGAGCTTATAATAAACACTTGAAATACGTAGAAAACATACAAAAATGGATATTAAAAATAATATTTAGACTTGACATGATGCACCCCTCGAATAATCTATATAAGCTGGCTAATGTACTAGACATCAGACAACTATTTTGCATGGCACTAATTTTGAAACACAAAAAAAGTAAGAATAAAAATGTTGTATCACACACTTAACTTACTAGAACAAAACACATGTCTGTTGTCGTGCCATCTGTTACCAAGACTATAGCACAAAGATCTACTTACTTTTTGGCTCCAAGAATTTATAATGAAGTACCAGTGGATATTAAACGAATAAATTCAATACTATTATTTAAAAAACAAATTAAAATATGGATCTTTAATAAACCAAGAAATTATGCACATAAACTAGTGGATATAAGAAATATATACTGTGTAGCAGATCAGTGAAAGTACTCATGTAAACCAATGTATTTGTGGTAATATAGAAATAAATTTTGATTTTGATATTGTGGTAATATATTTGTATTTTGATGTTATATGCTTGAGTGCATGTATGTTGCCGCAAACAAGTTATAACATAACTTTTGTGGTCTACTACTTTATTTGCATTTAATACATTTTATTGTAATACTTATTATTGTATTAAAATTTTTTTTTGCTTGTATTATGTAAATAAACTTTATTATTATTTATTATTATACAAAGAGAAGCCAAGTGGTATATGTAAGTGGATTAAAATCCGAAGACTACGTATTATATATGGAGTTTAACAAGGTTCAGTACTTGGACCAATACTATTTTTATTTTATATCAATGATTTACCGGGTATCTTCGATGATTATTGATTTATTTTGTCGTTGATAATTTTCATTTATGGTACAGAAGAACTTTTGAGAATTATTGTTTCAGTTATATTGTGGAATTGAGACGGTATTGCTAAAATTCTCTGTTCACCGCGTTTGAAAAAATATTCTTCTTCTTATTTTGAAATAATATTTAAACCACAGAAGAAAGTTGTACGATATATTGCAAAAGTTCAGAAACATACTTCATGTAGAAGATAATTTAAAAAGTTAAATATTGTAGCAGTGGTAAGAATATATATTCTTGAAATTATAACATATGTTAACTGTAATCTTAACATATTCTTAACTAATAACTATAATCAGAATTATTATACAAGAGAAAGATATAATCTAAATATTCCTATGTATAATTTGTCACAATATTAAAAATGTCCCATATACTTGAAATTAAAACGTTATAGTAGGTTACCGAGTAATATAAAGACAATTCAAATTGAATAAAAGTTCAAAAATTGAATGAAGAATTCAAATCATTCAAATAAATGTTTTATACCATTAATAAATATTTAGATAATAATACTAGTAATTGTATTTATACGTATTATCATCTCGTCTCTGTACTTGGATACTCTAATTATTATTAGTACTTAACTAGATATAATACTGAACTAGAGGCACTCGACTTCTTTGTGGCCAATCCTATACCGCAGCGGATAATAAATTTATTAATATTATTATCATCATTATAGTTAGTTATCATTAATTTAATGACATTTTAATATATTTAGGTGTATTTTGTAACAAAATCTCCACATAAATGGGATAAAATTATTTAAATCAAGAATCATTTTTCTCTCTGTAATTTCTCTCTGGAATACGTTATACCTAGTATAGGTTTTCTGTATGCCTAAATAGTCCACGTGTATATACCTAGTATATCGAAATTATAGGATTTACCTCACTTAATTTCTATTCTGTTTGATGCGAATTCATGTAAATTAAATTTTAGTATATTTTTAGTACTGAGACTGTTATTGTTTACATTTAGTGCTCGTCTAGGAATAGAGTATTTTTGTTCTAATTTCCTACCATATGTAGAATCTAAATGTTTATTTCACAAATTCTAAATCTGTGCCATTGAACAAATTAATTTAAAAATCAAATATCTCCGTATAGGGAACCGTTTTACGGTCTTAATTACATAGTATATTTATTAAAAATGTATAAATGCATAAGAAATAAAAACATTATTGAAGCGAGTTTTGACCCCTGTGGCGTGTTGAATTATGGAAGGTTGGTGTCTTCTCTAACCTAGAATATCTAGAATCATCAGGAAACACAGTTATTTTATAGCATGGTACTAAGAAGTGATGAAAAAGGTAAGGTGTTACCTTTTGGTCGTCGTTATATCTTGAGTTTCTGGGAAGTATAAATTAATTATTTTAAAAATTGTATCTAGATTAGATTTCTTTCAGTAAATGCTTTATTTATCCAAAAGAACATTACGACATAACTAAGTTTACAAAATCTTCTCAAAATCAACGTACTTTCTAATGATAATTGTTTAAAACCATAAGAAACATAATAACATTGTTCTCAAAATTGTTTATTTACATATTGATATCGAATGTCTAGTATTTGATTGTATATGTAAAGTTATAATTTTATCAGATGCATCATTAAAGAGTTTTAAACAAGATATGTTGTATCTATGCTATCTGCTGTGAGAAATAATATGCTATCTATGAGACATGTGTTTTGTACTATCTAATAGTGTGAAAATCGTACTTGAGTACTTCTTTACTCAATAATCAGTGGCGTATCCTAATAACGCAGAATTATATATTATCCATATAACAGTAATCGGTTCTGAAAAATATATATCCACTTTTTATTTTGAGAATAGTGCTTCTAACAATTCAAATTGAATAGTGATTTATATCTTCGAGTGCTAAGCTAATTCTAATTAAAAACTTTCCTTGCTGTTTCTGTTGTACCTCAAAGTTCGAATTTGGAGCCGCTCTTATTCATCATATTCATTAATGACTTGTATTTAACTGTAACCTAAAACTATTCTTAAATATAATTTGCATCGTTGATGGTTTAATTTAACAAAAACTCAAAATGCATAAAAATTTCATATACTTCATATTAATATTTCAGATATTTCATGACAAAATACATTCGCTTTCATTATCCAATAAGGCTAATATACGTGTGTTTGTCACCATTTGACATAATTTTATTAACAAAATTCAAAAAGAAGCGTATCTATTACGTATTATGTCAGATAGTTTTAATTGAATACTCAGTCGATTTACATACAAGGTGTACTTGTAAAGAGTGGAATTCTAAAGATGATTGTAATTTGTTTGGATAATTTTTTTAATTTATCATGAATTATGTAATGCATTTAATTTTGTATATTTTCTTCAGCACATTGTTTAATTTCCATGTATTTTCTCTTATAGTTGAATTTCATTCTGTTAATTAATACATCGGTTATTCCGAAAGCTATTAACCATTAGTGCTGCATCAATTGTGTTTAAATGCCTAGGAAGGAGCTGGATACACCGAAAATTTACATGTTTGTCGACGCGCGTTTCGCTAACAAACTTGGTATCACCGAGAGATGATTAATATTTAAAAATCAAAAAAGTCAAGACTCTTGTATTTGATACACTCAGGCAGATCCGCGACAGCTGAGATGCCATCGCATAGGCTTGATATATTTGAACTAATGTAGGGACAAGCAATAATTCAATTTAACTTTGTCGTTATGTTAGGCTACCTGCCCCACTTTGTTTTGTTTGTTGTAGTAGTGTAAATATTTATATTTGTCTCTCGTCTATGTGACTTTCATATAGCGTAAATATGTCAAAAGTTTGCAAGTAACACGTGATTGTTTGCCCACAATATGAAAAACTTAATTTGCGAATATATTTATTTCAAATAAAATGAGTCTCAAATAATGTGCTTGATTTGTAATCGAAGCTTGTTGTCCTTTAATTCTTGATATATAAAGCATGCAAACAATGCAACATATAAATAAAATGTGGTCGTTAGAGAAAAAGGCCTTATTTCCATATAACTCCATTTTTGACTTTGCTAGTTGAAAGAACTCTTTTGATATACAGTAAAGTAAAATAAGGGTTTGGTTACATAAAATTAATAAATGGCCAAAGTGTATGGCGCAAATTTTTAATGGAAAGCCCCATTTTTATTTCACCAACAATTGTAAATGCATTTTCTTGTTTTAAATTTCAATATTCATTACATTTTCATTTGCTTTTTTGAATTATTACTTAAAGAAAATCTTATCTAACCAATTCCTTATTGTACTTTTATTATTATTATTATTATGTTTGGTGGGTTTGGGCCTCATCAGCCACTGATCGCATGGGTAGTCCCTTGGCGATCCCCTCTTATCCGGGTCATTATTCAAAAATGCTATCCCATAAAAGGAGCAATTTGGGCACATCCCTGGCCTTATGCCTCGCCTCCTCTAGGATAACAGGGGTCCTTAATATATGGCACCTCCTGTCCTCCAGCGCGGGGCAGGTGTAAAGAAGATGAATCGAGGTTTCCTCATCTTATCTACAGTATCTGCATGCCGGGCTCTCAGTCAGCCTAAGCTTGTGCTTATATGCATTCAGGCTACTATGGTGGCCCGTTATGATTCCCACCAGGGTTCTGGCTTTGTGCCTGTTTAATTTAATGAATTCTTGGGCCCATTTCTTAATCTCTGAGTATTCTATGAAGGGTTATTCGACAACCCGTTACACCTCTCCATCTTTCTCTGTGCTGATCTCTTGCCCAGTCATTGATGCGGTCTCTAATCAGATTCCGACTTATTCCCACTGCAGGTTCTGGTCCATAGAGGTTTTCTCTGGTCCCTAGTCTGGTCCCTACTTTACTGAACATAAAAAAGGAGCTGCTTCAAATTGCGTAATATAAAATGGGGCTTCACATTAAAGAGAATATCGATAATATCATAATTTTAAAAAAGTGGCTCCAGAAAAATAAAGAGGCATTCTCAGAGTGCCGTTTTAAATGCATTTATTCACATATCCGATTTTCAAACAAAAACATTAGTACCAGTTTATAACTAAAAATATTAAAAAAAATTAAAAAGTCGCTATTGAATAACTATATTTTCTGCGACTGAAGAAATCATAATTTTATTGCATTGCAATTCAAATAAGTACTGCGAAATATGAAATCATAAACTAATTACTAATTAGTAATACGTAATTACTAATAATAGTTTTGTTATGTGATTGATTTTATAATTTCTTATCCCGGGGTAAATATAAAATGATCAATATCGATTAATAAAGTAATTCCATCAAGCATTTAAGTATTTTAAGTTAACGTTTAAAGTCATAAATAACAATATATATTTTTTATTACATAATGAAGCAATTTCTATAAAATGCTTATTATAAAAAAACTATGGAACCTATACAGTAAATTCAATTAATCAATTAGTAATATTTTTGCACAATAACACGTGTAATATTTTCTTATTTTAACATTTGCAGTACAACCACTTCCATTTTCGTTCACAGTTGGTTAATAAAACTTGAACAAATTCGGTGTAATAAAAAAGTAACAGTAAATTTGCATCATTCGTTCTCGATACATCGTGTATAAAAAAACTGTATTATCTTAAAAAAGTTATCCAATAAATGCTGTCCATAGTTTTACGGGTAAGTTGAAAATATTTAGTCAGCCGTCAAAGCCGTTGTATAAAGATAAAAGATTTATAATATATGCTCATAACCACATAGCTGCTTTTCAGACGCATTTTAATAGAATAATTATCTACCAGCTGGTCACCTTTCGATAAAAATCCAGTGAAGTTTTGATGCCTCAATTCGGTAGGTAATTAAGGTATTGAAGATATGGAAAGAAAACAGGAAAAACAGTAACAACATGAAAACATCAGACTATGTAAATATACATACAATTAATTTGCACATGATTTTGCATAGATCTATGCAAACAGGAAAAATATTATTAGTATTAGATAACGTCAAATGCCGCTGTTGATATTTGCATTAAATTTTTAAATAAGATTTAAATAAACATGCAAATTATGCTTATAATTCGTTTGGGATTACAGTTCGTACATTAAATGTCATATGAAGAGAAACTCCATTACAAAATAAAATGGTAACGAAAATAGAAGCGGAATTGTGCAATACACTCGACACTATTCACGTAAAAATTGTTAAATGCATGCACTAATTGGTTGATGGTGTTATTTGAAATATACAGGGTACGCCAAGAAAGTGAAAGCTCCCTTGATTGGACGTTTTTTTACATAAAGAGCAGATAGGTTATACTAACATTATACGATTAATGAATTAATTAGAAAACCTAATGGTTTTCTAATTCATTCATTAATCGTATAACAGTTATATTGGTTGTAATATAATTACAAAGATTGTAATATAATAACCAAAATTAAAAAATATATGGCAAATATTTTCTGATATATACACTTTGCAAATTAACGGGCAATATATGCAAAAATACACAATTATAGAAACTGTTGTTGAAAAATAATGCTACTTAACAGAATAAATAAAAGTACACTTTTTCTTGAGAGAATAATAAAATATTTCTCCAACTTCTGTAAACCTTTTTTTTTTTTCAAAATTCGGCATGAACAAGGAATAATACGGAAAACCTTTCTTCAATGCTATATATACATATACCTATATAAGTCATGAAAATACATATGTTAAATGTTTTCTATAAAACGTGTCATATATGGTACTGTATTTTTCATTTAACAGTAATTATTGTTATTTAGGAAATACTTCCAAAGTTCTATGCAAAAAAAAATTAATATTGTATAGCATTTAGGTATAAATTGTAATTTCCATTAAATAGTTTGATTACTTCCAGCACTGCTTTATGCAAATTTTTTTTATATGTAGTACAGATAAAGTGTAAATGTAACCTTGTAAGTAAATAGAAATATATAATTCTAAAGTTTATTAACAAAATTGGTGGATATACTTATTTTACGTATATCTGGCCTCCAAGAGTTTGGAACAAATAGCAATAGGAATAAAATAGTTACAATAATACAAGTTAATAATTGCAATTGTCAGTTTTTAGTTTTATTTATTTAATTCCATTATTTGTCTACAAAAATACTATATTAAAACAATATCCTAAAATATTATCCTGAACTAAATAAGAGTATTTAAATATTATCCCTTTCCTATTTTAAATAAAAAGAAAGATGTTAAAGTAGTCCCAACTAAATCAAAATTAATTTACTTATCATTATATTCCATATGTATACAGTATGTGATTACATATTTATTTTGTAAATTGTTATTTGTAAATTTAAAATAATTATATCACATATAAAAAAAATTTTAATTACTTCCCGTGTTAAATACCATTTTTTTGGAGTTTTGGGTATTCTAGATTGTGGTAAATGATTTGCATGAGAACTTTTACAAGCAAGTATCCTAGAAATAATATGTGACATTGAAATTGATTGATTCTTTTTTTCAACACCATCTAGATATAATTTTTTATATCGATTTCAAATGGGCAAAAATATATTTGGAGAAATGATAGACGTACAACTAGAATCGCCTTAGACTAGAAGTCTTTAAAGAAGATGCCTTTACTGAATATAGTGTAATTGATTTTGAATGCATACGGATGGCTACAGACTTTCATCGAGTTATAGAAATGCACAATTTTTATTTAAAATAATGCATTCAGTACTTTAGAATCAGATCTAAGGACTTGCCGAATACACACATGCATTATCGATTTATTATAATAAGAGATTAAAAGAGCCCCTAGCCTAAGAGTATAGGTATCCTGGCTGTAAATATCTTTTTAATAATTATCATGTGCCAAATTTGATGCTAAAAATCAGCTAATGAATTGTTTTTTAAACTATACTGATTTAACACAGATAAATTAAATTTTAAGTGATTTTAACCGATTGTTAGACTTAGTAATAACCAGTATACCATGTGAAGTAGTTCATAATAATACGCCTTTAATACAGGAGGGTAAACATCATCCGACACTCTGTTTAACTTTAACTATTCAAAGCGATGGATTTTCTAATACCAGCAGTTTTGACGCAAAATCAGACAATTTTCATAACGCAAACTATCAGTTGCTATATTAAGCTCTGCTTGACTTTAATTGATTATTTCTCAGATATTTGAGAAGATATCAAATGTCTATCAAAAACTAAGATACAAGATGATAATAGACTTTATAATATGGCATTATACCAAGCTTTCTAGCCAAGAACTGCTCTGGTACCTTCACTAATCCTTCACTAATAATTTTATTTAATCTGTCATTACGTATGTAAGTTCCCAGGTTATTAGAAATTATCCAGAGAATGTCCTCCACAAAAGAATAGTGGTAAGGTTAGTACAGCAAATTACAGACGTACAACGATTTTACCCAGTTTTGTAAATATTTTTTATTTCTATGTATAGCTGCTTCTACCCATTAATTAAAATATCATGACTTTATGGAAGATAGATCGATGATAGCTAACTTGTCTCTTTTCAATCAAAATGTAATTGAAGCAAATGTCACTGGAGCAAGTTTTTGTAGTATACACTATAAGCATTTTTCTAATTCATTTGACCCTATTGAATCTTAATTATATCAAAATTGGCAAATTTTGGGTTAGTAACATATGTCGGAAATCGAGAAAGGAACCACCAAACTGCTAAGCGGTTATCAAAGTAGTTCCCGAATAGCAAAGCTATTACATAATCGCTCTAGAAAACAACTACTCCTCGGACTAAAGCCCCGCCAGGCATTGAATTATACCCAGAAGCGATCCTCGACCCCTTTCTCGTGTTTCTGCACGATCAGATCAGGTTTCAAAAAATAAAACCCGCCACAGGTAGGATTCGACGTCTGTCTCGAATCGGAACTGAACGACATACAGCTGTTTCGAACTTATTAGTTCCCATTAGTGCCGTACAAGGTACGCCGAAGCAATCCTACCTGATCTGATCGTGCAGAAACACGACAAAGGGGTCGAGGATCGCTTCTGGATATAATTCAATGCTTGGCGGGGCTTTAGCCCGAAGAGTAGTTGTTTCCTAGAGCGATTATGTAATAGCTTTGCTATTCGGGAACTACTTTGATAACCGCTTGGCGGTTTGGTGGTTCCTTTCTCGATTTCCGACTTATATGTTACTGATAGAGATCGTATCGATAAAGATGTATACCCCATAGAGTTCATTCGGCATTTGTCCTGGATCGGCGTACCGTGTACGGCACTGATGAGAACTAATTCGAAGAATTAGTTCTCATCAGTGCAATTTCGAGAAGAAAGTTCGAAACAGCTGTATGTCGTTCGGTTCCGATCCGGGACAGATATCGAATCCTACCTCTGGCGGGTTTTATTTTTTGAAAGAAAATTTTGGGTTTCCATATCTTCCTTCAAAGTTTTTCTCATCGTGCATAAATAGATCTCACACACCTCAATTTATTGCTTACAACGATTTTAAACCAAATAAATATATAGCTGCTTCATGAATCCCTTCAAGGGTCTAAACCTAAGTCACTCTTATTTTTGTTATCTATTGATGATATTACTAAAATTATTGAATGTAACAAATTTCTGTTTGCAGATGATATCAAAATATTTGTCAAAATAAAATCTTTAAATGATTCTTTATTCCTACAATCGCAAATTGATAGAATCACGATGTGGTGTTCATTTATAGACTGTACTTATTTCTAAATTCAAGATAATTAGTTATTCCCATAAACAAAAATTAATTATTTTTGATTATTCAATGAATAATTTTCCCGTAATTAAGCAACGTTCCACAAAATATATTAGGTATAGTTTATTTCATCGCTATTTGCCAAATAAAAAATTTCAAAACATACCATGGCTTGTTTTTATAGCTAGGCTCAGGTAGACTGTTCCGTTTATCGGCAAGATAATAGAGTTTTTTATTTGGCAAATAGCGATGAAATGAATAGAACACTGTTTAATATAGTTGGGTCACCTACAATAAAATTAGGTTTTGTTATAAGGAACTGAAAATCATTCACAAATGAAACATCATTAAAAGCTTTATTAGATTCACTTGTACGCTTATCTAGATGTAATATGCAATTATTGAAAAACAGACAAATACTGAACAGTGTAATTTTTCTTCATAACCTACTTCACAATAATATTGACTATTGACCGCTTTGAGAGACTTAGGTAGATCAATTTTAAAGTGTTACAAGTTAATACTAGGCTAAACAACGTTCCACGTCTCTACTGCTAGATTAAAAAGTTACCAGTATACTTCATGACCTTTAATTTTAATATCTATTTTAATCGGTGTGACATAAACTACTTAGTGTCTTCATGTTGAAATACTACATTTTTAGTAGTGAATATGAATGGTATTAGCTTATATGACTAGTACATTGCTCTAATTATTGTTAGTATTTATGTCAACAACATATTAGAATTTACTATTACTATCCATGTATTATTATATTTAAATATTCAATTTGTACATTTTTTGTCCGGTAACTGGGTTTCTGTTCAGCAAATAAATAAATAGAAACCTTATAATGTTAATGTTTCTATAATGTTGACATGATTGTACGCATAGGGTTCCATCTTTTTTCAATATTCCGAAATAGCTTTTCAAGATGCTTTCTGAATCAATACAAATATTATTTTGAGATATTGAATCTGAGATATTGATAGAGATATTAATAGAGATATTGATAGAGATATTAATAGAGATATTGATATAGATATTGATACAGATATTGATACAGATATTGATAGAGATATTGATAGCTTAAATCAATTTAAATTAATAAAATAATACTAAACAACGTTCTATTTGTTCATTTATTCTAAGCATTATTTTGTTGTCCTATCTCAAGGTCTTGAATATTTGATTTTGATTTTTATTCATTTATTTAATGTCGTAAGTCTGTGACATTTTGCTAAAAATAATTTCTTATACTCACTCGATTGTGAGAAAATGGAATGATTGACTATTATAATTAAATAAATGAATAAACGTTTCAGTGAATAATTATATCAACATAACGGACGATTCTTAAAACTGATATTATTCTTTTAACAGAAAAGTAGGAAGCATTTTATGGATTCATTAATACGAAAAATTTATAATGAAAACTTCAATTGAAATAGATTAAAGTGATAATAATAAATAGATGAAGTTAGTAATTTAGTATATTATTTTAGATGCAATTATAAAATTAGATTCTAGTAATAAATTTAGAGTAAATAATTGTAAAAGGATTTATGTTAATAATTTATTTATTATCGGTAACATCGTATCATGTATAATATTTATTATTTATATATATATATATATATATATATATATATATATATATATATATATATATATATATATATATATATATATATATATATATTATATGTGGTTATTTTCTACATTTATACCTATATTTACATATGTAAATATAGGTATAAATGTAGATACGTTGAGAGTCTACTAATTTTTTTTAAACATGTCTATCAGTTCAATCCAAAAAAGCCACTACGATATTGAGATCTATAATGAAAAATTCTATTAGTTTAATAACTGACTTTAATAACTGAAGTATCATTGGAAGTCGATACTATACAAAGATTACTTGACAAACATACTAATGAAGATAATTTGGCGAATATGTTCTATATTTTTACGTCACTTCTATCGCGAGGTAAAAGGCAATTTATATTGTGGAAACTATATTCAAAACAATTACTATTATATGAACTGCAGACTGTTTCACTTGAAAATCGAAGAATGTGTTCATTGTTAATTTTCCTATGCGAATTAATTAACGACAAATGATTAATAGGTTTTAAACATTACCTGAACAAAATTTATATGTTTTAAAAGTTTTATTTGTGTTCATATTTTATCGTGAGAGATCTAAGATAATATTAAAGTTGTCAGTATATTATATCTGTTGCCATTGCAACAGAATATATGAGAAATATACAATTTGAAGTGTATCAAAAATATAATTTTGAATGGCGTTTCAATATATTTTTAAAAACAAATAATTATTTAATGTATTTTATATCCATATCCTATCACTTATGTATAATATAAAAATATATACCCTTAACTAAGTATATAATACGCTTCAGAGGAAACGTTTGACAAGATGAATCAGAACACTTTGCTTTCAAATTGGAATTATTTGGATTTAGTAGTGATTTACGTCTATTAATACAGTCGTACTTATCCCAACGTCAGCTACTTGTCTCATACAATAGTTTTAATTCAAAAAACTTTTTATCACCGGTTCTGATGTACCTCAGGGCACGAATTTGGGACCACTATTATTTGTTATATTAATTAATTACTTGACTGTAACTCTAAAATCGAACGATACTTTTTCTGCTAATGACCTAAAATTATTTTTGAATGTCACTTGCATTGATAACTGTTTATTTTTACAAAGACTTACCGGCATTGTGTCAATTTGATGCATAGAAAATAAACTTACAATAAATATAACTAAGAGTAATTTTTTGTCATTTACTCTAAAAAAAAAAACAACCAATATTATATATTTGTTTTCTTAATAATAGTCTTAACACGCTTCAAAAACGTTAAATCTGGGTGTTCTTTTTATGTTAAACTTTGATTCTCCGACTATATTCATCAAATAACTATGAACACATACAAACTGTTAGGCTTTATAATTAGAAATACAACAATTCAAAAAGCTTATATTTCTCATTAGTAAGTTCGAAGCTAGAATACTGTACCATTTTCTGATGGCCTTGATGTTAAATACATGTTAATCAACTTGACAATATTCAGCGCTGTTTCCTTAAATTTTTAGCATTTCTTATAGGTCATATTTACCTAACAACGGGTTCTGAGCATACATTATTTCTATACAGATTTGACATGCAATCATTGAATACCAGAAGGGTGTAGAACTTTTTTATTTAAGTTATTTCATAACAATATAAGGGTTGGCTCTGGTATTGACACCGTGTTTTATTGCCAGAGTGCAAGAACAAATATACTATTAAAGTATATAATGCATATAATATCAGATAATTTTAATCAAACATCCAGTAGTTCTGGTTTACACAACTGTACCTTGAATGAATTTTTATCTTTAGGGAAACAACATTTAAATTCACATTCACACTGATATTGTAATTATTACATTATATTTTTACTTTTATATTGTTATTATGATATTGCATTTATATGTTACTTATATATTGTGATATATTGTTATTGTATAATATTTATGTAAATATATTGTTCCATTTCTATTCATTTTTTATTTTTTCCTGTAATTTGCTTTAATTAATTCTGCTTGGTAATAAATGCATGATTATTATTATTATAAATTGTATAATATTTATTATAAAGTATTTCTAAAATTAATTATAGGTACTTAATATTTATAATAATTTGTTATCAAAACACAAATGTTTAATTTAGACATATCGCATTAATTCGTTTGATTGCTCATTAGTATTGTTTATCTAACATTATTTCTTCAATGTATGTATCTGATCTCACCAAAATATTAGCACGTTTCTATTTTTTGGTCTGTGATGAAATGTATCTATTAGACAGCAAATATTATTATCGAAATAAACTCAACTCGATTAGAAAAATATTTAAGAAATTCCACCAAAAAATACATATATAACACACATTACCAACTATTTTGATATTTATTTTTTAAATTTGTAAGAAGAATTTGTTAGAAATTTGAAGTACTATTTAGAAACTATATGATATACGACAATTTCTGTGTTACCAGATATTCTTGAAATTAAAACCGATCTGAAGAAAATCTTTATTCTTCATTATTTATTCACTGAATAATATTTAGGAATCCTCTTTGTAAAATTTAAAATAAAAACATTACTTACATGAAATTGAATGTACCCGGCACCCAATTAAAACACCCTCACATAATTCACAAAACTAGTCAGTAAACAAAAATCTTTCACAAAAACACTAATAGTCTAATAGTTGGATGTTAAGATTTGTAGTACGACGAGCGACGTACAGGTGTGAGCGCGCCTTCTTCAACTTTCTTCGCGATGTGATCGACGCGGAAACTATGAAACTAAACGCTTGAAAGCGGCGAAGTCTGAAGACTTACCCACCTATGTCGGAGACCGTTGTTGTGCCTACTCTTCGTTTTTAGCAGGGGGCTCGCCGAAGGCACACTTTGGCGACCCCACCGGGACTATTTCGCGACACAAACAGAACGTCATTATTAAAAATTTCATTGCATTTCAAGAGGCTCTTTGGTGACTAAAATACAGCGTAGTGGTAATATTTTGGAAAATTCACTAACTTTTAATGAGATATATCTGGAAGATAAAAATAGATTATTGTAGATCACATTAGATTGTTAAATTATCGTTGTTCCATTCGTATTTTCATACAAAATTAGTAATTGTATAACTCATTAAATAAATAATAACAAATTATAGCATCCAGGTTTATTAAAGACAATTTATTTAACTTTAAACATAAAGCACGTACTAGGTATGTGCCAAAAATAACGAGTGTGATTTTTTGTTAAATATTTTTATTTAAAAATGTTTAATTTTTAAACAACTCGTATTGTGGCGATCCACAACAAACATGGATTAACAATCGGTACGCTGCCGTCCATTGCCACCGCATGTTACACAGAGGTCTGTTATGGGTTTGTTGTCATCTTATCGCTGTTTCCATTGTTTACGCTGCTTTGTTTTTATTTATGCGATAATGTAAAAATTAACATGCAACGAGACAAAAAATTCAGACTAAAATTACTGAAAATCTGGATTGATAGTGATTTGGGGTTGTTTGCAGACATATGTATTAGAGAAAATAGCTTGCAGACATATCTATTTTGTAATGTGTATGAACGAATTACTAATTCGTCTAAAAGAAGTAGTGTAACAAGTCATGTGAAAAATCATTCTTCGTCTAGCGGTCACAACAACGATGGCATTATACTTCTCTATGACCTCACGGTAGCCTTTTTGGCTAGTGATAATTCGTTACATAAACTGAACCCCCTACACTACGCTAGTTTCTAGAAAGATATATAGACCGAAAATTCCCTAATTCAACTACACTAAGAGACAGATGTATTGACCAGATATACGAGGACGTATTATAAGACATTCGCAATCTTTGGAGGAAATGTATTAGAGGAAATGATCTATTTTGTAATGTGTATAAACGAATTATTAATTCGTCTAAAAATAGTAATGTAACAAGACATGTGAAAAGCCATGCTTCGTCTGGCAGTCACCATGTTTGTTATGACATCACGATAGCTTTTTTGACAACTGATATTCCATTACATAAACTGAATAACTCCACATCCCGGTTTCTACAAAAATATATAGACCGTAAAACCCTTAACCACCTACACTAAGAAACAGATATATTACAAAACATTCGCAATCACGTTGAGGAAAATTGCGTGTACATCATTATAGACGAACTAACTAACGCATGCAGACGTTCAGTGGTAATTTTTTTAATTGGTACGTCACAACTTAACAGTGATAATAGCAGCCATTTAGTGGCTTCTAAGATTTGAACCATAAAAGAATTTTAGAAGCACCACAAAACAATTTTAGAATTGTCTTCAAACAAGATTTTGTAGAATGATTTCACCTTGTAGGGCTAGATCACAAGACAAGACAACAAACACAGGAGATCTGTTAAGTAGGACATTTGCTAAGTGAAACTTTTCCAAATATGATACACTTTACATGTGCATTTACTCATGCACATAACAGATTAGCAGAAGCAGTAAGAGGCAGTTTCCCTTTATTTAATAAGGTAACAGCTAATGTGAAAAAAATGCTTGTCAGATATACCTTTACCTCCTGAGACAATTGACACAAGATGGAGTACGTGGTACTACTGCAATAAAGAAACTGGAAACATATAGATTATCATTATAAGAAGAATTTATGGTATTTGGCGCAGTTTAACAAAAAATAAATAACCACAGTACACGGTTGCGATTCAACTGGTGAAGGTCGGAGTCTACCTTGCACCTCCCCACTCTTATTTCTCTCCTCAATTGATCCATGAGCCAGAAAAAATGCTACTCTCACTATTTTTGAAACCAACTTCGTATCTATATTTATAATCAAGTAACGGCTGTAGCTTCCATCACTTGGATAAGTTCTAGATGAGCGCGCCTATATACTTGTCTTCATTGTATGACTCGCAGAAGTCACACAAACTTCGGTGATGTTTATATAGATAATATACCATCCCTAGGATAGAATGTAGGACTGAAGATCGAGTTTTATATTCCCATGGGGAATAAATAAGATAAAACAATTCTCTTGTATTAGATTTAATATGAGTATTATGATTATTCAGACCTCTATTTCTTTGGACTTGGCTTTAAAGAGATATCCTTAGTTTGTTCAGTTTGATTTGATACCATCGTTTGTACTTTTATTTTCCAATCCACGGAAATCCCACCTCCCAGATGATCAACTTTTCTCAATAAGATGGTGCTCCTCCTCACTATGTTCGTTCTGTTCGTGCATAATTAAATACTTTGTTTCCAAATCTCTGGATAACAAGAAGAGGGCACATAGAGTCATCCACAAGATACAAGGACACATAACAGGCCACCAGAGACTAGAATGGTTTGGTGGCCTGCTATGTCACCAGACTTAACCCCATTGAACTATTTTTTATTAAATCACTTGAAAAGTAAGGTACATATTAACATATCTAACACCTTAGACGGTTTAAAGGGGGAAAATCTGAGGGGAAGTGTCGCAAATAACACCGGAAATTATAAAAAGTGTATAGAGGAAATTACTGAAGCTGTGAATGGGGCTTATTTTGAACATTTGATGTAAATTAATTTTCTTGTTTAAATTTTAATAATCGTTACATTTCCATTCGCTTTGACAAATTAGTATACAAAAAATAATCTTATGTAACCAATTGATTATTTTACTTTATAATACGTAAAAAAATGGCGTAACCAAGTAAGTTCCTTCATTTGGCGCAATCAAAAATCGACCTTTCAGAAATGGGGACTTTGAGAAATGACTAAACAAGATGTAGGGCTCTTTACATATGACAAAACTAAAAAGTCTAAAGTATAAAAATATACATCAGCTTTGAGATTGCAATTCGATAAGAAATGACTGCCTTCTGATAATGATAACATTGCTATCGATATGTATATGTAACTGAACATTCAAATATCTATTAAGGGGAATATAGTGAAACTATAAAATTGGGGATGTTAGGATTTATCTTCCGTATATATAGAAATGTAATTTGTTTAAAATATTTTACTTTTGTTAGACCTAAAGTAAAATATGACAGATTAATGTGATATCCTGAAACTACCACTTCCATGTAAATACGGTGGAATATGTGAACCACGATTTAAAAAGTGTATAGCATTTAAATATGACAAAAAAGGTATTTTATAAATAAATGTAACACACTCGTAATACCATCTTAAATATCACCAGTCACCACTGAATTAATCTTGATAATTGTTTGTAAGTTATCATTTAAATTAATATTATTTGCTTTTTCCTAGCAACATCAATCTTTTGTTTATATTGTTATGAATTTGCTATCAATTCGTTGTAACCATTATAAATAATCAATCCTTTGTGAAATTGTTTACAACAACTAATGTAAACTTATTAATAGTATTGCTAGTGCAATATACAGTGTTTATAAATGAAATTAATTGGTTTCTTATTTTTGTCTAATAATTTCAAATGTTTTCCATGCAATCTGTAAAATTATTATTTGTTATTATTACTTTAATTGACAAATATTTGCAGTAATTTTCTATTAGATATTACTTACGTTGCGAGGGAACTAGATAATTATTGGGGAATGTTTCCTGCATATGCATAATCGCTAAACTGCAGAGTTGGGTTTTTATAAAACCCTACTAGCTACTAATAAATTTACAACTTTAATAGATTCATCGCAAATAGTCTTGCATACCTCATTATTTACTAATCTACATGTTACTTAGCTTGCCAGAATATTAGTACGTTTAAATTTACTAACAAGGCAGTTAGAAATTCGAAAATATGAAAGTAAATAAACATATTTAAAAAAAATGCATTTCATAAAAAGAATACACGTAAATAATTTATAAAATAAAGTACATCATAAAACATTATAAAATGTAATGAATAATTCTTGTTTTATATGGTTTGAACCACTGCATTAGATAATAATACGTAACCCAAACGGTAGTTATAATAGAAAGCTCTAACCACTTGGATATTTATTTATATTAAATAGTTATTTTAACAAATGGTATAAAAAATCAGAACACTTAAACAGTGGAAACAGTAACTAAATAAAATGTATGATTGAGTTAAATGTAATGTTATGTTAAAATGTTTAACATTTTCTAATAAACTAAACATTTACTTAGCACATAATTGGTTATCTTTATTTTTATTAATATATATATATATATATATATATATATATATATATATATATATATATATATATATATATATATATATATATATATATATATATATATATATATATATATATATATATATATATATATATATATATAATAAAACTGACTTAACTTAATAAAATGGTATTAATTAATTTAACTTATTAGATTAAAGTATATCAAAGTTAATAAAAAGTAAAAAAAATATGTTGTCTTAAAATACTCTATTTTAATTCACCCCCACAGCATTATTTAACTTACTTAAAGGCACTAAACTTATAAGAATTCTTAATAAAGACATAAAAGAAGTCTTTATTAAGGTGAAGTGAAGAAGAAAAATTAGCTTTCATTTACAATTAAGTACCAAGTACCACCATATCGAAATAAATATCTTGTTAATAACCTTTAATTAGTAAAAACACAATGTCTGAAACGCGGAATAAAATTTTACACCAATTTCATACCCAATGAGGTACACGTAGGGACACAAGTTTGATGCGAAATGAAGACCGTAATGTCGTGGTAGAATTTTATCACTAGCTGATGTGACTTTTTAGTAGTGGAATAAAATCAACACTAAGTCTGGTGTAATTTCTTCACTTCACTAATGAAACATTGGTATATATTATATGTATGTATATGCTAGTGTAAGTCTACAATATATTTATATATTCGTGAACAACGCAACCAAATTCCTATCATATCTAAAACAGTAGTTGTGTTATAAAGTTTTCTAATTAAATATTACGATCCTGTTTTAATGTGAATGTTCATCATTCTACGCCATTTTCGCGCCACTGAAAGTGGTAAAGTGGTAGCATTGCAGATTTTCAACAGCACGTTACTAGATTTTTGCCATAGTTTACAATATTATATAATAATAGAACCTCATGCTGGTAAATTTGACACAATATATAGAGATAAGAGGATTTTTCTTTCTAGAGATATAAATAAAAATTCAACAGCCTTTTTCATTCAACATCATATATCTCGGATGTGACCTATCTTGATGGTTTTCCTTTATTAGCATTACACCCTTCAAAACTTTTCATGAGAGTCCTGTAATGAAAAACTATGTAAATAAGGTCATACATTTTAAATATACTAAGTGACATTAAACTATAACATTTAGAAGTAATTGATATTTATTGATGAAACTCATATGTACACATACTCACTACCTTGCAATCGCCAACAAAGTTATAAAGGTAGAGTGTATAGTCTATGAAGGTCTAACTCATTATTGAATTTCACTCGGTGCTGTAGTTTTTTAAACCAAATTATAATCACATATTTCTTGTTCGCGACGCCAAATTGTACGTCAACATATTCACATAAAATATTGACCTCAGTAACTCATGTTTACTGGGTGTTGCATTTTCTGTGTCAAGTAGTATACGAGCCAAGGCTCATAATAGTTCGGCCAGGTATAATTTTACAACTAATATATTTAAACAAAAATAATAACACTCTCAAAATTATTTTATTAAAGAAAAATATTGGTAACAGAAAAAAGTATAAACATTCAACTTAAATACGATGAAATATTATTACATTATGATGTGTCAATGACAAGTTAATAAACTTAATGTTAATAAAAAACATTAAGATTCGTGGTTCAGAATAGTTAAGCCAGTTGCTGAAATGCATAGTATTCTATATATTTGTAGCGCTTTAAAACAAAATAGAATCTCAGTTGTCAAAATAAAAAAGAAACTGGGCACACAGCCCAAAGGAAGACAAGTGGTCGACCATCCCAAATTTAACGCTTAAATCAACATACTCTGAAGAGGACTGTAACAGCAAACCGACGATCCAGTGCAAAAGAAATTATGGTACTATGGAGGCAAGCTATTAAAAAATTAGGATACAAATTGTACAACGGAAAGTTTAATTCTTTACATTTTATTTTTGAACTTCCGGTTTCTCCTTCAGGCATAAGGAGAACCGTTATTAACTAAACGACGTAAAATCAATCGGTTACGGTGGACCAGAGAACATAGACACTGGATACAACAATGGCACCAGGTAATTTGGAGTGACGAATCCAAATTTGAAATCTATTTGGGTGATATCAGAAAACGTGTGCTAAGAACCCCACAGGAAACTTATCATCCTGACTGTTTGGTTAGGAAAGTGAAGTTCTCTGTGGCTTTTATGCTTTGGTGGTGTATGATTGATAAAAATATAAACAAATTTTTGACAGATAGTTTATTGCCGTCAATACCAAAATCTCAGGGCACTGATGCGCAGTACATTTTCCATTAGGATGGTGCTGCGCTTCACACAGCAACAACTGTCAAAGCTTGGTTTACAAAACATAATGTCCCTGTTATGGAATGGCCCTCTAGCACTCCAGACCTCTCGCCAATAGAAACATTGTGACATAAAATGAAAACATAGTTAAATCCAGCCCGTTCAGTTAACGATCTTCCCACCAAATTGCAATAAATTTGGGACATCATGCTTCCTGAAAGGTACGCTAAGCTGGTAGATCAATGTCTGTCAGAATTAGAGCTGTTATTGTTAATAAAGGTGATGTAACACAGTTTTGATGAAGCAGCTTAAACATCTTAATATTTTTTATTAACAAACTTGTCACTGACATATCATATTTCATCGTATTTAAGTTGAAAGTTTATACTTCGTTTCTGTTAACGATATGTTTCTATAATAAGATAGTTTTGAGGCTTTTGTTACTTTTATCTAAATATATTAGTTAAAAAAATTATGCCTTGAACTATTATGAACCTGAGCTCGTATAAGACTACACTATGTACTATGTAGTTTTGCAATTCTTGATGAAAAACCGTGACCATATTGTCAACATATAAGAAAGAAAAAAAAGTTATCAGTTAAAACTCTCTATATTTGTTATATCTGACACCCCATTTTCTGCCTATATAGTACTTTTAGACATCAAACATTCGAGACCACTGAATTGTGCTCTTAATGTATAATAAAAGGTGGTCCAACAAAAACGCACGATGTTAATTGTAAATAAAGCAAAAAGTTTTCAGAGAATTATCTTAATATTTTTTATTATGATAGAAGGATCTATGACAATTATGTGTGAAACAAAATATCGGCCAAATGCTCGCCACGGCTTCGGTGGCATACCTCTATCCGATGGTCCATATTTTCAATGACTCTAAGACATAATTGAGGTTCAATGTCGTTAATGTGCTGAATTATCTCATCTTTTAGCTCTTGAATTGTTCTTGGCTTATTGACGTACACTTTTTCATTTAAATATCCCCAAAGAAAGAAGTCCAACGGTGTCAAATTACATGATCGTGACGGCCAATTAACATCGCCACGACGTGAGATAACACGGCCATTGAATTTCTCGCGCAAAAGTGCCATTGCTTCGTTAGCTGTGTGGCAAGTGGCACCATCCTGTTGGAACCACATATCGTCCAGGTCCATATCCTCAATTTATGGCCACAAGAAGTCTGTTATCATCTCGCGATAGCGAACACCATTCATGACGGCTCTTCTGCTACACTATCGCGAATAACAGCAATGTTTTCCGCAGAACGAACTGGGCGAGCATGCACAGGTGTTTTCACATTTCATACAGACCTGGTTTGCTGAAATTTATGCACAATTCTCCCGATTGTGGACACATTTGGTCGATTATGCTGACCAAAAAAGTCACGAAGTGCACGAAATGCATTTTGATTTGAACGCCCATTTTCGTAAAAGGCTTCAACAATCTTAACGCGCTGCTCAATTGTGTACCTCTCCATGGTTGAATTTGTCAAACACTAAAACAAAGAAATGTCAAATTAAGTTGGGCAAAAAACTTGACGTTAAGGTGTGACTCACAATTGACATCGTGCATTATGGTTGGACCACCCGTTATAATATGTAATTATCTAACTGAAGTGTCATAATATATTTTATACGACAAATATGTTGTGTTATTTTTTATGGTGAAAAATTTTGTTTACCGTTCACTTTTGCGTACTATTTCCAAGTTTTAATTTCAGCGCATTTTATGATAAATTACGTCACTAAATCGTTCGAAGAACCCAAATTATACTTGACTGGGTCAATTGATACAGATATTATTAACCATTAGCGTTCACAGAAATAACAATACCTACAACAATAAATATCAGTGTGTACTATTTTCAACGATACAGTTGTAAATAATATGATGTGAAGACGACAGCCAAAGATAGCAGCTAGTAGTAACGGAAACACCCGAACGCCCAGGAGCGTTCGTGAATAACGGGGAATTTTTTTATATTTATATAATAACTATCATATATGAATAATAATAACTATAATTACAATATTAATGTTATTTAAAGTTATAAATTAAATGAATAACACATTAAATTTAACTGAAAAGTCTTAAAGTTCTATAAAGATGGTAAAAACAGTGACAGTGTTATACAGGGTGGGGCAGAGCAACTTGCTTATTTAGAAATTAAGGAAAAAGAGTATTGCAGATATATATTTAGTTCCAATGTAACTGAGTAAAACAACTACTAAGTTTTATACCACTACATTTACACAAAAATCGTGACTGCAGTTTCGACGCTTTTCTGTCATATATTTAATTCTTTAGTTAGTTAAAAACAGTGACAGTGTTATACAATTACTATAAAACGGGAAACGATCATATTGCTATTGACGGCGGTGAAAAGAAAAACTATACAATAGAGAACTATAGAAACACCATAATCATCTAAGGGTAACAGATAGCAACAAGGTTAAACCGCGTCAAACTATTTTTATAATTTATGGTATGCTCTTGCAGACCGTGAGGTATGAAATTAAACCAAAAACATTAAAATCGAAATAAAAAATATTTGGAAATAAAATAGATATCTGTAAAACAGAACCTAAGCAAATTGATCTTTAGGAATTAATAATGTTTAAATGAAGTTTTCCGAATCAGAGGAATCCATTCGTAATCTATCATAAGGGGAGAAATACAAAAACATGAAAATACAAATATATACCTATAAAACGAAGACTTCCTATATTAACAGGACTTTGGGAATAAGTTAATAACATTTGAATATAATTTTTCAAATCAATAGCATCCATTTCATCCCTTGGCTGTGGTGCAGGAACTTAATCTACGCGATTTTGTTGCTCGAGAAAATGCATGTGAGGCGCTTCTTAGCATTCCTCACGACACACTTGTTCTCTTCAGTGATGAGGCTCACTTCCATCTCTCGGGCGCTGTGTATGTATGTTCCATCTGTAAATAAGTAGTACATGCGCTATTGGAGCCCTGATAATTCCAGACAACTTTATCAGCGTCCCCTACATTCAGAACTGCCTGATATTATCTTTAAAACTATGTAAACATAAAATTTAAATGTTATACTTGATGCTGTTCAAAAAAATTAAATATATATCTGCATTACTTTTTTTTAAATTGAATTTCTAAATAAGCAAGTTGCTCTGCCCCACCCTGTATAACACTGTCACTGTTTTTACCATTTTTACAGAACTCTTAAACTTTTCAGTTGGATTTAATGTGTTATTCAGTTAACTTTACATAGCATGAATACTATAATTGTAGTTATTATTACTCATGTGAAACTAAATGTAGGATAATTATTACAATTATTATTACTTTTTATTGTTTATATTTCATGACAATGGTTTTGAGGCGTGTTCATAAATTAACCTAAAGCCATCCAGCATACAAGAATCTTTCAACGGTGCTGAATTTCAAAATATTGAAATATTCCCCGTTATTGACGAACGCTCCTGGACGTTCGGGTGTTTTCGTTACTACTGGCTGCTATCTTTGGCTGTCGTCTTCACACCGGTCGATATAAATATAGTAGATTTGGAGTATCTAAATGAATACAGTTCGCTGCCATACATCGAATTCAATATACTTTGTGACATCGCAGTGTAGTGAATATGAGCGGAACTAAATTATTACTCGCCTCGGCGCTGTTACTGTCAGTGGACTGTTATATAGTACAACCCGGACCCCTAGTGATAGCTACGAAAGGTGAAGTGTGGCCAAAACCTCAGTTCCAGGAGAAACGGGATGATTATTTCATCCTTCGCCCGCAGTTGTTTGAATTCAAGGTAATTTATATTCTAGATTTTAACATATCAGAACTGGATTTGCGTCCGATAAAATGAGCGATATCTCCGATGATAAATAATATAAAAGCGAAATAATTTTTTTAACTTGCAATTCTATCGATATCTCGTGTGTAAAAATAAACTCCTAATAAGGAAGAATAATAGTGTTTTAAGAACATTGGATGAACAGGATCAGATGGATTTGATTTCTATTGAAAAATCTTGTTAATAAAAACATTGTTAATAGAATAACATCATGGGTTTTTACCGGATCAAAAGAGAGCAGAAGTCGATGACTTATTATGCTGTTACTAAAAAGTGGTTTTAATGGTTGCATCATATAAGTACGATGTGTTTACATGTAATTTAAATGTTATTAATGATTGAAATAAAACTGGTAATAGAATTTATGTTGATGTTAGAAATTCATATAGTAAAGCGACCATCTGAACCTCGATTAGAAAAATGGTAATTCAAACTTCAGATATTATAGTCCCTTATATTTATATATTTAGAGAGTCTCTAAATGTAAGGGATTGTAACTTTAAACAATTTAGTCATGCTTCATAAGGTAGATTTTGTATAACAGCTGATATTGTTGTTGCTCTTCTTTAACTCCTTCGAGACAATTGATAATTTGCTTCAGTAAAGGGCACCAGACTAAAATAAATTCTACGAGTAGGTAAGGTAGAACGTAGGGTTTATATATTAAAAATAAGTCTTTAAATCACCTTTTAATTGTATATATTATTTCATTGGCTTTATTGATTACTTTGTAACTTTAGGTTTATATTTAGTAATATGCAGGACTAAACATTTGGAAGTACTGCTCGTCAAGAATAGGAACAAGTCTCCATCGGACCGCCCACGCAGTGGTGCGCAGTAAATAGTCGTTTGTTGCCCTCACTCTTTCTTCTACGCATACATAAAGAAATATCACACTTTTTTCTATTATTGACCAGCGGTAATTGACGACATAAGCTATTCTGCACACAATAACACAAAAATGATTATGTCCTCTTAGTTAATAGCGACAGGGTGGCGAAGATTTTAGTGTCATCAGCATAAGATAGTGCACTTGACATCCAGTCTTCTGAGAGGTAAACGTAGGCCAAGAAATAGACCCCAATTAGGGTCCTTTAGGGTCAACCTGTAGTAATTTTTGAATTATATATATATATATATATATATATATATATATATATATATATATATATATATATATATATATATATATATATATATATATATATTTGGCGTTAGCATGGATAAAAGTGCATTTTGCCTCGACCGGGAATCGAACCCGGCTCTCCCAATTTCCGACTAGTTGCTCTGACCGCTGAGCTATCGAGGCACACTCATTATCCTTGCTAATGCGCCAATTTTAATGCGTCACTACAGTTATATATATATATATATATATATATATATATATATATATATATATATATATATATATATATATATATATATATATATATATATATATATATATATATATATATATATATATATATATATATATATATATATATCTAGCAGACCCAATATACTGCACTTACTGATTTAAAGTTTAAATTCTATAACAACACTTCGCAAATATACCGCAGGGATCTAGATTAGGCCCGCAGATTATCCTTATATTTAGTAATGCCTTAGTAAATAGGAGTATCTAATAACTTAAACTCGGTCGAGTATCAAAAATCCTTTAATACTGGCGATCTTAAAAGATTCATAGCAATGCAATAATTGTAATATAGTAACAAATGATTATGTAAAGTTACAACCAAACTTTACTTAAAAGACTGATGGAATAAAATAAGCTGGAATTAAAATTGTAAAAAGTGACTATGTTTATTAGGAAAATGATTGAAACTTCTAATTATGAGATTAATTCTAATATTCTGACTAGGTGCAACTGTTTGGGATGCTAATAGGAATATTTTTGGATCAATTCCTCAAATACACGCACAGAAGGAATAATCGAGAAACTGGTTAACTTTAGCTTACTTATCTACTGATTCAGAAAATAAATATATTTATGTTAACCTCACTCTATTTCAACAGGTAAATAGTTCTAGGGTTAGTAATCGTTAAAGTTAAAATTAAAGTTAAAAGTAATCATGTTTTTGTTATAACACTATAACAAAAACATGATTATCCTTTAAATAAGATCGCTTTATATATAGGGTTTTTGAAATGAAACCAAACCAGTGATTATGGTTTGTAATTTTTATTTCAGTATACATATAATAATAATAAAGTTAGTATCAGTTTCAATAAGCCTAATTGGGGGAATTAATAATGACAAATAATATACAAGAATGGTCAATGTGATATAGCGATATTTTTCTTGTTACTCAAGCTAATTTTGTGTTTTATGTATATAACGTCAAAATTTGACCCAAATATACGGAAATCATGCTGCTTTACGTTTTGTCACTATTGATTTCCTAAATAAAACTAAAATTGGTGGATTAATATTCATTTTCATGAAGTTTCAGTTAAACTAATTAATTTTAATATAATTGTCGTAAGTGCCATGTTACCGCGCACATTAAAACTGTTGCCAACTATACCGTTTCTAATAATAAACTAAATAATAAAGTTTTTATTTTTTTCAAAGTTAATAAGATGTGTACTACAATTTTGATGTAAGAAAAATACCTTCTTTAGATATACTATATTTAATCTCAGGTTACTTTAAAAGAAAATAAAAGACAACCTTAAATTAGAGATAAACATTAGAGAATAGTACTTAAAAATTCATCTCCTAAATTTGAAGAAAATTACAGTTAACTTTTTTTATACCCCATACCATTTCGAGGTATTTTAGCATTCGTATATATTAATTTCATTACAATATCAACTATTACATTAATTTTTGCTATCATTCACAGTAATCTATATTTTCTATTTCCCCTTCATGTTAAGATGTAGGTAAATAAAATAACGCTTGATTTCAAGTCACTAAGTCACTATTTAAAAACAATTGGTTTTGAAATAACTATCTAATGATGTCTAGTATCGCAAAAAGAAATTGACTATATTATCCATATCTAAATAATATATTTGAAATGAATATGTCTCTTCTAACGAAAGTATATTCATCCTATTCACAGACTATCGTATATATCATGTGAAGGTTGCTTCATTATTTCATTACTGTCCCATATTTACTGTGAGTAGTAGTGATAATAGAGCATTATGTCTCTTATTTTTTCAAGAGAATTTGTTTCGTCCTTCGTTATTATTAGACTAAAGTTTTCAAATATATGAATTGGAAAAGATCCATTTTAGAGACCTGGATAAATTCTAAATCCTGCTGCACTCAATTTCATTTTATAGAAATGTTTAAGTAACTCAATGTTTAAGTAAGAATATGCGACCGTAAATACCTCCAACAAGGGATTGCGTTCTTGTATACAAACATTTCAAGACCGTGCTGTTTCTTCCAATAACAACTTTTTTCTATCAACACGAAATCTTCACCTTTTTGATTTCTTTCACTCTTGCTGCATTTATGAGACAATCAGATTTTTATCGAGTTCGACCTTGGATTGTTCCAAACTGCGTAGGCCATTCTAACAAGTCCCAGGTCAGGAATATTAGTGATAAACTTCATTCAATTGCATCCAACCGTTGCAGAGAACAACCCTTTAAATTGTCGGACCAAATGCATAAACACCCTGTATCTTCTTAATCGGCGGTCGAAAAATGACTTCCTAGTTGATCTAGACTTACTTCAAAGTGCCATTCTATCTGCCATTAAGCTATAGAACATTGCTCGCAAATCATCCTGTATAACAGAAAAGCAAATAAATATAATTTACAAATAAGTAACTTGACAACAAGAAATTATTTTTCCAAGTTGTCATTCACATTGCTAGGTAGATTAAATAATAATCTGCATAATAAACGAAGCATGTATTTTATTATTACTTTTCTTCCAGGTATTAACAAATACTCAATGCACACTTCTGGACAATGCCTTCAGCAGATACCACAGAATCATTTCAAACTTGCAAGCGAAAGCAAGAAAAAATATAAATTTAGACACCAACATGTATTACAAGAAACTTTGGTTGAAGGACGATAATTACTTTGGATACCTTGATACCCTAAATATATCTTTATTTGGACCTTGTGAAGATGATGCGTATCCATCTTTCAGTATGACTGAAGACTGTAAGTAAATTCAGATATTCTTCAGAAATAACTAAAAATATAAATTGTTGATAATTCTAGCCTAATATACTGAGCGTGTGGCTTATTGTTCCATAGTAGATATCTTTTACAATAATTAAAGGATAATGGAATGAATTCTTCATTTAATCTCTTCCACAATTTGATTGAAGTTTTCTTAAAAATAATTTGCAATTTTAATATCGTACTTAAATTAAATGTAACAATTAAGTCCAACAAGTAACATGTAAGAAGTAAATCTGTTTGGATTTTCTTTGATATTGTTTTCATATTTCGATCTTCTATTTCAAGGCCTGAAACTGCAATTTAACTTAACTATAATAGTTTATTCTAAAAAATTGCTCATTCTGTCTCTCTCTCTCCTTCTCTGGCTCTCCTTCATATATACGCTAATGAGACATGAGACGCACTTTCAAGATACTAAAATAAAATATTGGAAAATATAAAAATAAGATTACGAATAAAATTTTCCACTTTCAAAATGTTATTTTCTATTCGAATAATTAAAAAATAGCATTGTGTTTTTAGCCACTTTTTATTTCTTTGTTCGTTTACGCAAAAATTAGCATCAGACGGATTTAGAATTTTACCCTTAAAATCACAAAAATATTATGGGATGTTTCCAAATTTTCAAATGATTTTTGAATAAAGTAAACATGAAAGTTTAACAACTTCGTAGATTTAAAAACATAAAAATCAACACCAAACCGAATTTGAAAGTACATACTCGCAAAAAATATATAATCGTGGTATTATCTTTAAAAATAACGGAAATAGAGAAAGTATGAAAATTTAAAAATGGCATTTGACTTTTGCAGGGGTAAATTATTTTTACTTCATTTCATAATGTATATAAAAAACAGTTTTTTAAACTCTTTATTTTAAAGTATACAGAAGTATGGCAAATTCATATACACAACTTCATCCCCTCGCCTCCCTCCTAGATTTTCTAATTTTAGAGTTAAAAATAATTTAAAGATCAATTCTTCCAGATTTTGTTGAAATGTCTTACTTTGAATGTCCCTAAAATGAAACAATAATAAAATTCTTCAAAGCACGTCAGTGTCTATTATATTCTACGTGTTATATAACTCACCTTCGTTGATCATCCCTTAGGAATATGAATTGAGATTGGATCACCTTGGCATACTTCATAAAAATGCTAATTTTTACGGTAATTCATCAATCTATTATTGTTGTACAATTCTATGATTTTTTGCAAAGTAAAATCCCAAATTCTAAAGGAAACGATAACGTAAAAAAATATTAGACATATTTTAAATAACCACCTCCTCGGTAATGCTATAAATTATTTATTATTAAATGAAATAAATCAGGTAACATATTCGACTACTTTAATAAATTTTAATTTGTCACAACTTGAAACTGCCTCTAAGAAAGTATACAAAAAAGTGCGATATAGTAATATCAACTTATTCATCTATTGTCTTTAAAACTACACCATTATTTCGTGGAATTAATACAATGGATAATAAATTTATAACTGCAGGCAATTTTATGCAACTCCTACTTAGCAAAAAATCATAATATTGTTAAAAAAATACAATACTGAATACACTGCTAAAATAAAAAATGCACTACTGAATTCAGTTAAAATTACCATTCGACTGAGATAATTGTAAGGTGAGTTATTCCATTTTCGATTTCCAAGGGTTGAACAACAATATTCAAACTGTTAAAAAAAATAAATGTGTTTGGAAACAAAAATTAAAAATCGATTTTCAGTTGGTTATAATACCAGTCGGTCAAATTGCAGTCAGGCAGACCCTGAGTGTTGGATGAATTAAAATTTATTCAATATTCTCTATAATAATTATGGAAGGGTGGCCACCCACCCCGACTAAGTAAATGAAGTTGTGCATCTAAATTTGCTATACTTATATGCGCTTCCCCGCCCCCCGCTTCAAGAACAACAAGAATCCCATTTCAAGAATGCCCGACAAGTATGTCGTTTAGGAAACAGGAATAGTTTAAAAAACAAATTCAGGGTGGGTCTTTTTTAAGAAATCACCGTGTATATTTGCTTTATCACTAACTTTAAAGAATATGAGCTATAATGTTATTAAATGTAAATGCATATATTTTTTGGAAACTTTTGTTTGAAGAATAAATATAATCCAGTAATATAGAGGATTTCTAGAGAAAAAACTTTCTCGGGCAACAAGGAACTAATTTAAAATTGCCTTTATACATATATGTATGAAGTTTAAAATTTGAAATTGTATAAGGGAAAGCTCTCTAACTCTCGTCTGATTTTTCGAGAGTGCAAAATTCTGTTGTTCATTAGAAAATTACGTAGAAGAGGTTGAGTAATGAAATGTTCATTCTTATTACATTTCTTTTATATCTCTATTTTTAAAAGTTGTACGCTGTAGAACAATAAGTCATATAAATATGTCCACCAACATTCAATTTAGTAAAAAATGTTATTCATCAACAATTTATATCACTTTATACGATACAGTAGTTTTAAAATTATATTCATATTATTAAGTATATGTATGTTTAATCTTTATATTAGTCTTATCTTTTAGATACCCTTAAATTTTTCAAAGGCATTAAACAATGTCTCGTTTTTAGTTTGCAACAATTTGTATGTTTGTTCATGCAGTTGTGAAAAGATTATAAGTATATAATGCATGGGATGTCAATGAAATCCTGAACCATTTATTTATTTTTTAATATATATTTTTTTAACAACCACTTTTGGTTTTATATGGTAAATTATATATTGTATAAATAACATCAAATGTACGTTTTATTGTGATATATAAGACCTTCTATATACATAACTAGTAATGCCTTGACGCTATTTTCCAAATTTCATAGCTCGTTTTAATTAATTTTTGTGTATTGTGTCGCTAGAAAATTTGTAATAAAAATTTCATAAAAATAGCGAAAACAGTCTAAGTTCATACAGTCATCATATTCCAAGAGTATAAAATCTATAACGTACCCAAATTATATTAAAAACTCGAAATTGTGAACATGTCTAGTAAAATCATGTAGCACAATGATATAAGAATTGTGACTAATATTTAAAAAGAATATATAAATCATAAATAAAATTAATAATATCTCTAAAACAATAATATTTCAATCACAGAATATGTATATACCTAACGTATTTTCCACAGATCTACTGGTCATTTCGAACATTACCGTTGAATTGTCCTCAAATTCCACTTGGGGCATCATAAGAGGATTAGAAACGTTTTCACAGCTAATCTATTTAGGAGACGATACTATAACGGTATGTAAATATATACAGATAATTGTATAAAATGCATTACACCGCTTCTTTGACCAACCTTTGATGAAGAAGAATTATTATCCATCAAATTTTCTAGATTTCAGTTCTTAGAGATCCATCTGCATCTATACATATTTCTTATAGCCACCTGGAGCAATGCCTATTATTCTTTATTTCTAGTTAAGAGTCAACACCACCGTTATTGTGGATTATCCTCGTTTTTCGCATCGTGGCCTGCTGGTGGACACTTCTAGACATTTTATTCCATTAGACAAGATATTTTTGACGCTGGATGCGATGGCATACAATAAAATGAATGTATTTCACTGGCACATTACCGATGATCAAAGCTTTCCCTACGTCAGTCGGAAATTTCCGGAATTAAGGTATGTCCTATAAAAAAATAGTGGTTGTTCTTTATTGCATATATGAGATATAGAAACATCGACCATATATTTCCATGATACCATAACTATTGTTTCGCTAAAATAATAATAACTTTCATTTAAAATCAAAAAAATCATTTATTTCATTTAAAATTTTGTTATTAACATTTTCATACTATTTCTTAAACATCAAAATGACACTTTAGTTAACTGGAATAAAAAAGGATTTTCTATTCTAAATTAAAAAAAGGATTTTTCACACAGATATTACTTACAAATTTAATTGAATAAATTGCTTCAACAATATATTTAAATTGAACAAATTTTACAGCTCAGAAGAATCAACTACCATTATCTTTTTATCCGAAAATTACAAACTGATGTTCCCAATATAACTGTTAATTAAGACGTGGAAGCAAGGTAATCCCCTAAAACCGTCTTTTGTTCTGAACTTCTAATTATGAAGTATTTTTCGATAGATTATTAAGATTCGAAGCTGGTGAAGCTACTGAATCAAAAACTTCAACCACTGTCGTAGATATTTTATTTGAAACTTGGCTTCTATTCCCAGTAGAGTCTTCAACGTGCCTCTCCACCACTGGAGTAAACTTCCAACCCCATATCTTTTGATGAAGGTAATGTTTGCCGCAGAGTCAGCTAAGAGCGTCGTAGAACAGTGTCTGAGACAGTGATCCCTATAATAGTCTTCTGGATGTGATAATTTCTAAAATGCAGTAATTTCTTTTGGAGAACTTATTATTTTATTAACATCAACCACTTGACTGGCACATTTGCCATTAGCATATTTAATGAAAACCCTACAACTTTTAGTAAACTTAAGGCTCAAAGCAGAGTATTTTTGACGTAATGTAATATACAACATCTGAAATGACAAATCCGTCTCGTCTGAGTTTCTGTCTTGTAGTGAGGAATTTTAATAACCACATAAACTTTGTCTTCTATATCTTGTACTATCATACTTAATAATTTTTCTCTTCTATAAGTCCCGTGAAAACCCATTATTAAAATAATCAAGGGCAATGTATCGATTTCTATATTCGTCAAAATCTCATCTTTGGATTATATCCAATAGATTCACTTTTCAAGAAGGGCACCATTTGTGAGAATCTTTTTGTACTGGTATTTCCTTTAACATTAAATGTTTTTTTTATCATAGAGTAAATTAATTACAACGCTGGAACAATTTGCATGAATACTTGCATGATTTTGTATTCAAAGTAAGTCAGTGGACACATTTTCAGATATTTTTTTTAATTGAATTTTCAGTACAGCACCTTTTGAAGTATATATAAGCTGTTTCATATTATTTTACAGATTTTTGAGAAATCGAATGCGATATTACGCATTTTACGGCTCTCAATACATCAAAAAGTAAATCTTCATGACTTGAAAAATAGTTCCATTTTGTTCATACCTAATTTTCCTACTTAAAAATTCTAAAGTAGAAAATCTACAAAACTCGCTTTTAGCTGTGGTTTTATCTACATATGCAAAATAACATTTTTTTTTAACAAAATAATACTGTTTTCTGAATTTTTTTCCATAAAAGAGCATCGTTCAATTGCTTCATCTAGTTTATAACGGTATCAAAACAAAAAAGTATATTACATTTCTTCTTATATCATTATCGTATCACCCTGTATACCGAACTGCTAGTGTACAGTCGTAATGAAAACATAATAAAGTTAGTCATTTATCATCAATTTGTTCGTTGATGTGGTTTCATTCCTCACGGTGGCAATTGTTCGAGATTATTTTCACATGACTACTTGACTTTTGGTTCGAATCCGAATTGACATGGATATTTATAGGTATGGCTAGATCCTCTGAGAGTAAATTATTCCATAATTACCTCGTAGAAGGTCTCCAAGTTCCCTGGATTATGAAACCAATCAGGACTGGCTTACATTACCAGCTTGGAGTAATCAGGGCATGGGTTCAATTCCCAAATAAATCGGCTGCGCCTGTCTGTATGTGTCCCTGTGAATGTCAGCGGTTAGGTGGAAGAATAGCATTAATATAAACTTCACCCTCATAATAACAAAAGCGAAATAACCTGTTATAATATTTAAATCAATCTAATACTACTCTTACTGTAACCTTAATTATATCTACTGTTTTAGTGAAAAGGGTGCATACACGACCTCCTTGGTATATGCGCCCTCAGATGTAAAAGAAATTATAGAGTATGCGAGACTAAGAGGCATTCGTGTTCTTCCAGAGTATGATACGCCTGGTACGTTATTGCATGTTTTTTTTTCTGAAACACTGTTAAATTATATTTCCTAGGTTAAATAATAAAAATGAAATGTATGTTCAATTCAACACGGTCGATTATTACGCCTAGTAGCCTATAAATATGACCAGTTACAAATAGAAATGAACATATTTCAAAAAGGTTGTATATATCTAGGTTGTATATATCTAGAAACCACAAAATTCCCATATACATTTTTTCGTCTCGTGTGCAAACAGTCATGTTTTACTGCAAACTGTCGGCATATTTTCACTAGACGAAAATCACAAAGATGAAATAGAAATATAAATATTTACATTACCACAACGAACAGAGCAATATGTGGTCAAACACGAAGGCAAGGCTATATTAAATTGCTTGTACCTACATATATTCAACTAAATCAAGTCTACACGAGGCCATCTCGCCTGCAATGTAACACCACTGATACATCAGTCACGATGATCTGCTTTAGCTATAACTCTTATCAGATATGACTATATAACTAACTCTATTCAATCAAAGATTTATATTACATTGTGTTAATCAAATTGCAAAATATATCATGATACTATTGAAATTCCTGTGATTAAACCATTTCAGGACATACAAGATCCTGGGGTGTGGCTAGACCGGAGATTTTGACAGAGTGTTATAGCAGTGGTAAGAAGACGGGGAACTTGGGACCGATAGATCCAACAAAAGATAGCACGTATTCCTTCTTACAAGATTTGTTTCAAGAAATTGGTGAAGTGTTTCCTGATCAATATATACACCTTGGAGGTGATGAAGTTGATTTTGATTGCTGGTAAGTGTTATGGAAGATATAAATATAACACAGGGTATTAAGTAAAATTAGGACTTTATTAAAATATTCTGATAGTTGTTAGTGGTCATATCAAGTTCTATTTTTTTACCAATTGATACTGTCGAACACGTGTAAATACACACACCGTCAAAAGTCTCGGACCCCCCATATATTACAGATTTCGACTATTTTTATTTTGTTTTTGTTGCTAGGCAACAAATGTGAGTTGTTTAGTTGTCAAGAGTTGTCAAGTTGTAGAAGATCAAATAGATTGCTAGATAAAATATTGTTGATTAGTTATAATTTTTTTTAAATATTCGTCACTTTTATTGCAAAGCGACTGATACTTTCTTTCATAACAATGCCAGGAAGTGAGATTTATACATTTAATAGGGCAATAATTATTGCTTTGCGAGATGTTAGTCATTCCTAGATCTTCTGTTGTGCGAATAGTGCATAGGCATCAAGAATCAGGGACAGTGGAAAGAAGACCACGTAGTAGTCGGCCTCGAGTGTCAAATGAACGGCAGGATCAGTATTTGGTTCAATATGCCCGTAAACACTGAAATTCTTCAGCAACAGCCCTCAGAGCTCACATTCTACGTACGTTTCGTCTTGTTATATCGCCTTCTACAGTTCGAAGAAGACTCCATCATGCAAATTTACGTGCAAGAAGGCCTTTAAGGCTACTTCCATGACATCGAGCTTCCCGCTTTCAGTAGGCGCGGGAACGTAGTGATTGGCTCTTGTAGCAGTGGCGATGGGTCTTATTCACAAATGAAACCAAAATTCGACTAGTGAGTGATGACAATAGGCTCTGGAGAGAGCCAGGTCATCAAGAGGGACTAAATTATCCCCGTGAGGTTGCTCCCTATAGTGGTGGGACTGTAATGTTTTGGGGAGGAATAATATTCAATCGCTGTACGCCGTTAATTCCCATAAATCAGAATATGACAAGTCAAGTTTATATTAAAAGTGTTATCAGGCCCATTATTTATCCCCTACGCGACGAATTAGGTGACAATTTCATCTTCATGGATGACAACGCGAGGCCACATCACGCAAGAACTGTTCAAGAGGTACTTGAACAGGGAGATATTACCTGATTAGATTGGCCAGTTAATTCCCTAGATATGAATCCCATTGAGAACATGTGAGATTTTGTTTCCAGAGCAATTCACAAACGCATGAACCCACCCTAAAATTTGGAAGAGTTAGCTGCAGCAGCAATAGAGGAATGGAATAATATTCCTCAAGAAATTATCAACCGTTTGATTGTTTCAATATACAGACATGTTAATGTGTTACTGAGAAACAAAAGACGCTATACTGACTATTAAGTTGTAGTTTACTTTGTTAAAAAATATGTTGTTGTTAATTTTTGTCATAATAAATTTACTTAAAAATTGTAAATTTTTTTCTCGTTGTTCTTTAATTAACTAATTTCTTTTTTAAAATATTATTACAAAAAATGCAATTAGAAAAAACGTACTTACTTTGAAAAACAAATACAATATTTAAAAAAAAATTATTTACTAATACAAAACATCGGGGGTCCAAAACTTTTGACGGTGTGTGTGTGTATAAGAAGATTAACGTTTATGACTTTGTAGACATTTTAGACTAAATACGTGGAAAACATAAAACATATCTCCAGAAAACAACTGTTATTGTGAATCTTTTCGAAATAAATGGAAATAGAAATGGAACTTAAAAAATACAGTTTTTTTATATGAATAAAGCTACTAATAAACACAACTATAACTGTTGGCTTCCAATGAACATAAAATGTTTGCATGCAATATCTCAGGAAAGTTTTTAACTTTCCTGAGATATTCAGACGCAAAACTTTTGCAAAATTTGAATAATATCAATGAAATCTAGAATTACAGCATAGTTTAATAGGGCTCGTGCATTATAATAATAATATCATGCCTTATAACAATAATAACAATAATAAAAACCTATATATAATTCGTGTCTTTAAAAGTTTAAAGTTTAAACATTAATTTCAGAAAAATCTTAAAACAATGAAATTTTGAACATTATATAACTTTTTCGCTAAAGGGAATATAATTTAAATGAATTATCAAAATACTCGTGTAACCCGAAAAGTCAAAGTTAGATACTTTCAACAAGTTCATAATTGGGATAGTATGAATTTTAACCAACAAATTTGGGTACTGCTTGCATATGTTCGATGATATACAAATCCTTAAGAGTTATGAAGATCCAGGCCTTAAAAGTGGTGATCGTTCGAATACTCGTAACCACTGTTGCTGGACTTACTAATAAGATAACATTGGAATGTTATCCTGTTAGACCAGGAAATTCGTGGATAAATATTGAATTAGTGAACTGTTTGATAAAAATTATTTAAAAAACTATTTTTTAAATAATAATATCAAAAACTGTTTTCCCATTCTCGATACAATAATGTACATGTTCCTATTTATTTCAACAGATCGCAAAGTATTTTTTAAATTGACATTTTTGGAGCATATTTAAAATATATATTATTTCAGGAGATGTATTCCATGTATTCCAATATTAATTGATTGATAACTTTGATTAGTGGTTTATTTACATGTATTTCAGGGAAAGTAACCCCGACATTACCAGCTTCATGAAGAGCAAAAATATGAGTGATAATTATGTGAAGCTAGAGAGTTACTATATTCAAAGGGTGATAAACATTGTGAATAAATTAAATTCTAGTTCCATTGTATGGGAAGAAGTTTTTGTTAATGGGGTGGGTTTACCAAACAACACCGTGGTTCATATATGGAGAGATGGTTGGCAGTTAACTATATACGAGGTAAGTTTTAATTAGCATTTGTTTCTGATTTCTATTCATAATTGTTATTCGCTCCGAAGATGTTTTAGACATATAATTGTTAAATTATACCAAATAAGATCCACGGTCTTAATTTTATGGTTAATTTATAATGCAATTTTATTTTTTTTTTTTTTAATGAACACTTGTTTATTCTCTGAGAATATTTATTGAATTTCCGACTTACAGTGTCCATACCATTTTTTCTGTTTCTGTTACTAGTAACACGTCATTTTACTCATTTGACACTTTTATACATATTCATCAAACTAGAGTCATTTTCACAATACTTTTTATAACTTGATTAGATTTTAATTCATATACGTGACAATAACTAACTGTAAATGATAAAAAGCTATTTTGAACTTATTTAACATTTTCGGATAATACTACACCCTCAAGGAACGTCTAACATTGATATAAAATCATGTTAGGTTATTATCCCAAAAGCAGCACTTAAATAGTCCTGAAAATACTGAAAATTGAAACGATTTCAAAAAATCATTTTAAAATCTATATTCTCAGCACTCTTTACTGGGTATTCTGTGTACGTAACAGGGTATTTAGTCCGGATACTTAACAGAGGAAAAATATATTATCTAAAGTTGTTTGTATCCGTCTTTTGCTATTTTAAAAATAAACTGTATATCGTGATTTCGTTCTTCATCAGTGCAGTGTACTCAATGCCTGACATACTGAGAGAATTCACCGGGGGGTCTAGGAGAGTTTCTAGAAAAACGCCTCCCTATAGGGTCACTTAGAATATGAACGTATACAAATAAAAACACTATGGCCATCTACCCCATAAATAACAAAGTAACTCTCTCTACAGAGGGTGTCAAAGACGACACTTGGCCTTAGCTGAGCGCAAGAACGCACGACGACCACGTAAAGGGAATTATCCCATCTAACTTATTTCCGATGCAAACTTGAGACACGATCCTTTACAGAACAAACAGTTATTTGCAGTTATTTCTTTTATTTTCCTTTGAATTCAAAATAAATATTTTATTCATACATATTTTAGACTACGCGAGCTGGAAGGCCCAGCCTGCTTTCTTCTTGTTGGTATCTTGACCACCTATCGTCCGATGGCGACTGGGAGAAATTCTACACGTGTGATCCCTATGATTTCGTAGGAACAGATAAACAGAAGAAGTTAATTGTTGGTGGCGAGGCGTGCATGTGGTCTGAAGTAGTTAACGAATACAACATCATATCTAGAGTATGGCCTAGAGCTTCAGCTACAGCCGAAAAGCTGTGGTCTAATGAGAACGTTACGAACCTTAACGACGCCTCTAAAAGATTAGAAGAACACACCTGTAGGATGAATGCTAGAGGTATAGGAGCACAACCTCCAAACGCTTCTGGTTTCTGCTTATAATGAGTTGATTGACAATTGTACATAAAATTTACTTACTGTAATGTGAAAGGTAATAAAAAAATAAGAAGACACTAATTGCAAAATTATATATTAGTTTTTACAATACCAATTGTTTTATTTATTTTATTTTATTTTTATTTAAAGTAGTATTACCCAACAGAAATGAAACATTTCCAATTGCAGGGTAGAAACACAACAAAATTGTTACAAATACAACTTAAAGATTTAAGTTCTAAATATACAAGAATGTAATTAATATGGGAAACTAATTATATGCCTAATGCAATAGTTATATAAAAAACAATAATTACAGAAGCTATATATTCATAAAAAATTATATATTCATAGAAAAAAATCATTAATAGGAGGACCAGAATCAGAAACATACTATATTGCAAGTGCATTGCCAATATAGGTATTCTTTTCTATATTACATAGTTTGTGTTAAAAAATTATTTTTAATGTTTGATAGATTGGGGATGATTGAAGTAAATTAGTAGGAGGTATTTAGAAATAAAATGTGCTTGGAAATCGCGATGTGGTTCTGGGTCCATTTAATTTGATCTGTTCCAATATTGAAGGGCTATCAAAACAAGAATTAATAATCTTATAAATATAATGGAATGCATTACTCTCCTCTTTTCTAAAGATATGACATTAACCGAATCTAATACATTTTGTTGATCATATCCATATGCATATCCATATCCATTTCTCATTCATCCGAAATCTAAGATGCTTCGAGGACTTTCTTTGAACCCTCTCGATATATTCACAATGTACTTGATAAATGAGAGCCCATACGATAGATGCATACTTTAATCGAGTTATAACATAAACATTAAATACGAGTTTCAGCATGTCACTGGAAGTAAAATCTTTTGATTTTCGTATCACAAATCCCAGGTGTTTATAAGATTGCGTTACGATTCTGTTTAATGGTTTATAAATCTTAGCTTTGGGTCAAAAATTACATCCATGTCTTTAAAAACGTTACGACAATTTATGCCATATAAATTATGCCATTATTTTTCCTTATGAAGCTCATGGCAATGAAGTTTTGCACATTAAGAGGAAGTTTGAGTATAAAACACTAGCCTTTTATTTCTAAAAGACAATCCTGTAAACGCATACAATCTGGTGATAAGTCTATTTCTTTTATCTATCTATTTTTTATCTATAGATATATTTTTATACCATCTGCACATAGTAAATAATTTATGTCATATTTTCTATATAATCCTTTTTATTTATAATTTTTATGTCATATAGAAATATTAAATACCAAAGGACCAAGGACAGACCCTTGGAATATATCAGAAAGGTTGGTAATTTTTTTCGATGTATGACCTTCATATTTTACATATTGTATATACAAGTCATACATCGAAATTATCGAACATTTTAAATAGTTCTATAAGTGCAAATATAGTACATAATAACGACTTACTAGGGAACTTTTAAGTCGCTTTTGTCATCAAGTGCCCGATGAATCACAAAAATTACATAAAGTATTTCCAAATCAAATACTTAAGAATCTATGGCTACTTCATTTTTATATTTTAAAATTCTGTCAAAGAAATAGGACGCCGTTCAGGAAAACCTTTTGATCATCATCATTAGGTCATCAGTCCTAAGACTGGTTGGACGCTAACCTCCAGCTTCTCCTATCTTGTGCTAACCTACGCATTTCGCTAATTGTGCTACAACCTACATCCCTTTCTATTTGCGAGCAGTAGTCTAATCTAGGCCTACCTCTGCCTTTCTTCACTCCTATTTCTGCCTCCAAAATATCGCGGACTATTCCCCCATGTCTCAGCAAGTGGCCTACCATTCTATCTCTTCTCTTCTTTAAGTTTTTCCACATACTCCTTTTCTCGCCGACTTTCTCCAATACTTCTTCGTTTCTAACCCTATCAGTCCATGGTATTTTCATCATTCTTCGGTAACACCACATCTCAAAAGCTTCTAATTTCTTCCTACTTGCTTCCCCTACCGTCCAGGTTTCGCAGCCGTAAAGTGCCGTGCTCCATACATATGTTTTCAAAAATCTCTTCCTTGTTTCTAAGTTTATTACCCCCGAGCATAAAAGTGCTTTCTTTTTGTTAAAAGCTACTCGACCCTGCGCTATTCTTTGTTTTATGTCTTTATCGCTTCTTCCATCCCAATTTATTTTACTTCCTAAATAAGTGAAGTCTTTAACTTCCTCCAATCTTTCATTATTAATTTGTACTTTCGTTTTTTCTCTGCTCTCGCGCCTTCTGCACACTAACACTTTAGTTTTGTTTTTATTCACCCTCATTCCGTATTCCTCTGTCAACACTGCCTCCATTTCGTTCAATGCTGATTCTAGTTCCTCCTTACTAGATGCTAATACTGCTATATCATCCGCGAATCTCAGCATTTTTAGTTTCTGTCCCTGTACTTTAATCCCGAAATCTACTCTATCTTTTACCACATTAATCGCCTCTTCGATGTACAGATTAAAAATTAGTGGTGATAGCGTACATCCTTGTCTTACTCCTTTCCTAATACCTACTTCCCTTTCTTCCCCTTCTACTTCTATAACAGCAGTTTGCTCTATGTATAGATTGTGTACTACTCTCCTATCTCTATACTTCATTCCCGCGCTCTTTAGTATCTCGAACATTTTTTCCCATCTTACGTTATCAAAAGCTTTTTCTAAATCTACAAATCCTATATAAGCGTTCTTTCCTTTTTCTATTGTTTTCTCTAACATTACTCTTAGCGCCAGAATAGCTTCGCGAGTTCCCCTATTTCGCCTAAACCCGAATTGGTCTTCTCCTAGTATTTCCTCCGCTCTATTTTCCATCCTCTTCTGCACTATTCTAGTTAAGATTTTTGACGCATGGGAAGTTAGGCTAATCGTTCTAAAGTTCTCGCATTTGTCGGCTCCTCTCTTTTTCGGTATAGTAACGATAATGTTCCTCTTATAATCCTCCGGCATCTCGCCCGTTTCGTATATGTATTTTACCAGTTCAAACATCCTATTTACTACTTTCTGTCCCGCACATTTCAAAATTTCCGCCTGTATTTTATCTACACCCGGCGCTCTATTATTCTTTAGCCCCCTTAGTGCTATTTCAAATTCCTCTCTCAATATAGGTTTTCCTACATCTTCCCTATCGATGCTAGATTCTTCCTCTAATATCTCTCCTAATTCCTGACCCTCGTATAAATTTCCTAAGTACTGCTTCCATCTATCCGCTTTCTCCTCTCTTCCTATCAGTATGTCCCCCGATTGACTCCTAACATTTCTACTTATTGTTCCTACATCCCTGAAGTTCCTCTTAATTATTTTGTAAGCCTCATCGGTCTTACCTACTTGCAACTTATCTTCTACTTCTTTGCATTTCTCCTCTATCCATTGTTCTTTCGCTTTTCTACATTTTCTAATGATTTCCCACTTTATTGCCTTATACGTTTTCAGTCCTTCTTCGTCTCGTCTGTTTTTGTAGCCTCGTCTCTTTTGCATTAAGTTTAAGATTTCGTCCGTTATCCAGGGCTTCCTAGCTTCCCTTTTATCGTGTCCTAAAACGTCCGTAGCCGCGGAAGCTAGACTATTCTTGATACCCTCCCACTCAGTTTCTGCGTTCTTGATTTCGTCCTTACTCGTTTTATTTATTAATTGATCTGTTTTCTCCTGGAACTTATCTTTCATATTCTGATCCCTCAATATGTCTACATTTATACGTTTCTTATCCTTCCGGGTTTTCAGATTTTTGAACTTTAATCTAGCTTTCATGACTACCAAGTTGTGATCGCTGTCTACATCTGCTCCTGGATAACTCTTACAGTCTTTTACTTGATTTCTAAATCTCTTCCTAACCAGAATGTAGTCTATCTGATACCTGTCTATCCCTCCTGGCATTTTCCATGTGTACCGCCTCCTAACGTGATTCTTGAACAATGTGTTCGCGACTACCATCTTGTGCTTCTCACAGAATTCTATCAGTCTGCTACCTCTCTCGTTTCTGTTTCCTAATCCATAAGGCCCTACAAATTCTCCTTCTTTCCCCTCACCTACGACTGCGTTAAAATCTCCTACTATTATTAAATTTTCATGACCCTTCACAAATCTTATTACCTGCTCTATGTCCGAATAAACGGCTTCTAACTCTTCCTCGCTGTGGTTAGAAGTAGGCATGTATACTTGCACTATTACTGTTTCCACTGGCTTCGAATCTAACCTAACCATCATTACTCTCTCGCTGTATTGTAGGTAGCTATCTACACACTGTCCTGCGTTCTTCCGCATAACGATCCCTACTCCCGCGTTTCCATTTACCGATCCTGTGTGTATTACCCTATAGTCACCGCTCCAAAAATCTCCTACTTCCGGCCAGCGCATCTCACTTATACCTACTATATCTAATCCTAACCTATCCATTTCTATCTTCAGATTTTCTAGCTTCCCTGCCTGTCTCATGCTTCTGACATTCCACGCTCCGACTCGTGAAATGCTACACTTCTTATTATGATTGCACTCGATCACGTCTCCCGGAACAGTCCTCACCCGGAGATCCGAACGGAGGACTATTTTACCTCCGGAGTTTTTTGTCCCAGGAGACGCCATCATTAATTTAGGATAAGCTTTCTGCTAGCTGTTCTGAGGATTATAATGTGGTGGTTTCCTCTTGCCTTCCACATCGCAGTCGTGTGTGTCATAGCACCATACCAACCCCCACGGTTTCTGCCACTATGACTACTGAAAGAGCTGCTGCCCTCCTTCAGGGACTTGTCTTAGTCTGGTTTTTCAATAAGGACCCCCCCACTATGGTTAAACCTATGGTACGGCTCCTTAAATCATTAAACCTTTTGATAACAGTAATAAAATTATCCTTTATGTTTAATTCACAATTAAAATATGAGTAATTCTTTATGTGTGTAATTCAAAATAACGATTTTTTATTTTGCTTAATCTACCCTTAAATTATGTTGTATCATCAACGGTAAGTATAATGGTGTAAAACTGTACCGATAATAAACCATATAATTGTTACTGTAGTTGAACAATTGTATTTAATATCCGTTATGATAGGCATATTCGATATACTACATGTAATATAACGGTATACTACTATTATATTATAATATTATTTCGATATACTACTTCTAAATAATATATTGAACACCAGCTATGTGCAACAGAACACTGAAAGGATATAGTTTTCTTTTTTCTTGTTCCTATGTGCGACATCGACAACGAGTATCATGTAAGAAGAAGAAGATCAACTATATAATATATATATATATATATATTAACCTAACTTTTTATTGATGAAAAGTTCAACAAGATTAAATGTTTCCTATTTACAGACAGATTATTTGCAGTTTATGTAATCGGAGTATAATTAAGAATAAAAGATGTTTTAAAACGTCTGCTAGTTTAAATATTTTCTGGGAACGACACGAAAAAGGTGGTTATGTAGACAATAGAACTCCCCCCTCATTTAAAGAAAGAATGAGGGACGGGTTAAAAGAACTTAAACATGAAATAGCTCTGTGGTCTGAGGAAGTCAAAGAAAGATTTGAAAATGACCCGATGTTAGTTTATCGACCGGGTGAAGTAGATGTAAAATGGCAATTTGGTTCCGAAGAATCTTTAATGAAATGGATAGTTACCAGTGACAGTGATAATAATGAAGGCTTTAGTAAATGTACTTTAGGTTTAACAAATCATGGAATGGGATTATTTTCTGGTAAATTATCTTTACGTACTCCTAAAGATGGTCAAGTAAAACGTTCTGGCTATTGTAATATGAAAACCATTCGTGCATGGGTAAATAGTTTATTATAAAAACTAATGTTTTTTTTAATTTTCTAATCCTAAATCATAGAAATCATTTAAACGAGAAACTCATTTGGATTGGACATGTTATAACATGCTAGTTATGCGGGTACGTGGTGATGGCAGATCATATTTATTAAATATACATACAAGGGGTTATTATGACACTACCTGGAATGACATGTACCACTATGTTTTGTTCACCAGAGGAGGACCATATTGGCAAGTGGCAAGAGTAAGTAATAAGTAAATATATGATACTTCATGCATAAACAAAAAATACAATTGATATATAAATATTATTAATCGAGTTAAATAATTGATATTATTTAACTCGATTATCAACTACATTTATGATGTTCTTAATTTTTTTAGATACCCTTTTCAAAATTTTTCATGGCTTCAAAAGGCCGGATACAGGATTGGCAAACTTCCATACCGTTACATAAGATCACAAGTTTTGGTATCACTGCTGGTGAACGATACCCTGGTGACTTCTCCTTGGAAATTGATTACATTGGTTTAGAATATGACCCGAACCATACTGAAGATTTTGCATATGAGATGTACAGAATGCCAAAATATATGGTTTCGACATGAGTTGGCATGTCTGCCAAAAGAGTATTTGTTTATAAACAGTAAAATAGAAATATATAATAGAAAAAAATTAAATATTTTAGTGGATTGTATTCGTAGTGTTTTTTTTTTTTTGATAAGCCCCAATTTTAGAGCTCTAAAAGCTCTAAATAAGATTTTGTCTTATTTATTTTATTGCCTCAATTTCTATTGAGTGGATTGAGGGTTTTTTAAGGTCCACAAACATACGTTGATTTAACTACAATGTCTTCATTAATGTTCACAAACCACATGACCTCTTCAAGAATTTAAATTTATGTAAACATTTGTGATCCCCATTTACAATGAACAAGTGAGTATAAAGATTTCATGTCCTTTAATTTGAAGCTTTTTAGCATGGGTATGGATTTCTATATCACTAATATACAAAACTCCAAAACACGCTACAGTTGGTAATTAGTTCGATTACGTTAGTAATTTTTTTGTTTCAATTTCTAGTTGAACGGTTTCAGCAGAAGTTTATTTTACGTTATCTTCCGAGATAAACAGAACCTTCATCTATAGTCTAGTTAGTCCTGTTTTTTCTTTTTTATATCAGCATAATGAAAATAAATCTTAAAATAATATCATACTGACGATGTATACTATACAGTATTTATCGTGTCAATACTAGATAATTTTATAATAACTTCAATCAAAATTGATCCTTGAATAACAGTAACTTCTCTTTCCGTTTTCTTCTATAGTTTTATTATTTGAGCAAGTAGAAGATATTTATTGTTAATAATCCGTATTAAACAACAACAAAAATTAACAGTGAACATGAGAAATTCTCGAAATAATAGACCATCAAAAAATAATATTTTAACAATCTAACAGGAACTGATTGGTCGAAGTATTAACGTTTTAGTTGGGTAACAGATTTCGATCAGTCGGATCAATATAATCTCGTAACGTCGACTGAACCTAACCAAACGAAACAAACTCACACTTTCATTATTTACTTTATGCCATGCTCGTGTTCTGTGATATTTAACCTCTAAAAACGGAAATTTTAAAGTAATTGATTTTACATGATAAAATGTAAAAATATCAAGAACTTTATATTTAATTTTATTTTCCTTATCAATCAAGATCATTTTTCTTATGGTCACCAGTTGTTTGATTATTGTAAATGTGTATCGTGAATATGGCTTCTACTTCTTGATTAAATTAATTTACTACATTATTTGGTTACTGAATATAAAATAGAACAGTTTTAATATACGCTGTAATACGAACGACGAATTTCTAAAGATGCTAGCTCAAAACGTACCAATAAGAAACATAATTAGATCTGTAATTCGTACACAGACCATGTATCTCAGTAAATTTAAAACATGTACATATACAGCTACTATGGCAGTAAAATTATACTTTGAAATGCAACACCCCTTTTATTGTCCTGCATTCAAAATAGTACCAGTAAAAAAGTATAACTACAATATTTTTTGTACAAGGTCAGATAAAAACGATAGACATAAAGGTACAATAACCAATGAATTCAAAACGTATATTGAACAAAATAGGGAAAAAATTAGAGAAACGGAACAAAAATTTAAAGAAAAGAAAAATGCTTTTCTAGAAGATATTAAGGAAACAACGAACAAAGTGAAAGAGAAAGTGGAAGGAATTGTAGAGGTAAGTATAAAAATATTACAGCCCTTCTGGCTATCTAATTTACAAAGATTTTAATAACTATAAGGAATAGGTTTCTCCTAAATATAAACATGTAATAGGCTGTAATCGCTTACTATATGACAACTAATACAACTTCTATTTTAGAGAGAAAATATATATACAATTCCAAATTTTTTGTGTATTTCGAGAATAGCACTATCCCCTTATTTGGGCATGTTGATAGTACAGTCTCAATTTGACTTTGCACTTGCAATATTAGGAATTGCTGCAGTAACTGATTTGGTATGTTATCCTTATGCCATCGCTCTTGGATATCATACTACACCAAATGTATTATAGTTACTTCTTACAGCTAGATGGCTGGATAGCGAGGACTTGGGAGAGTCAGTCATCTAATTTGGGAAGTTTTTTAGATCCAATGGCCGACAAAGTATTGATAGCAACATTATTTCTAACTTTGACTTATGCAGACTTAATTCCCATAGCCTTAACGGGTATGATTATAGCGAGAGACGTTATTTTGGTTGCTGCAGGAGTTGTCATAAGATACAGGTCCTTACCACCTCCAGTAAGTTTCCTACAATGGAATTACAATACGAATTAAATTGTTATTTTTAGCGTACGCTCAGCAGATATTTTGATGTAACTCATGCTACTGCTCAGCTGGCCCCGACGTTCATCAGTAAAGTTAACACGGGTATCCAATTGTTGTTGGTTGGTTCAACATTGGCAGCACCAGTTTTTCATTATGTAGGACATCCGGGTTTGGAATACTTGTGGTACGTGTGATCTGATCTTTTAGTTAAAGTTATAATATATTTTAATTTTCACAACTATTTTAGGTATGTGACAGGAGCCACGACTATAGCAGCTGGCCTAAGTTATATATTGTCCAAAAACACTTACAAGATATTAACAAAATCTGTAAAAAAGTAAATACAAAGGGTAGGTATTTTCGACTTGCTTTTATTAAAAGTATATTTTCTTGTCTTTTTGTAAATAAATATGGACTGATGTAATTAAATAAAAATACAAACTAAACATAGTTAAAAGGGGTTTTCTTATCTCTAAAACTCATAGAATCATTTGATTTTAAAGGTTATCATCTAATCAGTAGTTATTTAGTATACTTATTTAAAACTTTATACATTATTTATTATTTCTACTTGCTCAAAATTACATTGGAATCAGTAAAAAATTATCTTTTTTCAACTTATAGATTCATTTGAAATAGAAGTGTTAAATCCATCTCTTTAAATATTTGTAATACATGTAGGGTAATCCAAATTTACTTACAAGGAGGGATGAGGTGATCACCATCCATTTCAATGCGTTGAAATGCTGTGGTGGTTGCAGAACCCAAAATTAGGAGACTTCTTTTTCATTCCTCCTCAAAGGTTTAAGCGGTAAAAATTTTACAGTTCAAACAGTATATAAGGTAATTTTGAAAATTATAAGCTAGTGAAAACTATAGTAGAATTATTTTATGAAGAGCAAGTCGGCAATAAACCGTGCGACAAAGAGCAATGTATAGCTTACCTTCTCCCACGCGAATGCAGTAAAAGAATTTTACTTAGGTCACCTTTAAAACTACTGAAGTGCACTGACACGTACGTATTTTTAAACTTGCATAAATCAGACAAAGACAGTAAATATTGAGTGTTTCGATAGTTATATTTAGGTCAGGTCTGCAGTACCCTTCGTTCTATAAACTATCCTTGTTTATACTCATAGGGAGGAGCAAGACAAGAGGTAAGACTTGTGTATTTGATTCAGTAATGCTATTACAAGTGGTGCGCGCAAATGATTTATAGGCAGGTCTGTGTCTCTTATTCAGATTGGATTGGTATGGAACAAAGTCAGACATGCATCTGTCTTTGTCGTACGATTTATTGCTGACTTAGTCTTCATAAAATAATTCTACTATAGTAAATATAACATGTTGCATTTAACCCTGGCTACTAAAAGGTATATGCAAAATGAATTTTTCACTTACTCGCAGTAAGGTGAAAGTGCTCCAATTTTCCCATTGTTGAGAAGTGTGTTAAGATTGCAAACATTCCAAAATAAGTTTCATATAGTGATAGATGAACCAAAAATATTGATTAAAATGGCTGTTAAGCTGTTGTAGATGAAATATTGTGTCAAAGTTGACCCCTCAAATTTATTGGTTCATTTCTTAAAAACTACAAGGTAGTAAAATGCAGTTTCCTATTTTAAATTTGTTAAAATGCTGCTGTGTGAGCTAGATGATAGATCCAAAAGGAATTGGATGAAACCATGTTTTTTTCAACGTAACTTTATAGTAATAACAAAACAAGTTTTAATTTTATGTTAGTTTATATCTGTTGGGACAGGATTCATAAATAAAACTAGCTATGAACAGATCAGTACCCATTATTGAATAATGAATTAATTATATTGGACAAATTTGGATTAAAACTTTTATAAATATTTCTTTCGAGCTGTTCTAAATGGACCTTATGGAACAAAAATACTTTATACACTTAACAACAATTACTGCACCTCGATAAGAAAAAAATTTGAGGTTCTCTAGTTATGTGTAGAAACTGATACAGTATTGGGAGGGAAAAGGCTGCATTTTATGCCCAGCCAGATGGAACTCTCTGTACATTCACATTCAATATATATTCTTCAATATTTACTCAGCAAAGGTCTCAGTGCTACTGAGTAAAGACTATTTACTGCACACTTTGTGGGCGGTCTGATATCGCAGTTTTCAGACTTCCTTGTTTTCTTGACGAGCAGTAAATTCATAGATTTTGAGTCTTATCACAAGTACTTGATATAAGTATCAATAAATTGAAAATGTCCTAAACAAAGTTAATACTAATTAAATAAGTTACAATTAAAAAAGATAAAATGTGTAAGTTATATATTTTTAACTAAGTTAAACACTATTATTGATTTGAATCTTGCAAAAAACTTTTTGTATGGTGCAATAAAAAAATTAATTGTTATAAAAATTACTTTATTCGATAGTATTTGAACTTAAAAATGAATGTAATGTTACTGATAAAAAGATACTTATCTAATAATCTCAACATCGTGTGTAAATAACAATACATATAAAGTAATAGTCAAACCATAAAACAATATTTTTATTAAACTTCAGTAATAGTACGTTTAAAAATACATTAAAAAAAAAAGGCGTGGTGAATAAAATTTATTTTTTCATGATGTTTTTTTCCCGATTTGATAGCTTAAAACCAAGATAATACTAAAGTGTATACAACGAAAAGATTATGTATATCCATTCATATTAATGTTTATAATACTAATAATAATAAAAAAACAACTTAGTGAGACTAATATAGTTTAACCCTAATAAAGAAATATTCACAAAAAAAAGCAATCATTAAAGCTGTGACCAAAAATCATTATGATCATATTGCGTTTATTTACTGAAATACTTGAAATGCTGAAATGCTTTTCAATCGCCATCGAATCAGGTCTTGATTAAAAAATGTTTAACAGAATATCACAACCAGTTTTAATTGTACATGGACTACTTGCATGTAGATGATTCGTAACCTTAAGTATTATCAGATCCTGATTCACTATCGCTATATGCTCTGCGTTTCTTCGTGCAAAACCTGGGCCCTTTTGCTTTTTTCTTTTCTTTTCCTCCCTCGCCAGAGGTATTCCCAAAGTCATATTTCACTTTGAGCCTTTCTCTTATAAGTAAACCTCGAATTAGTTTCTTCCAGTTACCATACACTCTCTTTTCAATTTTTTCGTTTTCCTTCTTTTCAATTTCATCTTGCTCCTACAAACATTGAGTTTCAAAATACTCATACAAATACATGAATTAGACTTACCAATTCCCAGGCTGCTACCAACATATCGCCGAATTCCTCACAAACGACGAACCCATCGTAAGTCGGGTGGCTCCAACCTTGATGGAAGTCGAACCCAACGATGGCAGATGCACAGTCTACGTTCATCCTTCTACAAATTTTATTTAGGCCAGGTACTGGAAAATAAACAGTTTCTTATGAATTATTTGTGATTTTGTTCGACGCGTTGCAAATGCGTTAGTTAGTCCTTACGTTGTAAATGCACTGTCCCTTTTGGCAACATGCACGGTTTGAATAGTTCCACATTCCCAAAAGCGTTCCGTGGTACAACTCCATTTTCTGCAGTTGGTGGCTCATACGCCATAGTTTGCCATTCTCCAAAAATTTCCAACAATTGATCTGTTATTATTTGATTTGACAGCTACAATAATAACCTATTATTTTTCCTTCAACTTTAATTGAAGCAAAAAAGTGTATTAACTATTTTTTATACATATGCGTTATTTACATCAAAAATGATTTCATAAAAACATTTAAAACTTGAAGACGACATACCTTATCATACTTAGGCCGAGCCTTCACGATCTTGTAGGGTTTTTCACCTGGTTTAACGACTCTGGCTTCCTTTAGCCAAATATCACGTGATCGACACACATATACGCAATTCCGAGGATACACGGGTTCCCCCCTTACATAGCCTAGTGGTTGAACATCAGGAGGATAGATATCTTCGAATTTGAGAAGGTGTCTTCGAAGAGCATAAAGGGGATGATTTTTGTACCTACAAGGTGTATATTGCAAGTAAGACTATAATGGCTAGGATGCAAGGAAGATTTGTTTTTCTATTTTAATTATAAATATATATCATGCTTGAAAAACAGTGTTAAAATTAATTTTTCTGCTCAAACTTAAAGTACATGCAACAGAGGCGGGTAATCTTCATGAAGAAACAATACGAACAGAAATAGAGAATATGGATATGACAACTTTTAGAGAAAGTTTGACAAGAGTTAAGCTAAGCTATTACCAACAAGTAACCAAAAACCATTTTTAGTATTCATTTTAATTTAAGAGATTTAATAAATAAATAAACATATTCGAGTCATTAAACAATCACAGTAATGTCTATATCTGTCTAATTAATTTGTCCGTAAATGTTATAGGTTATTGAAATCAGCTCATCAATAAGAATTAAATAAACAAAACATACAGGGTGTTCCATTAAAAAAAAAATACCTTGTACTGAATTGGAATAAATAACCTTGTGTATTTAAGATTTCGTGGTTTTCGCTCTATATAAAATTTAAATATCATCTCACTTACTCAGCAATAGATTTAGGTAGGGGTTGATCCAGCTGTTGCCTGTTGAGATCGTCATCTTCTTCCTTATCTTTTGCTGTATAGCTCCCCCGGAATGGTTTGAGAGTTTCCTCCCACCATCTTGCATCTACCCTCAGCTTACGGGTAATAGTATTAAAATTCTTACAATATCTCATGGTGATATCTTTCAGAAAACTATCATTGTCCCAAGCTACAATGTAACACACAGGGTGGGTGGCCCTTGTCTAGACGAAAACCAAAAGTCAAATTATCGGAGCGTCATCTGTAAGTAAATACTCACATATAATTCGTTTACGCAGTGCACTTGGCCCTGAACCACATCTACACTGATCCATTTCTCCTCATTTTCTAGAAACACTTCAACCCAAACGTTAACACCCTTCCTCTTTTTCTTGTCGGATTTGTCTGCATCACTCTCGCTAGACAGAACCTTTTGATTTACATTAATTTTGCGGAAACTAATTCTCTGTTTCACCTTGGGCTTTGGCACAAAGTAGTCAAGGTCACTGTCACTGTCGTGATGTTTCTTTTTGATAGGCTCTGGCATATAATCACTATCAGAATCATCATCCTCATCGTATAAAGGTTTCCTCTTCTTCACTATACGACTTCGATCTATATGCTTTTGTTCTACAATACGACCTTTTATCAAATTTATTATGTCATTTTTAACGTCTAACTGTTTTTTGGGTGAAGAACTAACTGATCGCACCTTGTCTTCTGTTGGTTTCTTCAGCTTCTGTAAATTTATTTTACGATTCAATGATACTTTAGGAGATTCGGTGTTCTTCTTTGTAAAAGGGCTTCTAGGCCGAAATTCGTTTTCCGAGTTGTAATCCTCTGCAATTGCCTTCAGGCGACTTGGATGCGTCTTTTTCTCACAAATTTGTTCAGCTGGAGTTTTTAACTTCTTTAGATTGACTTTTTTAGACTTAGGTTTTTTAGCATTATCATCTGCACCGTCCAATTGTGGTATACAGTATGTATTTGTTATATCAAAACTAATATCATCATCACTAGAATTATTTGTTCCATCCACTTGAGGAACATCTTTTAATTTGTCTTTTTTTGGAAATTTTATTTTTATTACGTCCTTCTTTGCTGTAGATATAGAAGAAACTGACCTTTCTTTAGATTTATCATCACTTTTGGAGCGTTTCCTTTTAACATCTTTTACCGTTAATCGATCACTCTTTTTTGGAGATGTGTCTAACTTGGTTTTAGTTTCTGCACTTTCTGCACGAGTATTATTATCTTTATCTGTGGTGATGCTAGTTTTGGTTTTCTTAGTGGTGACGAGTTCTTTTATTAAACGTTTCTCACTGGCTTTCAGTCCCTTTACTGAATTTTTTGAGGTATCTTTATCTTTTGATTGTTCATTTACTTTTCGTTTAGATTTTAAGTTTGTCTCTTGTTTTATATTTAGAGTAGTACCATCTTTTTTTCTATCTTCTTTTACATTTAGTGTAGTACCATTTTCTTTTTTAGTGTTTGCCTTTGATAAAACTGAACTTTTCTTTAAATCTTCAATTTTATTGCTTAAAGTTGTACCTTTTTCCTTTCCACTTGAAGAAACTTTAGCTTTTTTCTTTGATTCCTCTCTGTTATCATTTCCTACTGTATTACCTTTATTCACTTTCTTATTTGTATCTTTTCCCGAAGTTTGATTTTTTTTTGCATTTGCTTTTCCTTCCTTCGTTTGACTGCTCTTGATTGTCGGTTTCTTATCGGAATCTTCTTCAGTTTTGGAATTCTTTTGTTTCACTGCAGAAGTTGTCTTTTTATTTCTCTCAATGCTTAAATCCTTCTTATCGCTATCTTTAGCCAAAGAGTGAAGTTCGCTAGATGGCGGCCTTATGGGTTCTACTTGAAAGGAAAGTACGAGCCTGCATTGAATCCCCAGTGCTCTTAATATAGCTATGAATATATATACCAACATTTTTTTATTATACACCTCTTTTCTATTAATTTGTAATTGAATAGCATTTATTAACTGCATGTCCTTAGGTACAGGTTTTTCAACTAATTTTACCGTCCTTTTATACCACTGGGTGATTTGTTCAAGGTAAGAAAGGTTAGTGCGGTCAGAAGGGTAGCATTTATCTGATGGTAATAGTGACAAAGCTAAGGCCAAAATTTGGCTATTGCCAATAACTTCATTAACGTAATTCCCATGTGCTATCCAACACAACAGGTGTACTTTGTGGACATAAACTTGGTTTTCTTTCCTAATACGGTTCAATCTACGTTTCATAGCTGCCAATAAGTCGATACCTTTCTTCTTCCTACAGGTCTCTGGCATATCAACAGTTACTTGTACACCATCTTTAGGAACAAGGCTCTTCTCTTTAGTTTCTTGACTTTCTTTAACCTTTATTTCCTCCCAATCTTCCTGCTCTGAATCACAAGACTCAAAATCACTGGAATGTAAATCTTCTGGGTTTATATTTTCTAGAGTTAAATTTTTTGCCTCGCCAGCAGCCAAAATATTTGATATGTCCATGTTATGTTCTTCTGCTTTCTTTTTGGCATTATATTGTTCGATGTGTTTTTTAGCCTCCTCAATTTTTTTCGTATACTCTTCTAGTTGCTGAAAGTTTAATTTTATTCCAGTAGAGCTAGTACTGGGCTTATTTAAATCTGAGTAACTTGGTTCCTGTTTACCTTCCTGAGGTACTCCCTCTTCCTCTTTCATGTCTTCATCTGAATCCGAATCACTAAGCCTTGTGACTCCTGCAAATATATCCTTTTCTATTTTCTTAAATTCTTCATGCTTTTTTTGGATAGTGAAAAATGATGAGTTTAAATCAATTTTATCTATTGGCTGCAGATAATTTTCTATATCACTTTCACTCGATGAATCATTATTATTGGTTAATTGTTTGCCTGAAGTAGGCAGCTTTTTATGTAAAGGTGATTTCTGAAGCTTCTTTAATGGTATATCATCCTCGCTATCACTACCACTCTCTATTATTGCAGTTCTTTTAATTACTCTTCTAGATCGATGCATTTTCAACAATTTCAACAAAACTAAAAAAACTGATATGAATAAGGCATATAATTGTTATATTTTAAATATAACAACAACAACAAGTCTGTACAAGTATTGTAAAATTGACCAATAAAACTTAAGGGAGAATGTTTTTGGATTTATAAATCTGATAGGTCTAAGACGGTGCACGTATTATATTTGTTACACATGTAATTAATTAAAACCGTGATAGTTGAACGCCAAAAATATACTTTTTGCCGCCAAAACAATGGATGCAAAAAACAGAAATGTACTTATTTATTACTTACAGAATTCTAATTTAAATATTACAACACAAATAATACGGGGGTAAACTTCTACATGTCTTCCATCTAGTTTATTTATTTTCTACTTTTTTCGATTCATATACATATATATTTACGCCAAACAACTCTTTTGTTAACGAGAGATGATCACATTAAAATTAGATATCATGTCTTCTTCTTCTAATTTTGCAACAAAGATAATAAAGGAAGAAATTTAAAAACGACAGGTTTGTTCGCATATATAATTAGAAAGAAAATGATTTATTTATTTATCTAATGTTACAGAGTTGAAAATGGCGTCAATAAAAATACATAAAAAAATTTTCTTTTTTAATTATTGTCTTATGAAACTTTAAGACAATATTTACGACAGGGTAGTTTTAGTTATAGTTTTATGTTGGATGGACAGGGAATATGTGGATCGAAAAATTATATATGTTTAGATTCAAGTATTATTGTATTTGAGATGATTTTACTTCCCATTCTCGAAGCCATACAGAACATGAACATGAAAATTATAAACTTTCAACTCATTATGAACATTTTTCGTGTTGAAGTTAAATTAGTTTTCATCCCCACTATATCTCTTCCTTCTAGCACATTGTTTCAAAAGAAAGAGATAAAAATATATTGGAATAAAAAAATTAAAATAATAAAGATACGTAATACGCGTATGAAACTTTCGATAATACCATGGCGGGTACGCTTGCCACGAACGCAGTTTAGTTTGGGAGTGGTACCTGTTCTAACGGATCAGTTCTAGTTCACTAGATAGCTATTCCTAATATATAATGATGGAGTAAATAGCAATAGTCCTGACTTGCCCCAACTCTTGTCATCCACAGATTGATATTTTCGACGTTCTGTAAAACTGGCATCAAATGTTAGGATTGGCGTCGTTCCAATTTAAAAAATATTAATTTTTAAATGGTTGAAGATGTTTACCGACGACTGCGGAAGAGGTCGTTGATGTTAACCACCGGTCTACGAGCAAAAAGACAGACAAACTGTCATAATTGGTAAATCGGTTGATGTTAAAAAATGTCAGATAAAACCGATAAAACTAAAGGTAATATAAAATTACAAATAAAGCGAAATAACCTTTATATTATTTTTATAATTAGATGAGAATAAATCTCAGGCAACCAAACCTACATCATCTAGTGGATCTAGCGATAGTACCACAGGAATGAGCATGGAACACCTTCGTAGATATTTAACAGAAAAATTAGGATTTTATGATAATGACGATGAGCGAGTTGAAGAGGAAAAAAACAAGGTACTTATAGATATTATTAGTTAAGCTTATATACATAAAGAAGTTAAAATAACTACGCCACTATATTTTTTGTTGGACATAATGCAGAAATTGTTCAATTTAATTATAAAACTGTATCTTCGACCTTTCCAGATTTTAGACGATGTTAGTGTTGACGGTATAATAGATTACATCAAAAAGAAGGATTGCAAAAACATAATAACCATGGCTGGTGCCGGAATATCGACATGTAAGTTGGAATTAATGAAACTAAAAGTAGTGTTATTTTTTAATGAAGGCGACTATATATTAAGTAATATTTTGAGGTTTAAAAATGATCACCCTGTTTAGAAAATTAAGTTTAAAACTCGTACTAACAATATAGACTAAATAAATTCTTCATGCTCTTCTATTCAGTGTTCTAATTCTATAAACTCTGCCCAATAGAAATTATCCTTTTTTATTAAGATGCCACATAACTGCATATTAAGATAATGTAATCAAACCAATTTTTTGTGAACAAAGATAATTTCACGCCATCCTTCTTCTTTTCACACTATAATCCTTTGTCAGAATCAATTAAAAATACATATGTGCCAATTATTACACACTTGTTTCAGCTGCTGGCATACCAGATTTTCGCTCTCCCGGTACTGGTCTTTACCACAATTTGCAAAAATATCAATTGCCTCACCCGCAAGCTATATTTGAATTAGATTTCTTCGGAGAAAATCCAAGACCCTTCTTTGAGTTAGCCAAAGAGCTATATCCGGGTACTTTTAAGCCGACTATTTGTCACTATTTCATCAAGTTGTTGGTAGATAAAGGTTTATTACTTAGACATTACACTCAAAACATCGATACTCTGGAGAGAGTTGCCGGAATTCCAGAAGACAAATTAGTTGAGGCTCATGGCACCTTCCATACAGGCCACTGCATCTCATGCCGAGACAAGTACACTCAAGACTGGATGAAGGGTAATTATTAGAATTTGTTTGTAATTCATGTCATAATTAAATTTAAACTGAATGCCCAATTATGGGGAGCCAAAATATGTTGTGTATTTATTTTTGTAAGAAATGCTATTAATATCAAATTATAAGAGTCTTGATTTTACCATTAATCATTTTGTATATCATTTCAGAGAAGATTTTTAAGGATGACATTCCAATCTGTGAAAAATGTCCTGGAGTAGTTAAACCCGACATTGTATTCTTTGGCGAATCATTACCTAACAAATTTCATAAGTGTTTGAAGAAGGACTTTGCAAATTGTGATCTGCTCATAATTCTCGGATCATCATTGGCAGTGCAGCCATTTGCATCTCTTGTTGACAGGTAACGGTTAATAATGTTCCTGTAGTTATGAGAACATTCAGCAACATTATTTTTATAAATGTAATAACATCCTCCGAATAGAGAAACAAATTAACCAGTCTTAAGAGATTTAATACTGCTGTAGGGTGCCTAACCATGTGCCGCGTCTTCTAATAAACCGTGAAAAGGCTGGCCATAGGACAGGAATTATGGCGATGCTTGGCATTGGGGGCGGATTAGATTTCGACAGTAAGGACAATACAAGGGATGTGATGTGGCTCGGAGACTGTGATGAAGGCTGTCAGCTTTTAGCTGACAAACTAGGATGGGGTGTAAGTAGAAAGTGTGATAATTTTAATTCTGAATACCACCGAGAAAGAAAATAAGACTTGATGTCTGTCGCTCTGAAATATAGGCCATTATAAATTAATATCAAAATGAATTGTGTTTTTAGTCTTAAAATGGGCAATCTCTACTGACAGAGCACAATTACCTCACAAATTAATTTACTTTTGCAAATGGAGGAATGTGGAAAATGTCTCATTACATTCTTTCTCGATGGTACATTGATTGACTAGTCTTCGATTATTTGAACTGTTAATTTTTAGGAAGAACTCGCGGCATTGTGTAAGAAAGAGCACGATAGAATTGATGAGGAATCTAATGAAGATGACAGTGCATCGAAGGAGAGAAACACAGCTGGAAAAAAAGTTGAAAAGAAAAGTTCTAAAGTCTCAAAGTCATAAGATTTTAGCAAGGACTATTTAAAAATAAATTAAGAATTATGTTTTATTTATTTTTTAATACTCTGTAAAAAGGTTTTGTTCTTAGTTTTATTAATAAATATATTTTAAGAAATCAGTAACTTCGCCCAAATAAAGTATAAAACAATGGTTTCCTTGTGCAATCAGGGTGGATGCACTTATCGGTGGGTTTTATCGGAGCAGGCTGTTCCAGGGGAATGCAAAGGGTCTTGGCACCCATAGACGGTGCTCCCGGTTCGGCAGCCTCACCATCATCCCTAAAAGAATATACAAAGAATAGTTCTACATCTTTTCATAAATACACCGAATATAAATTAAGGGTCATTTAAAATTTTCCCTGTTGAAATAATTTCTATTATTTTATTACATATCTTCTCCAAAAAAATAACAGTTTATGTGGGTATTTAAAGGTTTATTAGGTAATGAAGTTTTAGGCCATATTTTACATTTCAGAATGAAATACAGTGGTTTTAGTTGCCCAATTTAGGTCATAAAATGTCAACATTATCTGTGATATAAAGTTTGTAAGTTTTCTTTATTAGATCTTTTATATGGTATTCCCAAATGTAATGTATAGTCTGAAATGTATTCATTATGTAATATAAACCTTCCCAGAAATAGGAATAAGTGTCAATCAACTGCAAAAGGGACATACACAAAATACAATGAAGATGATAAATGTATAAGGTTATGAAATTAAAAAAAATCTTGCACAGTTTTATGTATAGGTAATATCCACATTTAATTTAGATTATCAAATTAATTTTTGTAATACGTATACCTACTTAATACCTAATTCATATGTGGTTTTTAATAATGTTAAAATAAATCCTCTAAACTGGCTTTCTTATGATATTTATTTGTCTCGATTTTTTAAAAATTGATTTTAAGTATGTTGTGTTCCGAACTTTTCTTAATAATACATGGTCAAACACCAGAGTAATAGAACAAAAATAACTAACCTTCTATGAATTTTAAGAAATTCCAAGCATAAAAGGTTCTTTTTCAAAAAAAGAAAAACGAGTAAATTTGTCAACCTCTATAATACAAAATTAACTAAACCAAAACTATAAATAGATGACGCAAAAAAGTTGTAATTTTCAGTATACGATATTCAATTTTGGATCATGAAAACCTAATATTACTCCCACAGAAAATCCGATATTAAGAAATATTCCCATTCAGGGAATTTGTCAAAATGGTCAGATGATGATGACAAACGATAAATTATACGTGATATATACAGAATTTGAATGTCCAAGTATTCCACGATTTGACTCAAAAAAAATGAAAAGAATAAACTGTCGTGTAAGGTAGAGATAGCAATAACATATCCATAGTTGCTAAACTATTAGATATCATTTTGTAAATTCAAGGAGATTGGTTTGCTTAATCTTAAATTGTTTATCTTGCCCCATCTGTGTTATAATAGGACAAATAACTTCCACGTCATAAATACACCTGCAGGTGTAGATGCACGTGCGAGATAATGTAAAATCTAAACATCTTTGTCTGTCATTATGGTCTCCATTAACTTATTTTATTCCTCATACATATAAACTGATGTAACTGATGAACTTTTCAACTGTGGTTACAAAATTTTAATAAAAACCATTAAATGTTACTAAGTTACTACAGTAATTTTTCCAAAGAAAATTCTTATCCTAAAACTATAGTATCCATTTTCTTTTCAAAATCTATAGGTAAATTATGAAACCTACAAGAAAAATTAAAAGCAAGGCATGCGTCACATTTTTTTCTATAAAACAGGCAAAGCAACTAGAACATACCTAATGAAATAAATATTACATATTTATTTCAATAGATATAAAGATTTATGTTTAAAAGAAAGGAACTAAATATGAAATATGTACCTTCCAGATCAAACACAAGAGCTGAACCCTAGAGAAAATAGTTCATACCAGAAAACAATCATGTATAATTGACATTTATCGACTATCAAAATATTTGATATTGAAACAGAATTAAAATCTATTAATTTTAAATATTTGTTAGCTGTATTATGTTAAAAATCGCCCTGTACATAAAATTAAAATTACCTTGCACTCTCTGCTTTAATTTTGTCCTCGCAGCTACTATCGCCACAGAACGGAGCCAATATGATGTTCTTCTTATCCAAATTGGGGGAAAACTGAGACCAGTCCGTCAACAAAATTGTGTGGGACTCCAAATCATTGCACGCCCTAAGAAAAGTTTATATTGGTCATTACTTCAGATAGATAACCATAATACAACTTACCTTTTAAATAGATTATTTTGAATATTATCCAACATGTCCTTTAACTTCTGTATGGCGTTATTGCGGGGCAGAGTAACTTTTTCCCCAGTGTCTCGCCGTACAGCGACTATTTGGCTCTTTTCGATGTCTTTGGGTCCAAGCTCGACCCTGATCGGTACACCCTAAAAGCAAAACATTAATGGACAGAGCTTAATAATTAAATTAATATTTTAAGGCTAAAATAATTATCAACCTTGAGTTCCCAGTGGTTGAATTTCCAACCTGGCGAGTAATTTGAACGGTAGTCACCCTTAACTTTAACTCCAACATCCTGTAATTCTTTCTCCAGCTGATCGCATGAGGTTTGTAGAGCATTGCGAGCCTCTTCGGTCAAACCAGCCGTTATTCCACAGGGCACTATAACAATTTGAACTGAGGCTACCCTAGGAGGTAACACTAATCCTTGGTTATCCGCATGGATCATTATCATAACGCCTTAAAAAGAAAAGTACAGTTGATGTGGTCAAAGAATTTATCTAGAAGCGACGTTACCGATGGTTCGTGTTGTAATTCCCCAGGAATTTTGGTAAACGTATTTTTTTTCCTGGGTCTCGGGGTCCTCGTAGACGATTTCGAACATTTTAGAGAAGTTCTGTCCGAGGTGGTGAGATGTGGCGCCCTGAATTGCTCTGCCGCTGGCCGAAACAAACGCTTCGACTGTCAAAGTGTAGTCGCCGCCGGCGAATTTTTCTTTTTCGGTTTTGCGACCTTTCACCACGGGTATTGCAAGAAGATCCGTGTATATTTTGGCATATAAATCTAGAAATATTAATAAAAATCGGAAACGCACTAAAAATGCTTAATAAAAGTGCACGCAATTCTTTACATCCAACATCTGATCAAAAAGAATTATTTTGTATGAATTATAAATATAATTTTTAACATTCTGCACAGGGCAGGTTATAAGCAATGACATATAAAGTAACAGTTAAACAATATTTCTTAGTTAAACAATTCAGGTGACTAAAACGAAATAAAAGACTGTTATTCTTCAAGTATTATAAGTTGCACCAATTTAACATCAGTATCATAAAGTTATCAGGGAAAAGCAAATTTTTGGTGTATTATTATACCATTTTCAGTAATGTAAATCTCCTCGACTCTACCTCAATATAAATTTGCCTATACAAGAAGTACCATTATTCAATCACGAACAAAAAATATATTTCAATCCATATTCACACTTATGGTTCCATTAGAAATGTAACATATCTGAACTTAGTACTGCCTGCAATACTACTAATGTACAGGAAACTGTCATTTATTCATTGACTACTCTATATACTGTGTATCAGTGGCAGCTGGTGGCAGGGTGGGCAGTGCCCACCCAGCCATTTCCTAGAAAAGGAACACACAGATCCGAAGGTCGTTATTTATCGTTTATAGAAATTAGTGAAGATATAATTATGTAATATGAAATTAATTAAATACACTATATATTACATAACAACAATAATACAATGAAAAGTTCTGATTATATATACTCGCAATAATACTAACAGCGCAAACGTGGTGGAAAATTGCAGTACAAGTAAGTGCAGCAATTCACTCTTCTAACCGTGGAATAATTACCGTCGTTGCCTAGCGTGGTGGTGTCGCGCCGGCCGGGTGGGCAGCCACGCCTTTTGCCTTCCTGGCTTTGTAAGTACATACGAGACAGCGTCAGTGCAAGCGCCTCGCACAAATAAATAATTATATTTATTGCTTTAATAAATAAATACAAGTAAATAAGTGTCTACCAAGATTAGTTTTAAAATTAATATTGATATAATTGACATAGGTATACTTTCAACATCCCTTGAAAGTTTACACATTTTAAATTATTTCACAATAGTATAGAAACATGGGAATCTGGAATATAAAATTAAATAAAAGTAAACACATGAATAGAATTAATTAATTAATAGAATTACGAATGATTTGAAGACATAAAAACAAAATTATACACGTGTAAACTACATGAAGCTATTTGAAACACGGACACAGCTTACTCGAGTCTCGAGTAAGCTGTGACACGGGTGGGCTAGACCACCCTGCTGAAGAAGCCTTCGGCATAGCGGGGAATGAATCGAGAATCTCCGATCTCCGTATTTCCGAGTTAAGTTTTCAGAGACATTGTAGAATGTTGTAGAGGTCTGTAATCTGTAGGTTAGGATTTTCAAAATTTTAACGGTTCTTTAACAATAATTACAATAAATTAGTGCGGCGCGATGGTCTGTCTGTGAAAGTTGGTACTTTACATTTGTGTTCGCTTAGTGTTGTATTTATTTAATATTTATACCATGGCAAACGTGAGAGAATTTCTCTATAACAGTATTTGTTATATTATTAAGTAAAATTATTTTGGTTATTAATGTATTAGAAAATGTGTAAATATAAAAATTGTGTAGCATTCATAAGAGTCTGTACTAGTTTTATGCAATTTTAGTGCTATGCATTTTCAACTTGAAAGAATTTTAAATCTTAACATATACTTGTACAGTGACTAACATAGAGTGATGAGTCAAAGTTTTTTTTTTTACTATAATTTACTTCATTATTTTGCGCTATATAACCTACTAATATTTAGTTGTTGCCCACCCATGACAAATCACTACGAGCCGCCACTGCTGTGTATCTGATATTAGTACTGTCTGCAACACTAATGTACATGAAACTATCATTTATTCTTTAACTACTCTACATACTGTACAAAAAAGCCATTCATCTACAACTTTAGAAATGACTCTGAATCATTAGAAAGAACATAATTTGAATGTTTTAAAATTTCGGGTATTTATTCTTCATAGATAATTTGATTGGAATTTAAGTTTATATATGCAACTAAGATGAATTCATTTTTTTAAACATCCTAAGTTAGTTCCTCTTCTTGTTTTATAAGCATTGTAATATTTATTTCATCTCATGCAATGTATGTAAATTTCACCTTATTTATATTCCATATACTATTTTTTATATATATTTTTAGAAAATTTGAGTTATCTTATGGTAGCCCAGTAGGTTAGAGTAACAAAAGGTTTTTTCCTTAATGAAAGTTGAACCAAACATGTTGAAAAAATTTTGAGATATAATAGAGACATTTGGCAACTAAGAATCCAACCTATTAGTGTCATACATCAATAGAAAGAAAATTGTATGTAGCTTTAAAATCTGTATAAATCCAATATGGCGCCGGTAAGATTAAAAGTTGTTGATCCAAAAATGAAAGAAATTACAGACATTACTAAAAGGTTAATAAAAAAGTGTTTTTAGAAGGTTAAAGTATTGTCTTCATATGATTAATTGTTCTTAACGTTAAAAACCTTTAAAACAATTAATCATACGAAGACAAGACTTTAACCTTATAAAAGCAAAAATTAATATACGAAATTATGTTTGTATTTCCTTTAATACTTCGGAAACGATAAGTCAGCTTTGATATCTCAATGGATCTAAGATCAGCATAAAATTTGCACCGACTTTCCTAATTTAACCAACTCTATCTATTAGTATCTGATATCCCAATAGTGAGCATTAAATTTGCCACACACTGTATATATTTCTTTTTCGTTCCATTAAAGTGAATAAATAAACAGTCTTACACTACTAAAAAGTCTATAAAATTTGACCTAAGGGCTCATACAATAATTTCACCATCCTGTATTAAGTTATACATTTTTTAACATTAATATTATACATATAAGAACAAAGATCTTAAATATATTTAACCTTTTTTGGGCAAAGTTTTTTTTATTTAAATCATATCCAATTACTTTCTTATGTATTACTTCGAATAATTTCGATAAAAACAGGACATAATTTGATAATCTTCATGATCACTTACCCAATATCACTCCCACTTCAGTTGTAGCCTCCTGCTCGACAGCGTATGCCGTATGCCCTTCCTGCCACAAGAATTCCCTCGTCCGCAAAAATGGTTGTGGATGTTTAAATTCCCATCTCTAAAATAATACTTTAATTGCAAACAAAATAACCTTCTTAATTACATACGTGAAGAAAATCATATTAGCAGTCAGTAATAATATTTGAGGTTACGTACGACTACATTATTCCATTGATTTAACTTGATAGGTAAGTCGCGGTAAGATTGAATCCACTTGGCATAAGCCGGGTACATAACAGTCTCAGAGGTAGGACGGACGGCAATCGGTTCAGCCATATCAGAGTCGCCGGATTTCGTTACCCAAGCAACCTGCAACCGAACCGCAATTTTTCATATATAACGTGACTGATATTTCTAAAACTTGCCCACCTCAGGTGCAAAATCAGCAATGTGAGTTTTTTCTTTCTCGAGGACGCTTTTGGACACAAATATGGGGAAGTAGCAATTCTGCACCCCAAGTTTCTTTATTTCCCCATCAAACCAGTCCTTGACGGCCTCCCAAATTGCGAATGACCAGGGGCGGAATATATAGCAGCCTGACACATCGTAGTATTCTATCATTTCTCCTTTCGTGATGACCTGAGAATACCAGTCCGAAAGGTTTTCTTCTTTCTTTGCTTCTAAGCCAAGCCTCGTTTGCTTTTTGACTCCACCTTCATCCTACCACAGCAGAAAAATGAATAAAGATTTTTTTAAAGGTAAGGTCACATCATATTATATATTCTATTTAAATTAACTCATTTGGATAATTTATTCACTGTAAAGCATCAGCAATCTATATACATTGTAAAAAATATTTTTTAATAAATTATTTATGAAAATTTATCAATTTTTAATAAAAATACTTTTAAAAAATTAATAAAAACAATTTTATTAATTTTGTTTAAAAGTACAGACACCCTACAGGGTTTCACGATAGTTTCTGACAACTTTATATATACATACCTGACACGAAACAATATAAAAAAAAACTATACCCCATGAAGGTAAAAATGTTGTGTTATAATCTTCCTATGCTCCTTCCTTCTGCCTCTCTATGCTATGCATGTTCATAATGGGAAATTTTGTTCTATGCCTGTTCATGTGGTGGACAGGTATACATTATGTTGTGTGTGAATTTCCGAAAGTAAATCGAGTTTGATGTGTTTATTTTGCCTGGAAAAGTACTGTATGGGATCTGTATGGCCCCACACGTTATGACGTGTGTAGCTTAGCAATATTAAAAATATCACACTACTCGCTAGAAATACTCAGATATGCTATTAGTGTACTGTCTATGTATGTTATGTAAAATAGTGTAGCTGCACAACGGGAAACTGCAATCACACTTTCGGATCTAGTTTTAATATTAAGTTGATTTAGTAGGTGTTTAGATTAAGTTATTCGTCTATTTTGTCAGAACAGTAACATAGCCTTAACATTGATTAAATGTTAAGGCTATGTTTTAATCTCAGATTAAAACAGTTCAAGGAGGTCAAAAATACAAGTCCTTAACCAACTTTAAACAGCTACAATTTGAAGCTAACGGTAGCCATACATGTACAGGAAATCCTCAAGGACATCCTTGGGGATTTTCTCTACCAAACACTTTTCACGCACAGAGAGGATCTCATTGAGGAATTAGGATTTTCTCCAGAGTCTTTCAAGTCTGTGTTTACTGGTGGTGATTGTTAGTTGTTCTCGCAATTTTACAAATTTATTTTGTCATCATGGCATCAACGGATAATGATATAAAAGATATTGTGATAACTATGCATATAATTGCATAGTTCCGGCTTCAAGGTGGAAACCAATTGTATTTAATTCGGAATTCCGAGGACTGCGCAGTCCACAGGTGGCTTCAAGGCCACGCTCACACACAGTGGGGAATTTCCAGGTTTGGACTGCACAGTCCAAACTTCAAAGATTTCCTGTACGTGTATGACTACCTTAACAGTCTCAAGTCTGTAGCTTAAAATGTGAGAGGCTTTTTCTTTCACAATAAAAATTTACGCCACGAAAATAACTGAAGTATTTATTCCTTCTGATGTAGCTGATCGAACTGGGTATGTCCTATCAAAATAAGGCACGTAAAATTCCACTTTCCATATGCCAAAAAAAAAAGCTGTCACAATTAGAGAGATTAGTATAAAGCAATAGTTGATAGTACTTGGAACATCGACCTCAACTACCCAAGTTGTATTTGCCCTGAACCACACAATTTATTGACCCGACCCAATGACGTTCTGTCATAGGAGACATGAGGTTTTTCTTATGTTTTACTGAATTGCTCTTCAATTTAACTTTTAGGTATCTGGTGACGGGGTCACTATCCTGCTAATGTTATACCAGAAACTACCTTGAAACCTTGTATATAATTCTTGACATAATCTTACTTACAATAGCATCTACAGGTTTTTTCTCTTTTGCTGCTGCTTTTTGTTTGGCTACTTTTTCTTTGGGAGCTGCTGGTGTTTTATTGTCTTTAGATTTCGATGGTGTTTTATCAGGTGCAGGATAGTCCGTTCCGGTGACTTTCTTATATTCTTCTTTGAGCTTCAGCAAAGCCTTAACGGCTGCATCAATTTCTTCCTACACGTATGCAAATTTTACATGTAAAATCATCATATCAAACATTTCAAATAAAATGTAGTTTTTGTAAAAATATTGCATACATAAAAGAAATTAAATACAAACGCTACAGTACCGATGAGAATCAGAATGAGTAACAGAAAATTTTCAGTTCAGTTTAAAGTTTCGGTTAAAATCTCCCTTTAACAATATACAAGGTGACATAGAAAGTGCAACTTCTAGTAAAGTTTATTCAGTGAGTTAAAATTACCATACATAAAATCATTTGATAGTTGAGAAAAAAAAAGGTCTTATTCATCTGTATACCATTCGCATTGTTATTGGGTGCCTTTGTTACTAAATCAGATTCCTAATAATTCAAGTGGGCATAAATCAGTTTCTATTCAAGAATGATCTCAGTCGAATAATTAAGAAGGATTTTCACACTCTGTAGAATGTTATTGCTACCTTTCCTAAGTAATTTAAGTAGGCATACATCAGGTTCCATTTAAGAACGATCTCAGTTGAGTAAATAATAATTTTGAAATTAATATTTTTCTATTTATTATAAGTAGGAATTTGTAAACAACAAATAACAAAATATTTCATATGTTTTCATATCAATTAATTTCAATATTTACTATTTTACTTGACATTATCACAGATATTCTTTATTACTTCATAATGCTTCATACTTCATAATAAATCATGCGTATTTGTCATAATTGAATAAATTTTTCTACTGTATAAATAATAGCAATATTAATAATTATAGTAATAATAACAATAATATTTTTATTAATTAATTAACTTAGTAAAGCAAATTATACATGTAGTTCAGCATTTTACATAGCATTACTGTATATATTCTTGCGCCTCCCTCTCTCCGTGCTATATCTCAAGATCGGTTGGTCATATGAAAAAATGATTTCGACTAAATTTGTAGAAAATTTTATGATCTACAAGTTTATCTATAATAACCTCTAAGTCATATGATGCGTAGGAAACGAGATATTTCAAAAAGAACGACTTTTGCGATCTTTGACCTTTAATATCTTGACTCACAGACACGAGATTATATGAGACTTTTGAGCAAGTTTTTAGAACGTCAAAACAAAGATTTATGCAAATATTTAGCTTTCTGACTTCCAGTCGGAGGTTGTACCTATTTGACTGGACTATAAATAGAATTTGACATTTGTAGGAAACTTAGTTTTCTTTGTATTTCTAGGAAGCCACTTTCAAACATTTCCTTTTAATTTGTGGCAGTAAGTTACTTTTATAACTTTTATTTGCTATTATCAAGTGAATTAATTTAAACATAAAATTATTACTGTTATTTATATCATTTTATACGCATTATATCATTTAAATACCAATGTGTTGTTTTTCATTAGCATTTTCATTAGAAAAATAAATTTTAAAGCCTAAACTAACTACATAATATAATTTATTAACTTCATTTAACATTCCCTACTGCAATGCAAGATTTAAATGAATAAAAAAACTACTTTGCAACAATTATATGTAAGAAATGACATATAATTCTTGAGAAGTCGTTTTTTTATCCATTTATTTTCTTTTATTCTTCAGTTGACGGTATTATTAAATTAAATATTATTAAATATTGAATATTATTAAACATTAAATAATACCCTTACCTTATTAGCTTTCTTCGCCTTTAAATCCCGAACAAGGTTTCCCTGGGCAGTAACTTTAACCACAAGAGCATCCTTCGCACTGTCCCCCTCGCCAGTCTGAACTGGGGAAGTAACTGTTAGAGTTTCAGGCTTCATGCTCGGCTGCCAAGCTTCACCCGTCAAATTTTTGAAGTCGCTTTTTAGCTGTAGAAGTTGCTTTACTTCGGCATCGACTGTCGCCTTGTCAGCTTTACCTAAAAAAGATTAACATTAACACCACCGCTGAAGATTATACTAAACACAGTCTTACCGGCCTTCAACTGCCTAACTTTATCACCTTGAGCAGCAATTTGGGTTAAAATGGTGTTTCTATCTGTCTTATCGCCGTTTACTGCAGGCGACTGATTTTCCACGCTTGGTGGAGTGGCAACAACACCCGGCTTCCAATCTTTACCTGTTAAAGCTTTATAGTCGGCTTTGAGAGCTAAAAGAATTTTTACTTGGGCCTCGACTGTTCCTATATCTGCCTTTTTCGTTTTGAGATCCCTAACCCTGTCACCTTGTGAAGCTATTTTCTGCAAAATAGCGCCTTCGTCTACAGAGGCATTGGCTTGTTTTACAGGGGTAGATGGAGCTGAAGGCACAGCACCTGGTTTCCAGTCTTTACCTACGAAATGTTCCAAAGATTATAAATATATGTTCACACAAACATTATAACTCACCAGTTAATGTTTTATAGTCGGCTTTAAGTGCCAACAAAACTTTCACTTCAGCATCAACTGTAGCTTTATCAGCCTTTTTTGTTTTTAAATCGCGTACTTTCTCTCCTTGAGCAGAGATTTTTCCTAAAATTGCGTTTTCGTCAATCGAGACATTTTCTTGTTTAACTTGGGAAATTGTAACATCTGGACTTGCGCCAGGTGTCCACTCCTTGCCAGTCGCTTGTTTGTATTCAGACTTTAAATCGAGCAATATTTTAATTTCATTAGCAATCGAGGCCTTATTAGCATTCTCAGACTTCAATTTTCTAATCTGGAAACACAATTGTGGATTAAACACGCACTCGCACGTTGTAAGTCAAGTTACCTTATCACCTTGGGTCGTTATTTTCGCATTTAAATCCTCAATGGGCCCAGTACCAGACTTATCCGAATTTACATCTAACAGGATACAACCTGGTTTCCAATCGGTATTCGTAAGTTTTTTATAATCTGCTTTTAATGCAAGTAAGATTTTTACTGCACTATCAATTTCTCCCTTAACAGCCTTCTGTTCCTTCAATTTGCGGACAATATCGCCCTGCTTGATGATGTCACCGTTAAGTTGTGCAGGTGTTTTTGCTGCAGTCTGTTGTATTACGGTCTTCTTATCTTCGACCTGAAAATCCACAACTTTTTAACTGCATATTTACGTAATTTTATTGATATTATTGATACATTACATCTGGTTAACGAAAAAAATATTAAAGAAAATTAACTACACTCAAAAAATAATATTCAATACATGTCAAGTACCTATTACAAAGTACTAAAAAAATTATTACCCATTTTTTTGTATGATGTAACTAATGAAAAAAATTATGCATTTTCACTTACTTGTTTTATTAACTCTTAGCGAGTAAAGACAAATAAAAATATGGAAACAAAGAAAAATAGTTTTATTGCTCTATATAATAAGTGTATTAAATTTCATTTAATACACTTTCGATTGTCCGAATCGATTCCAAAAAAAAATATATATAAAAATTATTCGAGGATGGTTAACCAACTAAACTGGAGCAGCATATGTTTACTTTCACTTAAGATTGCATGATCTACATATAAATTAAGAAAGGTCAACTTTCACTGGAATAATAAGGCAATATACGAGGGGGACTCAAAAAAACGAAAATTATTTTCTGGTGACAAGTGGGTTAACAGTACTACCCTCTCCCGCTAGATACGTTTACTAGACACTCCCCCTGCTCAGTTGGCCAAATATCGTTCATATAAAACGATCCCAGTGGACAGAGTGATTTTTTTCTTAAGCACAGAAAACTTAGAAAGCAGTAGATAGTTTCAATGCTCCAAGAAGCATATAGGAAAGAAGCTCTATGCCAAAGAAGAAATTACAATGAACCCCGTTCGGGTCGCTCCTCGGCGTCCAGACCAGACGAAAATGTTCAAAAAGTGCGTGATGCCATCATGACTAGATCGTCGCATAACAATCGACGAATTGGAGAAAATAACTGGAATTTCCTGGAGTTCATGCCAAAGAATTCTAACTGAAAACTTGAACAGAAGACGCGTAGCGAAAAAGTTTGTTCCACGTACTGCTTTCCAATGACCAGAGAGAGAACCGTCTGAGAGTGTACCAGGAATTGAATGAACAGGCACAAACTGATCCTGATTTCTTTTCAAAAGTCATCACAGGAGATGAATCCTGGTGCTACAGCTATAACCCCGAAAAAAATCAGCAGTCAAACCAGTAGAAGACACGTTCATCACCCAGACAAAAGAAAGCACAGCAAGTGACATTAAATGTGAAGTCCACGATAGTTTGTTTGTTCAACTTCGTTGAATTTGTTCCTCAGGGATGCACAGTGAACCAAAATTACTATCTGGGAGTGCCAAAAGCGAGTGCGTGACGCAGTAAGAAAAAAACGATCTGAATTGTGGAGATCGAGGCACTGGTACCCACCCACACAACGTTGAAAATCAACACTTTTGGATAAAAAACGGCATGACAACGGTTTCGTACTCCCGAAATTCGCCCGATCCAGCCCTCTGCTTTTTTCTTATTCCCAAGAATGAAGGAAGACCCAGAGGGAAATCGGCTTCAGGACGTAGAAGAGGTTAAGAAAGGATCACTGGATGCAGCTAACAGCAGTAGTTCATAAAAATATAAAAAATGTTTCTGTTAAGTTGATGATTGTTGTTTAAATCATCTTTGTAAACTTTAACTTGTAGAAAAAATTAAAGTAACCTTTTACTAAACACTATATTTTCTATTTACAAGTATTTACAAAGCGGTAATTTTAAAGAGAAGGTATCTAATGATACATACATCTCAGTGAGCACAAGGTAGAAAATTACGACCTTTCCGTAGCACTTCTACATTCGAACTAGTTAAAACATACATTTTTCTTTCCTGGTCGCCTTACATACCAGGGGTACGCTATTAAAACTAAATTGGAATTTCACAGAATATTGTCCCTATTTCAAATATCTCACTTAACGTAGGATTTACAAGGTGTCTTATTATACTAATATAGTAGATATAACCGGCCTATAAACATCTGGGTACAGACTTACAAAGTGTCTTACCTTCCTAGAACTGTATAAATTACATAAATTTTGAACGGAAATCATAAACATGAATAACCGAAAATAAAGAATACAAAAGAAAGGAAAAGACCCAAGCTTTGCGGAACAGGCCAGCATTTAAGAAATTCCTAATATATAAAATTAAAACCTGACAATAAACAGTTTCTAATTGTGCAAAAACCGTTGGAACAAGTGCATACCATCTAATAGACAATATTTTGACAGACACTGATGTTTTAAGATGTTATCTTAATTTCAAAAAATTTAAATAAATAATTTTCGTATATTTTATGGTATCCCCTCACATCTCTTAAATTCTACACATGTAAATAATGACCAACTTGTACAATAACTTAGTAGTACAGTTCATTTGCAAAATTGCAAAAAACAATATTATAAAAATTGGCTACTCTATAATTTTACTGTTAAGTCGACCATACTATGCTTCTATAAAGATTTGACATTCAGTCGTTGAACTCTAGAAAGGTGTTTACTAGCCTTTCATTATTATTCAAACTTTTTCAAATAGTATAGATGCACCCCCATTACTAAGCATGTTTAGTATATGAATATCTACAGGATTCCCGAAATAAAAGTGTTTTATTGCCAGAATGCAAGAACTGATATGCTGTTAAATCGCCAGTGTTTATGTCACAAAATTTTAATGGAATATCCAGCACCTATGACTTGAACAATTGTACTCCTCTGGAGTTACTATCTTTAGGGAAATAACAACTTTTTCCTGTCATGTAAGTTGTATATTACTGAAGTAATCCATTGTATATTTATGTTAGTTATGTAAATAATGACCAATTTGTACAGTAACTTAGTTTCATTTGCAAAATTAAAACACAATTGATGAAATTCGGGAATACAAAAGAAAACGAGGATATCACATCCACAGCTCAGTACACACCTTACTTGTACTTTTTATTTCAAAGACAGATTACACAATACACATGCCCTTCACATAGTTGGATCCACGTTGCATCATTAACCCATAGATGGCGCAACATACACATTTAATATATAATTTGTTGTAGTCTTTGACTATTTATTTCAACGTTATAAAAATTGGCTACATGCCCTATAATTTTATTGTTAAATTATGAATCATGGTTTGTTTTTATAAATGATAGAAAAATGTTAAAATTACATCAAAAGTAACTTTTGTTCAAATGTTAGTTTTATTATATTAAATTAAATTAAATGGCCTCTATGCTTTAAGAAGCAGGTCTCTTTTGATGATTTGTTGACTTTACACAATGCAAAATACAATGAGAAACGAGAAAACAGAAAAACACCAGCCGAATGAACGAATTTGGGCATCTTACCTGTTTTTCAGGACTAGGAGGTGTTACTTTCACTGGAAGAGCAAGAGGATTATCGTTTACGTGACCATCTGGGATCGCAAACAAAATGATAGGTTGCTCCTTACACGTATTCAAATCTAATGGTTCATACGCGACATCTACTTTAAAGAAACCCCGTCTCTGTATTTGTATTATGTCCCCTTTCTTCAATTTCCTCAGCTCAGGATCACCCAGCATTTGTACCTCCCTCTACGATTGAGAAAACAGAAACGATATTTACATTGTGAATTTTTAACTCACTCTGGTCTGGTGACCAACGTATTGCTTAAAGTCTTCATCCTTCCCAAGCAGAGGCTTTTTAATCAAATGATCGAAATAGACACACCAGGTTGGCGTAAAAGGTACTTTATCTACCTCAGCTAACCACGTCAGTTTCAAAGTCTTCTTGTAATCTTTATTGTCTAGGTTTGGTTCAGCTTCAACACTCGTTATTTTGCCGTTCTCACTAGAAATAATTCACATTTTTTTGTATAACACATTTAACATGGTGTACACAAAAATTTACCGTTTAATTTTTTTAATTAAAAGATTCCCCCAGTTAATGAAAGTTGTGTTTTCGCCCTCTTTAAGATATTCGGCATCTACCCTGTCTATAAGTATTTTTGGGCCAATCCAAACGTCTTTATTACCCACGTCATTATTCTTAGGATGTTTAGGAACGATAGTACATTCTTCTTTAACGCCTTTTACAAGGACAGGTATGGGTTCATTATAATCTATCGCTGTATAACGGGGGGCAATCGGATCAATCACCTAGAAAAATTACTGTTATATGTTTATAAAAAAAATAATTTAGTCATAGTCCTCTTCAAGACTTTGCAGTTTAAAAAAAATTAGAAATACCAGAAAACGTCTTTAGGTGATTATGATCTTTTTTTATTTAAAGATAGTTGTTTAACAATTAACATTATTAATTTGACATCATTTGGTATGAATTAAAAAAAGAACCTTTGTATTAACCTGTAGATGTTTTTTATTTGAGATATGTATGTAGAAAATTTTGAACCAAAATATTATAAATAGTTCTCTAAATATGGTCAATAATTCTAACCCTTAACTGCAAACTAATTTACTTCACAATTATGTTACACAGAAACAATATACTTGCAACATCCGTATTAGCAGCATTCATTATATGGAAGCAATGGAAGCACTGCTTCCCTTCCTTTCATAAAGCTAAAGGATATAAATCTTAAAATGTTCGTTTAATAATTGCCAAATATTTTTAGCATTGCATTCCACAGTTAAATGTTTTGATACTCCTCGAGTTTTTAATTAAAAACACCCTTAAATATACTGTTGTTCCTTAAAACAATTCCCATTCAGGTAACTAGTGCTTCCATGTAACATAGTTCTACTTTAAAATTCATTAAAACCTTTGTTAGAATCTCAACAGGTGTAGAAATATTGTCTAATTTTGCAGTGATATTAATAGAAAAGGAGTCTATAAAAAACTTATTACAAAATTCAAGATTTTATGAACATTAACAGATAGCTTTGGCAATGTGGATAAGATTAAATTACAAATAAATCTATTTATCATTGTAGGTAAATTGATTTCTTTTCTTCTTTATTTGAAAGATGTTTCTCAAAAAATGTATCCTCTGGTACACATCAAGTCCAAATAGCCACGCCAACACCAACATTCCCAAAAAAATAATATAAAATAGTATTATTTTTGGGGCGTTTCCTCATGCAAAAATCTCACTGCGCGTCACTAATCTATATATACATGTTTAAAAAATAGTTTACAATAGAATTAAATAAAAAGCAGAGTAAAAATTCTTAAAGCTACATCAGATGAATTATATAACAATTTAATAATTAGTTTTAGGAAGTCACTAATGGATCAAATAGTTGTAATGAGTTCTATTATATTTGTGAATGTCAGACACATTACTTAAGGGGAATATTTTTAATTTTGTCTTAGGCATACCTTCTTGTTGAAAGACCAGATTTTATCCCACTCCATAAAGACTACAGAACGGCTAGAACCTTGAGCTATAATAAATTCCTTTAAACCTTGAACTGTCATACCCCTTCTTAACACACCACGTACAGTAGGCATTCTAGGGTCATCCCTAAAATAAATAATTTTCATAATATAAAAGTAGTAGAAAAAAAAACTATAACTACCATCCATCTACTAAGCCCTCACTGACAAACCAGGTCAATTTTCTTTTGCTAAGTACAGTATTTGTCATCGACAGTCTACTGTATTCCCAAATATAGGGTTTCCTTAATCCCAGAGCCTCGATGAACCAGTAGAATTGTGGGTCTCGATCGTGATATTCCATCGTTCTTAGCGTATGTGTTACCCCTTCAATAGCATCTACAATTGGACAGGCGAAATCGTATGTAGGATATGCCCTAAAACAGAAAAATATAAGTTCAAAGTTAAGTTCTATTTTACTTTAATGAAACAAAACTTACTTATATTTGTCGCCTGTTCTAGGATGTGGTTCATTTTTACAGCGATATATTGTTGGATCTCTCATACAGCCATTGGGGGACTGCATATCTATTTTCGCCCTTACACAACACTTCTGACCCTTATCAGTGCCTTTTTTCATTTCCTCCCAAAGTTCAAAATTTTTTTCGATAGCTGAAAAAATAATTAACGTCTTAGGTTTTTGACATTCTTTATCTATAGTTACTCACAATTTGATCTATTTGGTGATTCAATTTTTTGCTCTCTCTGGGTCTTCATTAGTTCGGCCTCGGTGTCATCCACGTAAGCTTTTCCGTCTTTCAAGAGTTTCTCGCAGTAACTCATCATCAAATCGAAATATTGTGACGTATGGGTGAACATGTCGGGCTTAATGTCCAACATGGCAACGTCTTCCAGGATAACTTTTTCAAAATGGACGTTTTCTTTGGCAGGATTTGTATCGTCAAATCGCATAACAAGCTTTCCTTGAAAAGCTTCCTGGTAATATTGGTTTAGTAGGGCAGCTTTGGCATGTCCGATATGCAAATAGCTAAGAAAAACAGGATAATCCTCGACATTAAAAAATATTTTTAACAGAAACGCGAAAAACTTATACAGGGGACATAAGAGGGTAAGTTTTGCTGTCAAATTTTGGACTGCAAGTTGTTTGTCAAGAAATTTACTGTCCGTTTTTATTTTCTTTTACAATTTATTTTGCATAGTATTATTTAAGGTAAGATGTACCTTTCGATATTAATGATAATGGTTCCCATATGTATAAACATTTCATATATAGAAAAATTAGCTTTTGAAAACAGTATTTTAATTATTAGTATTATTTCATTATAATTTAAAATAGTGCGATAGATTTTGAACTAACAACTGCAAGTAGAATCCACTCCCATTCTGATAAAAACGCATTGAAGCCATACCCCACTTTAGGTGTCAACTAATAGGTCCAGATTAGAAACATTAAGAACCAGTAGAGGGCGCTGCTAAATTCGTAAATAACAATCTAAGAGGGGGAATTCTGCAGCAGTGAAACAGGATGGCGCCACTTGTACTTTATTTCTAAGTTATTGATTGCTGCTACGAGAACAATATTGTTCATTTCTCATGATGAAATCTCTTACAAGACAGGAGTTTACATATTTTTTACAGCGTAATATTTGTTTATAAACGAGATAATAGCATTTATGGTTTAAATAACAAAGTCATATAAAGGATCACAGACACATTTGTTTGAAAATTCCTTTATGCCAACTCCTACTATAAACCTGTATCTTCAACCCCTGAAAAGTACAACTCGATAGGAAACGTATTTTAGGAGGTCAATAACTCAATAAAATAGCTAGCACTCCAGCTCAAATTTGTTGACATTATATAGCCGTTTTACATACTCTACTGTTGTTTTAGACTGGCAATTAGTTCAGCTTCTATAAACTAGGGAGCATAACTATAGCGCCACCCCATATTTTGCAGTGTTTGTCCACTTAACATTGAAATATGTTACCAAGGACTTAGGAGGTAAGAAAGTAGGCTAAATAAAGGTAATTAAACAAATCTTAGTTATGTTTTAAGGTTTTTTATAAAATTAACGCATAAATTAAGAAAACATCTTGAATTTATTGGTGCATAACTATAGCGCCTATTAGTTAAAACTTAACAAAACCACCTACAAATAAAAATCAATAATGTGTTACGTCTCCATTTTTATGAATTACTTCAAATAGTCTATTATTCATACTGTCCACCAGGTTATTTAAGACTTCAGGCTCCAAGTTGACCTAAATCTATTCTATGGCAGTTTTGAGTTCACGAAGAGCATCATACTTCTTATTATTGGCATACAGCCATCGAACAATAATTTCCCAGAGGTTTTCAATTGGATTTAAATCAGGCGAGCATGCTGGCCACTCCAATAAATCAATTTCATTCTCACGGAACCACTCCATAGATTCTCTGCTAACATGAATTATCGCTAAATTCCCCGACCTACCGAATTTTACACTATATTCCCCCGACAACACTCCTATCTGACTTCCTTTGAACATCGCTTTAGTGGCTCCCTTTATTTCCGAGAAGAGGGCCACACCCCCCTTTCATTAAAAATGTCCACGACCTTGACATACTTATCACCAAACATGCGACACCATTCTTTGATCTCAATCTGGTGTGAGCCGACGACCACACCCTTCGATATCCAATTAACACCTGTCTGGAGGCATTCCTTGATCTCAATATGACGCATGCCGACAACCACACCTGTCGGTATCCAATTAACACCTGTCTGGCGGCATCCTTTGATTCCAATATGACTCGTGCCGCCGGCAAACATCAAAGGATGGAAAAGTTCCCAGGCTGAAGGGCCTCCCTTTCTACTACTTTTAATGTGATTTGTCCAAATAGTTAAATCACACTGAAAACATTTAAGCTGAAACTGAGCATGTAAATAATACATGATTAACTTATGTGTTATGTGACCCCACAGCAATCTTTGATGTGTTTATTTTTTTTATTGAAACTATCAACAGAATAGGTAAGTTAAGAGACACGAGAATGAAATTGATTTAATGAAGTGGCCTGAAGTCTTAAATAACCTGGTGGACAGTATGAATAATAGACTATTTGAAGTAATTCGTAAGAATGGAGACATAACATAATTTTGTCCTTATAAATTGACTGTTTCCTATTGGGAAATAAAGGCATTATTATAAGAAAAATTTAAAAACATTTCATAGATTGTTTCGGATATTCTTAAGTACACAACAGCTATTTTACATTTTTTGTATACTTGATTTTAACTTTCCTTCCCACTGCCCCGCTTTATTTGAGTCCAAGAATTAAAATATAAAATTGGTATCCCTGAAATCACTTTAAATTTCACCAGTCACTACTGATGTAATTATTTTATTATTTTCATTTATCATCTTTTTAAACTTTCAGTTCTGCTTTCTCAATAACGCTAACATTATAAATAATTTATTTTGCATCACAAAAAATTTTTTTCAAGCAATTATTTATGGTTTTTATTATTTGTTTATTTGAATTTTTGATACTACCTATGGGCAATTGAATTATAAAAAGCCAGTTATATTTATTTCATACAATGTAAAAAACAAATATTCATCTCCATTTGAATTTGATATAAAAATTGAAATAAGCGAAATAATTTTTTGTTTATAAATATATATAAATGTTAATATTGGGAACTTGAATTATTGAATTATAGATAATAATGCAGATTGTCCTATTGTATATTTGTCCTATTGATAAGTAATAATTGTACTATTAAACACATAATAAAATTATATCTTTATTGCAATTATAAAACAAGTTAAAATCCATAACTTCTTATATACTACAATAATATCCATTCTCTTTGCTATAAAATGATAATTTTGAGTAAATAAAATATTTTGTCTAATCTATTAATTTTTATATTCCTCATAGTCAGAAAATTGGTATATTTCAAAGTTAATTTTTATCCCAAGTGTTTTTATATCTAATTATTATGTTAAGTATTGACAAAACCAAATAAAAAAAATATAGAGCTAGTAAATTTAAACATTCATTAAACAATACTTACCCTGATGCCTCCGGAGGAAATCTCACAACAACTTTACCCATTTCCGCACCAGGAAGTTCAACGAATTTACCCTCACGGGCTCTATTTCCTACTACAGATTTTTCTAAAGACTGCCTACTTTTTTCTGGGGGAGTCAAAGCTGCCCTCATTTCTGGTGTCAAAGAATTTAAGGCATTTTTCACTGCCTCCTGAGCGTTCATAAAATTGTACCATCTTACAATGTTTATTGGTGTTGGTTTAACTGATAAAATATCTTGCCACTGTCTGCTCACTAAAATTTAATATGCAATAATTATAGACATCAAATGTTAACTACTACAGATGTATATTTACCATATAATGCAGCAAATACGATAAAATCAGCAATAGTCAGTCTCTTGTTTGCTAGATAGGTAACAGGACCTAGAGCTTTGTTTAAAACATCTATCGCACTAGGAAATTCATTTTTTGAACTTAACGGGCCAAGTGCAAATGTTAGCCAATGGTCTACTTCAGTCAGTTCAAGTGGGGTTGTCCCATACAGTTGTTGGCAAAATAATCTAGATATAGCTCTCGCTACATCATTACTGGTTCTACATTGGACATTTTCGACGGTACTTTCATTATCCCAAGAAACCTCTAAGGGGGTTTTGGTTAATACTTTCACATGTTCCGCAACAATCAGACCTCCTGCAAAGTTATTTTTATGCTTCTTATTACTAATTTATATTTGATTCTATTTGGTTACTTACCTAAGGGAGGACTGGCTTTGTTGCACTTAATTTTCATTTTTTTCCTTTCCAACTAACGCTTCTTTACCACCTAAACCAATATTTCATTAGAATGATGTAATTTTAAAACAATATATGTTGCTGCGGCAAGTACACGTTGAACACAGACGTTGAAACACAAGTTTGCAACTATTTTTAGGTTAATTTGAGACAACTTTTTCAATTTATGATTTACAGATGGCACCACTGATTCTATAAAATATGTGAAATTAATAGGCATTATTTATTTTATTAGCATTTATTAATTTATTAGCATTATTTATTTTATTATTGAAAAAAGAGTAGCGAGAATCGTATATAGATATTAATTAATGGTATTCAAATGTCAGTAAGAGCGTTGAGAAGATTATGAAGGGTCTAGAACAGATCAAAATACATTAATGCCTATATTTCAGATAATCTTTTCCACAAACTCCGAAAGGTTACACAACGTGTAACCTTATTTAACGGCGTTAATACTTAATTAAATATAAATCAACGCACGTTTCTACAATTTGACTCATCAGGACTTCAACTTGACATCATCAGGAAATAATTAAAACTCAGTTTAATTCAGTTGAGTTTAATTCAATTTAGTTAGTTCACTTTTATCATCTTCCAATTATACCAATTTGGGTAATGAAACATGCGTCAACTAAGGTATAATTTTTCGGTATTCATGCAAAAGGAGTTTGCTGGTTTTTTTGCTACATCGAAAGTTCTAGACATTCCAAAAGAATGTATTAAGTGTCTCATTATATTCTTCTTTGATGGTACATATTAAATTGAATGTCATATATGTCATATATATAATAAGTTGTAGATAATAAAAATTCGTTGAAAAAAGAGGAATATAAAATATGTTTAAATTTAAATTATTTTTAAAGAAAAATGATTTAAGTAATGTCAATGATGTCATAGCCCAAATTCTAAACCTTCTATAAGGGTAATATGTTTATACAAAAAAAACACATTATTAATATTGTATCTGTCTATGAAAATCTCTTTCCAGGATTGACTATTAAAATACATACGTATTTTTAAATTAAACTGTGTATAGACTGCTTTCCTTTTCTATTAAAAAATATAGCTTGGTTGGAAAAAACCCACAGACAGATAAATTCTTAATAGTGGATGCTATAAACGTTTTTTGAGACTTTCGGAAGTATATTTTTAGTTCCAGGGGGAAACTGCGAAGGCTATCAAGAAAAAAAATACTGCAGTTTTGGATCAAACCCCGGGGTTTTCTACTATAGCAGTTGTAGTAGATATTGTACGTCAGAAAGAAGTTCATGTCTCTTATCCAGAAATCAATATGAAGGCTCTACAACATTATTCATATTTCGGGAGTAGCATAGCTATGTCACTCTCAAATAAACCTCGGATTTGTCCGCGGACAAATGTGATGCGGATGGCATATGGTCATTGTTGCTCTGAAGAACTCTTGGCGCAGGTATAAAACAGGTGTGTACAGGTATAAAACAGGTCTGTACCGGTTTGAAACAGGTATGGTAACCTGTTTAATGATGTCATGTGTTTTCCTAATACTACCATACCTGTTTTAAACCAGTACAGACTTATATTATACCTGTACACGCCTGTTTTATACCTGCGCCAAGAGTTCTTCGGATCAACAATAACCACATGCCATCCGCATCAAATGTCCGCGGAAAAATCCGAGATTTTACCTGAGAGTGACATAGCTATACTACTTTCGGGTATTCGCCTGTCAGTAAATATTTATAATATGCATTTTCATATTATAAATATTTACTGACAGGCGTCGCTCGTTGACTACTGAACATTTAGAACGGCTACTAATAATATACTCATGTGATCATACGCGTAAATAAAAGGTGGTCCAACCAAAACGCACGATGTTAATTGTAAATAAAACAAAAAGTTTTCAGAGAATTATCTTAATATTTTTTATTATGATAGAAGGATCTATGACAATTATGTGTGAAACAAAATATCGGCCAAATGCTCGCCACGGCTTCGGTGACATACCTCTATCCGATGGTCCATATTTTCAATGACTCTGAGACATAATTGAGGTTCAATGTCGTTAATGTGCTGAATTATCTCATCCTTTAGCTCTTGAATTGTTTTTGGCTTATTGACGTACACTTTTTCTTTTAAATATCCCCAAAGAAAGAAGTCCAACGGTGTCAAATCACATGATCGTGGCGGCCAATTAACATCGCCACGACGTGAGATAACACGGCCATTGAATTTCTCGCGCAAAAGTGCCATTGTTTCGAAAGAAACAGTAAAATAATTTTGTAAAGGCGACATCAAACTGTCTATGAAATTTTGAACGCAATATCTTGATAAACGTCAAACACCAATTTTTTGAATTTTGAGTGTGCCTTATTCGTCACAATGACCAGTAATGAATATACTGATATGTTACAAAAAATTCCCGTGAGGCTTCTCGTGCTTACCTATGCGGAGAGATATTATCTAGCCGATTATATAGAAGCTAATTTGAGGCAGTTTGGTGCCTTTAAAAAACCAAAATCTAGAGCACAAATTTGATGAAAACTTGGAATTGAATATTTTTTAAGTGCAGAATAAACTCCCAACACATCCACAAGTGAGGTAGCGCGAAATTATCACTTCTAAACAGACAATAGTAGAAATTTTCAAAAAGCGTAAATTCAAGCCCTACATTCCCCTTAAAATCCATGTATTGGAAAACAACGCCAGACAACGAGGATTACATTTTTGCAACTCTTTTTTAGATATGTCGAGGGCAGATTCAGCATTTCATCAAAAAATTATCTGTATTCACGAATGTACTTTCGGAAAGAATGGGATTTTTATCAGAATAAATCATAGATATTGGTCTCAGGACAATCCTCACGTTGTTGTGGAGAGCAATTTTCAAAGAAAATTTTACATGAATGTATCGTATGGTATTTTGGGAAGTAGGCTAATAGGACCATTTTTTATTGATGAAAATTTAAACCAACAAAAATATTATGATTTACTTTCTGGCGAATTTTAAATATTTTTGGATAAATTACCTCTTAGAAATCTGAACGAGATTTTTTTCCAACAAGACTGAGCTCCACCCCATAATACCAATCTAATTGCTAATTATTTGCGTACCCAGTTTGGCGAACAATGGATCGGAACCAATGGACCCATTCGGCGGCCAGCTCGTAGTCCAGACCTGACGTCACTGGATTTATTTTTATGGGGTTATCTAAAAGGTCCCGTGTATTTAACACCACCCGAAAACGAACAAGATTTAAAAAGGCAAATAGTTGAGGCCTGCCATGAAATTCCTCAATTTCTTTTATACAATGCCACTTCCAGCGTCTCTCGGAGATGTCAATTATGTGTTCAACACATGGTGGTCAGTTTGAACAATTATTGTAATAGTTGTTTAGTGTTCCAACATTCTTTTTATGCCTTTTCAAAATTAAAAACCAACTGTCTAAATGTTATTTTAATAAAATTATTTCTATCACATTTTAGCGTTTATTTAATTTTTTTTTCAGCTAATGTTAAATAAAATTTGGATTTCTATACATCATTGGATTCCGAAAAAAATACTCTTTAATATAGCTTAGAAAAATACATCTGGTTTCATTTGAAAATCAAAAGTTGACTATGAAATATCATAGAAAACAAAGTTTGCAAAAAACATTATTTGGCGCAGACTGTAGTATTTTACAAGTGATATAATTTGGTTCTTTAATTTTGAAGATCAGACGATAAATAAATAAAAGAGTTATGGTGGTGACTGTTTTTCGTGCACCTCCGCCTGTATTTCTTTTTGCTACCTTTCATCAGTTTTCCATATTATGAGTATTAATAAGGAATTTGCAATCGATTTGATCAACGTTAACATATATTTTTTATATTGTTTATTCCTTTGAAATATGCCATGAAATTGTAGGTATTGAACATCAGTGGTGGCTAGTGAGTTTTACAACTGAGAGGGCAATAAATAAATATTAATTTATGTATATTTTTAGGCACCTACATGGTTACATTTTTACGTAGGTATATCACAGTGTTTTATGCCAGGTTTTAAATATCAGAATAAAATTATTAAATTAGGTACATACCTATTTAGCTTTAATTAATTTTCTTGAAAACAAAATCCATACGTTTTTCTTTGCGTTGGGCGAAATGGTCGATAACAAGTTCATTGAAATTTCTTGTTGACGTTATTAGTTCTTTTTCTATTCAACACATTGCTAATGCACATAATCTACTTTCTTTCATGGTATTTCTTAAAAATGTTTTTATTATTTTTAAAGTAGAAAAACATTGCTCACTCTCGGCTGTCGTCATTGGCATTGTACACAAAATTTTTAATAATTTTACAGCCTCCACAAACGAAGATGTTAAGTTATTTTCATAAAAACATTGTATTAATGTTAAGACACTTGCAGCATTTACAAAATCTGATCTATTACAAAGCACTATTAGTTCATGTTTAAATGCAATTGGATCCAAATCGTAAATGTTAATAGCTTTTTGAAATTCAATTTCGGGAAAATTTACTTGAAACGTGGAAAACAACTGAGGTTGAAAAAGATAAGCTATAGAGTAAGTAATCACTAAACATGAATCGGTCATCAATATTAGAAATAATAACACACGCTTCTTTAGCAACCATTGCATGTTTGTCTTCAAAACGCTGCCTTTTAGGATGGAAAGGTCCCTCGTGGTCTTCATCATCACTGTTTTCATTTTCTCGGTAATAATCGTAATCAATTGTATTTCTCACATGCTGAATTGATGTTTTGAATGATGTTACGCAGGACTGAATTTTAAGACTGCCAATATCTCGTTGCTGTAATTGATTATTGATTGCAATTCGGCATAATTTTATTAAAAAAGTGTAACCAACAATTAAAATCGTAATCCTTGAAAGTATTTTTTAAACCGCTAGCTTTTCTTACGGTTGACGAGTCACTAGTATCATCGTTTAAAATGTAAAAAGAAAGATCACTTTGTAGGGAACTTCGAATTAAACAAACGAAACAAAAAAATGCATTTCGAACACTACATCCACACAACCAACCTGGTAAATCGTATATACTTTTATTAAATTTTCTCGTATAACTTTTGGCTCCTGATATTTTCTGGAAAATTGCCATATTCAGCCGAGGATATCCCAAATTTTTCATTTGAACTTTTATCTCGTACGTGAACTCATTGTTATCTATTAATTTTAAAATATTGTCTATTAAATTATTCATCATGAATAAAGAGTCCCGTAAACTCGTAAACAGCAATTATTGAAATTATACAGTAGGTTTAAGAATGTATCTAGCGCAACACATGACCGCCACAATGCACTCTCTGAACGGCGCTTGGCTTGGGGCAACTTGGCTTTAGCCCAAATGATGACGTAATTCGACTTTAACTGCATGCGCTACGCTTCTCACCTCTGACAATTCATCCAGGGTGGCGCGGGACTACTTCATATGTCACCCCGCTGTTCATATGTTCCAGCAAAGCGGTCAATTAAAATTAAATTTCAATTAAAATAATTATAAGAAATAGAACTTCAATTGACATAATGATAATATTTACACAAAACCTGAATTAAATTATTAATAAAATATAGAACTTTAAGAACTTGAGGAATTAGTTAGGTGGGGCACTGCCCCATTGCCCTCCCTGCACCAGCCGCCACTGTTGGACATGTGAAAGAGTACTCAAATAAAGCTTCTAGATCTATGACCGCTAAATAAATTTTAGTATTTTCTCAGGAATACAGAGAATAATCATAAGATCAAACTATATAAGTTTCAAATTCTTTTCTCGTTCATACATGTAGACGTCTTATCTGGCTCTTTTTTTGCTTGTCTAATCCTTCAAATTTGTTCTAGCATATTTCGAAAGAATAAAAAATAGATACATAAAATTACTGAAGTCGGCCATATTTATCCCCATGTTATTATTATAACTCATAGTATTCGAAAACGGGGAATTGTCAAAATAATCGAATATTTTGAAATGTAGAACACTTGGTTATATAAGGTCACAAAATTGCCCATTGGTGTCTTTTATGGCTCCTTTAAAATTTTATATCGCTGTATCAAATATTTTGTATATCGATTTATATATTTCCCAATATAAATATATCCCCATTGGCGAGATAAATACTAGGTACCATCTGTACCATATTAATTATTCTTTATACCTGGCCACAAATGGGAATTTACTACCTCAATAAGGTTGTACAACCAGGAATTGAATCATTATCCTAACCTTTAGTTTGCACCGTATCTTGGAAGGGCATAATATCTTGGTAGGGAAGGAACCGCCTTCCTATGGTGGTGTAATAAATAACAACCACCTCTTCTACCACCTAGACAATTTAGTTTATCAGTATCATCAGCCAAGAGTTGAACTGTTAACATTTCCCAGTGAAAATAGTTTAATTTTTGTAACTGTGATAGTGTTTGTTTTATAATTTGTAGTTTAAAAAGTGATAGCATAATCAAAATGCAACCAGGATCTTTGTTTGGATGGGTTATGGTGAGTAAAATTAACCAATATATACTTATATACCATTAAGGAAGAATGTAATGGGATACTTTCAATACATATCCCATAAATATACGCAATAATATATACCTTTGTTATTTATACCTTTGATCACAAAAAGATCACGCTCTGTATTACATGAAAACATTAATTTAGTATTACTCATATTTCATAGAAATGTATTGAAAGTGTACCATTACGTTCTTTCTTAATGTTACATACATATAAACAATTACAGATAATCTTTGTAAACAAATCTTAGCTGAAATAAAATAACTACAAATAATGCTCTATATGGCGCGCATCCTGGTCTAAACGCATTAAAATCATTTTATATTTTTGGATAACTATAACTCTTCCGAGCACATTGCGACTTCAGTCTTTGCATTTTATTTTAAAAATTCTTGTATTAATTTTTTAAAACGAATATTAATTTTGCGCGAGCTTTTGGTTCTAGATCGTTAATAGATAGCTCTAGAACACAAAGGCCATTGTACATATGTATGTAGGTTATAACCTGTTACTGTAATCTTATTTGTATTATAATATCTTACTTAATCTGCAATATAATAGACAAATTTTCATAAACCGGAATAATAACTAATGAAAATATATATTCCATATACCTAATTGAAGACATATTTATTATACAAGTATCTGTAGGTAAATAAACAGTCAGTAACATTTTAAAAATATTTTAGTAAAAATGGACAAGCAAACAGAATATTTTCTTGGCATAATAATAAATAATAAATATAAATTAATCAAAATTAGTATAATTAATTAATATTCATTTCTGCTGTATTATTTTTATACATATTTATAACAACGGTACACTAGTTTTTCACAACATTCTGAGGGTTATACTTTTATACTAAGTACAAATAATCCACTTAAAAAATTGACAATTTAATTTTCCAAATGATCAATATTATTTTAAAAATATTTTAATAAAACGGACAAGTAAACAGACTACTTTTCTTGACATAATAGTAAATAATATATGTAGGTATATAATTGATATTAGTGATATTATTATTATAATATATTATTATAACAATAATACCAAGCATGTCTCAAGTATGTACATAAAAAACATTTTATATATTTAAATTTGTAAATACTATATATAAATAATTTTTTTGTAATTCTCCAGATTAATTTGGATGGCATGAATCCAAATGCTGATGAATTAAATAAGGAAATGTCCGTGCTACACAGAATTATTTCGCAAACCTCAAATGCTATAGATATGTGTGAGAATGTACCTAAATTGTATGGATCTGTAGGTCATATTGAAGCGGAAAGGATTCGGTTACATTCCAGTGAGTATTTAAAAAATCGAAAATAATCAATGTGCATGCAGTAATACTATACAATATTTGTTTTTTAAATATAATTCATTAATGTAAATAGGGATTTGTATATTAAATCTGATTATATTTTAGCGTACAAACTGGGTGTTTTATATGAAGAACTTTTCAAATTCGAACAAGAGGAAGTAAGAAGAGAACACTACAGTGGAATCATCAAAATTAAAAGTTTGAAGTACCGTACAAGAATGGATGCCAACACAAAAAGAAATAAACAAGGATCTCAATATTATGTATGTTTGATTCATTCTGGAACAACAGTATTTGCTAGCGGTGTGAGTTCGGAGCAGAAAAATGGATACATCGTTTTCGATGATTCCTTCGAATTTAATTTTAATTGTCTTCTATCTGATGTTGAGATAAAAGTTACCATTTATTTACTAAATATAAGGAATATCCCAAACAACGTAAGTAAAGATTTATTGATTTTACACACAAATTACCATAATTTAAAGTTTATTTCTAATTTTAACAAGTAATTGATGCCAGTGTCGCTTATAAAAATATTCAAAGATCATACTCGAATAATTTTATAGTATTTGGACAAACACATTTTCAATTTATGATTAGATATTTGACATGCGTATTCTAAAACCCTACTTTTTTACAGAGGATCCTCCGCTTTTTCCCAAATTGGTTGAGGAAAATTCTAAAACAAGACATGGACAATACTGCGTATCCAACCGTACCATGTATTCAAGTTTTAGGGAGCAGTATAATTGGACTTACCGAATTAAGTACTGAAAGCGAATTTGAAGTAAACGATATACCAGATCATGTAACGCTATCTGATAGATTCAATGCTGAAGTCTCCGTCAGTTTAAATTTAAATAATAAATTTAGTGGTTTTCTCAATATCAGCGTAGGAAACATGCTATATTTCACCAAGATGTGGTGCTCTCTAAAAGGTTTCAACCTCCAATTTTGGAACTATCCTTCTCAAGAAGACGATGTGGCACCTGTTAAAGTTATCAACCTGGAAAATTGTACGACAAGCTGTATGTCAAACACAAATACGAGCATAGATCCCAGGGCAAATTCCTTCATATTATACGTCAACTGCAAGGAGACATCCATCACAAAGACATATTGCCTTTCTGTAGATAACTTCAGTGAATTTAAGGAATGGAAAGAACAAATAAATATTGCATTAACAACGCTTAAACATTTGAAAAATTTGAAATGTAAAACAGTGCTTTTGAAAAATTGAAATGATTTTTCAAAATTATTAGATTTTTCATAATTATAGTTATTAGTTATATTTTGTGTTAACTGTACTAATCATCTGTAAGACAACTGTATTAGCTGTACTACTCAATTGTATATATATATATATATATATATATATATATATATATATATATATATATATATATATAATTATTAATAATATAAAGTGATATGAAAAAATTAACTTGTTTTAGTTATTTTTCTATCAAGAATTGATTTATATGAAGATATAGAAGAAGTATTATATATGCTCCCACTATTAACAGTTATAGGGAAAACACATAGTTATGATACAATTTAAAATTTGCAAACCTAATATTTAAACAAAAATTAAGAAAATATACACTAATATATATTATTATATTAATATGTCGATATCAGATAAAGTTTAATTATAAACTAAAACTTTAATTATAAATATAAATTAAAACTTAATTAATTATAAATATAAAATTTTATTACAATTGACTAAACTATACTGGTGCTGAATTGTAACAAAACAAATTAGAATTATCAACTATTTTCCTATATTATTCATTACAAAAAAAATATATTCCTAACTTCGCTGGAACGAAATATGGAATTTACATTATGGTATGTTTTGAATTTGAACAATTAATATTTATATTAGCTAAACTACTCCTAATTTAAAAAGTTTGCACGCATAAAATTGACTTCCTATCCTTGAAGCTGCAGCCTGTGGTAGGGAAGGTTACGCAATTAGTCGCAGGCAAACACACCCACCCTCTGAGAAAATTCAGTAGGTCACAAAATCGAAGGATATAATAGGTCCCCCATCCATTTAATGGCGGAGAAGCGAAGTACAAGTAGTACACCTTTATTTGCTCTGAAGCAGGCAACTGACCTACAGACCAACATCAGTAAACTGGTCTGAATGCCAATCGTATTCTCCTATATCAGAAATCGAACATTATTAACCAAAAAATGTACTTTTTACTTGGATACGCTTTTGTTTTAATAATAACATGCTATAATATTGAAAATCTCTGTTAAATATGAGCAAATAAGATTTTATAATGATAACATATTAAGTTGTGTATATAAATATGTATAGTTTATTTCATCGCTATTTGCCAAATAAGAAATTCCAAACGGCTCTTATCTCATACCCCGGCTTGTTTTTATGGCTAGGCTCTGGTAGACTGTTCCGTTTATCGGCAAGATAAGAGAGTTTTTTATTTGGCAAATATCGATGGAATGAGTAGTAAATGTATAATAAATATGTATATAAATATGTAACTGAATAAATATATTTAAGAGAACGCAAAAGTAATATTTTTTATGCTTCTAATTAAAATTTTTAAAGTAAATACACTCACAGACAAGAATATTGCATATTTCATTTTAATAAATCATTACTTTTATTTTACTTTTTTTTTCCGTTAAAAATGTTGTATTTTTTATTCTTACATACCCTGCACTGAAGTGCTTTACGTAAATTATAGTCAAATAAATTACATATTGAAACTTCACAACAGATTTGTAGAGGAACTAATAAAATAGCCTGAATTTTGTTATCACATGTAATTAGAAAGAGTAAAAAATAACAACAATATAACAATACTTTAACGCAACATAATAAAAATTTAGTACTTAGTAATTCCTCCTCTAGCTCTAGCGATAGCCTGCATCCTTCTAGAAATGCTCTCCAGAAGATCTTTGATGGTTTCTTACGGAATTTTATTCCATTATTCCTGTGCAGCAATTCTTAATTCTGCAATTGAGTTAGGAGCTGAATTTCGTGATCGTATATATCGCATCAGAATGTGCCATTGGATTAGCATCAGGACTCATTGGTGGCTATTCTAGTTCCTCAATCCCGACATCCTCAAGGTACTGGATCACTGTTCTAGCGGCATGAACCTGGGCATTATCATGCATTAGCACAAATTTATCGTACTCAATGAAGCCGGCATAAGGTAAAACATGCTTTTCAAGGATGTTGCGTGTGTACCAGTCAGTATTCATTCTTATATTTATCTCAAAAAGCTCCGTGCGACTCTCTCAGCTAATGCCTCCCCAAAGCATAATAGAACCACCACCAAAGCTAACGTTTTGTGCAAAACAACATTGTGCAAAAAGTTTCCCAGTTCAACACTCCATTGATGTTCATTCCAATTAGAATGGGCTCTTGCAAATTGTAACCGCCTGGTTTTGTGACATGGGAGAAGCTTAGGAGCTCTAGCAGGACATTTCGGGTTTAAACTGACTTCTGTATCTCTCCTTGTTACTATTTTAACACTTAGGTTGACTTGTCTTGTAATCATAAATTCACATTTCAGATGCGGAGCTGTAACTGAGCGATTTCGCAAGGATATAATTTTCAAATATTGGTTATATCTTGGCGTTGAACGTTTTTTACGTCCTTGACCAGGCCGTCGTTTGCATTCTTCAGTCTCATTGTATCGTTTTACTATACTAACAATCGATTAATGAATATGCAATCTCCTCGCAATATCGTCTTGTCTGTAACCCTCGTTGGCTAAAGTAACAATGTTAACATTAACTCGCTTAAATATATTAATATTAACACACATTAACTCGCTTAAATATGACATCGCACTAACCAAAACTATCGAAACAGTATAATATATAATGAAGCACTAGAAATGTCATTTTGATAACACAACAGTCGTTGTTAGTCGCCAAGGCGCACAATGATATGTTTGTAACTTGTAACATTATTGTTTATTGAGCTATAAAGGATATGTCTAAACATTCTTTTATCCGAAATAAATTTCAGTATAGTTAAAACACTCCAGTGCAGGGTATCAAGCATTATTAAATACAAAAAGTTTTAAAGGAAAGAAAATAAAATAAAAATAATGACTTGAAATAAAATATGCAACCTATTTGTCTGTGAGTGAATAACGAAAATTAAAGATTAAATTAAAAGTTTAAATTAAGATTTAAATTCTATATTCGGTACGCTGTAAATAGTAATTGTGAAGATTCACGTTTGATAAATGTATATATGAATGTATATTAATACGTTTAAGGTAATGCAAAATAATGCATAATAGTTTTTCGTTTTCGATCTTAAATATGTAGAACGAATATAACGAAAATAGAAAGACTCAACCATTCCCCACTGTATTTGCAGTGGATTGGGGTAGTAACCAATATTTGTCAAAATTCGTGTCTGGTGTGAGAAAAGGACTATCTTGTAATTTAAAATTAATTAAGCTATTTGGTCCAACGAATAGATAATGAAGAATATCATTCAGTGATATGCTAATACATAATAATAATTCTTGATAGAGGGCTACATCAGAGGCGACTTAACATATATTAAACACAATATTTAATAGTAAATATACAGTGTGGTACTAGAACACATGGGTAGTCTTTCGGGGATGTATACATCAGGTGAAAATAATGCCATAAGTTTATATACAAGTTTTCACTAGAAAATATGAGTCAAATGAGATCATGTCATTTTTTTAACAGAAATAATTTGTAGCGTTTATTTATTCACTCGAAATAACTTATCGAATAATATTTTTATTGTTAATTTCTATGAAAAAATTAACAATAAAAAGTATTATTCGATAAGTTGCTTTTTTTTAATAGCTCGATTTTGGTACTCTAATAGTACATTTTTCTTGAAAACCTTTAGCATGAATTTATATTAAACGAGAAAGCATTATTTTTAAGATAATGTTCAGCATACTTAAAACTATACTGAAAACCATTATAAATATACTTGAAAAGTTATATTTTATTTTATAACTTTACGCGTGATTATTTCAGAGTGTATCCCAAGAAAAAAAATTCATATAAACTTATGGTATTATTTTCACCTGAGCTATATACCCTCAAGAAATAACTTACGTATTCTGATATACCCTGTATATAATGAATAACATGTGGGTATAAAATATAAATTAGTGGAATTAATTTATTTATTTATTACGACAAGAGAACAAATACTTCATAATCCACTTTATTCAAATAATTTAAATATGCATTAATTGGAATGGAGAAGTGAAATGCATTTGCATAATTCTGTACATAAAGAGCAGGTTTAATATAATCTGATTAAGAAAAAATTTTAATATGGTCACAAAAAATGTAGGACTATTTTTCAAGTATTTACAATACCTTTAAAAATTGTTAAAACTGTTGCAAATAGTTTATTTTCAACGTAACCAAATATATTAGAAGTAAACCAGAATCGTGTCTAAAAAAATGCATGGCATGCATTGTTTTATATAATTCTGAAGTCGGTGCCATACAATATTAGTAATGCGAATGCCGGCCCTTGGCAGTTTTAAATGTAAACTCGTCGTTGTAGTAGCAAAGTATATATTTTTTTATGTTTTACTCGGCACCGACTTCAAAAGTGTATAAAACAATTACTAATCATTACATAATAAACAATAATTTCTTAACTACATTAGACGGAACAACAATTAAGTATTAAATTGTTGTAGAAAACATTTATTTTTTGCTTTTTAGTTGTTACTCTTTTCTAAGGTTGTTTTTTTTTTGTTAAAACTTATTATTCACTTCATGTTCTTAAATGCTGTTATTTTTAGCCAAAACAACTATAACAACCAAAGATTAAACATTTAAAGAAAACGTATAATGAATATGGATGACCTAATATTCTTACAATCGGTTGTAGTTTTGTTTAATAATGGTAATTACTAAATTGGATTTTTCGATTAAGATACACTTTAATATGTATGTTAATTATGGCAATGTGCAAAAACACAACACTGTAATTTTTTGTTCCAAATACTTCTTTTTTAATAATTCACTGGGGATTTTAAATATCAACAGAATAGCAGTTTATTAAAGAAGTATACCAAACACCTTGTATAATGATTAAGTATTTCTCAATGTAAATATATCCCGATTGGCGTCGTAAATACTAGCAACATCAATATTTCGCTGGCCTGTAACGAGAATTTATATTCTTATTAATACCCTAAAAGTTTATAACCAGGAATTTGATAATTATTCTAATATTTAGTTTAGAGCTATGTAGTACCTAGAGAAGGGCGAAACCTCCTTCATTGTAGGGTTATATAAGCATATTTTACCATCAAGGCAATTTAATTTATCGGTATTATCACCTAAGGGAACTCCTAACATTTTCCAGTGAAAATACTTTAATTTTTACCTGGATGTTCTAGTACATCCAGGCAATCTTATTAGCAAGCATGTATGTACATATTAGTTAATTTAACTTACCCTAGCACCTAGGGTAAGTTAAATTAACTTATTATTATTTAATTATGTACTTAAATCATGTACTTAAATTATTAATGTACTTATGTACCATCAGGCAAGAATTTAATGTGACTAATCTGTAATATAATAGGCACATTTTCAGAGAGTGACAAAACAATTAATGAAAATGTGTATTCCATATTTCTAATACAAAGATATATAAGCAAATATGTAATCAATATTATTTTAAAATTGTTTTAGTAAAAACGGATGAGTAAACACAATATTTTATTGACACACTGGTATATATGCTCATAGTAATATTAGTATAATTAGTTAATATTTATATTAGTATAATTAGTTTATATTTATTTTTTTATTCTTCTTTATATATGTTTTTGATAATGGGAGACTAGTTTTTCATAACATTAAACATTATACTATTACATTGAGCATAAGTAATCCACTTAAAAACATTGGCCATCTAAAATAATATTCTATAGCGGACTATTTTTATTGTATATTATATATTTTTTACATCATCTCATCAATGAGGTTTATATTTAAAATATGGTCTTACGCTTTTATTAGTTTTGTACGGAAATACATTGTTTTATAGATAAAGAGTAGATATTATAATAGTTATGTGCAATATTATATAGAACATGCAGATGCAGAATATTTATGATTAAGCACATATGCATTAAAAATTCTTACATAATAAAATATATTTAAAAATATGTTTTCTATTTTAATTATGACACATAAGCACGCATTTTTATCACAAATAAGCATGGTGGTATATTAAATCATACAGCTTGAATAACTCTACTGTGGTGCCAAATTTCAGAATAAAATGTATAATGTCAAAGCCTAACAATTAAAAAAAGCCTTCAAACACTAACAATTAAAAAAGTAGAAATTTTTTATCGCTAATCTTTCGACGCCACTGGAGTTAAGATACTTTCAAAAGGGTGTGGCCGAGATTTTACAAAGGAGATAGCCTAAAATTGTACTTTTATAATAAAATAACATAACAATTGTAAACAGTAAATGAGTAATGGTATAGTATATACAATGTGGAAAAAAAGTCTGGTATTCCTTTATAATTTAAAATACTTGTAAAGGTATTTCTCTATAATTTAAAATACTTGAAAACGTATTTTTAATTTACCATATAATTTACCATATATTAAAGTACTTTAGTTTTATATACAGTGGTATGCATTTACAGGGTCAAAGGGGCTAATTTTTTCTATTTAATAGCAATCCCTATTTTTTCGTTTTAATTGTCTGTGTCTAAAATCATTTAAAAGCCAGAATAACTAACATTTTTATTTGTTGACTAATTCAAACGATTCTTTTTTATAAATCATAGAGCTTCAATAACTTTAATGCGGTGACAAACTTAAGAATGAAATTTAAAATTTTAATGCTTATTTCCAAGTTTTGTTAAAGCTAACAATCCAAAAAAAATATTAGTAATTTTGTTATTTGTAATCTGTAAGCCCCGGATATATGTATGGACATTTCAGAGTGCGATTTATACGTGTTCTGAAATATCTATTAGAAATACAAATACAGTAAAGAAATATCACAATCTTATGATAAAATATACAATACAATATTTCATATCAGTAGCTTGTCCACGTTCTGGCTCACTTTTTTGTAAATGTAAATTAATTGCTTGTATAAATTAGTAGGACATTAACCAACAATTTTATATTAAGTAAAACTTATTCATTGACCGCCGGCTACCTACTGTTCTATTTCTTTCACTAGAAGTATTGAAAGTAGTGTCGGAGGTGCATAGCGCTATGTGATTATAGTAAAGGTTTGCAAGAGTGTAACAAAAGGATAATCTGGAATATATCTGGATAATCGAAAAAGGGAAATATCTGTGAGAATGACCGGTGACGCAATGCCGTCCAATCAGTTAATGTGATATTTGAGAGTGGTGTGTGTTTGTACACACTCGGGACTGTCGTAGAATTTTGATTTGCGTATGGTATTACATATCAATTATTACAGTGCACGGCAATTTGACAATAAGTATTTTAGATTTTGTCTCGACCAAAACCAACCCTTGCCCCAGCACAGCGTTAGATAAGGAAATTTCCGGGGTTGGTGTTAAATGACGGTAGTGAATTACGGTGTTCCCATTCTGATACATATATAGCGTACACCCGCAGATGAAAACATGAAGCCGCGGTTACTGGTCAGAGCAATGCCTGTGAAACACTCAGATGACGTTTTATAGCGAATTGGTTAAATTTTTGGTTGGCTGTAATATCCCGTGGACCTAAGAAGATAATCCTAGTTTTAAAGAATTTATAGAGAAATGTTTAAATGGGGAATTTGGTAAAGTAAACATGCCCACAGAGCTGCTGTTGCCACTGTAAATTCTACTGTTTATGCAGAAGTTGAGGATAAATGTTTATAAGTTTCTATCGATGAAACCTGATATTCCTGCGGCTTGCAAATGGCGAATGTAGTTATAGGAGAAATGAGCGATATATCGACAACGCAATCATATGTGATAGCATAAAAAATATTGACAAAGACGAATGCTGAAACTATTGCAAAATTAGTTAATGAGACATTAAAAGAAGTATGGGGCGCTAAACATGAGGAAAACAAACATATGGTTCTACTATTTCTTACGGATACTGCACCATACATGAAAGCGGCTTGTTGACTTTTGAAGGGAACATATAATTACGATATGTTACATGTAACGTGCCTAGTCCATGATCTTCATAGCATAGCAGAGGCAATCCGTGGCCGTTATCCGAATGTCGATCGCCTGATAGCGAATTTTAAAGGTTCGCAGTATTCGCAGCATTATTCATAGACATGTTTCCCCATACACAGTTATCTACAGTGCCTGTAATAACCCGATGGGGAACGTGGGTTGAAGCAGCATCACATTATTACTACGATTTTGAAAATATCACCAGGATATTTCAACAGTTGGATCCAAATGATGCTAGTGCTATTGCGAATGCGCAACAGACTTGAGCGGATTCAGCTATTCAACAAAATTTGGCGTATATATATATGGCACTATTTCACGCAAACTGACAGACGTCGCTCATTGACTACTGAACATTTATCATTTATCATACGCGTAAATAGTCTAACACGATTTACGCATCTGTGTGGTGATGTTACCCTGACGAACCACTGTGTTGTCCATATCGTTTTGTCAATACGGTGACGTGATGACTTACCCTGCTTCCGGACCTGACTATGCATTTTTAGAAATACAATTATAAGTCTTCATTTGTTCCTAAGCGACCATGCAATGAAAGGTAAACTAATATGTGAATAATTTTTATATGTAATCGCTCTTCAGTATAAGTCCGCTTCTGTTATTTACGTTATGTCGACAATCAAATCCGAGGCTCAGTAATCTGATCTGACTACGCCACTGGATTTATACACTGGGTTTATGTCGAATAATCGTCATATAAATGAGAACTTTGTAAATAGTATTTGTTACAATACTCCTTAAGACCGTTAAAAATTACACAGCAGAAATAACATCAAACCAATTATCTCAAATTATGGCAAGCATTAAAGGCGATGCAATAAATATATTGAGTTAAGTAGGAAATTAGTTGAAAAATCCAAAATTTAAAATGCAAGACACTGTCGTGTCAATTCACTTTATTATTTTATCATGTTCTGTTATGTTATTTTATTACAAAAACACTATTTTTTGGTTAATTTTTTTTGTTTGTAAAATTTCGGCCACTTTTCGGAATACTTTCCATCTAAAAGCATTAAAATTCATTGGCGTAGATAGATTAGTGATAAAAAATTGTTAACTCTCTTTTTGAATGTTTGTTCTTGAAAATTACAAATTTTATTCTGTAATTTAGCACCACAGTAGAATTATTGATGCTTTATTATTTAGAGGAATCGGTTAGATCGACCAACAATTAAAACTATTAGAATGATGTATATGGAGTATTTCAAAATGATTTGCTCAAAACTGTATTTTTAACATAAGCACATGTTAAATCGATGTTGTTAACATGAATCGACACTATTGACATATATAATGAATCTAATATATACAGGATGCTGCGGTACTTTCAGATAATGTCTTAATTGAAGTTAGAATGTTTTAATCTTATATGATTATATACCAAGTATTCGGATTTCGATATATATGTATGTATTATACAAGGGGGTGCACGAAAAGCGGCCACCGCCATAACTGTGTTATTTATCGTTAGATATTCAAAATCTAAAAAGTATATTAAATCAACTGTAAAATACTATAACCTGGACCAAATACTTTTTTTTTAGAACTTTGCTTTCTATGCCATTTCATGGCCAACTTTTGATTTTCAATTCGATTTTCTCTATACTATATTAAAGAATACCTTTCTCTGAATCCAATGATGTATAGAAACCCAAATTTTGTTTAATATTAGTACCTGAAAGGAAATTGAAGGAACAGTAAAATGTGATGAAATGAAAATAATTTTGTAAATGCGACATCAAACTGTCTATGAAATGTTGAGCGAAATATTTTGATAAACGTCAAACACCAGTCTTTTGAATTTTGAGTGTGACTTGTTAGTCACAATGACCAGTAATGAATGTACTGATATGTTACAAGTTTATTTTGAGGTTTTAAAACATTTCCGTGAGGCTGCTCGTGCTTACGCGGAGAGATATTCGAATAGCGATCGCCATCATCACCAGAAATTTAGCCGATTAGAGGCTAATTTGTGGTTATTTGGTGCCTTTAAAAAACCAAAATCTCTAGGGCACAAATTTGATGAAAACTTGGAACTGAATGTTTTATTAAGTGCAGAAGAAACTCCCAATACATCCACAAAGCGTAAAATTGGGGAACTTCTAAAATAACAGCAATAGAAATTTTCAAAAAGCATAAATTTAAGCCGTATATTCCCCTTAAAATATATGCATGGCAAAACAACGACAGACAGCGAAGATTAAATTTTTGCTTTTAAACTTTTTTTTTGACATTTCGAGGACAGATCCAGCATTTCATCAAAAATTATCTGATTTCTGGATGCATTACCTGTTAGAAATCTGAACGAGCTTTTTTTCAACAATACAAGAACATAAAATCAATCTAATTACTAATTATTTGCATATCCAGTTTGGCGAACAATGTATCGTAACCAATGGACCCATTCGGTGGCCAGTTCGTAGTTCAGACCTGACGCCACTGGATTTATTTTTATGGGGTTATCTAAATGATACCGTGTATTTAACACCACCCGAAGACGAACAAGATTTGAGAAGATTAATTAATAGTTGAGGCCTGCCGTGATATTCCTCAATTTTTTATACAATGTCACTTCCAGCGCCTCTCGGAGATGTAAATTATGTGTTTAACAAAATGGTTGTTAATTTGAACAATTCTTGTAATAGTTGTTTAGTGTTCTAACATTCTTTTTATGCCTTTTTAAAATTAAAAACCAACTGCCTAAATGTTATTTTAATAAAATTATTTAAAATTTAAATCACATTTTACAGTTTCTGTAATTTGTTTTCAGGCACTAATGTTAAACAGAATTTGGGTTTCTATACTTCATTGGATTCAGAAAACAATACTCTTTAATATAGCTAAAGCAAACTATGAAATCTCATAGAAAACAAAGTTTAAAAAAAAAAACATTATTTAACCCAGATTGTAGTATTTTACAAGTGATTTAATTTGGTTTTTAGATTTTGAAAATCGGACTATAAATAACAGAGTTATGGCGGTGGTCGTTTTTCGTATACCCCCTGTATTTCTTTTTGCTACCTTTCACCACTTTTCCATATTAGAAGTATTAATAAGGAATTTGAAATCAATTTGATCAACGTTAACATATATTTTTTTATTTATCTATATTGTTTATTCCTTTGAAATATGCCATGAAAAGTTCTAGGTATTGGACATGTAAAAGAGTATTCAAATAAAGCTTCTAGATCTATGACCGCTAAATAAATTTTGGTATTTTCTCAGGAATATAGACAATAATCATAAGATCAAACTATATAAGTTTGAAATTCTTTTCTCGTTCATACATGTAGACGTCTTATCCGGCTCGATTTTTGCTTGTCCAATACTTAAAACTTGTTCATGGCATATTTCGAAGGAATAAATAATAGATACATAAAATTACTGAGGGTGGTTAAATTTATCCCCACGTTATTATTACCACCTACAGTATTCAAGAACGGAGAATTGTCAAAAAAAAACAATATTTTGAAATGTATAAGGCTTGATATACATATAAGGTCACAAAATTGCCAATTGGTGTCTTTTATGGCCCCTTCAAAATTCTATATCGATATATCAAATACCTTGTATAATGATTTAAAAATTTCCCAATGTAAATACATGTATCCCCATTGGCGTCGGAAATATTAGGTATCATCTGTACCTACCATATTAATTATTCTTTATACCTGGCGGGCAAAATTGGGAATTTACAACCTCATTAAGGCTGTAGAACCAGGAGTTGGATAACCTTTAGTTAACCTTTAGTTTGCATCATATCTTGGAAGGGCATATCTTGGTAGGGGGAGGAAACCCCTTCCTATGGTGGTGTACAACTATCATCTCTTTTACCATCTAGACAAATTAGTTTATCAGTATCATCAGCCAAGAGTTGATCTAGTGAAAATAGTTTAATTCTTGTAACTGTGATAGTGTTTATTTTATAATTTATAGTTTAAAAAGTGATAGCATAATCAAAATGGAATTAGGATCTTTGTATAGACGGGTTATGGTGAGTTAAATTAACCAATATATACTTATATACCATTAAGGTATGGGACACTTTATATACATATCCCATAAATATAGGCAATAATGAATTAATTTCTGGAGTTATTTATACTTTTGATCTCAAAATGATCACGCTCTGTATTACATGAAAACATTAATTTAGTATTACTTATATTTCATAGAAATGTATTAACAGTGTACCATTACGTTATTTCTTAATGTTACATATAAACAATTGCAAATAATCTTTATAAAGAAATCTTAGCTGAAATTAAATAACAACAAATGCTCTATATGGCGCCCATCCTGCTCTAAACACATTAAAATCATTTTATATATTTGGATAACTATAACTCTTCCGAGCATATCGCCACTTCAGTTTTTGCATTTTATTTTAAGGATTCTTGTATTAATTTCATAACACGAACATTAATTTTGCGCAAGCCTTTGGTTCTAGGTCATTAATAGACAGCTCTAGATGGCAAGGGCCACTGTACGTACATTTGTATGTAGGTTACAACTTGTTACTGTAATCTTGTCTATATTATATTATCTTAATCTGTAATATATTCAAATTTTCATAAAATGGAATAATAACTAATAAAAATGTATATTCCGTATACCTACCTAAGCACATATTTATTATTCAATTATCTGTAGGTAAATAAATAATCAGTATTATTTTAAATATATTTTAGTAAAAACGGACAAGCAAACAGAATATTTTCTTGGCATAATAATAAATAATAAATGTAGGTAATTAATCAATATTAGTATAATTAATTAATATTCATTTCTACTGTATTATTTTTTATATATATTTATAACAACGTTACACTAGTTTTTCACAATATTCTGAACGGTTAACTTTTATACTAAATATAAATAATCCACTTAAAAAATTGACAATTTATGTTTTCAAATGATCAATATGATTTTAAAAATATTTTAGTAAAAGCGGACAAGTACAATGAACCAAAAATGAACCATTTAATTTTTCAAATGATCAGTATTATTTTAAAAGTATTTTAGAAAAAACTGAAAAGTAAACACAATATTTTCTTGATATAATAATAATTAATATATGTAGGTACATAATGAATATTAGTATAATTAATTAATATTAATTTGTTTATTCTTTTTGATATATATCTATTTATAACAGCGATGCACAAATTATTCACAAAACATTGAACCATTGTAATATTATACTAAGCATAAATAATCTACTTGCAAAAATGAACCATTTAATTTTTCAAATCATCAGTATTATTTTAAAAGTATTTTAGAAAAATCTGAAAAATAAACACAATATTTTCTTGATATAATAATAAATAATATATGTAGGTACATAATGAATATTAGTATAATTAATTAATATTAATTTGCTTATTATTTTTGATATATATATATATATATATATATATATATATATATATATATATATGTATTTATAACAACGATGCACATATTATTCACAAAACATTGAACCATTATACTGTTATAAATAATCCACTTGCAAAAATTAACCAATTAATTTTTTAAATAATCAGTATTATTTTAAAAGTATTTTAGAAAAAGCTAAAAAGTAAACACAATATTTTCTTGACATAATAATAAATAATATATGTAGGTACATAATGAATATTAGTATAATTAATTAATATTAATTTGCTTATTATTTTTGATATATATGTATTTATAACAACGATGCACAAATTATTCACAAAACATTGAACCATTATACTGTTATAAATAATCCACTTGCAAAAATGAACCATTTAATTTTTTAAATAATCAGTATTATTTTAAAAGTATTTTAGAAAAAGCTAAAAAGTAAACACAATATTTTCTTGACATAATAATAAATAATATATGTAGGTACATAATGAATATTTAGTATAATTAATTAATATTAATTATTCTTTTTGATATATATGTATTTATAACAACGATGCACAAATTATTCACAAAACATTGAACCATTGTACTGTTATACTAAGCATAAATAATCTACTTGCAAAAATGAATCATTTAATGTTTCAAATGATCAGTATTATTTTAAAAGTATTTTAGAAAAAACTGAAAAGTAAACACAATATTTTCTTGACATAATAATAAATAATATATGTAGGTACATAATGAATATTAGCATAATTAATTAATACTAATTTGTTTATTTTTTTTTATATATATGTATTTATTACAACGATGCACAAATTATTCACAAAATATTTAACCATTGTACTGTTATACTAAGCATAAATAATCTACTTGCAAAGATGAACCATTTAATTCTTCAAATGATCAGTATTATTTTAAAAGTATTTTAGAAAAAACTGAAAAGTAAACACAATATTTTCTTGACATAATAATAAATAATATATGTAGGTACATAATGAATATTAGCATAATTAATTAATACTAATTTGTTTATTTTTTTTTATATATATGTATTTATTACAACGATGCACAAATTATTCACAAAATATTTAACCATTGTACTGTTATACTAAGCATAAATAATCTACTTGCAAAGATGAACCATTTAATTCTTCAAATGATCAGTATTATTTTAAAAGTATTTTAGAAAAAACTGAAAAGTAAACACAATATTTTCTTGACATAATAATAAATAATATATGTAGGTACATAATGAATATTAGCATAATTAATTAATACTAATTTGTTTATTTTTTTTTATATATATGTATTTATTACAACGATGCACAAATTATTCACAAAATATTTAACCATTGTACTGTTATACTAAGCATAAATAATCTACTTGCAAAGATGAACCATTTAATTCTTCAAATGATCAGTATTATTTTAAAAGTATTTTAGAAAAAACTGAAAAGTAAACACAATATTTTCTTGACATAATAATAAATAATATATGTAGGTACATAATGAATATTAGCATAATTAATTAATACTAATTTGTTTATTTTTTTTATATATATATGTATTTATTACAACGATGCACAAATTATTCACAAAATATTTAACCATTGTACTGTTATACTAAGCATAAATAATCTACTTGCAAAGATGAACCATTTAATTCTTCAAATGATCAGTATTATTTTAAAAGTATTTTAGAAAAAACTGAAAAGTAAACACAATATTTTCTTGGCATAATAATAAATAATATATGTAGGTACATAATGAATATTAGCATAATTAATTAATACTAATTTGTTTATTTTTTTTATATATATGTATTTATAACAACGATGCACAAATTATTCACAAAATATTTAACCATTGTACTGTTATACTAAGCATAAATAATCTACTTGCAAAGATGAACCATTTAATTCTTCAAATGATCAGTATTATTTTAAAAGTATTTTAGAAAAAACTGAAAAGTAAACACAATATTTTCTTGACATAATAATAAATAATATATGTAGGTACATAATGAATATTAGCATAATTAATTAATACTAATTTGTTTATTTTTTTTATATATATATGTATTTATTACAACGATGCACAAATTATTCACAAAATATTTAACCATTGTACTGTTATACTAAGCATACATAATCTACTTGCAAAGATGAACCATTTAATTCTTCAAATGATCAGTATTATTTTAAAAGTATTTTAGAAAAAACTGAAAAGTAAACACAATATTTTCTTGACATAATAATAAATAATATATGTAGGTACATAATGAATATTAGCATAATTAATTAATATTAATTTGTTTATTCTTTTTGATATATATGTATTTATAACAACGATGCACAAATTATTCACAAAATATTTAACCATTGTACTGTTATACTAAGCATAAATAATCTACTTGCAAAGATGAACCATTTAATTCTTCAAATGATCAGTATTATTTTAAAAGTATTTTAGAAAAAACTGAAAAGTAAACACAATATTTTCTTGGCATAATAATAAATAATATATGTAGGTACATAATGAATATTAGTATAATTAATTAATATTAATTTGTTTATTCTTTTTGATATATATGTATTTATAACAACGATGCACAAATTATTCACAAAATATTTAACCATTGTACTGTTATACTAAGCATAAATAATCTACTTGCAAAGATGAACCATTTAATTCTTCAAATGATCAGTATTATTTTAAAAGTATTTTAGAAAAAACTGAAAAGTAAACACAATATTTTCTTGGCATAATAATAAATAATATACGTAGGTACATAATGAATATTAGTATAATTAATTAATATTAATTTGTTTATTCTTTTTGATATATATGTATTTATAACAACGATGCACAAATTATTCACAAAACATTGAACCATTGTACTGTTATACTAAGCATAAATAATTCACTTGCAAAAATTAACAATTTACTTTTTCAAATGATCAGTATTATTTTAAAAGTATTTTAGAAAAAACTGAAAAGTAAACACAATATTTTCTTGGCATAATAATAAATAATATATGTAGGTACATAATGAATATTAGCATAATTAATTAATATTAATTTGTTTATTTTTTTTTATATATATGTATTTATAACAACGATGCACAAATTATTCACAAAATATTTAACCATTGTACTGTTATACTAAGCATAAATAATCTACTTGCAAAGATGAACCATTTAATTCTTCAAATGATCAGTATTATTTTAAAAGTATTTTAGAAAAAACTGAAAAGTAAACACAATATTTTCTTGGCATAATAATAAATAATATATGTAGGTACATAATGAATATTAGCATAATTAATTAATATTAATTTGTTTATTTTTTTTTATATATATGTATTTATAACAACGATGCACAAATTATTCACAAAATATTTAACCATTGTACTGTTATACTAAGCATAAATAATCTACTTGCAAAGATGAACCATTTAATTCTTCAAATCATCAGTATTATTTTAAAAGTATTTTAGAAAAAACTGAAAAGTAAACACAATATTTTCTTGGCATAATAATAAATAATATATGTAGGTACATAATGAATATTAGCATAATTAATTAATATTAATTTGTTTATTTTTTTTTATATATATGTATTTATAACAACGATGCACAAATTATTCACAAAATATTTAACCATTGTACTGTTATACTAAGCATAAATAATCTACTTGCAAAGATGAACCATTTAATTCTTCAAATGATCAGTATTATTTTAAAAGTATTTTAGAAAAAACTGAAAAGTAAACACAATATTTTCTTGGCATAATAATAAATAATATATGTAGGTACATAATGAATATTAGCATAATTAATTAATACTAATTTGTTTATTTTTTTTATATATGTGTATTTATAACAACGATGCACAAATTATTCACAAAATATTTAACCATTGTACTGTTATACTAAGCATACATAATCTACTTGCAAAGATGAACCATTTAATTCTTCAAATGATCAGTATTATTTTAAAAGTATTTTAGAAAAAACTGAAAAGTAAACACAATATTTTCTTGGCATAATAATAAATAATATATGTAGGTACATAATGAATATTAGCATAATTAATTAATATTAATTTGTTTATTTTTTTTTATATATATGTATTTATAACAACGATGCACAAATTATTCACAAAATATTTAACCATTGTACTGTTATACTAAGCATAAATAATCTACTTGCAAAGATGAACCATTTAATTCTTCAAATGATCAGTATTATTTTAAAAGTATTTTAGAAAAAACTGAAAAGTAAACACAATATTTTCTTGGCATAATAATAAATAATATATGTAGGTACATAATGAATATTAGTATAATTAATTAATATTAATTTGTTTATTCTTTTTGATATATATGTATTTATAACAACGATGCACAAATTATTCACAAAATATTTAACCATTGTACTGTTATACTAAGCATAAATAATCTACTTGCAAAGATGAACCATTTAATTCTTCAAATGATCAGTATTATTTTAAAAGTATTTTAGAAAAAACTGAAAAGTAAACACAATATTTTCTTGGCATAATAATAAATAATATATGTAGGTACATAATGAATATTAGTATAATTAATTAATATTAATTTGTTTATTCTTTTTGATATATATGTATTTATAACAACGATGCACAAATTATTCACAAAATATTTAACCATTGTACTGTTATACTAAGCATAAATAATCTACTTGCAAAGATGAACCATTTAATTCTTCAAATGATCAGTATTATTTTAAAAGTATTTTAGAAAAAACTGAAAAGTAAACACAATATTTTCTTGGCATAATAATAAATAATATATGTAGGTACATAATGAATATTAGCATAATTAATTAATATTAATTTGTTTATTTTTTTTTATATATATGTATTTATAACAACGATGCACAAATTATTCACAAAATATTTAACCATTGTACTGTTATACTAAGCATAAATAATCTACTTGCAAAGATGAACCATTTAATTCTTCAAATCATCAGTATTATTTTAAAAGTATTTTAGAAAAAACTGAAAAGTAAACACAATATTTTCTTGGCATAATAATAAATAATATATGTAGGTACATAATGAATATTAGCATAATTAATTAATATTAATTTGTTTATTTTTTTTTATATATATGTATTTATAACAACGATGCACAAATTATTCACAAAATATTTAACCATTGTACTGTTATACTAAGCATAAATAATCTACTTGCAAAGATGAACCATTTAATTCTTCAAATGATCAGTATTATTTTAAAAGTATTTTAGAAAAAACTGAAAAGTAAACACAATATTTTCTTGGCATAATAATAAATAATATACGTAGGTACATAATGAATATTAGTATAATTAATTAATATTAATTTGTTTATTCTTTTTGATATATATGTATTTATAACAACGATGCACAAATTATTCACAAAACATTGAACCATTGTACTGTTATACTAAGCATAAATAATTCACTTGCAAAAATTAACAATTTACTTTTTCAAATGATCAGTATTATTTTAAAAGTATTTTAGAAAAATACTGAAAAGTAAACACAATATTTTCTTGGCATAATAATAAATAATATATGTAGGTACATAATGAATATTAGCATAATTAATTAATATTAATTTGTTTATTTTTTTTTATATATATGTATTTATAACAACGATGCACAAATTATTCACAAAATATTTAACCATTGTACTGTTATACTAAGCATAAATAATCTACTTGCAAAGATGAACCATTTAATTCTTCAAATGATCAGTATTATTTTAAAAGTATTTTAGAAAAAACTGAAAAGTAAACACAATATTTTCTTGGCATAATAATAAATAATATATGTAGGTACATAATGAATATTAGCATAATTAATTAATATTAATTTGTTTATTCTTTTTGATATATATGTATTTATAACAACGATGCACAAATTATTCACAAAATATTTAACCATTGTACTGTTATACTAAGCATAAATAATCTACTTGCAAAGATGAACCATTTAATTCTTCAAATGATCAGTATTATTTTAAAAGTATTTTAGAAAAAACTGAAAAGTAAACACAATATTTTCTTGGCATAATAATAAATAATATATGTAGGTACATAATGAATATTAGCATAATTAATTAATATTAATTTGTTTATTCTTTTTGATATATATGTATTTATAACAACGATGCACAAATTATTCACAAAATATTTAACCATTGTACTGTTATACTAAGCATAAATAATCTACTTGCAAAGATGAACCATTTAATTCTTCAAATGATCAGTATTATTTTAAAAGTATTTTAGAAAAAACTGAAAAGTAAACACAATATTTTCTTGGCATAATAATAAATAATATATGTAGGTACATAATGAATATTAGCATAATTAATTAATATTAATTTGTTTATTTTTTTTTATATATATGTATTTATAACAACGATGCACAAATTATTCACAAAATATTTAACCATTGTACTGTTATACTAAGCATAAATAATCTACTTGCAAAGATGAACCATTTAATTCTTCAAATCATCAGTATTATTTTAAAAGTATTTTAGAAAAAACTGAAAAGTAAACACAATATTTTCTTGGCATAATAATAAATAATATATGTAGGTACATAATGAATATTAGCATAATTAATTAATATTAATTTGTTTATTTTTTTTTATATATATGTATTTATAACAACGATGCACAAATTATTCACAAAATATTTAACCATTGTACTGTTATACTAAGCATAAATAATCTACTTGCAAAGATGAACCATTTAATTCTTCAAATGATCAGTATTATTTTAAAAGTATTTTAGAAAAAACTGAAAAGTAAACACAATATTTTCTTGGCATAATAATAAATAATATATGTAGGTACATAATGAATATTAGCATAATTAATTAATACTAATTTGTTTATTTTTTTTATATATATGTATTTATAACAACGATGCACAAATTATTCACAAAATATTTAACCATTGTACTGTTATACTAAGCATAAATAATCTACTTGCAAAGATGAACCATTTAATTCTTCAAATGATCAGTATTATTTTAAAAGTATTTTAGAAAAAACTGAAAAGTAAACACAATATTTTCTTGGCATAATAATAAATAATATATGTAGGTACATAATGAATATTAGTATAATTAATTAATATTAATTTGTTTATTCTTTTTGATATATATGTATTTATAACAACGATGCACAAATTATTCACAAAACATTGAACCATTGTACTGTTATACTAAGCATAAATAATCTACTTGCAAAGATGAACCATTTAATTCTTCAAATGATCAGTATTATTTTAAAAGTATTTTAGAAAAATACTGAAAAGTAAACACAATATTTTCTTGACGTAATAATAAATAATATATATATATATATATATATATATATATATATATATATATATATATATATATATATATATATATATATATATATATATATATATATATATATATATATATTTATAACAACAGTGAACTACTTTTTCATATTCATATTTCAAATTCTGAACTATTATACCGTTATACCAAATATAAATAATGCTAATAGAAAAATTGACCATTTAATTTTTTATTCTAAAGTAGACTGTTTCTATTGTACGTTATATTTTTTACGCTGGCTTGTTTATCATTGATGGGATGAGGACCTATTTGAAATATGGTCTTACACATTTATTAGTCTCACTATGGAAGTGCATTGTTTTATACTTAAAGAATAGTTTTTATAATCTTTATATGCATTATTTTATATAAGTCACAAGCAATTCATGATTAAACACATATATTACAAATTCTTACAATTCAATAAAATATACTTAAAAATATGTTTCCTCTTTTAACTGTTTTCTAAATATAATCACAGGAAAATATCATTAAATGGTTTTAAAGGTAAACGAGAGGTATAGCTAATGAATTGAAAAACATTTTCTATATTTTAATAACTGATTTTGTTGAGCACATCCCAACAATACATTAATTGTTTTTTTATTACATGAAATCAATTGTTTTGTTTCGCAAAATAATTGTCGGTTTATTAAATTTATTAAATAATAGAAGAAATAATACTAATTTACAGTTACTGAGTAATGCGGTATTGTATATATTTTGAAAAATATCGCTTTTACTAATATTTAATTTGTAAAGTCAGATATATGTTTTAAAAATAGAAGGAACGTTGCAAATTTTAACTTGTATTTATAGATACATGATAGAGATTAAATAATATGGGTTAATAAAATAATAATTTGATTTACGTTATACTTATTAATACATAGTAATTACACATTGTAATTACACATAAATACATTGCAATTGTACAAATACATTGATAATACAAATATAACACAGATTACAATTTTCATAATATAAATTTGGCATGTCATGGAAAAGGGCTGGAATCTTACAAACAAATATAAAAACAGCCCCCCTTATTCCAGTTTCCTCTTTTTAAATCACGTATTTTTTTAAATGGTGGTAATGATAATTTTTTAAATATTTCCCAATGATAAACCAATTACCGTCTTAAATAATGGCACTGGTTGTGATAATTTGAGTTTAACAAATATTGTAATTTAAAAAACTATTCGGAAAACTGGAATAATCAGTTTTAATTCCGTGTCGGAATTAAATTGTGTTTCCTAACTGTTTCCTATTTGTCAAAAATCACATATAACGAATTAATTTATTTATTGGGAAATTCAGTAATACTTAAATAAAATTGTCAAAGAATTGCATCGAAACAAACATTATGCCATAACTGTCGATTCTACGCCAGATATTACCCACACTGATAAAATGACTTTCATTGTCCGTTATGTGAATCCGAAATTTATTACTAATTGCGGTAATCAGTAAATCTTTGTCTACTACACGCTGGTCGGCTCGTGCTGATGCTTGTGAAGCTTTGTCTGTCTTATATAACACATTTCGGAAAAGTGTAGAATAAATAGCCCATAGCAAAAATGAAAAACCTTCCGTAAAAGTAGAAGCTATGGGATTGTTAGATAATTTAATTTGTTAGAGATGGAATTTTTAAGATCGTTTTGGTCAGATGTTTTAGAGACATGCGATAAAGCCAGTAAGACTTTACAGACCGTTGATATTGATTTATCATCAACAACGATTGCAATGTTTGAATTTCTGATTGGCTATTTTAAATCATTACGATACCGAGACCACTTTGATAAATATGAAGAAAGGGGCAAACAGCTATCCAAAATTATGGAATATAATAAGAATAAAAAAAGGATACAGAAGAGAAAGCTTCAATGCTTTACTAAGCTTACTAAGCTTTACTTCAATTTTTTAAGCTAAGACTTTACAAACCGTTAATATTGATTTATCATCAACAACGAATGCAATGTTTGAATTTCTGATTGGCTACTTTAAATCATTAAAATACCGAGACAACTTTGATAAATATGAAGAAAGGGACAAATACCTATCCAAAATTATGGAATATAATAAATTATGGAATAAATAAAAAAGGATACAGAAAAGAAAGCTCCAATTTAACGGAACATATAAAAATGACACCAACTTCGACGGCAAAAGTGATATGCGAATTCATGCTTTTCTTGCTATTATTGATAGGCTAGATCAATAATTAAAGAACGTATTGATGGCTTATATAGAAATAAAAAAAAATTATGTATGTCAATGACATAAGAACCGATTCAAATAATTTTCAAGCTGAATATTCAAACGATTTGGACGAATATTTTGCCGAGGAATGTATGGAATTCAAGTAGTTTGTTGAAAACAGAAAATATCGTTAATGTTGGAGACATGTTAGTATTTATCAGGGAAAAACATATTATAACCATGTTTCCTAATATAGAAATTGTATTAAAAATTGTTCTTACTCTTCCAATAACAAATGCGTCAGAGGAGAAAGATCATTTTCTACTTTGAAAATGATAAAAACATATTTACGAAATGCCATTAGTCAAAAAGGGCTTAATAATTTATCTGTGCTTTCAATAAATTATAACTTAACTAGTGCACTTGATTTTACTGATATGATAAATAGTTTCGCCAGTAAGAAATCCAGAAACGTATATAATAGTTATTTATGATACAAGTGTTAAAAATGATGTTTCTGTTCGTGGGGTTAAATTATTATTAAATTGTTATTTTGTTATAAGATTACAATAACAAGTTGTAACCTAAACTTCTCCACTCACAAAATAAAATATCATTTTTAACACTTGATCATAAATAACTATTATGCGTACTTGTTTACCTTTTTCTATTTAAAGTTTTTTTCGTTTGTTTGTGCTGAGTACATATTGTTTTTTATATTATGTATATTATTTTATATTTTAAATAAAAACTTTAATAGCATTTTAAAAGTTTTGTAGTGGGAGGGGAGCGCTATAATATAGTTGCCTCTGGCGAAAAAAATCATAATTCGACCCTGATTCCGACTAGGTTATTCGGTAACATATCTTTACATTTGACTAACTATGGGAAATGATATCCTTATTTAATATCTTAATAATTAAAAATAAGTAGTTGGGCGATATATAGACAATTATCCTGACTGCTAGTCTTCCTCATTTAATAACCTGCGAAGGACGAAAACCCCTTTATTGTGGTGTTATCGATGCGTCTTTCGCCATCTAGATAATTTTAATAAATAAATTTGATATATTTTAATATAAAAATTTGATTATTTACAATACTGTTTAGATTATCATTTTGATGTTCAATTTTTAATTTGTTGTTCTGTTACAGTTTACTTCTCCCTGTGTAAATTACCTACAGCTGCTTTTGAAACTAATATTTGGCCGGTGGTTGAGACGCAATTCGCGAGAGTTCTGTAAGTTTTTATTTTTATTTTTTTTAATATTAATAGTGGCCCATTCTCATAGATTTTAATATTATCGCAGTTTTTTAAATTTTCAATTATATTAGTTCATCGTCATTATGATATAAACCAAATCTATCATTCATTTAAACTTTTATTTACGTAATTTAAAATGGTCTTATCATAATGAGATATGGGGCCCATATCATATTTTAGGACTTAACTGTTAGCCTTCTATTCAATATGCATAGAAGGCTTTAGTTTTAAGAAAAACATTTTTGAAAAACAGAAGTTGAAGAGAAAAAACCCTTGGTTTAAGGGGTTTTTCACAACGATTTCAAAAATATGTCTAAATGTGTTTTTTCTTGATCGATAGATAAATATGAGAATCTGTTTTTTTTTTTGCTAAGTTTTATTATTTTTAAAACTACAGGATTCATCATCACCATGTTGGCGCTACAGTCCTTGATGGGCCTTGGCCTGCACCTCTTTCCATTCGTTTCTATCCAGTGTTTTTCTTCTCCAGCTTCTCACAGCAATACTTCTTAGGTCCTCTTCCACGTCGTCTTGTTATCGTAGTCTAGGTCTTCCTCTACGTCGTTGCCCAATTGGGCTTTGGAACATACATATTCTTGCAGGATCTCCCGGATCCGTTCTAAGTACATGTCCAACCCATCTCAAGCGACTAAGTTTAATTGATTTTACATGGTAATTTTAATTGATTTAATGGGTGTCTTTATAGAGTCTGTACAGTTCAATGTTGTAGCGTTTTCTCCAAACCGCACTATCATTTACCACCTCGTATATTTTACGTAGAACTTCTCGTTATACATCCCAGCAGCTCCTCACTATTTTTTGTTAGGGTCCATGTCTCAGACCCATATATCAATACAGGGCGTATAAGTGTTTTATACAATTTACATTTTGTTTGTCGAGATATGTTTCTTGATCTAAGTTGTAAGGCCAGTCCAGAGTAACACCTATTTGCTAGGAGTATACGGTGTTTTATTTCTGCTGTGACATAATTTCGGGTATTTACTATTGAGCCTAAGTAACTGAATTCGTCAACAGCCTCTATTTGCGCTTGATCAACTTGCAATATTCTCTTTTGTACTGACTGCAGTGAACGCATATATTTGGGTTTATTGGTGTTCACCACCAAACCAATTTTTCTTGCTGCTGCATCTAGTCCCCTGTATGCTTCTTTAACGACCGCTTCTGATCTATCAATGATGTCTATGTCATCGACGAAGGCGAGGATTTGGATACTTTTGTTAAAAGTTGTTCCTGCTGTATTAATTTGAGCAGATCTTATCACCTTTTCTAAGGCCAGATTGAACAATAAACATGAAAGAGCATCTATCAGTCGCAGTCTACTGCTAGTTTCAATTACTGGGGATAGATTACACTGGATACGTCCCCTGCATTCTACTTCATTGTTAGTTTTGTAAGTGCTATCAGGAAGCGAGGTATGCATAATTCTTCCACTGCTTCAAAAAGTTTTCCTCTGTTAATGGTATCATATGCTGCTTTAAAATCGACAAATATGTGATGTGTTTCTATGTTTTGTTCTCGGGTCTTCTCCAATATTTGCCTAAGTGTTGAAATTTGGTCGATAGTAGATTTACCTGTTCTGAAGCCTCTTTGGTATCTTCCAGTCTAGTCTAGTCGCTCTGCATAGGGTTTTAGAACTACAGGATTACAGGACTCTAAAATTTGGGAACAAGAAACCCTGTACAAATTTTAAATATAAGTACCACCAAAAATTTAAATTTCGTGTAAAACAACGACTTTCTTAAAAAAAGACCTTCATTTTTGTATTCGTTTTTCTATTACAAAAGAAATGTATATAAATATTTGTAAAAAGATTTTGAAAATGCTAGTCATTAGATTTAAATATACTTACTATAAACTTTTAGATCTATATTTATAAATACTTAATATTTATAAATTAAGAAACAATAATATTCAATTACATATTGGTTCGCGGTCTAATTTTTTTTCCTTCTTTTCTAGACGCTTGCGTAAGAATGTCAGACTTAACGGATGAACTATATGGACCGAAAGACAGTTCTACTACAGAAAATGAGAAAAATATTAGATTAATTAACGGCAGAGTGGATTTGGCGAGCATGAACAATCATTTGGATGAAGGGAAAACCGTAAAAGTAAAAATCACAATATTTAAAGAAGATAATAACGTGCAATTAAGTAACCCCATAGAAACTAGGCCCAATGATGCAAGTACGTCTCATAGCGAAGTAAATATATCAGGTGAAGATACGTGTATTATTGATGAAATTGATGATGATTCATCTACATTAGTTTTTAAAACTCCTGATGGAGCTGATACAACAATTGACAAAATTTCACCTGATAATATCAGCGCTTATTGTAATGTGCCTGGTAATGAAGAAATAATAGAGTTTATAGCGTCTCTAGACAAAAATAATAATCTTCAATATAGAGAACCAATAGTATATATAAATGTAGCTGCTTTAAATACGAATATTCTGAAAACGTCTACTAATGTCGACTCTGTAATTGAATACATAAGCAACACTCATTTTAACTGGAATACTGGATGTGAGATGAAAGAACAGACGAAGAAACTTAATATTTATATACCATTTGAAATAATGAAAACTATACATTTTTTTAAAAATGAACCGGAATTATGTAACAGTAAACATACCAAAACAAATATAACATCATGTATTAACAAACATAACAAGTTATTATTGATCCAGTTGACCAATTATAACATTGAAGAAACTTTTCAATGCGATGTATCACCTATCCAAGACGTGACAGAAAACTTAATGGAAGAAAGAAAACGAATCACTCCGAATATGATCGGAAGGACATTTCGAAGGATGCGCAATTCAATCGATTACGACATTACAAACCATTTTCTCAGCAACGACTCATCCTCTAGATTCTCAGAGATGTTCATTGGATCTGAAAAACAGAAATTTACTACAAATGATGAAGTACTCATAAATCCACCCAAGTTTAGTCACAATCATTCACAAACAAGAGAGTCTCCTGAACAGCATGAATCATCATCCACTGTGGATAGTAGCAATGAGTCTCAAATAGTCCATGAAATTATAACGGAACATTTCGCTGATATTCTTCACGCTCTTTCTATAAAAAGCGCTAAAAGACAACACAGAAGAAATACATCCTTAATAGATGAACAAGAAGATTTAATAGAAGAATCTCTTCAACTTGAATGTGAAAGGGAACAAACGCAAAGAACCGTGAAAGACCTTGATAGTAGCGTCCCAGATAGATCCCTGAAAGATTCCCAAACCTACAAAGATGAAGAAATTCTAGAATATGATGCAGATTCATTTCTAGGTGAAAAACTAGGAGAAGAGTCGATGAACGTCTCAAGCATGTCTCAAGTATGTACATAAAAAGCATTTCATATATTTAAATTTGTAAATATTATATATAAATCATTCTTTTTTGTAATTCTCAAGATATAATTTTTATAAGCCTTTACAAGACATTTAATTTTCATGTTTTTTTTTACATTTTCAGGCGATCAGAGATTCTCACTTTACATCAACACCATTCGCCCCAGAGCATTCTCTTTCTGATGATACTAGAAAAAACATCAGAAGCAGTGAAATTTCAACGTTGGTGTCAAATACAAACGACAAATGTGCTACAGAAAGCTTATATAGTGTAGTAAAAAAACCTAAGAAGAAGAAGCCAGACGAGCCAAACAAAAATGCAGCCTTGTTTAAGGCTGCCTCATTTGCTTCCTATGAGAGTCTCGAGAAATTTCGTGTGAATCCAAAAGCCGATGAATTAAATAAGGAAATTTCCGTGCTGCACAGAATTATTACGCAAACCTCAAATGCTATAGATATGTGTGAAAATGGAGTTAAATTATATGGATCCGTAGGTCACATTGAAGCGGAAAGGATTCGGTTACATTCCAGTGAGTATTTAAAAAGCGAAAATAATCAATGTACATGCAGTAACACTATACAATATTTGTTTTTTAAATATAATTCATTAATGTAAATAGGGGTTTGTATATTAAATCTGATTATATTTTAGCGTACAAACTGGGTGTTTTATATGAAGAACTTTTCAAATACGAACAAGAGGAAGTAAGAAGTGAACACTACAGTGGAATCATCAAAATTAAAAGTTTGAAGTATCGTACAAGGATGGATGCCAACACAAAAAGAAAAAAACAAGGATCTCAATTTTATTTATGCCTGCTTCATTCTGGAACAACAGTATTTGCCAGCGGTGTGAGTTCGGAACAGAAAAATGGACACATCGTTTTCGATGATTCCTTCGAATTTAATTTGAATTCTCTCCTGTCCGAAGTCGAGATAAAAGTTACCATTTATTTACTAAATATAAGGAATATCCCAAATAACGTAAGTAAAAATTTATTGGTTTTACACACAAGTAACCATAATTTACAGTTTATTTCTAATTTCAACAAGTAATAGATGCCAGTTTTTCTTATAAAAATATTCAAAGATCATACTCGAATCATTTATAGTATTTGGGCAAACACATTTTAAATTTATGATTAGATGTTTGACGTGCGTATTCTAAAAAACTACTTTCTTTTACAGAGGATCTTCTGCTTTTTCCCCAATAAAACAAATTCGTTGAGAAAAATTCTAAGAGAAGACATGAACAACATTGCGTATCCAACCATACCACGTATTCAACTTTTAGGGAGCAGTATAATTGGACTTACTGAATTAAGTACTGAAAGCGAATTTGAAGTAAACGGTGTACCAGATCATGTAACACTATCTGATAGATTCAATGCTGAGGTCTCCGTCAGTTTAAATTTAAATAATAAATTTAGTGGTTTTCTCAATATCAGCGTAGGAAACATGCTATATTTCACCAAGATGTGGTGCTCTCTAAAAGGTTTCAACCTCCAATTTTGGAACTATCCTTCTCAAGAAGACGATGTGGCACCTATTGAAGTTATCAACCTGGAAAATTGTACGACAAGCTGTATGTCAAACACAAATACGATCACGGATGCCAGGGCAAGTTCCTTCATATTAGAAATCAACTGCAAGGAGACATCCATGACAAAGACATATTCCCTTTCTGTGGATAACTTTAGTGAATTTAAGGAATGGAAAGAACATATAAATATTGCGTTAACAACGCTTAAACATTTGAAAAATTTGAAATGTAAAGAAGTACTTTTGAAAAATTAAAATGATTTTTCAAAATTATTAGATTTTTCATAATTGTAGTTATTACTTATATTTTAGTTATAACAACTGTACTAACTGTACTGATCAATTGTATATATAGATGTACGTAATTATTAATAATATAAATTGAGATGAAAAATTGAACTTGTTTTAGTTATTTTTCTATCAAGAATTGATTTCTCTAAAATAAGTATTATATGCTCGAACTATCTAATTATAAGGAGAACACATAGTTAAAGATACAATTTAATATTTCCAATACTAATATTTAACATTAAGAAAATACCTATACACTAATATATATTATTATATATTATTATATTAATATGTCGATTTCACATAACATTATTAATTAAATGAAACTTTATTTATAAATATAACATTTTATTACAATTGACTAAACTATACTGGTGCTGAATTGTAACAAGACAAATTAAAATTATCAACTATTTTCCTATATTATTCATTATAAAAAAATTTATTAATAACTTCGCTGAAGCTAAATATGGAATTTACATTATGGCATATTTTGAATTTGAACAATTACTATTTATATTAGCCAAACTACTCCTAATTAAAAAAAATTGCAGGCATAGAAATTAACTTCCTACCCCTGAAGCCGCAGCCTGTGGTAGGGAAAGTTCCACAATTAGTCGTAGGCAAACACACCCACCCTCTGGGACAATTTAGTAGGTCACTAAATCGAGGGATATGATAGGTCGTCCATTTATTTAATGGCCGATAAGCAAAGTACAAGTAGAACACCTTTATTTGCTGTGAGTCAGGCAACTGGCCCACAGACCAACACCAGTAAACTGGTCTGAATGCCAATCGTATTCTGTCAGAAATCGAACTTTAAACCAAAAAATGTACTTTTTCCTTAGATACGCTTTTGTTTTAGTAATAACATGCTATAATATCGAAAATCTCTGTTAAATATGACCAAATAAGATTTTATAATGATCATATTAAGTGATGTGTATGAATATGTAACTGTATAAATACATTTAAGAGAACCCGAAAGTAATATTTCTTATGTTTTCAAATTAAAATTCTTAGAGCAAATACACTCACAGACAAGAATATTACATATTTCATTTTAATAAGTCATTACATTTATTTTATTTTCTCTCCTTTAATAATTTTGTATTTTTGTTGTTACATACCCTGCACTGAAGTGTTTTACGTATTTTATAGTCAAATAAATTACATATTGAAACTTCATAACAGATTTGTAGAGGAACTAATAAAATAGCCTAAATTTTGTTATCAAATCTAATTAGAAAGAGTAAACAATAGCGACAATATAACAATACTTTAATGCAACATAATAAAAATTTAGTACTTAGTATTTCCTCCTCTGGCTCTAGCGATAGCCTGCATCCTTCTAGGCATGCTCTCCAGAAGACCTTTGATGGATTCTTGCTGAATTTTATTCCATTATTTCTGTGCAGCAATTCTTAATTCTGCAATTGAGTTAGGAGCTGAATTTTGTGATCGTATATATCGTTTCTGAATGTCCCATAAATATTCTATTGGATTAGCATCAGGACTCGTTGGTGGCCACTCTAGTGCCTCAATCCCGACATCCTCAAGGTACTGGGTTACTGTTCTAGCGGCATGAGCCTGGGCATTATCATCCATTAGCACTTTATCGCACCCAACGAAGCATAAGGCAAAACAAGCTCTTCAAGGATGTTGAGTATGTACCAGTCAGCATTTATTCTTAAATTTATCTCAGCTCCGTGCGAGTCTTCCAACTAATGCTTCCCCAAAGCAAAATGGAACCATCACCAAAGCTAACATCTTGTGCAAGATTACATTGTGTAAAAGGTTCCCCAGACTTTACTTTCTATGTATTCGACCACGTCCATATGGCTTCCATAATTGTATTCATGTTTCGTTTGTGAAAAAGACTTCTGCCCATTGATGTTCATTCCAATTAGAATGGGCTCTTGTAAATTGTAACCGTCTGGCTTTGTGACGTGGGAGAAGCTTAGGAACTCCAGCAGGACATTTCCGGTTTAAACTGACTTCTGTATCTCTCCTTATTAATGTTTTAACACTTAAAGTGACTTATCTTGTAATCAAAAATTCACATTTCAGAAGCGGAGCTGTAAGTGGCCATATCTTGGCGTTGAACGTCCTTTATGTCCTCGACCAGGCCGTCTATTGTATTCTCCAATTTCATTGTATCGTTTTACTATACTTACTAACAATAGATTGATGAATATGGAATCTCCTCAAAATATCTTCTTTTCTGTAACCCTCGTTCGCTAAAATAGCAATTTTAACAAACACTAACTCGCTTAAATATGACATCGCACTAATCGAAACTAACGAACCAATAAATAAAGCATTAGAAATGTCATTTTGATAACAACAGTGATTGTTAGTCGTCAGGGCGCACAATGATATGTTTGTAATTTGTAACATTATTGTTTATTGAGCTATAAAGGCTATGTCTAAACATTCTTTTATTCGATATAAATTTCAGTATACTTAAAACACTCCAGTACAGGGTATCAAGTATTATTAGATACAAAAAGTTTTTAAAGGAAAGGAAATAAAATAAAAATAATGACTTAAAATAAAATATGCAATATTTTTGTCTGTGAGTGTGTAACGGAAATAAGATTTAAACTTTTGTCAGTGTATATTCGGTATGCATTAAATAGTAATTGTGAAGATTCACGTCTGATAAATGTACATATCTCTATTTACTAAACGACTGTTTTCGTGTGTGCGTCACGAAATTTTTAGGTCGATGCACGAAATGCTTTTCGTTCGAATTTCGGCATTTTGACAAAATCAATATAGTAAATGGACCATTGCGAACAACGTGGTAACTTTTGTTTATTGATTCGAAGCCTCTAGAGGCGTGCTCCGGAGGTCCCTTCAATATGAGCGAGGGGGCGGTGCAATACTATTGCGATTTGCTTACTCGTAAATGTGTATTAATACGTTTAATATAATATAAAGATAATGCAGGACAGTCTTTCCCTTTGGGTCTTAAATATCTAGAACGAATATAATGAAAATGGAATGACTCAACCATTATCCACTGTATTTGCAGTGAATTGGGGTAGTAAACAATATTTGTTAAAATTCGTGTCTGGTCTGAGAAAAGGACTACCTTGTAATTTAAAAGCAATTAAGCTATTTGGTCCAACGAATAGATAATGAAGAATATCATTCAGTAATATGCTAATACATAATAATAATTCTTTATAGAGGGCTACATCAGAGATGACTTAACATATATTCAGCACAATATTTAACAGTAGATATACAGCGTGTACTAGAACACATGGGTAGTCTTTTGGGTTATGTATAGATCATGCGAAAATAATACCATAATTTCACATACAAATTTTTACTAGAAAATATCAGTCAAATAAGATCTTGTCATTTATTTAACAAAAATAATTTGTAGCGTTTATTTATTCACTGAAAATAACTTTTTATTGTTGATTTCTATGAAAAAATCAACAATTAAGAATATTATTGGATAAGTTGTTTTTTTAATAGCTCGATTTTGGTACTTTAATAGTACATTTTTCTTGAGAACCTTTAGCATGAAACGATATTAAAAAGAGAGCATTATTTTTAAAATAATGTTCAATATACTCAAAACTATACTGAAAACCATTATAAAAAATTTTCAAAAGATTTATTTTATTTTAAAACTTTAAGAGTAATTATTTCAATGAGGGTGTATCCCAAGAAAAAAATTCATAGAAACTTATGGTATTATTTTCACCTGAGCTATATACCCTCAAGAGATAACCTACGTATTCTGGTATACCCTGTATATAATGAATAATATGTGGGTATAAAATAAAAATTAGTGGAATTAATTTATTTATTACGAAAAGGGAACAAATATTAAATAATCCACTTTATTCAAATGGTTACAAAAATGTAGGACCATTTTTCAAGTATTTACAACACCTTTAAAAATTGTTGTTATAACTGTTACAAATAGTTTATTTTAAATATAACCAAATATATTAGAAGTAACCAGAATTGTGTCTAAAAAAGTGCATGGCATGCGTTGTTTTATATAATTCTGAAGTGGGCGCCATACAATATTAGAGATTGCGAATATTTTCAATTTTAAATGTAAGCTCGTTGTTATAGTAGCAAGGTATATATTTTTTTACGTTTTACCTGGCACCGACTTCAAAAGGATATAAAACAATTACTAATAATTACATAAATAACAATAATTTCTTAACTACATTAAACGGAACAACAATTAAGTATTAAATTGTTGTAGAAAACATTTACTTCTTGCTTTTTAGTTGTTACTTTTTTTTAAGTCGGTTTTTTTGTTTTGTTAAAATTTTGTTAAAAATTATTCACTTCATGTTCTTACATAAATGCTGTGTCTGACCAAAACAACTATAACAACCAAAGATTACACATTTTAATGAAAACGTATAATGAATATGGATGACCTAATATTGTTACAATCGATTATATTTTTGTTTAATAAAATTAATTACTAAACTGAATTTTTCGATTCGACTTATAAATATTTTTTTAATCTGAAGATACACTTTAATACTCGTATTTATGTCAATTATGACAATGTGGAAAAACACAACACCATAATTTTTTGTTCCAGATACTTCTTTTATAATAATTCACTGTGGACTTTAAATAACAACTGGATAGTGGTTTATTAAAAAAGTGTACCAAACACCCTGCATAATGATTAAGTATTTCCCAATGTGAATATATCCCTATTGGCACCGTAAGTACTAGCAACATCAATATTTCGCTGGCCTATAATCAGAATTTATATTCCCATTAATACCCTAAATATTTATAACCAGGAATTTGATGATTATCCAAATTATTGTTTATAACTATGTAGTATCTAGAGAAACGCGAAACCCCCCTCATTTTAGGGTTTTTTAAGCATATTCTACCATCAAGACAATTTAGTTTATCAGTATCAAATCTAAGAGAACTGCTAACATTTTCCAGTGGAAATACTTTAATTTTTTCAAAGAGGACCTTTGCCTGGATGTACTAGGGTAAGTTAAATTAACCAATGTATACTTATGTCCCATCAGGGAAGAATACAATCTGACTAATCTGTAATATAACAGCCATATTTTCATAAAGTGATAGAATATTTAATAAAAATGCGTTGTCCATACTTATAATAGAAATATATATATATATATATATAAGCAAATATGTAATCACTATTATTTTAAAAATGTTTTAGTAACAACGGATAAGGAAACATAATATTTTATTGACATACTCGTATATAGTCGTATATAGTCGAATATTAGTATAGTTAGTTTATATTTATTTTTATTCTTCTTTCCCATAAGAACCCCATAAGAAAAAATCAAGTAGTATAAGATCTGTATTTATATTTGGGTATAAATCTGTCAGTTTTGAAATCAACTCTTGTAAAAGATTGCAAGCACCATGCGCCAGCAAGTTATTATAAAAAATACGGGCCCAAAATTCTGTTTCTAACTGTACGAAGGGTACCAAAATGAACCTATATTATTATTTTCTTAATTTATTTATTGAATTCTTAAACGAAGAACCTTCAAGTCCCTTCAAAGTACCCTCCACTGGCACTAGTATACTTGTCTAATCTTTGATTCCATTATTCAAGACATTTTTTAAATTCGTCTTCTATGATACCCGACAGCGTTTCCGTCGTTTGTTTCTTCATTTCAGCAACGTCGGCGAAACACTTTCATTTCATTTCTCTTTTCGTTCGGCGAAATAAAAAATAACCGCAGGGAGCTATGTCGGGTGAATACGAGGATGAGGCAGAGGGGTCATGCCAATATATCATTGGTAAAAAATTGGCGACCAGACAGAACAGTTGAGGCACAAATCTTTGAATCCTTGACAAGGATGATGCTATTGGAATTAAAAACTCTCTGCAGGGATTCCTTAGACCATTTTTATGAATTCAAGGGTTTCTGTGCCAGTTTTTTTTGAGCAAGAAACAAAACTTTCCTACCGTTGTGTCTATTTACAGTTCCATTAAGGAAAGATGCGGCTTCATCCAAAAATAATAATATTTTTCGCAAACATAGTCATTATTAAAACGTAATTGCATTTTCTCGGTGATCAAAATCATATTCTGATAACTCTTGAGTCGATGTAACTTTATAAGGGTGAAATTTATGTTTATGTAAAATATTAATCATTGTAGTATGACTTAAATTCATATCGAACCCAATCTGATGGGAACTGGAATGTGGATTTTCCCAAAATAAATATAATATAAATGTTGTGTACCTGTATTGTTTGCTTGACGACTAGCTCTGGGTAAGTCCCATATGTGTCCATGTCCTCTGAATTTACCTACAATTTTATTGGCAATAGATTCTGCTGCAGGCGGACGACCTCGATAAGCCTCATCTCATTAAAAATAGCCCAGACTTCTACTGTAGTTCTTCTCCTATCTTCATAACCATATACAATATGAATTTCAATGCAATATTTTTCCGAAAGGGTCATTATTACCAAGATTATTTTACTTCACATAACAGAAAATCGCTTTTCAGGCAACATATTAAATAAATCTATTTCCACAATTAAAGCTTTATTTGCATTTCTCGCAAAAGTTCTTTATGTCACTTAAGAAAATTGTTACAATAATACTCAAGAAACGTGTCTTTCACTATATCGAACAAAAATAGGGGTTGCTATTTAAAAAGATGTGCCGCCTTTGACTTTACAAGAATACATAGAAATTTCAAAATACGGCAGAATTAAATAATAAATTTGCTCCTTCGAGAGTTTTAGCAAGATTTTCAGGAGTTTTCAAAACTATCGAAGGCACCTCCGGAGCATGCCTCTAGAGGCTTCGGATATTTGCCGATATTTGTAAAGCAAAGGTCTCCATAAAGTCCTTGTCGATAAGACAGTTCTTGATTCCTTCTTGCGATATTCTTCTAACATCGGTTTCCTGCGCCTTAGTTAAGGCCATGCTGGGATTTATTATACGCTGTATACGCAGGAATATTAAAAAATAATTGAAATATTTATAGGTAAGTAAACCAAATCATGTTGAAATATACACGAAAAATTATATAAAGAAGAGCTGACAAGTTATTGACCAAACATCAAAACAGCCTCCAGCTCTTTATCAAACTACATATATTGTTACTGAATATTATAATACCAAGGTCGTCGCGTGTTCTCGCTACTTACAGGACTCTCTACACTAGCTATGAACATGCTATTATATGAATTTTTAACAATAGAGGGACGTTGCATATTTTAATTTTTATTTATAGATATAATACTTGTATTAAGAAATTAATTGATTAATATGGTTTAATGAAATAATAATTCGATTTACGTAATATTGATAGATTTAAGGTAATGCAAAAATAATGCAGATTATAATTTTTATAATACAAATTCCGGATGTCCTGGGAAAGGGCTGGAACCCTACATGCAAAAACAATACTAGAGAGCACTTTCCCACGAACACCGAAAGATTTTACGTCATTTTAAGTTAGCATAATCAGGAGATGATCAAAACTAACTCAGTAATAACTAGAACTAACTCGATAACAACTAAAACTATTTTAATAGTAACTCAATTGATGATGTCAACTTGGTTAGTGAAACAGTCGTCGAGTGATGTATAATACTGTCGTCGATGACGTCGATATAATAATAATAACGTCGACGATATATATTTCGGTATTCGTAGACCACGTTTTTTCAGTTTCCTCTTTTTATATTTCAAATTTTTCGACGAACGTAACGAAAATATAATGATTTAAATATTTTCCAATATTCAGCCCAGGCGGCGCACATAATAGCATAGTTGTGAGATTCCAGTCTAACGAATTTGGAAATTTGGAAAATTGAGATAATTAGATTTAGATAACTATTTGTAATAGTTATCTTGACTACTAGTTCTCTGCTGCTTCTATGTATTCAATATGCATAGAAGACTAGTTTCAAAAACAAAATCTGAAAAAAAAACGTTGAAGGAAAAGAGGCCTTCAGTTTAGGGGTTTACCCGTCATGGGTTCTCCACAACAATACTTCTAAATATGTATATAATTTAGAAATACGATATATTTCTAAATTTTTATATTTGATAGGTATATATAAGGATGTGCTTTTCCTAAGTTTTATTATTCTTAGAATTACAGGATTATAAAATTTGAGAACAGGAAAACTTTCATTTGTCAAATTTAAAATAACAGATTGTAACGTCAAGGTTGGGAATAAATTAAACAGTGGATTTTTCAGTAAAAAAATAGATTTTTTTCATTTAAAGTTATGTTCTAGGGGTGTTCATTTCCAAGCTACAGGGCGATAAAAACTTTGAAAAAAATTAGTTTTTCTCTAATAACTTTCGAACATTAGAAGATAATGGAAGAAAATTTTAGCCGTAGCTTAATTTGATAATGCCCTAATAACGGGAAAAAGATTGACTTCGTAAGTTACTCAGTGGCGTGCGTACGCATTGTACCGTAGGGTTTTCCGAAGAAAACTATGATACGCCATTGGTAAAAATATTTTTTTAATATTTATGTAAGATCCACTTTTTATTTTAAACAAAATTACCGTCTTGCATTTTATTTGTATCTCTTGTCATTTTCCCGTAATTAAAACTTTTGTAAACACAATTTTTCCCACTGCTAACATAGGAAAATGAAAGTAACAAAAACATTATCAAGTATATGTATTCCTGTTACTAGGGCATTATCAAATTAAGCTACGGCTAAACTTTCGTTCCATTATCTTCTAATGATCGAAAGTTATTAGACAGAAAATAAAATTTTTAAATTGGAAACGAAAACCCGTAGAGCATAACTTCATATGAAAAAAATCTTTTTTTTTACTGAAAAGTCCACCATTTAACTTATTCCCAACCTATCTGTTACACTCTATATATATATATATATATATATATATATATATATATATATATATATATATATATATATATATATATATATAATATTTGTAAAAAGGTTCTGAAAAATCTGACCATTAAATCTAAAAATACTTATAAAGTTTTAAAACTATATCTATAAATACTTCATATTTATAATTTTTTTTATAATACTTTAATCAGCAATCAGAATGTTTAGGATTAGTGAGCATATTAGTTTATAGAATATTTCATTCTATAAGCTAATACGCTCACTAATCCTAGTATAGTAGTACTTACAATAATATGTTAAGGTTAACATTCAATGATGTTACATTTGCACTTTATTTTATGTCTATTGGCAATAAATAGTCTTCTAAAGTCTTCTGTTGTTCAAGGGTAACAGCAACTGTTCTAATATTGGATTGGAGTGTTCTTCTATTATTTGATGATGGTTAGCTATTCTTTCACGGATGACTTATTGTAGGGTGGAATACGTAGATCAGTGTGGAGTGTAGCATTTGATGCATACCAGGGAGCGTTTACCACATGTCTTAGTATTTTTGACTGGCATTTCTGGGTAATTGCCGTATTGGACGTGCTTGCGCATCCCCACATCTCTATACCGTAGGCCCAAATGACTTTCATTATGGTCTTGTAGATAACGAGTTTATTTTCTGTTGATATGTTAGTTTGACTTTCTTGCAATATTTATTAACCAATACAGTTCTTTTGTTTTTATACCAATTTATCTGTTCTTCTTTTGTATATGTTGACTCCAGTTCAGTTTGTTATGTAAGTGTAATCCTAAATATTTTAAGGATTAAAGTTTTATTACTATGTGGTATTTGTATGTTGTTGATTGTAACTGGTGGAAAGGATTCTCGAAGGGTAAACATTACATGAGATGACTTGTTCTCGTTTAATACTTTAATACGCCATTTTTGTAGTCATTGTTGGAGATGGTCAATATATTGTGGTATATGATTAGAGGTTATTGCAGAATTTTGATGACTTGACATGATAGCAGTTTCATCAGAGGTATTGAGAACATACAGTAGTGGGTGCAGTACACTTCCTTGTGGAACCCCTGGATTAATTGGATGGTTTGTGGATATTTCATTGTTTATTTTAATATGGAACTGTCGTGCTTCTAAACATAATCTTAGGATATTGTAGTACGATGGTGGTAATATTTGTTTCATTTTAAATAATACTCAAGAATGCCAAGCTTTGTCAAAATCTTGGATTATATTCAGAATGACAGCTGAACAGTACTGTTTATTTTCGAGTGCTTTACTTGTATTATTCGGTGGCACTGTTACACTGTTGAGTGAACCTGTCGAAACCAAAACTGATGATTTGGAATCCAATCATATGGTGATAAATTCATTAATTATGTGCAGTATTAACTTTTCAATCAACTTTGAAAATAATTGGGAGCAGGCTTACAGGACAATAGAAGGAACCGACATCGGTTGATTCTCTACCTGGTTTAGGGATCATTACTATCAAAGCAGTTTTTAGGGATTTTGACCAGTATCCTAATTTAAATATAGCTTTAGTTATATATATTAATAGCACTATACCCTTTTTTATCAATTCTATTAAACTTATAGCTGTTATAAGATTTACTCTAGGTGTTTTTTTTAGGTTAAGTAACTTTATTTCACGAGCTACTACTATTGGAGTTGTGGCTTTGAGGGAATGTTGAATTTCTACAGGGACTGCTAGAGACTGTTTCGCTTCTTGATTCACTATTTTATTTGCAGGAGTAAAAACAGTTGTTAAATGTTCAGAAAATAAATTTTCCTTCTCTTGGCCACTTTTGGCTCATGGTGTGGTATTGGTCTTCCGAATTGGTGGAGCAATATCCTTAGGTTTCTTTTGGTTTTTGATAGGTTTCCATACACAATTCTCATACCTACTAAGATTGATAACGTAGTTTTCAACACTTTCTTCTCGGATTCCTTTTAGCTTTGTTTTAGTTTTATGCTCAGCTGTTAGTTCCTTTTAGCTTATATCATTTGGAGTACGAGTCCGTTGCCATTTTGCTCGAGATCTTTTTTTTTTCGACTATTAGACATCTGATTTGTTATAGTACATCATTTTTGTTGGATGTGTTTGAGGAGTTGCTAGTTGAGCGGCTTCTTGTAATTGTGTCATAAATATGGTTGTAGCAGTGTCTATTCAGTAGTCATTAGGTTCTTTGAATTTTACATTTAGGTTAATACTTTAATTTAGGGTATTATGGTAGCCTCACCAGTTTGTTTTGGCATTATATAATTTTAATGGTTTTTTTTTAATAATAACTGATGCTCCAGTAGGGCAATCCTGGGTGAATGTTCAGATGTTAAGCCAAAACTAGGTATTACGTTCATATATGTAGAATTGATGCCATTCGTCACGAAAAAGTTCAGTAGAATATCCGGTATGTTGTCTTGATCCGTTGGCAAAATTTTCAATACTTATATTTAAACAAAAAACATAGAAAATTAAGAAAGAAAAAGTAATGTATATTCATGTGAATATCAGAAAGTTATCAAATAAAACTTTATAAATGTTATATTTTAATTGACAACTATATGGGTGCCAAGTAGCAACAAAACAAATTAGACTTATCAACTATTTTTCTATATTATTCATTATAAAAGATTTTTTAATTCCTTTAATTCCTAGCCCTGTTGAACTTAAATATGGAATTTACATGATGGCATGTTTTGAACCTCAGCAGTAACTAAACAATTAATATTTAAATTAGCTAGACTATCCTTAATTACGCCACAAGTAGACACAACATATCTTGATGCAGCTTCTAAATATTGTTTACCAGTGGAAAGTTTTATCAGAAATCGAAATCCGTTATCCTGTAAAGGTGCTACATATGTAATAAAATCCCATCGCGAACACCGTCGCGAACATCGCTGCTCAACGTTTAAAACGTTACGCGACGATGTTCGCGACGGGCTTTTGTTACATATGTAGACGCACCTTGACGTCGTTGATGTGGCCATGCGTATCACAGCAACGAACATTTCTTTTGATGCGACGCAAGAAAACTGACAACCGATGGATCGCGGTGATCTTCTGTCTACATTATGAGGCAATATGAATGCAATGAAGTTCGCGACGGAGATCGCGACGGGCTTCTGTTACATATGTAGACGCACCTTAATACGTAAACACCTTGGTGATTTGTTCTAATATTGTCTTTTTACTTTTATAAATAGCAGTCCAGATCCAGAAGTCAGTACAAATAAATTTCATCGTATCCTTAAATACAGGTATTTCCTTTTTAACCTAAAAATTACTTGTTTTAGACTCGCAGATGTTTTATCGATTTTAATCAATATATAATATAGCAGATATATAATTACTGATATATTCTATGTACATAGATAAAGATTTTAACATATAGATAGCAGATAAAAGCTATAATATATGCTACAAAATGTCTGTGTGCCAGCTAGTAATTTCAACAGAATACTATACCTTTCAATTATCCTATAACCCGTGGAAAAACCAATATATTCAAGGGTTGATAAAAATCTTCATCCTTAAATAATATGATCAGTTTGCTTTAAGAAGTCACATATTTAAATAAACCTTTATTTCTTTATTATTCGTTTCATAATTGTCTAAAGTATAATTCACAATTTCAGAACGTAACAAATCAAAAAGTGACTCGTCGCCCATTTGAAATTCACTATTTTTTTTTTAAATATATCTATCAGACCAAACAAGTTATTTTTTTATTTTTATTGGTTATGTTTAATTTTAATAACCTGCTTCTTCTTCTTCAAGTGATAATAATTATATAATTCATGACAAAGCACCTATATACAATAATATTAACACCACAGACCACAACATTAATATAAACAATATTTCATACAAGAATATTATTAATATAATCAACATAATAATAAATAAGTTCGTTTTAAGATAAACATAGTGTTTTGTATTCTGTATATAGTTTCAAAACTGCCAGAATTGATTTGTTGTTTTGCCAAACTAAATAGAATAAACTGCGGAAATTGCACAGCTGCTATAATACCGTAAATGTTACATTCACGTTCAGATATATTTTATTTCATCTCAGAACAGGGTAGGAATTAGAGATCCTGAGAGTACCATATCAGGAGGCAACAATCGGGCAGTTCTTTTCCTTTAGGACAGTCACATCAAACAGACAGTTCATATAGTTAAATGAACTTTGAAATGAGCTAAACGTGTTACACTAACAATAAGACTTTTAGTTCCAACCTTTTGCAACAGCTAATCCCTGGCAGTATTCAGAATATTATACTTTTTATAACAGAGCATTTTATAGTATTCTATCAGCAGTCGATTAAGTGTTAAATTGAAAGTAAAATCTATGTGTGAGTAATATTAAGTATATGAATACGTCTGGTGTGTTATAGTTATATTAATTATAATAATTATGAATCTATACCAATAGGCATTTAATTTAAGTCTCATTTATATGTATCTTTACTATTTATTAACGTATATGTATGTATACATATAATTAAACAAATACATTATTACCTTTAAAAAAATTACTTAAAAATTTTGTTTAACATTAGTACCTGAAAAGAAATTAAAGAAACAGTAAAATGTGATAGAAATAATTTTGTGAAGGCGACATCAAACTGCCTATGAAATTTTGAGCGCAATATTTTGATAAACGTCAAACACCAGTCTTTTGAATTTTGAGCGTGCCTTATTCGTCACAATGACCAGTAATGAATGTACTGCTATGTTACAAGTTTACTTTGAAGTTTTAAATAATTCCCGTGAGGCTGCTCGTACTTACGCGGAGAGATATTATTTAGCCGATTAGAAGCTAATTTGCGACAATTTGGTGCCTTTAAAAAACCAAAATCTGTAGAGCGCAAATTTGATGAAAACTTCGAACTGAATGTTTTATTAAGTGCAGAAAAAACTCCCAATACATCCACAAGTGAGGTAGCGCGAAATTGTGGAACTTCTAAAAGAACAGTAGTAGAGATTTTCAAAAAGCATAAATTCAAGCCGTACACTCCCTTTAAAATCCATGCATTGGAAAACAACGACAGACAACGAAGATTAAATTTTTGCAACTATTTTTGGACATGTCGGGGGCAGATTCAGCATTTCATCAAAAAATTATCTATACTGACGAATGTACTTTCGGGAAGAATGGGATTTTTATCAGAATAAATCATAGATATTGATTTCAGGACAATCCTCACGTTGTTGTGGAGCGCAATTTTCAAAGAATATTTAGCGTGAATGTATCGTGTGGTATTTTGGGAAGTAGGCTAATAGGACCATTTTTTATTGATCGAAATTTAAACCAACAAAAATATTATGATTTACTTTCCGGCGAATTTGAAATGTTTTTGGATGAATTACCTCTTAGAAATCTGAAAGAGCTTCTTTTTCAACAAGACGAAGCTCCGATACATAATACCAACCTAATTGCTAATTATTTGCATACCCAATTTGGCGAACAATGAATCGGAACCAACGGACCCATTCGGTGGCCAGCTCGTAGTCCAGACTTGACGCCACTGGATTTCTTTTTATGGGGTGATCTGAAAGATGCCGTGTATTTAACACCACCCGAAAACGAACAAGATTTGAAAAGGCGAATAGTTCAGGCCTGAAGTGAAATTCTTCATTTTTTTTTTTACAATGCCACTCCCAGTGTCTCTCGGAGATGTCAATTATGTGTTGAACAGAACTGTGGTCAGTTTTAACAATTGTTGTAATACTTGTTTAGTGTTCCAACATTCATTTTATGCCTTTATAACATTAAAAACCAACTGCCTAAATGTTATTTTAATAAAACTATTTCTCACATTTTACGGTTTTTTTAATTTTTTTTTTTTTTTTTCAGGTACTAATGTTAAACAAACTTTGGGTTTCTATACATCATTGGATTCAGAAAGATGCACTCTTTAATATAGCTTAGAGAAAAAAAAACATATGGTTTCATTTCAAAATCAAAAGTTGGCTATGAAATGTCATAGAATACAAAGTTTGCAAAAAACTTTATTTGGCCCAGATTGTAGTATTTTACAAGTGATTTAATTTGGTTTTCAAATTTTGAAGATGGGACGATAAATAACAGAGTTATAGTGGTGGTCGCATTTCATGCACCCCCCTGTATTTATTTTTGCTACCTTTCACCAGTTTTCCATATTATGAGTATTAATAAGGAGTTTGCAATCGATTTGATCAACGTTAACATATATATTTTTTTGCTTATTTATATTGTTTGTTCTTTTGAAATATGCCAAGAAAAGTTCTAGGTATTGGACATGTAAAAGAGTACTCAAATAAAGCTCCTAGATCTTTGACCGCAAAATAAATTTTGGTATTTTCTCAGGAATATAGACGATAATCATAAGACCAAATTATGTAAGTTTGAAATTCGATTGCCATTCATACATGCAGACGTCTTATATGCCTCTTTCCTTGCTTGTCTAATACTTGAAACTTGTTCTAGCATATTTGGAAAGAATAAATAATAGATATATAAAATTACTGAGATCGGCTAAATTTATCACCATGTTATTATTATAACTGATAGTATTCTAAAATGGGGAATTGTCAAAAAAAAAACGAATATTTTGAAACACTTGGTCATATAAGATTACAAAATTGCCCGTTGGTGTCTTTTATGGCCCATTTAAAATTTTATATCGATGTATCAAATACCTTGTATAATGATTTAAATATAATATTTCCCAATGTAAATATACCCCCATTGGCGCCGTAAATACTTGGTACCACCTGTACCATATTAATTGTTCTTTATACCTGGCGGACAAAATTGGGAATTTACAACCATCATTAAGGTTATAGAGCCAGGAACTGGATCATTATCCTAACCTTTAGTCTGCACCATATTTTGGAAGGGCATACTATCTAGAAGGAGGAAGCCCCTTCCTATGGTGGTATATAACTACCACGTCTCCTATCACCTAGACAATTTAGTTTATCAGTATAATCAGACAAGGGTTGAACTGTTAACATTTCCCAGTGAAAATAGTTTAATTTTTGTAACTGTGATAGTGTTTATTTTATAATTTGTAGTTTAAAAAGTGATAGCTGATCAAAATGGAACCAGTATCTTTGTTTGGACGAGATATGGTGAGTTAAATTAACCAATATATACTTATATACCATTAAGGTATGGAACACTTTATATACATGTGACATAAATATAGGCAATAATGAACTAGTTATTGCCTATATTTATGAGAAGTTATTTATACTTTTGATCTCAATATGATCACGCTCTGTATTAATAAAATAACTACAAATGCTCTATATTGCGCCCACTCTGGTCTAAACACAACAAAATCATTTTATATTTTTGGATAACTATAACTCCTCCAAGCATATCGCGACTTCATTCTATGCATTTTATTTTAAAAGTTCTTGTATTAATTTTTTGTAACGAATATTAATTTTACGCGAGCCATTAGTTCTAGGTCGTTAATAGACAGCTCTAGATGACAAGGACCATTGTACATACATATGTATGTTGGTTACAACCTGTTACTGTAATCTTATCTGTATTATAATATTTTACTTAATCTTTAATATAATAGGCAAATTTTCATTACTAAAATAATAGAATAATAACTAATGAAAATATATATTCCATATACCTGCCTAAACACGTATTTATTATACAAGTACCTGTAGGTAAATAAATAGTCAGCGTCATTTTAAAAATATCTTAATAGTAAAAACGGATAAGTAAACAGAATATTTTCTTGACATCATAATAAATAATAAATGTAGATTGATCAATGTTAGTATAATTAATCAATATTCATTTTCTTTTGTGTTCTTTTGTTATACATATTTATAACAACGGTACACTAGTTTTTCACAACATTCTGAAAGGTTATACTTTTATACTAAGTATAAATAATTCACTTAAAAAATGGACATTTTAATTTTTCAAATGATCAATATTATTTTAAATATATTTTAGCAAAAACGGACAAGTAAACATATTTTTCTCTTGACATAATAGTAAGTAATATAAGTAGGTATATAATGGATATTAGTGGTATTATTATTATAATATATTATAATAATAATAATACCAAGCATGTCTCAAGTATGTACATAAAAAGAATTTTATATATTTAAATTTGTAAATACTATATATAAATAGTTTTTTTTGTAATTCTCCAGATTAATTTGTATGGCATGAATCCAAAATCTGATGAATTAAATAAGGAAATATCCATGCTGCACAGAATTATTACGCAAACCTCAAATACTATAGATATGTGCGAAAATTTATCTTTATTGTATGGATCTGTAGGTCATATTGAAGCGGAAAGGATTCGGTTACATTCCAGTGAGTATTTAAAAAATCGAAAGTAATCAATGTACATGCAGTAACACTATAGAATATTTGTTCTTTTAAATATAATTCATTAATGTAAATAGGAGTTTGTATGTTAAATCTGATTCTACTTTAGCGTACAAGCTGGGTGTTTTATATGATGAACTTTTCAATTACGAACAAGAGGAAGTACGAAAAGAGCACAGTGGAATCATCAAAATTAAAAGTTTGAAGTACCGTACAAGGATTGATGCCAACACAAAAAGAAATAAACAAGGATTTCAATATTACATATGCTTGCTTCATTCTGGAACAACAGTATTTGCCAGCGGTGTGAGTTCAGGACAGAAAAATGGAGACATCATATTCGATGATTTCTTCGATTTTAATTTTAATTGTCTCCTACCGGAAGTCAAGATAAAAGTCACCATTTATTTACTAAATATGGGGAATATCCAAAACAACGTAAGTAAAAATTTATTGGTTTTACACACAAACTACCATAATTTACAGTTTATTTCTAATTTTAACATGTAATTGATGCCAGTTTCGCTTATAAATATATTCAAAGATCATACTCGAATAATTTTGTAGTATTTGAACAAACACATTTTAAATTTATGATTGGATATTTGCGTGCGTATTCTAAAACCCTACTTTGTTACAGAGGATCCTCCGTTTTATTCCAAATTGGTTGAGAAATATTCTAAAGGAAGAAACGTACAACAATCCTGCGTATCCAACCATACCACATGTTCAACGTTTAGGGAGCAGTATAATTGGACTTACGGAATTAAGGACTGGAAGCGAATTTAAAGTAAACGATATACCAGATCATGTAACACTATCTGATACATTCAATGCTGAAGTATCCGTCAGTTTAAATTTAAATAATAAATTCAGTGGTTTTCTCAATATCAGCGTAGGAAACATGCTATATTTCACCAAGATGTGGTGCTCTCTAAAAGGTTTCAACCTCCAATTTTGGAACCATCCTTCTCAAGAAGACGATACGGCACCTGTTGAAGTTATCAATCTGGAAAGTTGTACGACAAGCCTTGCGGCGTCACAAATACATACGAGCATATTTCTCACGGCAAGTATCTTCATATTACCCGTCAACTGCAAGGAGACATCCATGACAAAAGCATATTTCCTTTGTGTGGATAACTTCAGTGAATTTAAGGAATGGAAAAAAAAAATAATGTTTGCGTTTGCAACGCTTCAACATTTGAAAAAATTGAAATGTAAAACAGTGATTTTGAAAAATTGAAATGATTTCTCAAAATTATTAGATTTTTCATAATTATAGTTATTAGTTATGTACGTAATTATTAATAATATAAAATGAGATGAAAAAATGTTGTTGAAACTTGTTTTAGTTATTTCTCTATCATGAATTAATTTCTATAGTACACTATAATCTAAGAGGGCCTATGACTACAATTTTAAAACAATAGTTACAAGTGATGCTAGTTTGACAATTCTGTTTAAATTGATCTTTCTGATTGTCACAAAGTAAACAAATAGAATTAATTTAAAAATCTTTCGGAATAATGAATGATGAAATTATAGTTCTATCAGATATGTTGGAAGTATATTATGCTTCAAATAAAAATAGTGGTGAGGCCTTAAGAAGGTACGTTGAAAAATTTCTTGACAGATAAGTCCCATCTAGAAGAAAATTTAGTCATTTACATGAGAAATTCAGAAGAACTGGATCACTGAAGAAAATTAAAAAAAGAATATCCAACAATAGCAAATGAAATGAAACAGTTGGACGTTTTATTGGCAATTGAGGAAAATCCTCAAACTTCAACTCGGCAAATTGGAAATAATTTAAATATGTCGCATTCAATGGTGCACAGAATATTAAGAAAGCATAAAATGCGGCCTTTCAAATCTAATTTAGTTCAACATCTACAGGAAGTTGATGCTCCTAGAAAAATTCATTTTTGTAATACTTTTCTTTTCAAAGGGTAAATGACGATTATTTATTTTTAAATAACATACTATGTTCGGATGAAAGTACTATTTGTAACAATGGTATTTTTAATAGGAATGTGGCTGTTGACAACATGTCACCTCAATTTGTCCAAAATACCGTAAATGGGGTAATATGAAGGTATCAGTTATGCACGGAAAATGAATGTTGGCAATTTTAACAATATTTAAATTGATAAATTAATAAATCCTAACAGATTTTGAACTACCAGGTACATTATTATTCGTTGGTTTTCCTAATGAAACGCTTTATTTGTTTTTTCTAGATTCCTTAGATTATTTTTGTTATTGATTTGTTGGTTTTGCTGCTGTTTTTCATTAAATAGTTTTGTTTATACCTAGATATTCTTATTTTATTTACCGTCACTCTCAAACTATTAACACACATTCTTCTAAAAAAAAAAAAAATGTGGTATTATAATGATATTCATTATTCAAGATATGTCTCACAGCTCCCTAGTGCTACAATGTAATGCAATGTACAAAAGTCTGTATTTTGCTAACCGTTGACAGTAAGCACAAATAATATTATATCAATGGATTCAGAATAAAATGTGCCATCTAATACCGTAAAAATATACAGGGTGTTCCATTTAAAATAAAAAAGTTGACATAACTTCCGGTCACTTCCGGAAGCTACATGTTTCATAGTATATGCAGAACTTGTAAAAAACCTACTTTAACACCGAAGTCCAAAAAATGGCGTTTCCAGCGTCAATAATTAAAAAGTTATAGGCTGGGGCGTTTTTATATATATATATATATATATATATATATATATATATATATATATATATATATATATATATATATATATATATATATATATATATATATATATTATATGCTCCCACTATCAACAGTTATAGGGAGAAGACATAGTTAAAGATACAATTTAAAATTTCCAAACCTAATATTTAAACAAAAATTAAGAAAATATACACTAATATATATTATTATATTAATATGTCCATATCAGATAAAGTTATTAATTAGTTAAAACTTTAATTATAAATATAAAATATTATTACAATTGACTAAACTATACTGGTGCTGAATTTTAACAAGACAAATTAGAATTATTAACTATTTTCCTATATTATTCATTAAAAAAAAATAGTTTCTAACTTCGCTGGAGCGAAATATGGAGTTTACATTATGGCATGTTTTGAATTTGAACAATTAATATTTATATTAACTAAACTACTCCTAATTTAAAAAGTTTTCACGCATAAAAATTAACTTCCTACCCCTGAAGTCGCAGCCTGTGGTAGGGAAAGTTCCATAATTAGTCGCAGGTTAACACACCCACCCTCTAGGAAAATTTAGTAGGTCACAAAATCGAGGGATATGATCGCCCATTTATTTAATGGCCGAGAAGCGAAGTACAAGTAGTACTTTGCTCGGAGTTTATTTGCTCGGAGTCAGGCAACTGGCCCACAGACCAACACCAGTAAACTGGTCTGAATGCCAATCGTATTCTCCTATGTCAGAAATCGAACTTTATTAACCAAAATATATACTTTTTACTTGGATACGCTTTTGTTTTAATAATAACAAGACATAATATTGAAAATATCTAAGTAACTTTTTTAAGTTATAAGATTTTATAATGATTACATGTTAAGTTGTGTATATAAATATGTATAGTTTATTTCGTCGGTATTTGCCAAATAAAAACCCCAAACGGCTCTTATCTCACACCCTGGCTGGTTTTTATGGCTAGGCTCATATAGACTGTTCCATTTATCGGCAAGATAAAAGTTTTTTATTTGGCAAATAGCGATTAAATGAATAGTAAATGTATAATAAATATGTATATAAATATGTAACTGTATAAATAGATTTAAGGAAACGCAAAAGTAATATTTCTTATGTTTTCAAATTAAAACTCTTAGAGCAAATACACTCACAGACAAGAATATTGCATATATTTCATTTTAATAAGTTATTACTTTTATTTTATTTTTCTTTAAAAATGTTGTATTTTTGTATTCTTACATACCCTGCACTGAAGTCTTTTATGTATATTATAGTCAAATAAATTACATATTGTAGCTTCACAGCAGATTTTAGAGGAACTAATAAAATAGCCTGAATTTTGTTATCACATCTAATTAGAAAGAGTAAACAATAACGACAATATAACAATACTTTAACGCAATATAATAAAAATTTAATACTTCCTCATCTAGCTCTAGCGATAGCCTGCATCCTTCTAGACATGCTCTCCAGAAGATCTTTGATGGTTCCTTACGGAATTTTATTCCATTATTCCTATGCAGCAATTCTTAATTCTGCAAATAAGGTTACGAGCTGAATTTCGTGATCGTATATATCGCTTCAGTATGTGTCATTGGATTAGCATCAGGGCTCATTTGTGGACATTCTAGTTCCTCAATCCCGACATCCTCAAGGTACTGGATCACTGTTCTAGCGGCATGAGCCTGGGAATTATCATGCATTAGCACAAATTTATCGTACCCAGTGAAGCCGGCATAAGGCAAAACATGCTCTTCAAGGATGTTACGTGTGTACCAGTCAGTATTCATTCTTAAATTTACCTCAACAAGCTCCGTGCGATTTTTCCAACAAATGCTTCCCCAAAGCATAATGGAACCACCACCAAAGCTAACGTTTTGTGCAAAATTGTAGTGTGCAAAAGGTTCCCCAGACTTCCTGAATACTCGACCACGTCCATCTGGCTTCTATAATTGTATTCTTGTTTCGTCTGTGACAAGGACTTCCTTCCATTGATGTTCATTCCCATTAGAATGGGCTCTTGAAAATTGGAACTGTCTCGTTTTGTGATATGGGAGAAACTTAGGAGTTCCAGTAGGACATTTCAGGTTTAAACTGACTTCTGTATCTCTCCTTATAAATGTTTTATCACTTAAAGTGACTTGTTTTCTAATAACTCGATTTTCGTACTCTAATAGTACATGTTTCTTGAAAACCTTTAGCATGAATCGATATTAAACAAGAAAGCATTAGTTTTAAGATAACGTTCAATATACTTAAAACGATACTGAAAACCATTATAAAAATATTTGATAAGTTTTATTTTATTTTATAACTTTAAGAGTGATTATTTCAATGAGGGTGTATTCAGAAAAAACGTAAACAGTTTTAAAACCTTAAAACGGACTTTTCCGTATGTAGAACATCTCTATCTCCAAACTGAGTAGTCGAGAAAAAATAAACCAACACATAAATGCAGAATTTGTGTTTTATGCGACAGTTTTACCTTTTTCAAATAGTCCACCATCGTGCTTTCTCATGACCCATGGACAGGGTGGGGTGTGTCCTATCCACCTCAAAATCAATAGATGTCGTCTGGTAGACGTTCATAATCAGAATCAGTCGAAACCCGATCAATCCGACACGATTTAGTTGAGTTATTGTGCTAATAAGAATAAATGCCGACGACAACAACACACACGCAGCAAAAATGTTTTAACCATTTTTGTTTGGTTTTTAGGCTGAAAAGCGAAAAATAAACCCAATAAAAAATTTTGTTTTTTCAATTTTTCTTTACACGGTTACATTACTTTTCCGCGTATAGTGGAGTGCGGAAAAGTAAAATTCATATAAACTTATGGTATTATTTTCACCTGAGCTATATACGCTCAAGAAATATATTATAAATATATTAGAAGTAACCAGAATTGTGTCTAAAAAATTGCATGGCATGCGTTATTTTGTATAATTCTGAAGTGGGCGCCATGCAATATTAGAGAATGCGAATATTTTCAATTTTAAATGTAAGTTCAAACTCATTGTTATAGTAGCAAGGTCAGTGGCGGTTTTTCCTTATGTGCTGCTGAGCTGTAGAACTACCAAACCACCAGAGTAAATCTTAATTATTAAATAATAATTAATATTAATATACTTTTATTTTAAATCTGCCATATTAAACATTAACTGCTAATAATTTCACAACAACGATGATTAATATTATTTTTTATTAGGCATTTGCTTCTCATATAAATTTGGCATGTCAATTTGTCTAAGTATTGCTTTTCTACTACAAGCACGATAGATTACGTCGAGTACAACCGAAACACTGGCAGCTCTAAAATGCGTTTACTAGGCAAACGGCGAACTTAGCCGATATGCTTCGGGTGCACTGTTTATTAACGGCCTCGGAAACATCTCTTCGAGCTGCAGTGGACTACAGATATTCGGCAATTAGCATCGTGGGTGGTTGTTGGCCGTTGCATATGAGGTGATTGTAGTGTTAAAGTTTTGTTCCTGCGTGATTAAAACTATGGAGTTTCAATTTAAATTGGGTGTAGATAAGTTTCAAAACCTTAACTACCAACAACAGTTGATTATAAAAAAACGTGGCCGTCCTATACCTGACCTTAATATTGAGGTGGCCGGTAAAAGCCATGCAAAAACATATACGCGAAAATTTAATAAAGAGATATATTTACAAAATCAAGTGGATTTGTGGATGTTCCGAAAAAGATGCTCCTTTCTGTTTTCCATGTGCATTATTCGGCACAGATAAAGAAAAATTGTGGCGGGAAACGGGAGCGCGGGAGTGCATTTAAGTGAAAAAATAAAGAAGCATGAAAACACGCAAACTCATATCGGCTATCAAATGCGATTTGCATTATTTGGGAAACTTAATATACAGGTCCAACTTGATTCTGCTTATTGGGTAAATATACAAAAACACAATGAAGAGGTGACAGAAAACAAGTATGTTTTGTCAAAAATAATTGACTGTATAAAATTCTGTGGGGCTTTTGAGCTCGCATTACGAGGACACGATGAATCTGAAACATCAGATAACCCTGGAACGTTTCGTGGTTTAGTGAATTTTTCTGCAGAACTTGATAAAACTCTTAGTGAACACCTTACAAATGCATCAATTTTCAAAGGTACGTCAAAAACAATACAAAGCGATATTTTAGATTGCATGCCAGAAGTATACTGAGGAGATATTACACGAAATCAATGAAGCCCCATTTTTAGCAGTGATAGCTGATGAGACAACAGATGTTTCTATGAAATTTCAAATGGTCATTGTTTTTCGTTATGTAACAAACGGTAGCCCAGTTGAAAGGTTCTGGACTTTTTTTCTTCCAGAAAAACACGATGCTCAAACCTTAGCTAATACTATTTTGAATGTTATAGACCCAATATTAAAGAATAACAAAAATAAGCTCATTGCACAAAGTTACGACGGAGCAGCGGTCATGAGTGGAATACATGGCGGAGTGCAAACAATAATTAAGAGAACATAGGAAAATGCTCATTTTGTGCACTGTTACGCCCATCAATTGAATCTAATATTGTCAAGAGCATGTTCTGTTAATTCCCAAGTACGCGTATTTTTTTGGAGATTTACATGATATACCCGGATTTTTTAGTCATTCACCTCAACGAATAACTGTCTTGAACCAAATAGTTGGGAAAAATATTCCACGTTCAATTCCTACACGCTGGAATTTCAATATTCGTACAGTAAATGTTGTTTACGAATATAGATACTCTATTATTGAGTGTATGGAGCAACTGGAAGAAGAGTCAAATGATGTTACTTCCAAGGAAGCAAGAGGGCTTCGACGTATTCTGGAATATTAAAATTTTACCTTCTGGCTGACTGTTTTCCATTATATTATGCCACATGTTGACGTTTTGTATAATAAGCTTCAAAAAAATAACATGGATCCAACCGAAGCACAGAAAGCTATACATGTTTTCGAGCAAAGTATTAACAATGTCCGAAATAAAATAGACCCTATCGTACATCAAGCTTCAAATTTAAGTACGGCGAATAGTGTCCAAAAAAGAAAACGACTAAATAACAGCCCACAGGATCATCGTATTGCCTGTATAGAAGTTTGTGATGTTATTATAAACAATGCAAAAGAACGGTTTGCATATACAAATCACCTAGTTGCAGCAGCGCTTTTATATTCAGAACATTTCGAAAAATATAATAATAAGTTTCCTGAAAATGAATTGGACTTAACTTGTACAGCTTATAACTTTTTTGATAAACAACGTTTGCGAACAGAGCTATCAGCTTTGTATTCCAATATCGAGTGCAGAGAATTAAAAGGTGCAGTGCCTTTATTAAAATTTATAATTTCTAATAATTTAGAGGATACGTTAGCAAAAACCAAAAAATTGATACAAATTCTGGTGACTACGCCAATGATCACAGCAGAAGCTGAGCGTAGTTTTTCAACGTTAAAACGGATAAAAACATTTTTAAGAAATTCAATGTGCGAAGACAGATTAACAGCCCTTTCCATGCTCTCGATAGAAGAAAAGTTCATCGCCTCAATACCGAACTTTAACAACAAAGTAATCGAAAAGTTTGCGGCAAAAAAAGACCGGGGTATTAATCTCCAATTTAGGAAAATGCAATAATGTAAGTTGCTCAGATTTTTATATTATGCCATCATTAATAATTACTATTAGAGCTAATTTAATTGTTTTTGGTTTTCCTCTGTTATTCTATTTCTATTATTTTATATATTGGTCGTGATTCATGCAGCACACCCAATACCAATTGTCACGAGCCGCCACTGAGCAAGGTATATATTTTTTTATGTTTTACTTGGCACCGACTTCAAAGGTATATAAAACAATTACTTATAATTATATAATAAATAATAATTTCTTAACTACATTAAACGGGACAACAATTAAGTATTAAATTGTTGTAGAAAACATCTCTTGCTTTTTAGTTGTTACTTTTTTTAAGTCTGTTCTTTTTGTTTTGTTAAAATTCTGTTAAAAATTATTCATTTGATGTTCTTACATAAATGCTGTCTCTGACCAAAACAACTATAACAACCTAAGATTAAACATTTTAATGAAAACATATAATGAGTTTAATTGAATTAACTTATAAATATTTTTTTATTCCGAAGATACACTTTAATATTTACGTCAATTATGACAATGTGGAAAAACACAACACCGTAATTTTTTGTTCCAGATACTTCTTTTTTAATAATTCACTGTGTGAATTTGATAATGATCCAAATTTTTAGTTTACAACTATATAGTACCTAGAGAAGCGCGAAACACCCTTCATTTTAGGGTTTTATAAGCATATTCTACCATCAAGACAATTTAGTTTATCAGTATTATCACCTAAGAGAACTGCTAACATTTTCCAGTGGAAATACTTTAATTTTTTCAAAGAGGACCTTTGCCTGGATGTGCTAGGGTAAGTTAAATTAACCAATGTATACTTATGTCCCATAAGGGAAGAATACAATTTGACTAATCTGCAATATAACAGGCATAAACAGGTATGGTAACCTGTTTAATGACGTCATGTTTTTTTCCTAATACCATCATACCTGTTTTAAACCGATATACACCTGTTTTATACCTGTACAGACCTGTTTTATACCTGCGCCAAGAGTTCTTCAGATCAACAATGACCACATGCCATCCGCATCAAATGTCCGCGGAAAAATCCGAGGGTGGTCTGATAGCCCCTTTGCTCTACTCCTTAAGTAAACCAAATCACGTTGAAATATACACGAAAAATTATATAAAGAAGAGCTGACAAGTTATTCACTAAACATCAAAACAGCCTCCAGCTCTTTATCAAACTACATATATTGTTACTGAATATTATAATACCGAGGTCGTCGCGTGTTCTCGCTACTTACAGGACTCTCTACACTAGCTATGAACATACTATTATATGAATTTTTTACAATAGAGGGACGTTGCATTTTTAATTTTTATTTATAGATATAATACTTGTATTAAGAAATTAATTAATTAATATGGTTTAATGAAATAATAATTCGATTTACGTAATATTGATAGATTTAAGGTAATGCAAAAATAATGCAGATTATAATTTTTATAATACAAATTCCGGATGTCCTGGGAAAGGGCTGGAACCCTACATGCAAAAACAATACTTTTCCACGAACACCGAAAGATTTTACGTCATTCAGCGATCGTTTCGCCAACTAAGTTAGCATCATCAGGAGATGATCAAAACTAACTCAGTAATAACTAGAACTAACTCGATAACAACTAAAACTATTTTAATAGTAACTCAATTGATGATGTCAACTTGGTTAGTGAAACAGTCGTCTAGTGATGTATAATACTGACGTCGATGACGTCGATATAATAATAATGACGTCGACGATATATATTTCGGTATTCATAGACCACGTTTTTCAGTTTCCTCTTTTTATATTTCAAATTTTTCGACGAACGTAACGAAAATATAATGATTTAAATATTTTCCAATATTCAGCCCAGGCGGCGCACATAATAGCAATAGTTGTGAGATTTCAGTCTAACAAATTTGGAAAATTGAGATAATCAGATTTAAGTCTGTCTAGCTTATTCAGTTGCATATCTCTACATCTGACTAACAATGGGAATTGATATCCTTGTATGATAGCTTAATAGTTAATAAGTGGTTGGGCAATGTAGAAACAGTTATCTTGATTACTAGTTTTCTGCTGCTTCTATGTATTCAATATGCATAAAAGACCAGTTTCAAAAACAAAATCTGAAAAAAAAAACGTTGAAGGAAAAGAGGCCTTCAGTTTAGGGGTTTACCCATCATGGGATCTCCACAACAATACTTCTAAATATGTGTATAATTTAGAAATACGATATATTTCTAAATTTTCATAATTGATAGGTACATATAAGGATGTGCTTTTTTTCCTAAATTTTATTCTTAGAATTACAGGATTATAAAATTTGAGAACAGGAAAACTTTCACTTGTCAAATTTAAACTTGAAACAGACATAACTTGATAAGAATTTACATTTCGTGTACAAATAAAGACCTTATGTTTCGTTCGTGTTATGTATTCGTCTGTGGATTAAAAAAAAAAAAAAATATATATATATATATATATATATATATATATATATATATATATATATATATATATATATATATAAATATTTGTAAAAAGGTTTTGAAAAATCTGACCATTAAATCTAAAAATATTTATAAACTTTTAAAACTATATTTATAAATACTTCATATTTATAATTTTTTTATAATACTTTAATCAGCAATCAGAATGTTTAGGATTAGTAAGTATATTAGCTTATAGAATATTTCATTCTATAAGCTAACACGCTTACTATTCCTAGTATAGTAGTACTTACAATAATATGCTAAGGTTAACATTCAATGATGTTACCTTTGCACTTTATTTTATGTCTATTGGCAATAAATAGTTTTCTAAAGTCTTCTGTTATTCAAGGGTAACAGCAACTGTTCCAATTGTGGATTGGAGTGTTCTTCTAGTATTTGATGTTAGTTGGCTGTTATTTCACGGATGACTTCTTGTACGGTTGGGATACGTAGATCAGTGTGGAGTGTAGCATTTGATACAAACCAGGGAGCGTTTACCACCTGTCTTAGTATTTTTGACTGGAATTTCGGAATAATTGCCGAATTGGACGTACTTCCGTATCCCAACATCTCTATACCGTAGGCCCAAATGTGCTTCGTGACGGTCTTATAGATAACGAGTTTATTTTCTGTTGATAGTTTTCACTTTCTTGCTATTTATTAACCAATACAGTTCTCTTGTTTTTATGCCAATTTGTCTTTTCTTCTTTTGTATATGTTGCTTCAAGTTCAGTTTGTTATGTAAGTGTAATCCTAAATATTTGATTTTATTACTTTGTGATATTTGTATGCTGTTAATTGTAACTGGTGGCAAGATTCTAGTCGAAGGGTAAACGTTACATGATATGACTTGTTCTCGTTAACTTTAATACGCAATTTTTGCAGTCATTGTTGGATATGGTGAAGATATTGTGATATATGATTAGAGGTTATTGCAGGATTTTGATGACTTGACATGGTAGCAGTATCATCGGCAAACGTTCCTATTGTTGTATTTTCCGATGTTGGGAAGTCAGAGGTATACAGAACATACAGTAGTGGGAGCAGTACACTTCCTTGTGGAACGCCTAAATTAATTGGATATTTCATTGTTTATTATAATATGGAACTGTCGTGCTTCTAAACATAATCTTAGGATATTGTAGTACGATGGAGGTAATATTTGGTCGATTTTAAATAATAATCCTGGATGCCAAGCTTTGTCAAAAATCTTGGATTATATTCAGAAAGACAGCTGAACAGTACTGTTTATATTCGAATGCTTTACTTGTGTTATTCAGTAACACTGTTACACTGTTAAGTGAACCTGTCGAAACCAAAACTGATGATTTGGAATCTCGAATCCAATCATATTGTGTTAAATCCTCATTAATTCTGTGCAGTATTAACTTTTCAATCAACTTTTAAATAATTTGGAGCAGGCTTATAGGACGATAAGAAGCGACATCGGTTGATGCTTTACCTGGTTTAGGGATCATTAGGTACTATCAAAGCAGTTTTTAGGGATTTTGGCCAGTATCCTAATTTAAAGATAGCATTAGTTATATATGTTAGTTAATTTTAACATTTTAGCTGTTATAAGATCTACTCTAGGTGTTTTTTGGGGTTAAGTAATTTTATTTCATGAGCTACTACTTTTGGAGTTGTGGCTCTGAGGGAATGTTGAATTTCTACAGGGACCGTTGTGTAGAGATTGTTTCACTTCTTGATTCACTATGTTTTTTGCAGGAGTAAGAACAGTTGTTAAATGTTCAGAAAATAAATTTGCCTTCTCTTGGCCACTTTTAGCTCATGGTGTGGTATTGGTCTTCTGAATTGGTGGAGCAGTGTCATTAGGTTTCTTTTTGTTTTTGATAGGTTTCCATACACAATTCTCATATCTACTAAGATTGATAACGTAGCCTTCAACACTGTCTTCTCGGATTTCTTTTAGCTTTGTTTTAGTTTTATGCTCAGCTGATTATATACATTTCTATCATTTGGAGTACGAGGCCGTTGCCATTTTGCTCGAGCTCTTTATTTTTCGGCTATTAGACATCTGATTTGTAATGGTACATCATTTGTGTTGGATGTGTTTGAGGAGTTGTTTGTTGAGCGGCCTCTTGTAATTGTGTCATAAATATGGTTGTAGCAGTGTCTATTCAGTAATGATTAGGTTCTTTGTGTTTTATATTTAGATTAATACTTTAGTTTAGGGTATTACGGTAGCCTTACCAGTTTGTTTGGGCATTGTGTAGTTTTAGTGGAGTTTTTTTAATAATAACTGATGCTCCAGTAGTGGCAATACTAGGTGAATGTTCAGATGTTAAGCCAAAGGTAGGTATTACATCTGTATATGTAGAATTGATGCCATTCGTCACGAAAAAGTTCAGTAGATCCGGTATTTTGTCATGATCCGTTGGCAAAATTTTCAGTACTTATATTTAAACAAAAATCATAGAAAATTAAGAAAAAAAAGTAATGTATAGTCATGTAAATATCAGAAAGTTATCAAATAAAATAAATGTTACATTTTAATTGACAGCTATATGGGTGCCAAGTAGCAACAAAACAAATTAGACTTATCAACTATTTTTCTATATTATTCGTTATAAAAGATTTTTTTAATTCCTTTAATTCCTAGCCCTGTAGAACTCGAATATGGAATTTACATGATGGCATGTTTTAAACCTCAGCAGTAACTAAACAATTAATATTAATTTAAATTAGCTAGAGTACCCTTAATTATGCCACAAGTAAAAGCAACATATCTTTGTGCAGCTTCTAAATATTGTTTATCAGTGGAAAGTTTTGTCTGAAATCAAAATCCGTTATCCTGTAAAGGTGCGTCTACGCAACGTTTAAAACGTTACGCGGCGATGTTCGCGACGGGCTTTGGTACATATGTACACGCACCTTAATGTCATTGATGTGGCCATGCGTATCACAACAACGAACATTTATTTTGATGCGACGCAAGAAAACCGACAACCAATGGATCGCGGTGATGTTACGCGACGGTGTTACGGAGTTCCGTCTAAATTATGCGGCGATATGAATGCGATGAAGTTCGCGACGCAGATCGCGACGGGCTTTTGTTACATATGTAGAGGTACCTTAATACGTAAACACCTTGGTGATTTGTTCAAAGATTGTCTCTTCGCTTTTTATAAATAGCAGTCCAGAAGTCGGTACAAATAAATTTCATCGTATCCAATTCATCCTTAAATATATGCATTTCCTTTGTTAAGCTAAAAATTACTTGTCTTAGACTCTCATGTTTTATCGATTTTAATCAACAGATAACATAGCAGATATATAATTCCTGATATATTCTATGTACATACACAAATATTTCAACATATAGATAGCAGATAAAAGCTATAACATATGCAACAAAATGTTTGTGTGCCAGCTAGTAACTTCAACAAAATACTACACCTTACAAATATTCTATAACCCGTGGAAAGACCAGTATATTCAAGGGTTGATAAAAATCTTCATCCTAAAATGATATGATGAGTTTGCTTTAAAAAGTCACATATTTAAATAAACCTTTATTTCTTTATTTTTCGTTTCTTAATTGTTTAAAGTATAATTCACAATCTCAGAATGTAACAAATTATAAAGTGACTCGTCGCCCATTTGAAATTCACTGTTTTTTTTTAAATATATCTATCAGACCAAACAAGTTTTTTTTTTTTATTTTTATTGGTTATGTTTAATTGTAATAACCTGCTTCTTCTTCTTCAAGTGATAATAATTATATAATTCATGACAAAGCACCTATATAGAATAATATTAACACCACAGACCACAACATTAATATAAATAATATTTCATACAAGAATATTATTAATATAATCAACATAATAATAAATAAGTTCGTTTTAAGATAAACATAGTGTTTTGTATTCTGTATATAGTTTCAAAACTGCCAGAATTGATTTGTTGTTTTGCCAAACTAAATAGAATAAACTGCGGAAATTGCACAGCTGCTATAATACCGTAAATGTTACATTCACGTTCAGATATATTTTATTTCATCTCAGAACAGGGTAGGAATTAGAGATCCTGAGAGTACCATATCAGGAGGCAACAATCGGGCAGTTCTTTTCCTTTAGGACAGTCACATCAAACAGACAGTTCATATAGTTAATTGAACTTTGAAATGAGCTAAACGTGTTACACTAACAATAAGACTTTTAATTCCAACCTTTTGCAACAGCTAATCCCTGGCAGTATTCAGAATATTATACTTTTTATAACAGAGCATTTTATAGTATTGTATCAGCAGTCGATTAAGGGTTAAATTGAAAGTAAAATCTATGTGTGAGTAATATTAAGTATATGAATACGTCTGGTGTGTTATAGTTATATTAATTATAATAATTATGAATCTATACCAATAGGCATTTAATTTAAGTCTCATTTATATGTATCTTTACTATTTATTAATGTATATGTATGTATACATATAATTAAACAAATACATTATTACCTTTAAAAAAATTACTTAAAAATTTTGTTTAACATTAGTACCTGAAAAGAAATTAAAGAAACAGTAAAATGTGATAGAAATAATGTTGTGAAGGCGACATCAAACTGCCTATGAAATTTTGAGCGCAATATTTTGATAAACGTCAAACACCAGTCTTTTGAATTTTGAGCGTGCCTTATTCGTCACAATGACCAGTAATGAATGTACTGCTATGTTACAAGTTTACTTTGAAGTTTTAAATAATTCTCGTGAGGCTGCTCGTACTTACGCGGAGAGATATTATTTAGCCGATTAGAAGCTAATTTGCGACAATTTGGTGCCTTTAAAAAACCAAAATCTGTAGAGCGAAAATTTGATGAAAACTTCGAACTGAATGTTTTATTAAGTGCAGAATAAACTCCCAATACATCCACAAGTGAGGTAGCGCATAATTGTGGAACTTCTAAAAAAAAACAGTAGTAGAAATTTTCAAACAGCATAAATTCAAGCCGTACACTCCCCTTAACATCCATGCATTGGAAAACAACGACAGACAACGAGGATTAAATTTTTCGTGTATTTTTAATGTATCGTGTGGTATTTTGGGAAGTAGGCTAATAAGACCATTTTTTATTGATCGAAATTTAAACCAACAAAAATATTATGATTTACTTTCAGCAAATTTGAAATGTTTTTGGATGAATTACCTCTTAGAAATCTGAAAGAGCTTCTTTTTCAACAAGACGGAGCTCCGATACATAATACCAACCTAATTGCTAATTATTTGCATACCCAATTTGGCGAACAATGAATCGGAACCAACGGACCCATTCGGTGGCCAGCTCGTAGTCCAGACCTGACGCCACTGGATTTCTTTTTATGGGGTTATCTGAAAGATGCCGTGTATTTAACACCACCCGAAAACGAACAAGATTTGAAAAGGCGAATAGTTCAGGCCTGAAGTGAAATTTCTCATTTTTGTTTTACAATGCCACTCCCAGCGTCTCTCGGAGATATCAATTATGTGTTGAATAAAACGGTGGTCAGTTTGAAAAATTGTTGTAATACTTGTTTAGTGTTCCAACATTCATTTTATGCCTTTATAACATTAAAAACCAACTGCCTAAAGGTTATTTTAATAAAACTACTTCTCACATTTTACGGTTTCTTTTATTTTTTTTCAGGTACTAATGTTAAACAAACTTTGGGTTTCTATACATCATTGGATTCAGAAAGAAACACTCTTTAATATAGCTTAGAGAAAAAAAACATATGGTTTCATTTCAAAATCAAAAGTTGGCTATGAAATGTCATAGAATACAAAGTTTGCAAAAAACTTTATTTGGCCCAGATTGTAGTATTTTACAAGTGATTTAATTTGGTTTTCAAATTTTGAAGATAGGACGATAAATAACAGAGTTATAGTGGTGGCCGCATTTCGTGCACCCCCCTGTATTTATTTTTGCTACCTTTCACCAGTTTTCCATATTATGAGTTTGCAATAGATTTGATCAACGTTAACATATATATTTTTTTGCTTTTTTATAGTTTGTTCCTTTGAAATATGCAAAGAAAAGTTCTAGGTATTGGACATGTAAAAGAGTACTCAAATAAAGCTCCTAGATCTTTGACCGCGAAATAAATTTTGGTATTTTCTCAGGAATATAGACGATAATCATAAGACCAAACTATATAAGTTTGAAATTCGATTGCCATTCATACATGCAGACGTCTTATATGCCTCTTTCTTTGCTTGTCTAATACTTGAAACTTGTTCTAGCATATTTGGAAAGAATAAATAATAGATATATAAAATTACTGAGATCGGCTAAATTTATCACCATGTTATTATTATAACTGATAGTATTCTAAAACGGGAAATTGTCAAAAAAAAAACGAATATTTTGAAATGTGTAACACTTGGTCATATAAGATTACAAAATTGCCCGTCGGTGTCTTTTATGGCCCCTTTAAAATTTTATATCGATGTATCAAATACCTTGTATAATGATTTAAATATAATATTTCCCAATGTAAATATACCCCAATTGGCGCCGTAAATACTTGGTACCACCTGTACCATATTAATTGTTCTTTATACCTGGCGGGCAAAATTGGGAATTTACAACCATCATTAAGGTTATAGAGCCAGGAACTGGATCATTATCCTAACCTTTAGTATGCACCATATTTTGGAAGGGCATACTATCTAGAAGGAGGAAGCCCCTTCCTATGGTGGTATATAACTACCACGTCTCCTATCACCTAGACAATTTAGTTTATCAGTATAATCAGACAAGGGTTGAACTGTTAACATTTCCCAGTGAAAATAGTTTAATTTTTGTAACTGTGATAGTGTTTATTTTATAATTTGTAGTTTAAAAAGTGATAGCTGATCAAAATGGAACCAGTATCTTTATTTGGACGAGATATGGTGAGTTAAATTAACCAATATATACTTATATACCATTAAGGTATGGAACACTTTATATACATGTGACATAAATATGGGCAATAATGAACTAGTTATTGCCTATATTTATGAGAAGTTATTTATACTTTTGATCTCAATATGATCACGCTCTGTATTAATAAAATAACTACAAATGCTCTATATTGCGCCCACTCTGGTCTAAACACAACAAAATCATTTTATATTTTTGGATAACTATAACTCCTCCAAGCATATCGCGACTTCATTCTATGCATTTTATTTTGAATGTTCTTGTATTATTTTTTTGTAACGAATATTAATTTTACGCGAGCCATTAGTTCTAGGTCGTTAATAGACAGCTCTAGATGACAAGGGCCATTGTACATACATATGTATGTTGGTTACAACCTGTTACTGTAATCTTATCTGTATTATAATATCTTACTTAATCTTTAATATAATAGGCAAATTTTCATTACTAAAATAATAGAATAATAACTAATGAAAATGTATATTCCATATACCTGCCTAAACACGTATTTATTATACAAGTACCTGTAGGTAAATAAATAGTCAGCGTCATTTTAAAAATATCTTAATAGTAAAAACGGATAAGTAAACAGAATATTTTCTTGACATAATAATAAATAATAAATGTAGATTGATCAATGTTAGTATAATTAATCAATATTCATTTTCCTTTGTGTTCTTTTGTTATACATATTTATAACAACGGTACACTAGTTTTGCACAACATTCTGAAAGGTTATACTTTTATACTAAGTATAAATAATTCACTTAAAAAATTGACATTTTAATTTTTCAAATGATCAATATTATTTTAAATATATTTCAGCAAAAACGGACAAGTAAACATATTTTTCTCTTGACATAATAGTAAATAATATAAGTAGGTATATAATGGATATTAGTGGTATTATTATTATAATATATTATAATAATAATAATACCAAGCATGTCTCAAGTATGTACATAAAAAGAATTTCATATATTTAAATTTGTAAATACTATATATATAAATAATTTTTTTTGTAATTCTCCAGATTAATGTGTATGGCATGAATCCAAAATCTGATGAACTAAATAAGGAAATATCCGTGCTGCACAGAATTATTACGCAAACCTCAAATACTATAAATATGTGTGAAAATTTATCTTTATTGTATGGATCTGTAGGTCATATTGAAGCGGAAAGGATTCGGTTACATTCCAGTGAGTATTTAAAAAATCGAAAGTAATCAATGTACATGCAGTAACACTATAGAATATTTGTTCTTTTAAATATAATTAATTAATGTAAATAGGAGTTTGTATGTTAAATCTGATTATACTTTAGCGTACAAACTGGGTGTTTTATATGATGAACTTTTCAATTACGAACAAGAGGAAGTAAGAAGAGAGCACAGTGGAATCATCAAAATTAAAAGTTTGAAGTACCGTACAAGGATTGATGCCAACACAAAAATAAATAAACAAGGATCTCAATATTACTTATGCTTGCTTCATTCTGGAACAACAGTATTTGCCAGCGGTGTGAGTTCAGAACAGAAAAATGGAGACATCATATTCGATGATTTCTTCGATTTTAGTTTTAATTGTCTCCTATGGGAAGTCAAGATAAAAGTCACCATTTATTTACTAAATATGGGGAATATCCAAAACAACGTAAGTAAAATTTTATTGGTTTTACACACAAACTACCATAATTTACAGTTTATTTCTAATTTTAACATGTAATTGATGCCAGTTTCGCTTATAAATATATTCAAATATCATACTCGAATAATTTTGTAGTATTTGAACAAACACATTTTAAATTTATGATTGGATATTTGCGTGCGTATTCTAAAACCCTACTTTGTTACAGAGGATCCCCCGTTTTATTCCAAATTGGTTGAGAAATATTCTAAAGGAAGAAACGAACAACAATCCTGCGTATCCAACCATACCACGTATTCAACGTTTAGGGAGCAGTATAATTGGACTTACGGAATTAAGTACTGGAAGCGAATTTAAAGTAAACGATATACCAGATCATGTAACACTATCTGATACATTCAATGCTGAAGTATCCGTCAGTTTAAATTTAAATAATAAATTTAGTGGTTTTCTCAATATCAGCGTAGGACACTTTCTATATTTCACCAAGATGTGGTGCTCTCTAAAAGGTTTCAACCTCCAATTTTGGAACCATCCTTCTCAAGAAGACGATACGGCACCTGTTGAAGTTATCAATCTGGAAAGTTGTACGACAAGCTATGCGGGGTCAGAAACATATACGAGCATATTTCTCACGGCAAGTATCTTCATATTACCCGTCAACTGCAAGGAGACATCCATGACAAAAGAATATTTCCTTTGTGTGGATAACTTCAGTGAATTTAAGGAATGGAAAAAACAAATAATGTTTGCGTTTGCAACGCTTCAACATTTGAAAAATTTGAAATGTAAAACAACGCTTTTGAAAAATTGAAATGATTTTTCAAACTTATTAGATTTTTCGTAATTATAGTTATTAGTTATGTACGTAATTATTAATAATATAAAATGAGATGAAAAAATGTTGTTGAAACTTGTTTTAGTTATTTCTCTATCAAGAATTAATTTCTCTAAAAAAGTATTATATATATATATATATATATATATATATATATATATATATATATATATATATATATATATATATATATATATATATATTATATGCTCCCACTATCAACAGTTATAGGGAGAAGACATAGTTATAGATACAATTTAAAATTTCCAAACCTAATATTATACAAAAATTAAGAAAATATACACTAATATATATTATTATATTAATATGTCCATATCAGATAAAGTTATTAATTAGTTAAAACTTTAATTATAAATATAAAATATTATTACAATTGACCAAACTATACTGGTGCTGAATTTTAACAAAACAAATTAGAATTATTAACTATTTTCCTATATTATTCATTAAAAAAAATAGTTTCTAACTTCGCTGGAGCGAAATATGGAATTTACATTATGGCATCTTTTGAATTTGAACAATTAATATTTATATTAGCTAAACTACTCCTAATTTAAAAAGTTTTCACGCATAAAAATTAACTTCCTACCCCTGAAGTCGCAGCCTGTGGTAGGGAAAGTGCCATAATTAGTCGCAGGTTAACACAACCACCCTCTGGGAAAATTTAGTAGGTCACAAAATCGAGGGATATGATCGCCCATTTATTTAATGGCCGAGAAGCGAAGTACAAGTAGTACTTTGCTCGGAATCAGGCAACTGGCCCACAGACCAACACCAGTAAACTGGTCTGAATGCCAATCGTATTCTCCTATGTCAGAAATCGAACTTTATTAACCAAAATATATACTTTTTACTTGGATACGCTTTTGTTTTAATAATAACATGACATAATATTGAAAATATCTGTTAAGTAACTTATTTAAGTAATAAGATTTTATAATGATCACATGTTAAATTGTGTATATAAATATGTATAGTTTATTTCAGCGGTATTTGCCAAATAAAAACCCCAACCGGATCTTATCTCACACCCTGGCTGGTTTTTATGGCTAGGCTCATATAGACTGTTCCATTTATCGGCAATATAAGAGTTTTTTATTTGGCAAATAGCGATTAAATAAATAGTAAATGTATAATAAATATGTAGATAAATATGTAACTGTATAAATATATTTAAGAAAACGCAAAAGTAATATTTCTTATGTTTTCAAATTAAAATTCTTAGAGCAAATACACTCACAGACAGGAATATTGCGTATATTTCATTTTAATAAGTTATTACTTTTATTTTATTTTCCTTTAAAAATGTTGTATTTTTGTATTCTTACATATCCTGCACTGAAGTGTTTTATGTATATTATAGTCAAATAAATTACATATTGTAGCTTCACATCAGATTTTAGAGGAACTAATAAAATAGCCTGAATTTTGTGCCAGAATTGTGTCTAAAAAATTGCATGGCATGCGTTATTTTATATAATTCTGAAGTGAGCGCCATGCAATATTAGAGAATGCGAATATTTTCAATTTTAAATGTAAGTTCAAACTCGTTATTATAGTAGCAAGGTCAGTGGCGGCTTTTCCTTATGTGCTGCTGAGCTGTAGAACTACCAAACCACCAGAGTAAATCTTAATTATTAAATAATAATTAATATTAATATACTTTTATTTTAAATCTGCCATATTAAACATTAACTGCTAATAATTTTACAACAACGATGATTACTATTATTTTTTATTAGGCATTTGCTTCTCATATCGGCATGTAAATTTGTCTAAGTATTGCTTTTCTACTACAAGCACGATAGATTACGTCGAGTACAACCGAAACACTGGCAGCTCTAAAATGCGTTTACTAGACAAACGGCGAACTTAGCCGATATGCTTCGGGTGCACTGCTTATTAACGGCCTCGGAAACATCTCTTCGAGGTGCAGTGGACTACAGATATTCGGCAAATAGCATCATGGGTGGCTGTTGGCCGGTGCATATGAGGTGATTGTAGTGTTAAAGTTTTATTCCTGCGTGATTAAAACTATGGAGTTTCAATTTAAATTGGGTGTAGATAAGTTTCAAAAACTTAACTACCAACAACAGTTGATTATAAAAAAACGTGGCCGTCCTATACCTGACCTTAATATTGAGGTGGCCGGTAAAAGCCATGCAAAAACATATACGCGAAAATTTAATAAAGAGATATATTTACAAAATCAAGTGGATTTGTGGATGTTCCGAAAAAGATGCTCCTTTCTGTTTTCCATGTGCATTATTCGGCACAGATAAAGAAAAATTGTGGCGGGAAACGGGAGCGCGGGAGTGCATTTAAGTGAAAAAATAAAGAAGCATGAAAACACGAAAACTCATATCGGCTATCAAATGCGATTTGCATTATTTGGGAAACTTAATATACAGGTCCAACTTGATTCTGCTTATTGGGTAAATATACAAAAACACAATGAAGAGGTGACAGAAAACAGGTATCTTTTGTCAAAAATAATTGACTGTATAAAATTCTGTGGGGCTTTTGAGCTCGCATTACGAGGACACGATGAATCTGAAACATCAAATAACCCTGGAATGTTTCGTGGTTTTGTGAATTTTTCTGCAGAACTTGATAAAACTCTTAGTGAACACCTTACAAATGCATCAATTTTCAAAGGTACGTCAAAAACAATACAAAGCGATATTTTAGATTGCATGCCAGAAGTATACTGAGGAGATATTACACGAAATCAATGAAGCCCCATTTTTAGCAGTGATAGCTGATGAGACAACAGATGTTTCTATGAAATTTCAAATGGTCATTGTTTTTCGTTATGTAACAAACGGTAGCCCAGTTGAAATGTTCTGGACTTTTTTGCTTCCAGAAAAACACGATGCTCAAACCTTAGCTAATACTATTTTGAATGTTATAGACCTAATATTAAAGAATAACAAAAATAAGCTCATTGTACAAAGTTACGACGGAGCAGCGGTCATGGGTGGAATACATGGCGGAGTGCAAGCAATAATTAAAAGAACATAGGAAAATGCTCATTTTGTGCACTGTTACGCCCATCAATTGAATCTAATAATGTCAAGAGCATGTACGCGTACTTTTTGTAGATTTACATGATATACCCGTATTTTTTAGTCATTCACCTCAACGAATAGCTGTCTTGAACCAAACAGTTGGGAAAAATATTCCACGTTCAATTCCTGGAATTTCGCTGGAATTTCAGTATTCGTACAGTAAATGTTGTTTACGAATATAGAGACTCTATTATTGAGTGTATGGAGCAACTGGAAGAAGAGTCAAATGATGTTACTTCCAAGAAAGCAAGAGGGCTTCGACGTATTCTGGAAAATTAAAATTTTACCTTCTGACTGACTGTTTTCCATTATATTATGCCACATGTTGACGTTTTGTATAACAAGCTTCAAAAAAATAACATAGACCCAACCGAAGCACAGAAAGCTATACATGTTTTCGAGCAAAGTATTAACAATGTCCGAAATAAAATAGACCCTATCGTACATCAAGCTTCAAGTTTAAGTACGGCGAATAGTGTCCAAAAAAGAAAACGACCAAATAACAGCCCACAGGATCATCGTATTGCCTGTATAGAAGTTTGTGATGTTATTATAAACAATGCAAAAGAACGGTTTGCATATACAAATCACCTAGTTGCAGCAGCGCTTTTATATTCAGAACATTTCGAAAAATATAATAATAAGTAAATATAATTCCTGAAAATGAATTAGACTTAACTTGTACAGCTTATAACTTTTTTGATAAACAACGTTTGCGAACAGAGCTATCAGTTTTGTATTCCAATATCGAGTGTTGAGCATTAAAAGGTGCAGTGCCTTTATTAAAATTTATAATTTCTAATAATTTAGAGGATACATTAGCAAAAACCAAAAAATTGATACAAATTCTGGTGACTACGCCAATGACCACAGCAGAAGCTGAGCGTAGTTTTTCAACGTTAAAAAGGATAAAAACATTTTTAAGAAATTCAATGTGCGAAGACAGATTAACAGCCCTTTCCATGCTCTCAATAGAAAAAAAGTTAATCGCCTCAATACCGAACTTTAACAACAAAGTAATCGAAAAGTTTGCGGCAAAAAAAGACCGGCGTATTAATCTCCAATTTAGGAAAATGCAATAATGTAAGTTGCTCAGATTTTTATATTATGCCATCATTAATAATTACTATTAGAGCTAATTTAATTGTTTTTGGTTTTCCTCTGTTATTCTATTTCTATTATTTTATATATTGGTCGTGATTCATGCAGCACACCCAATAACAATTGTCATGAGCCGCCACTGAGCAAGGTATATATTTTTTTATGTTTTACTTGGCACCGACTTCAAAGGTATATAAAACAATTACTTATAATTATACAATAAACAATAATTTCTTAACTACATTAAACGGGACAACAATTAAGTATTAAATTGTTGTAGAAAACATCTCTTGCTTTTTAGTTGTTACTTTTTTTAAGTCTGTTCTTTTTGTTTTGTTAAAATTCTGTTAAAAATTATTCACTTGATGTTCTTACATAAATGCTGTCTCTGACCAAAACAACTATAACAACCTAAGATTAAACATTTTAATGAAAACATATAATGAGTTTAATTGAATTAACTTATAAATATTTTTTTATTCCGAAGATACACTTTAATATTTACGTCAATTATGACAATGTGGAAAAACACAACACCGTAATTTTTTGTTCCAGATACTTCTTTTTTAATAATTCACTGTGTGAATTTGATAATGATCCAAATTTTTAGTTTGCAACTATATAGTACCTAGAGAAGCGCGAAACCCCCTTCATTTTAGGGTTTTATAAGCATATTCTACCATCAAGACAATTTAGTTTATCAGTATTATCACCTAAGAGAACTGCTAACATTTTCCAGTGGAAATACTTTAATTTTTTCAAAGAGGACCTTTGCCTGGATGTGCTAGGGTAAGTTAAATTAACCAATGTATACTTATGTCCCATCAGGGAAGAATACAATCTGACTAATCTGCAATATAACAGGCATATTTTCATAAAGTGATAGAATATTTAATAAAACTGTGTAGTCCATACTTATAATAGATATATAATAGATATATATATATATATATATATATATATATATATATATATATATATATAAGTTATATATATATATATATAAGAATATTAGTATAATTAGTTTATATTTATTTTTTATTTTTCTTTATATATATATTTTTGATAAAGAGGAACTAGTTCTTCATAAAGTAAACCATTATATTTTTATACTAACAATAAGCTTAAATAATCCACTTAAGAATATCGGCTATTTAATATTACAGTCTAAAGCTGACTATTTTTATTGTATATTCCATATTTTTACATTGATTTGTTTCTCAGTGAGAAACAAATTATTACGCTTTTACTTGTCGTATGGAAATACATTGTTTTATAGTTAAAGAGTAGATATTATAATAGTTATATGCAATATTATATATACTCGTAACAAAAAAAAAATATGATTAAGTACGTATGCTTTAAAAATTCTTACATAATAAAATATATTTAAAAATTATATGTTAACTATTTCTTAAACATTATCATAAATAAGAATGGTTGCATATAATAGAGCTTGAATAACTCTACTGTGGTGCCAGATTTGAGAATAAAATGTATAATGTCAAAGGCTACATCAAATACTAATAATTCAGAAAAAGGGTTAGCAATTTTGTTATCGCTAATCTTTAGACGCCACTGGAGTTAGGGTACTTTCAAAAGGCTGTGGCCGAAATTTTACAAAGGAGATATCCAAAAATTGTACTTGTATAATAAGAAACATAACAATTGTAAACAGTAAATGGGTAATGGTGTAGTATATACAGTGTGGAAAAATATTCTGGTATTTCTTTATAATTTAAAATACTTGCAAGGGTATTTCTTTATAACTTAAAATACTTGAAAAGGTGTTTTTAATTTGCCATATGTTAAAGTACTTTATACAGTGGTGTACATTTACAGGGTCAAGGAGGTGCCGTACAAATAACCCCATAAGAAAAAATCAAGCATTATAAGATCTGTATTTATATTTGGGTATAAATCTTGTCGGTTTTAGAATCAACTCTTGTTGTAAAAATTTGCAAGCACCATACGCCAGTCAAGTTACTATAAAAAAATACGAACCCAAAATTCTGTTTCTAACTATGCGAAGGGTACCAAAATAAACCTATATTATTATTTTTTTAATTTATTTATTGAATTTTTAAACGAATAACCTTCAAGTCCCTTCAAAGTACCCTCCACTGGCACTAGTACACTTGTCTAATCTTTGATTCCATTATTCAAAACATTTTTGAAGTTCGTCTTCTATCATACCCGACAGCGCTTCCTTCGTTTGTTTCTTCATCTCAGCAACGTCGGCGAAACACTTTTCTTTCATGTTTCTTTTAATTCTACGGAATAAACAATAGTCGCAGGGGGTTATGTCGGATGAATACGGGGATGAGGCAGAGGGGTCATGCCATTTTTGGTAAAAAATTGGCGCACAGACAGAACAGTTGAGGCACGAATCCTTGAATCATTGACAAGGGTGATGGTATTAGAATTAAAAACGGTATACAAGGATTCCTTGTAGACCGTTTTTAATAATTCAAGAGTTTCTGTGTCAGTTTTTCTGAGCAAGAAGCAAAACTTTCCTACGGTTATGTCTATTTACAGTTTCATTAAGGAAAAATGTGGCTTTATCCGAAAAAAATTATATTTTTGTGCAAATATAGTCATTATTACAACATAATTGCATTTTCTCGGTGATAAAAATCATATTCTGATAACTCTTGAGTCGATGTAACTTTATAATGGTTAAATTTATGTTTATGTAAAATATTAATCATTGTAGCATGACTCAAATTCATACCGAATCCAATCTGATGAAAATAAATATAATATAAATGGTGTGTACCTGTATTGTTTGCCTGGCGACTAGCTCTGGGTAAGTCCCATACGTGTCCTCTGAATTTACCTACAATTTTATTGACAATAGATTCTGCTGCAGGCGGGCCACCTCGATAAGCCTCATTTCATTAAAGAGAGCCCAGACGTCTACTGTAGTTCTTCTCCTATCTCCATACCCATATGAATTTCAATGCGATCTCCTTCCGAAAGGAAAGGGACATTGTTACCAAGATTATTTTACTTCAGGTACCAGAAAATGGCCATTCAGGCAGTATATTTAATAAATCTATTTCCATAATAATTAAAGCTTTATTTGCATTCCTCTCGAAAGTCCTTTATGTCACTTAATAAAATTGTTACAAGGATACTCAAGAAACGTGCTCTTTCACTGTATCGAACAAGAAATAGGGGTTGCTATTTAAAAAAATGTGCCACCTTTGACTTTGCAAGCGTACGGCACTATACATAGAAATTTCAAAAGACGGCAAATTTAAATAATAAATTTGCTCCTTCGAGAGTTTTAGCAAAATAAAATTTACTAGATTTTCATGTGCTTTCAACACTGTATTTTAGAGAATATCACTTTAATTAATACAAGTAAGCAAATCGCAATAATATTGCGTCGCCCCCTCGCTCATATCGAAGACACCTCTGGAGCATGTCTCTAGAGGCTTCGGATTAAAAAAAAAGTTACCACATTGTTGGCAGTGGTCGATTTACTGTTTTGATTTTGTCAAAATGCCGAAATTCGAACGAAAAACATTTCGTACATCGACCTAAAAATTTCGTGATACACACACGAAAACAGCCATTTAGTAAATAGAGATTTTGTTTGTAAACTCAGATGCACATTAAATTGAATTAGTTTATTTATTGTCCAACAGATAAAATCCAATTACAGGACAAATATAAACAATTTAACATATAAAACTATAGTATATCTGAATACAAGAGAGAAAAGAACATAAAAAATTACTAGTGTAAAAAACAAGTATAAATGTATAAATAGATGAAAAAATTATAATAATAGTAACAATGAAAATTAAATGAATGTCCAGATTTAATTGTTATTATAGAAGCAACAATAATTTCTGAGAATCTACCACAATTAATATCACATATATCTAAGATCTTATTGAAATTATTGCACATAACATGTATTGGCGATTTAATAATAACATTAGTCCTAGGCATTTTATAATAAAACGTATGAGTTCGTTCACTTTAGTCCTTAATATATGCAAGTTTTAGTAATAACATGTGAATTATGTTGTCGATGTTTTCGAATTGTTGGGTTCTTTTAACTTAAAGCGATAATTTTTGGAACACCACGTACAAATGTATTTAATTTTTAAGTTTGTGTCACCAGCTGCCACACGTTCGTTAAGTTGTCTCTTATTTGTCCGGTAAAGATAGATTTGTCTGGGAGTGCAGTCCAATGAGATACTGATGTTTTTATAGTTCCTTGAGTTTTTTAGATTTATTGCCTTATGAATAATGTCATGAACAATAGACTCATCGCTAAGCGTAACTTTAAGTGAACGTGGAAACTCTTTATTCGGGCCAGACTTTCCTATGCGGTTTGCTTTAATATTTCCATTTTCGGAAATAGACAATTAATTAAATATGTCAGTTACCAGTTGTTTTTCATTTTGTGTTCGTGTTAGGTTCCCTGAGTTAGGTTTCTCACTGATGCCAAAGATAATGACGTTGAGTTTTCTTTTTCTCACTTATGTATTTCCCACATAATTTCATCAAACTGGTTGTTTCCGGCTTCAACCAGTAACATTTCTGTTGTTTGTTGTTCCAAGTCATTTAGTTTGGATTTTAATTGCCTTTTTTCCATACACAAGCTTTCATTTTCCTTGTCTTTGTTAGTCATTTTATTATTTATAAAGTATCTAATTGTTTACTCACTTTGTCGAACTCATCCCGTACATTTTTTACAACCGTAGCCGATATTTGTAAAGCAAAGGTCTCCATAAACTCCTTGTCGATAAGACAGTCCTTGATTACTTCTTGCGATATTCTTCTAACATCGGTTTCTTGCGCCTTAGCTAAAGCCATGCTGGGATTTCTTATACGCTGTATACGCAGGAATATTAAAATATAATTGAAATATTTATAGGTAAGTAAGTAGTATAGCAAAGGGGTTATCAGACCACCCTCGGATTTGTCCGCGGATATTTGATGCGGATGGCATGTGGTCATTGTTGATCTGAAGAACTCTTGGCGCAGGTATAAAACAGGTCTGTCCGGTATAAAACAGGTGTGTATCGGTTTAAAATAGGTATGGTGACCTGTTTAATGACGTCATGTTTTTTTCCTAATACCACCGTACCTGTTTTAAACCGATACACACCTGTTTTATACCTATACAGACCTGTTTTATACCTGCGCCAAGAGTTCTTCAGATCAACAATGACCACATGCCATCCGCATCAAATGTCCGCGGACAAATCCGAGGGTGGTCTGATAGCCCCTTTGCTCTACTCCTTAAGTAAACCAAATCACGTTGAAATATACACGAAAAATTATATAAAGAAGAGCTGACAAGTTATTCACTAAACATCAAAACAGCCTCCAGCTCTTTATCAAACTACATATATTGTTACTGAATATTATAATACCGAGGTCGTCGCGTGTTCTCGCTACTTACAGGACTCTCTACACTAGCTATGAACATACTATTATATGAATTTTTAACAATAGAGGGACGTTGCATATTTTAATTTTTATTTATAGATATAATACTTGTATTAAGAAATTAATTAATTAATATGGTTTAATGAAATAATAATTCGATTTACGTAATATTGATAGATTTAAGGTAATGCAAAAATAATGCAGATTATAATTTTTATAATACAAATTCCGGATGTCCTGGGAAAGGGCTGGAACCCTACATGCAAAAACAATACTTTTCCACGAACACCGAAAGATTTTACGTCATTCAGCGATCGTTTCGCCAACTAAGTTAGCATCATCAGGAGATGATCAAAACTAACTCAGTAATAACTAGAACTAACTCGATAACAACTAAAACTATTTTAATAGTAACTCAATTGATGATGTCAACTTGGTTAGTGAAAGAGTCGTCTAGTGATGTATAATACTGACGTCGATGACGTCGATATAATAATAATGACGTCGACGATATATATTTCGGTATTCATAGACCACGTTTTTCAGTTTCCTCTTTTTATATTTCAAATTTTTCGACGAACGTAACGAAAATATAATGATTTAAATATTTTCCAATATTCAGCCCAGGCGGCGCACATAATAGCAATAGTTGTGAGATTTCAGTCTAACAAATTTGGAAAATTGAGATAATCAGATTTAAGTCTGTCTAGCTTATTCAGTTGCATATCTCTACATCTGACTAACAATGGGAATTGATATCCTTGTATGATAGCTTAATAGTTAATAAGTGGTTGGGCAATGTAGAAACAGTTATCTTGATTACTAGTTTTCTGCTGCTTCTATGTATTCAATATGCATAGAAGACTAGTTTCAAAAACAAAATCTGAAAAAAAAAACGTTGAAGGAAAAGAGGCCCTCAGTTTAGGGGTTTACCTATCATGGGATCTCCACAACAATACTTCTAAATATGTGTATAATTTAGAAATACGATATATTTCTAAATTTTCATAATTGATAGGTACATATAAGGATGTGCTTTTTTCCTAAATTTTATTCTTAGAATTACAGGATTATAAAATTTGAGAACAGGAAAACTTTCACTTGTCAAATTTAAACTTGAAACAGACATAACTTGATAAGAACATTTCGTGTACAAGTAAAGACCTTATGTTTCGTTCGTGTTATGTATTCGTCTGTGGATTAAAAAAAAAAAAAATATATATATATATATATATATATATATATATATATATATATATATATATATATATATATATATATATATATATATATATATATAAATATTTGTAAAAAGGTTTTGAAAAATCTGACCATTAAATCTAAAAATATTCATAAACTTTTAAAACTATATTTATAAATACTTCATATTTATAATTTTTTTTATAATACTTTAATCAGCAATCAGAATGTTTAGGATTAGTGAGTATATTAGCTTATAGAATATTTCATTCTATAAGCTAATACGCTCACTAATCCCAGTATAGTAGTACTTACAATAATATGTTAAGGTTAACATTCAATGATGTTACCTTTGCACTTTATTTTATGTCTATTGGCAATAAATAGTTTTCTAAAGTCTTCTGTTGTTCAAGGGTAACAGCAACTGTTCCAATTGTGGATTGGAGTGTTCTTCTAGTATTTGATGTTAGTTGGCTATTATTTCACGGATGACTTCTTGTACGGTTGGGATACGTAGATCAGTGTGGAGTGTAGCATTTGATACAAACCAGGGAGCGTTTACCACCTGTCTTAGTATTTTTGACTGGAATTTCTGAATAATTGCCGAATTGGACGTACTTCCGTATCTCCACATCTCTATACCGTAGGCCCAAATGTGTTTCGTGACGGTCTTGTAGATAACGAGTTTATTTTCTGTTGGTAGTTTTCACTTTCTTGCTATTTATTAACCAATACAGTTCTCTTGTTTTTATGCCAATTTGTCTTTTCTTCTTTTGTATATGTTGCTTCCAGTTCAGTTTGTTATGTAAGTGTAATCCTAAATATTTGATTTTATTACTTTGTGATATTTGTATGTTGTTGATTGTAACTGGTGGCAAGATTCTAGTCGAAGGGTAAACGTTACATGATATGACTTGTTCTCGTTAACTTTAATACGCAATTTTTGCAGTCATTGTTGGAGATGATGAAGATATTGTGGTATATGATTAGAGGTTATTGCAGGATTTTGATGACTTGACATGGTAGCAGTATCATCGGCAAACGTTCCTATTGTTGTATTTTCCGATGTTGGGAAGTCAGAGGTATACAGAACATACAGTAGTGGGAGCAGTACACTTCCTTGTGGAACCCCTGAATTAATTGGATGGTTTGTGGATATTTCATTGTTTATTTTAATATGGAACTGTCGTGCTTCTATTATAATATTTGGTCGATTTTAAATAATAATCCTGGATGCCAAGCTTTGTCAAAAACTTGGATTATATTCAGAAAGAAAGCTGAACAGTACTGTTTATTTTCGAATGCTTTACTTGTGTTATTCAGTGACACTGTTACACTGTTAAGTGAACCTGTCGAAACCCAAACTGATGATTTGGAATCTCGAATCCAATCATATTGTGTTAAATCCTCATTAATTCTGTGCAGTATTAACTTTTCAATCAACTTTTAAATAATTGGGAGCAGGCTTATAGGACGATAAGAAGCGACATCGGTTGATGCTTTACCTGGTTTAGGGATCATTAGGTACTATCAAAGCAGTTTTTAGGGATTTTGACCAGTATCCTAATTTAAAGATAGCATTAGTTATATATGTTAATTTTAACATTTTAGCTGTTATAAGATCTACTCTAGGTGTTTTTTGGGGTTAAGTAATTTTATTTCATGAGCTACTACTTTTGGAGTTGTGGCTCTGAGGGAATGTTGAATTTCTACAGGGACCGTTGTGTAGAGATTGTTTCACTTCTTGATTCACTATGTTTTTTGCAGGAGTAAAACCAGTTGTTAAATGTTCAGAAAATAAATTTGCCTTCTCTTGGCCACTTTTAGCTCATGGTGTGGTATTGGTCTTCCGAATTGGTGAAGCAGTGTCATTAGGTTTCTTTTGGTTTTTGATAGGTTTCCATACACAATTCTCATATCTACTAAGATTGATAACGTAGCCTTCAACACTGTCTTCTCGGATTTCTTTTAGCTTTGTTTTAGTTTTATGCTCAGCTGATTATATACATTTCTATCATTTGGAGTACGAAGCCGTTGCCATTTTGCTCGAGCTCTTTTTTTTCGGCTATTAGACATCTGATTTGTAATGGTACATCATTTTTGTTGGATGTGTTTGAAGAGTTGTTTGTTGAGCGGCTTCTTGTAATTGTGTCATAAATATGGTTGTAGCAGTGTCTATTCAGTAATGATTAGGTTCTTTGTGTTTTATATTTAGATTAATACTTTAGTTTAGGGTATTACGGTAGCCTTACCAGTTTGTTTGGGCATTGTGTAGTTTTAGTGGAGTTTTTTTAATAATAACTGATGCTCCAGTAGTGGCAATACTGGGTGAATGTTCAGATGTTAAGTCAAAGCTAGGTATTACATCTGTATATGTAGAATTGATGCCATTCGTCACGAAAAAGTTCAGTAGATCCGGTATTTTGTCATGATCCGTTGGCAAAATTTTCAATACTTATATTTAAACAAAAATCATAGAAAATTAAGAAAAAAAAAGTAATGTATAGTCATGTAAATATCAGAAAGTTATCAAATAAAACTTTATAAATGTTACATTTTAATTGACAGATATATGGGTGCCAAGTAGCAACAAAACAAATTAGACTTATCAACTATTTTTCTATATTATTCATTATAAAAGATTTCTTTAATTCCTTTAATTCCTAGCCCCGTTGAACTTGAGTATGGAATTTACATGATGGCATGTTTTGAACCTCAGCAGTAACTAAACAATTAATATTAATTTAAATTAGCTAGAGTACCCTTAATTATGCCACAAGTAAAAGCAACTTTGTGCAGCTTCTAAATATTGTTTACCAGTGGAAAGTTTTGTCTGAAATCAAAATCCGTTATCCTGTAAAGGTGCGTCTACATGTGTAACAAAATCCCGTCGCGAACATCGCTGCGCAACTTTTAAAACGTTACGCACCTTAATGTCATTGATATGGCCATGCGTATCACAGCAACGAACATTTCTTTTGATGCGACGCAAGAAAACCGACAACCAATGGATCGCGGTGATGTTACGCAACGGTGTTACGGAGTTCCGTCTACATTATGCGGCGATATGAATGCGATGAAGTTCGATTTCATCGTATCCAATTCATCCTTAAATATATGCATTTCCTTTGTTAAGCTAAAAATTACTTGTCTTAGACTCTCATGTTTTATCGATTTTAATCAACAGATAACATAGCAGATATATAATTACTGATATATTCTATGTACATACACAAATATTTCAACATATAGATAGCAGATAAAAGCTATAACATATGCAACAAAATGTTTGTCTGCCAGCTAGTAATTTCAACAAAATACTACACCTTTCAAATATCCTATAACCCGTGGAAAAACCAATATATTCAAGGGTTGATAAAAATCTTCATCCTAAAATAATATGATGAGTTTGCTTTAAAGTCACATATTTAAATAAACCTTTATTTCTTTATTTTTCGTTTCTTAATTGTCTAAAGTATAATTCACAATCTCAGAATGTAACAAATTATAAAGTGACTCGTCGCCCATTTGAAATTCACTGTTTTTTTTTAAATATATCTATCAGACCAAACAAGTAATTTTTTTATTTTTATTGGTTATGTTTAATTTTAATAACCTGCTTCTTCTTCTTCAAGTGATAATAATTATATAATTCATGACAAAGCACCTATATAGAATAATATTAACACCACAGACCACAACATTAATATAAATAATATTTCATACAAGAATATTATTAATATAATCAACATAATAATAAATAAGTTCGTTTTAAGATAAACATAGTGTTTTGTATTCTGTATATAGTTTCAAAACTGCCAGAATTGATTTGTTGTTTTGCCAAACTAAATAGAATAAATAGAAATAACTATTTATAAACTGTGGAAATTGCACAGCTGCTATAATACCGTAAATGTTACATTCACGTTCAGATATATTTTATTTCATCTCAGAACAGGGCAGGAATTAGAGATTCTGAGAGTACCATATCAGGAGGCAACAATCGGGCAGTTCTTTTCCTTTAGGACAGTCACATCAAACAGACAGTTCATATAGTTAATTGAACTTTGAAATGAGCTAAACGTGTTACACTAACAATAAGACTTTTAGTTCCAACCTTTTGCAACAGCTAATACCTGGCAGTATTCAGAATATTATACTTTTTATAACAGAGCATTTTATAGTATTGTATCAGCAGTCGATTAAGGGTTAAATTGAAAGTAAAATCTATGTGTGAGTAATATTAAGTATATGAATACGTCTGGTGTGTTATAGTTATTATAATTATAATAATTATGAATCTATACCAATAGGCATTTAATTTAAGTCTCATTTATATGTATCTTTACTATTTATTAACGTATATGTATGTATACATATAATTAAACAAATACATTATTACCTTTAAAAAAATTACTTAAAAATTTTGTTTAACATTAGTACCTGAAAAGAAATTAAAGAAACAGTACAATGTGATAGAAATAATGTTGTGAAGGCGACATCAAACTGCCTATGAAATTTTGAGCGCAATATTTTGATAAACGTCAAACACTAGTCTTTTGAATTTTGAGGGTGCCTTATTCGTCACAATGACCAGTAATGAATGTACTGCTATGTTACAAGTTTACTTTGAGGTTTTAAATAATTCCCGTGAGGCTGCTCGTACTTACGCGGAGAGATATTATTTAGCCGATTAGAAACTAATTTGCGACAATTTGGTGCCTTTAAAAAACCAAAATCTGTAGAGCGCAAATTTGATGAAAACTTCGAACTGAATGTTTTATTAAGTGCAGAAAAAACTCCCAATACATCCACAAGTGAGGTAGCGCGAAATTGTGGAACTTCTAAAAGAACAGTAGTAGAAATTTTCAAAAAGCATAAATTCAAGTCGTACACTCCCTTTAAAATCCATGCATTGGAAAACAACGACAGACAATGAAGATTAAATTTTTGCAACTATTTTTGAACATGTCGGGGGCAGATTCAGCATTTCATCAAAAAACGAACAAGATTTGAAAAGGCGAATAGTTCAGGCCTGAAGTGAAATTCCTCATTTTTTTTTATACAATGCCACTCCCAGCGTCTCTCGGAGATGTCAATTATGTGTTGAACAGAACTGTGGTCAGTTTGAACAATTGTTGTAATACTTGTTTAGTGTTCCAACAGTCATTTTATGCCTTTATAACATTAAAAACCAACTGCCTAAATGTTATTTTAATAAAATTATTTCTCACATTTTACGGTTTTTTTTATTTTTTTTTTTCAGGTACTAATGTTAAACAAACTTTGGGTTTCTATACATCATTGGATTCAGAAAGAAGCACTCTTTAATATAGCTTAGAAAAAAAACATATGGTTTCATTTCAAAATCAAAAGTTGGCTATGAAATGTCATAGAATACAAAGTTTGCAAAAAACTTTATTTGGCCCAGATTGTAGTATTTTACAAGTGATTTAATTTGGTTTTCAAATTTTGAAGATCGGACGATAAATAACAGAGTTATAGTGGTGGCCGCATTTCGTGCACCCCCCTGTATTTATTTTTGCTACCTTTCACCAGTTTTCCATATTATGAGTTTGCAATCGATTTGATCAACGTTAACATATATATTTTTTTGCTTATTTATATTGTTTGTTCCTTTGAAATATGCCAAGAAAAGTTCTAGGTATTGGACATGTAAAAGAGTACTCAAATAAAGCTCCTAGATCTTTGACCGCAAAATAAATTTTGGTATTTTCTCAGGAATATAGACGATAATCATAAGACCAAACTATATAAGTTTGAAATTCGATTGCCATTCATACATGCAGACGTCTTATATGCCTCTTTCTTTGCTTGTCTAATACTTGAAACTTGTTCTAGCATATTTGGAAAGAATAAATAATAGATATATAAAATTACTGAGATCGGCTACATTTATCACCATGTTATTATTATAACTAATAGTATTCTAAAACGGGGAATTGTCAAAAAAAAAACGAATATTTTGAAATGTGTAACACTTGGTCATATAAGATTACAAAATTGCCCGTTGGTGTCTTTTATGGCCCATTTAAAATTTTATATCGATGTATCAAATACCTTGTATAATGATTTAAATATAATATTTCCCAATGTAAACATACCCCCATAGGCGCCGTAAATACCAGGTACCACCTGTACCATATTAATTGGTCTTTATACCTGGCGGGCAAAATTGTGAATTTACAACCCTCATTAAGGTTATAGAGCCAGAAACTGGATCATTATCCTAACCTTTAGTCTGCACCATATTTTGGAAGGGCATACTATCTAGAAGGAGGAAGCCCCTTCCTATGGTGGTGTATAACTACCACGTCTCCTATCACCTAGACAATTTAGTTTATCAGTATAATCAGACAAGGCTTGAACTGTTAACATTTCCCAGTGAAAATAGTTTAATTTTTGTAACTGTGATAGTGTTTATTTTATAATTTGTAGTTTAAAAAGTGATAGCTGATCAAAATGGAACCAGTATCTTTGTTTGGACGGGATATGGTGAGTTAAATTAACCAATATATACTTATATACCATTAAGGTATGGAACACTTTATATACATGTGACATAAATATAGGCAATAATGAGCTAGTTGTTGCCTATATTTATGAGAAGTTATTTATACTTTTGATCTCAATATAATCACGCTCTGTATTAATAAAATAACTACAAATGCTCTATATTGCGCCCACTCTGGTCTAAACACAACAAAATCATTTTATATTTTTGGATAACTATAACTCCTCCAAGCATATCGCGACTTCATTCTATGCATTTTATTTTAAAAGTTCTTGTATTAATTTTTTGTAACGAATATTAATTTTACGCGAGCCATTAGTTCTAGGTCGTTAATAGACAGCTCTAGATGACAAGGACCATTGTACATACATATGTATGTTGGTTACAACCTGTTACTGTAATCTTATCTGTATTATAATATCTTACTTAATCTTTAATATAATAGGCAAATTTTCATTGCTAAAATAATAGAATAATAACTAATGAAAATGTATATTCCATATACCTGCCTAAACACGTATTTATTATACAAGTACCTGTAGGTAAATAAATAGTCAGCGTCATTTAAAAAATATCTTAATAGTAAAAACGGATAAGTAAACAGAATATTTTCTTGACATAATAATAAATAATAAATGTAGATTGATCAATGTTAGTATAATTAATCAATATTCATTTTCCTTTGTGTTCTTTTGTTATACATATTTATAACAACGGTACACTAGTTTTTCACAACATTCTGAAAGGTTATACTTTTATACTAAGTATAAATAATTCACTTAAAAAATTGACATTTTAATTTTTCAAATGATCAATATTATTTTAAATATATTTTAGCAAAAACGGACAAGTAAACATATTTTTCTCTTGATATAATAGTAAATAATATAAGTAGGTATATAATGGATATTATTGGTATTATTATTATAATATATTATAATAATAATAATACCAAACATGTCTCAAGTATGTACATAAAAAGAATTTCATATATTTAAATTTGTAAATACTATATATAAATAATTTTTTTTGTAATTCTCCAGATTAATGTGTATGGCATGAATCCAAAATCTGATGAACTAAATAAGGAAATATCCGTGCTGCACAGAATTATTACGCAAACCTCAAATACTATAGATATGTATGAAAATTTATCTTTATTGTATGGATCTGTAGGTCATATTGAAGCGGAAAGGATTCGGTTACATTCCAGTGAGTATTTAAAAAATCGAAAGTAATCAATGTACATGCAGTAACACTATAGAATATTTGTTCTTTTAAATATAATTCATTAATGTAAATAGGAGTTTGTATGTTAAATCTGATTATATTTTAGCGTACAAACTGGGTGTTTTATATGAAGAACTTTTTAATTACGAACAAGAGGAAGTAAGAAGAGAGCACAGTGGAATCATCAAAATTAAAAGTTTGAAGTACCGTACAAGGATTGATGCCAACACAAAAATAAATAAACAGGGATCTCAATATTACTTATGCTTGCTTCATTCTGGAACAACAGTATTTGCCAGCGGTGTGAGTTCAGGACAGAAAAATGGAGACATCATATTCGATGATTTCTTCGATTTTAATTTTAATTGTCTCCTATCGGACGTCAAGATAAAAGTCACCATTTATTTACTAAATATGGGGAATATCCAAAACAACGTAAGTAAAAATTTATTGGTTTTACACACAAACTACCATAATTTACAGATTATTTCTAATTTTAACATGTAATTGATGCCAGTTTCGCTTATAAATATATTCAAAGATCATACTCGAATAATTTTGTAGTATTTGAACAAACACATTTTAAATTTATGATTGGATATTTGCGTGCGTATTCTAAAACCATACTTTGTTACAGAGGATCCTCCGTTTTATTCCAAATTGGTTGAGAAATATTCTAAAGGAAGAAACGTACAACAATCCTGCGTATCCAACCATACCACATATTCAACGTTTAGGGAGCAGTATAATTGGACTTACGGAATTAAGTACTGGAAGCGAATTTAAAGTAAACGATATACCAGATCATGTAACACTATCTGATACATTCAATGCTGAAGTATCCATCAGTTTAAATTTAAATAATAAATTTAGTGGTTTTCTCAATATCAGCGTAGGACACTTTCTATATTTCACCAAGATGTGGTGCTCTCTAAAAGGTTTCAACCTCCAATTTTGGAACTATCCTTCTCAAGAAGATGATATGGCACCTGTTGAAGTTATCAATCTGGAAAGTTGCACGACAAGCTATGCGGTATCAGATACATATACGAGCATACTTTTCACGGCAAGTATCTTCATGTTACCCGTCAACTGCAAGGAGACATCCATGACAAAAGAATATTTCCTTTGTGTGGATAACTTCAGTGAATTTAAGGAATGGAAAAAACAAATAATGTTTGCGTTTGCAACGCTTCAACATTTGAAAAATTTGAAATGTAAAACAGTGCTTTTGAAAAATTGAAATTATTTTTCAAAATTATTAGATTTTTTGTAATTATAGTTATTAGTTATGTACGTAATTATTAATAATATAAAATGAGATGAAAAAATGTTGTTGAAACTTGTTTTAGTTATTTCTCTATCAAGAATTAATTTCTCTAAAAAAGTATTATATATATATATATATATATATATATATATATATATATATATATATATATATATATATATATATATATTATATGCTCCCACTATCAACAGTTATAGGAAGACATAGTTATAGATACAATTTAAAATTTCCAAACCTAATATTTAAACAAAAATTAAGAAAATATACACTAATATATATTATTATATTAATATGTCCATATCAGATAAAGTTATTAATTAGTTAAAACTTTAATTATAAATGTAAAATATTATTACAATTGACTAAACTATACTGGTGCTGAATTTTAACAAAACAAATTAGAATTATTAACTATTTTCCTATATTATTCATTAAAAAAAATAGTTTTTAACCTCGCTGGAGCGAAATATGGAATTTACATTATGGCATCTTTTGAATTTGAACAATTAATATTTATATTAGCTAAACTACTCCTAATTTAAAAAGTTTTCACGCATAAAAATTAACTTCCTACCCCTGAAGTCGCAGCCTCTGGTAGGGAAAGTTTCATAATTAGTCGCAGGTTAACACACCCACCCTCTGGGAAAATTTAGTAGGTCACAAAATCGAGGGATATGATCGCCCATTTAATTAATGGCCGAGAAGCAAAGTACAAGTAGTACTTTGCTCGGAGTTTATTTGCTCGGAGTCAGGCAACTGGCCCACAGACCAACACCTGTAAACTGGCCTGAATGCCAATCTCTCTAGTATTCTCCTATGTCGGAAATCGAACTTTATTAACCAAAATATATACTTTTTACTTGGATACGCTTTTGTTTTAATAATAAGATGACATAATATTGAAAATATCTGTTAAGTAACTTTTTTAGGTAATAAGATTTTATAATGATCACATGTTAAGTTGTGTATATAAATATGTATAGTTTATTTCATCGGTATTTGCCAAATAAGAACCACAAACTTCTCTTGTCTCACACCTTGGCTGGATTTTATGGCTAGGCTCATATAGACTGTTCCATTTATCGGCAATATAAGAGTTTTTTATTTGGCAAATAGCGATTAAATGAATAGTAAATGTATAATAAATATGTATATAAATATGTAACTGTACAAATATATTTACGAAAACGCAAAAGTAATATTTCTTATGTTTTCAAATTAAAATTCTTAGAGCAAATACACTGACAGACAAGAATATTGCGTATATTTCATTTTAATAAGTTATTACTTTTATTTTATTTTCCTTTAAAAATGTTGTATTTTTGTATTCTTACATACCCTGCACTGAAGTGTTTTATGTATATTATAGTCAAATAAATTACATATTGTAGCTTCACATCAGATTTTAGAGGAACTAATAAAATAGCCTGAATTTTGTTATCACATCTAATTAGAAAGAGTAAACAATAACGACAATATAACAATTCTTTTCCGTACGTAGAACATCTCTATCTCCAAACTGAGTAGCAGAGAAAAAATAAACCAACATATAAATGCAGAATATGTGTTTTATGCGACAATTTTACTTTTTTTCAAATAGTCCACCATCGTGCTTTCTCATGACCCATGGACAGGGTGGGGTGTGTCCTATCCAACTCAAAATCAATAGATGTTGTCTGGTAGACGTCCCTAATCAGAATCAGTCGAAACCCGATCGATCCGACACGATTTAGTTGAGTTATCGTGCTAACAAGAATAAATTCCGACGACAACGACAACACACACACAGCAAAAATGTTTTAAAAATCATTTTTGTTTGGTTTTTAAGCCGAAAGACGAAAAATAAACTCAAAAAAAAATTTAGTTTTTCCAATTTTTCTTTACACGGTTACATTACTTTTCCGCGTATAGTGGAGTGCGGAAAAGTAAAATTCATATAAACTTATGGTATTATTTTCACCTGAGCTATATACGCTCAAGAAATAATCTACGTATTTGGCCTCTGGTGTTAGAATGCGGCACTACGCAGTGGTGTAGCAGTAGGAGGGTTATATTACCATATGCATTTTTAAAATTCTATACATAAGGAGCAGGTTTAATATAATATGATTAGGAGAAATTTTTAATATGGTTACAAAAAATGTAGGACCATTTTTTCAAGTATTTACAACACATTTAAAAATTGTTGTTATAACTGTTACAAATAGTTTATTTTAAACATAACCAAATATATTAGAAGTAACCAGAATTGTGTCTAAAAAAGTGCATGGCATGCGTTATTTTATACAGGGTGATTCAGTTAACCCGTTCATTAAAAGTTCATGAACTTCCCATTGGAATTCATTTTGTAAAATTTGGAATCAGGGGTTAGCAAGGACGATCTATTCAACTAAAGTATTTTTGATTTTCTGACACTTCCGGTTATACCGGAAGTAGCTATCAACTTCCTTATTTTAAATAGAACACCCAGTATATTATTACATTTTTGTATTACACTGCTGATTTTAAGTGAACATTCTTAACGATTCCCTATATCTATCTTCAACAGTTTTTGAGATATTTTAATTTTTTTGAAAAAATTAGGTTTTGTAGTATCCCATTGGAATGCTCGTCACTTATTCAAAACAAAAGTTATAGTAGCAAATTTTGGGCTACAATTAGGTGGACTACTAAGCTTTCAGGTGATATGTAGAGTGATATTTTATTATTTACAGGGTGTCCAAAAAATTTAGCTCATTCTGACAAACTTCAACTGCTCAAAAGTAAATTTTCTTAAATAAAACACCCTGTATTTTATTGCTTTCTGTGATGGTGAATTAAGTGATATTTCAATCTGTATTAGGATTCCCTATACCTATCTGCTACCGTTTTCTTGCTATCGAGGTATATTTTATTCGATACCATAGTTTTCCATTTTATTAATTTACTTCTGACCAGCGGGCCATGAAAATAATACGCATTGTCTTAATTATCAATGTAAACATCAGAGTAGATGTCAAAGTGAGAAATCTTACATAGTATTATAAATTATAACGTGTATTATGGAAATCCAACAGGAATATTCAAATGAAGACATATTAAATTTATTTTTCATTCATGGAGAATGTAAACAAATTATTGAAAGGACTTGTCGTTTGTTTAACGAGAGATATCCACATTTACGGCCTTTAAACAAAACTGCCTTCAAGAAAATAGAAGCAAATTTTAAACGATTTGGAACTCAAGTTACTAGAACACGCCCCAAAGATGTTACTGGTGATGAAGGCAACCAAGTAAATGTCTTGGCATATTTCAATGCAAAACCGCATACGTCGATTAGAGCTGCGTCACAAGATTTGGGACTATCTTACTCGTCAATACAGAGAATTCTGGAAAAACATAAAATGCATACTTTTTCCATTTTAAAATTGCAAGCTCTCCACCAAGGTGACAAGGTACGACGTGTGGCATTCTGCGAAAGCATTTTATTAAAAACGCAAGACCCACATTTTTTGAACAAAATTATTTACACCGATGAGTAAAAATTTAACAGAGAAGGGATAATAAATAGGAGAAATTGGCATGTTTGGGCAGAACAAAATCCACGAATGGTGCGTGAAGGTAACTTTCAAAATACATTTAGTTTTAATGTTTTTTGTTTGATGACGGATAATCGTGTGTGTTTTGAAGTGTATGATGAAAATTTAAATTCTCGTAAATACCTAGAAATTCTTAGAACGGTGGTTTCAAATTTTTTGGAAAATTTGCCACTAAATATTCGAAATACGTGTTGGTACCAAATGGATGGCGCTCCAACCCACTCAACCCATGAAGTTTACCATGAGTTAACAAATATGTTTGAAGATCGCTGGTTTGGGCGTAATGGTCCGGCTCTATGGCCTCCCAGATCACCCGATCTAACACCCCTTGATTTTTTTATGGGACCATATCAAGAGTAAAGTCTACTCAACACCCGTCAATACCAGAAATGACTTATTACATCGAGTTAGAACTGCCTTCACCGAACTAGATGAAGGAATGGTATTGAAATCTACGACCGTTGAGATTAATAAACGAGTTTTATTGTGCTTAGAACACAACGGACGGCACATAGAACAGTTGTTACACCAATAAGACCCAATTGTTAACATTTAGTTATTATTGTTATTATGTTTTATTGTTTAGGCTAATGTAAGTTCCAAATCGTTTAAAATATGCTTTTTATTCATGATGATTTTTTTTTGTTCAATAATTTTGCAACATTGTTTATGATAAAAGATTAATATTAATATTACGTTGTTTTAATTTTCATGGCCCGCTGGTCAGAAGTAAATTAATAAAATGGAAAACTATTGTATCGAATAAAAAATACCTCGATGGCAAGAAAACGGTAGCAGATAGGTATAGGGAATCCTAATACAGATTGAAATATAACTTAATTCTCCATCACAGAAAGCAATAAAATACAGAGTGTTTCATTTAAGAAAATTGACTTTTGAGCAGTTGAAGTTTGTAAGAATGAACTAAATTTTTTGGACACCCTGTAAATAATAAAAAACCAAACTACATATCACCTGAAAGCTCAATAGTCCGCCCAATTACAGCCCAAAATTTGCTACTATAACTTTTGTTTTGAATAAATGACGAGCATTCCAATGGGATACTACAAAACCTAGTTTTTTCAAAAAAATTAAAATATCTCAAAAACTGCTGAAGATAGGTATAGGAAAACGTTAAGAAAGTTCACTTAAAATGAGCAGGGTAATTCAAAAATGTAATAATGTACTGGGTGTTCTATTTAAAATAAGGAAGTTAATGGCTACTTCCGGTATAACCGGAAGTGTCGGAAAATCAAAAATACTTTAGTTTCTCTGATTCCAAATTTCAAAACATGAATTCCAATGGGTTCAGCTAAGTCGTTCATTAAAAGTTCATAAACTTTTAATGAACGACTTAGCTGAATCACCCTGTATAATTCTGAAGTGGGCGCCATGCAATATTAGAGAATGCGAATATTTTCAATTTTAAATGTAAGTTTAAACTCGTTGTTATAGTAGCAAGGTCAGTGGCGACTTTTCCTTATGTGCTGCTGAGCTGTAGAACTTCCAAACCACCAGAGTAAATCTTAATTATTAAATAATAATTAATATTAATATACTTTTATTTTAAATCTGCCATATTAAACATTAACTGCTAATAATTTCACAACAACGATGATTAATATTATTTTTTATTAGGCATTTGCTTCTCATATCGGCATGTAAATTTGTCTACGTATTGCTTTTCTGCTACAAGCACGATATATTACGTCGAGTACAACCGAAACACTGGCAGCTCTATAATGCGTTTACTAGGCAAACGGCGAACTTAGCCGATATGCTTCGGGTGCACTGTTTATTAACGGCCTCGGAAACATCTCTTCGAGCTACAGTGGACTACAGATATTCGGCAAATAGCATCGTGGGTGGCTGTTGGCCGGTGCATATGAGGTGATTGTAGTATTAAAGTTTTGTTCCTGCGTGATTAAAACTATGGAGTTTCAATTAAAATTGGGTGTAGATAAGTTTAAAAAACTTCAAACTACCAACAACAGTTGATTATAAAAGAACATGGCCGTCCTATACCTGACCTTAATATTGAGGTGGCCGGTAAAAGCCATGCAAAAACATATACGCGAAAATTTAATAAAGAGATATATTTACAAAATCAAGTGGATTTGTGGATGTTCCGAAAAAAATGCTTCTTTCTGTTTTCCGTGTGCATTATTCGGCACAGATAAAGAAAAATTGTGGCGGGAAACGGCAGTGCGGGAGTGCATTTAAGTGAAAAAATAAAGAAGCATGAAAACACTCAAACTCATATCGGCAATCAAACGCGATTTGCATTATTTTGGAAACTTAATATACAGGCCCAACTTGATTCTCTTTATTGGGTAAATATACAAAAACACTATGAAGAGGTGACAGAAAACAGGTATGTTTTGTCAAAAATAATTGACTGTATAAAATTCTGTGGGGCTTTTGAGCTCGCATTACGAGAACACGATGAATCTGAAACATCAGATAACCCTGGAATTTTTCGTGGTTTTGTGAATTTTTCTGCAGAACTTGATAAAACTCTTAGTGAACACCTTACAAATGCATCAATTTTCAAAGGTACCTCAAAAACAATACAAAATGATATTTTAGATTGCATGCTAGAAGTATACGCTGATGAGATATTACACGAAATCAATGAAGCCCCATTTTTAGCAGTGATAGCTGATGAGACAACAGATGTTTCTATGAAATTTCAAATGGTCATTGTTTTTCGTTATGTAACAAACGGTAGCCCAGTTGAATGGTTCTGGACTTTTTTGCTTCCAAAAAAAAAACACGATGCTCAAACGTTAGCTAATACTATTTTGAATGTTATAGACCCAATATTAAAGAATAACAAAAATAAGCTCATTGCACAAAGTTACGATGGAGCAGCGGTCATGAGTGGAATACATGGCGGAGTGCAAACAATAATTAAGAAAATGCTCATTTTATGCACTGTTACGTCCATCAATTGAATCTAATAATGTCAAGAGCATGTTCTATTAATTCCCAAGTATGCGTATTTTTTGGAGATTTACATGATATACTCGGATTTTTTAGTCATTAACCTCAACGAATAGCTGTCTTGAACCAAACAGTTGAGAAAAATATTCCACGTTCAATTCCTACACGCTGGAATTTCAATATTCGTACAGTAAATGTTGTTTACGAATATAGAGACTCTATTATTGAGTGTATGGAGCAACTGGAAGAAGAGTCAAATGATGTTACTTCCAAGGAAGCAAGAGGGCTTCGACGTATTCGGAAGATCAAAATTTTACCTTCTTGTTGACTGTTTCCATTATATTATGCCACATGTTGACGTTTTGTAAAATAAGTTTCAAAAAAAGAACATGTACCCAACCGAAGCACAGAAAACTATACATGCTTTCGAGCAAAGTATTAACAATGTCCGAAATAAAATAGACCCTATCGTACATCAAGCTTCAAATTTAAATACGGCGCCTAGTGTCCAAAAAAGAAAACGACCAAATAACAGCCCACAGTATTGCCTGTATAGAAGTTTGTGATGTTATTATAAACAATGCAAAAGAACGGTTTGCATATACAAATCACCTAGTTGCAGCAGCGCTTTTATATTCAGAACATTTCGAAAAATATAATAATAAGTAAATATAATTCCTGAAAATGAATTAGACTTAACTTGTACAGCTTATAACTTTTTTGATAAACAACGTTTGCGAACAGAGCTATCAGTTTTGTATTCCAATATCGAGTGCAGAGCATTAAAAGGTGCAGTGCCTTTATTAAAATTTATAATTTCTAATAATTTAGAGGATACGTTAGCAAAAACCAAAAAATTGATACAAATTCTGGTGACTACGCCAATGACCACAGCAGAAGCTGAGCGTAGTTTTTCAACGTTAAAACAGATAAAAACATTTTTAAGAAATTCAATGTGCGAAGACAGATTAACAGCCCTTTCCATGCTCTCGATAGAAAAAAAGTTCTTCGCCTCAATACCGAACTTTAACAACAAAATAATCGAAAAGTTTACGGCAAAAAGAGACCGGCGTATTAATTTCCAATTTAGGAAAATGCAATAATGTAAGTTGCTCAGATTTTTATATTATGCCATTATTAATAATTACTATTAGAGCTAATTTAATTGTTTTTGGTTTTCCTCTGTTACTCTATTTCTATTATTTTATATATTGGTCGTGATTCATGCAGCACACCCAATAACAATTATCACGAGACGCCACTGATTAAGGTATATATTTTTTTATGTTTTACTTGTCACCGACATCAAAGGTATATAAAACAATTACTTATAATTACATAATAAACAATAATTTGTTAACTACATTAGACGGAACAACAATTAAGTATTAAATTGTTGTAGAAAACATTTATTTCTTGCTTTTTAGTTGTTACTTTTTTTTAAGTCTGTTCTTTTTGTTTTGTTAAAATTTTGTTAAAAATTATTCACTTCATGTTCTTACATAAATGCTGTCTCTGACCAAAACAACTATAACAACCTAAGATGAAACATTTTAATGAAAACATATAATGAGCATGGATGACCTAAATTGTTACAATCGATTATATTTTTGTTTAATAAAAGTAATTACGAAACTGAATTCTTCGATTTGATTTTTTTATTCCGAAGATACACTTTAATATTTAAGTCAATTATGATATTGTGGAAAAACACAACACCGTAATTTTTTGTTCCAGATACTTTTTAATAATTCACTGTGGATTTTAAATATCAACTGGATAGCAGTTTTTAAAAAATTGTACCAAGCACCCTGTGTAATGGTTAAGTATTTCCCAATGTAAATATATCCCGATTGGCGCCGTAAATACTAGCAACATCAATTTTGGCCCATAATGGGAATTTATATTCTCATTAATACCCTAAAAGTTTATAACCAGGAATTTGATAATTTTATTATCCAAATTTTTAGTTTACAACTATGTAGTACCTAGAGAAGCGCGAAACTCCCTTCATTTTAGGGTTTTGTAAGCATATTTTACCATCAAGACAATTTAGTTTATCAGTGTTATCATCTAAGAGAACTTCTAATATTTTCCAGTGGAAATACTTTAATTTTTTCAAAGCGGACCTTTGCCTGGATATGCTAGGGTAAGTTAAATTAACCAATGTATACTTATGTCCCATCAGGGAAGAATACAATGTGACTAATCTGCAATATAACAGGCATATTTTCATAAAGTGATTGAATATTTAGTAAAATTGTGTAGTCCATATAATAGAAATATATATAAGCAAATATGTAATCAGTATTATTTTAAAAATGTTTTAGTAAAAACGGATAAGTAAACATATTTTATTGACATACTGGTATATATTCGAATGTTAGTATAGTTAGTTTATATTTATTTTTTATTCTTCTTTATATATATTTTTGATAAAGGGGAACTAGTTCTTGATAAAGTAAACCATTATATTTTTATACTAACAATAAGCTTAAATAATCCACTTAAGAACATCGGCTATTTAATATTACATTCTAAAGCTGACTATTTTTATTGTATACTCTATATTTTTACATTGATTTGTTTCTCACTCATTACAAAATTCTGTTTCTAACTATGCGAAGGGTACCAAAATAAACCTATATTATTATTTTTTTAATTTATTTATTGAATTTTTAAACGATTAACCTTCAAGTCCCTTCAAAGTACCCTCCACTGGCACTAGTACACTTGTCTAATCTTTGATTCCATTATTCAAAACATTAAAAATTACTTGTTTTAGACTCGCAGATGTTTTATCGATTTTAATCAACAGATAACATAGCAGATATATAATTACTGATATATTCTATGTACATACACAAATATTTCAACATATAGATAGCAGATAAAAGCTATAACATACGCTACAAAATGTATGTGTGCCAGCTAGTAATTTCAACAGAATACTACATCTTTCAATTATCCTATAACCCGTGGAAAAACCAATATATTTAAGGGTTGATAAAAATCTTCATCCTAAATAATATGATGAGTTTGCTTTAAAAAGTCACATATTTAAATAAGCCTTTATTTTTTTATTATTCGTTTCATAATTGTCTAAATTATAATTCACAATTTCAGAACGTAACAAATCAAAAAGTGACTCGTCGCCCATTTGAAATTAACTGTTCTTTTTTTAAATATATCTATCAGACCAAACAAGTTATTTTTTTATTTTTATTGGTTATGATAATTTTATTAACCTGCTTCTTCTTCTCCAAGTGATAATAGTTATATAATTCATGACAGAGCACCTATATACAATAATATTAATACAACAGACCACAATATTAATATAATTAATGTTTTATACAAAAATATTATTAATATAATCAGTATAATAATAAATAAGTTCGTGTTAAGATAAACATAGTGTTTTGTATTTTGTACATAGTTTAATTTAGAACGTGCTGCGCTAATCTGTATGGATTATATCAATCTATAACTTTATGATACCAAAACTGCCAGAATTGGATTTGTTGTTTTACTAAATAGAATAAATAGAAACAACTATTTATAAACTGTTGGAAATTGCACAGCTGCTATAATACCGTAAATATTACGTTCAGATATATTTTATTTCATCTCAGAGCAGGGTAGGAAGTAGATATCCTGAGAGTATCACATGAGGAGGCAACAATCAGGCAGTTCTTTTCCTCTAGGACAGTCACATCAAACAAACAGTTCATATAAAGGGTGGTCCAACCATAATGCACGATGTTAATTGTGAGTCACACCTTAACGTCAAGTTCTTTGCCCAACTTAATTTGACATTTCTTTGTCTCAGTGTTTGACAAATTCAACCATGGAGAGGTACACAATTGAGCAGCGCTTTAAGATTGTTGAAGTCTTTTACGAAAATGGACGTTCAAATCAAAATGCATTACGTGCACTTCCTGACTTTTTTGGTCAGCATAATCGACCAAATGTGTCCACAATCGGGAGAATTGTGCGCAAATTTCAGCAAACCGGGTCTGTAGGAAATGTGAAAACACCTGTGCATGCTTGCCCAGTTCGTTCTGCGGAAAACATTGCTTTTGTTCGCGATAGTGTAGCAGAAGAGCCGTCAACCTCGACTCGTCGTCGTGCCCAACAATTGTGGCCAGAAGTTGAGGATATGGACCTGGACGATATGTGGTTTCAACAGGATGGTGCCACTTGCCACACAGCCAACGAAACAATGGCACTTTTGCGCGAGAAATTCAATGGCAGTGTTATCTCACGTCGTGGCGATGTTAATTGGCCGCCACGATCATTTGATTTGACACCGTTGGACTTCTTTCTTTGGGAATACTTAAAAGACAAAGTGTACGTCAATAAACCAAGAACAATTCAAGAGCTAAAGGATGAGATAATTCGGCACATTAACGACACTGAACCTCAATTATGTCTCAGAGTCATTGAAAATATGGACCATCGGATAGAGGTATGCCACCGAAGCCGTGTGGAGCATTTGGCCGATATTTTGTTTCGCACATAATTGTCATAGATCCTTCTATCATAATACAAAATATTAAGATAATTCTCTGAAAACTTTTTGTTTTATTTACAATTAACATCATGCGTTTTGGTTGGACCACCCTTTAGTTAATTGAATTTTGAAATTAGCTAAACGTGTTACACTAACAATAAGACTTTTAGTTCCAACATTTTTGGAACAGCTAATCCCTGGCAGTATTCAGAATATTATACTTTTTGTAATAGAGGATTTTATAGCATTGTATCAGCAGCTGATTATGGGTTAAATTGAAAGTAAAATCTATGTGTGAGTAATATTACATGAATATGTCTGGTGTGTTATAGTTATATTAATTATAATAATTATAATAATTATGAATCTGTACCAATAGGCATTCAATTGAGGTCTCGTTTATACGTACCTTTACTATTTCTTAACGTATATGTATACATATAATTAAACAAATACATTACCTTTAAAAAAATTACTTAAAAATTTTGTTTAACATTAGTACATGAAAATAAATTAAAGAAACAGTAAAATGTGATAGAAATAATTTTGTGAAGGCAACATCAAACTGCCTATGAAATTTTGAGCGCAATATTTTGATAAACGTCAAACACTAGTCTTTTGAATTTTGAGCGTGCCTTATTCGTCACAATGACCAGTAATGAATGTACTGCAATGTTACAAGTTTATTTTGAGGTTTTAAAAAATTCCCGTGAGGCTGCTCGTACTTACGCGGAGAGATATTATTTAGCCAGTTAGAAGCTAATTTGCGGCAATTTGGTGCCTTTATAAAACCAAAATCTGTAGAGCGAAAATTTGATGAAAACTTCGAACTGAATGTTTTATTAAGTGCAGAATAAACTCCCAATACATCCACAAGTAAGGTAGCGCATAATTGTGGAACTTCTAAAAAAAAACAGTAGTAGAAATTTTCAAAAAGCATATATTCAAGCCATACGCTCCCCTTAAAATCCATACATCGGGAAACAACGACAGACAACGAAAATTAAATTAAACTTTTTTTGAACATGTCGAGGGCAGATTCAGCATTTCATCAAAAAATTATCTGTACTGAGGATTGTATTTTCGGGAAGAATGGGATTTTTATCAGAATAAATCATAGATATTGATTACAGGACAATTCTCACGTTGTTGCAAGAGCAATTTTCAAAGAAGATCTAGCGTGAATGTATCGTGTGGTATTTTGGGAAGTAGGCTAATAGGACCATTTTTTATTGATCGAAATTTAAACCAACAAAAATATTATGATTTACTTTATGGCGAATTTGAAATGTTTTTGGATGAATTACCTCTTAGAAATCTGAAAGAGCTTCTTTTTCAACAAGACGGAGCTCCGATACATAATACCAACCTAATTGCTAATTATTTGCATACCCAATTTGGCGAACAATGAATCGGAACCAACGGACTCATTCGGTGGCCAGCTCGTAATCCAGACCTGACGCCACTGGATTTCTTTTTATGGGGTTATCTGAAAGATGCCGTGTATTTAACACCACGCGAAAACGAACAAGATTTGAAAAGGCGAATAGTTCAGGCCTGAAGTGAAATTCCAAAGTGTTGAACAGAACTGTGGTCAGTTTGAACAATTGTTGTAATACTTGTTTAGTGTTCCAACATTCATTTTATACCTTTATAACATTAAAATCCAACTGCCTAAATGTTATTTTAATAAAACTATTTCTCACATTTTACGGTTTTTTTAATTTTTTTTTTTTCAGGTACTAATGTTAAACAAACTTTGGGTTTCTATACATCATTGGATTCAGAAAGATGCACTCTTTAATATAGCTTAGAAAAAAAAGACATGGTTTCATTTCAAAATCAAAAGTTGGCTATGAAATGTCATAGAATACAAAGTTTGCAAAAAACTTTATTTGGCCCAGATTGTAGTATTTTACAAGTGATTTAATTTGGTTTTCAAATTTTGAAGATAGGACGATAAATAACAGAGTTATAGTGGTGGCCGCATTTCATGCACCCCCCTGTATTTATTTTTGCTACCTTTCACCAGTTTTCCATGTTATGAGTATTAATAAGGAGTTTGCAATCGATTTGATCAACGTTAACATATATATTTTTTTGCTTATTTATATTGTTTGTTCCTTTGAAATATGCCAAGAAAAGTTCTAGGTATTGGACATGTAAAAGAGTACTCAAATAAAGCTCCTAGATCTTTGACCGCAAAATAAATTTTGGTATTTTCTCGGGAATATAGACGATAATCATAAGACCAAACTATATAAGTTTAAAATTCGATTGCCATTCATACATGCAGACGTCTTATATGCTTCTTTCTTTGCTTGTCTAATACTTGAAACTTGTTCTAGTATATTTGGAAAGAATAAATAATAGATATATAAAATTACTGAGATCGGCTAAATTTATCACCATGTTATTATTGTAACTGATAGTATTCTAAAACGGGGAATTGTCAAAAAAAAAACCGAATATTTTGAAATGTGTAACACTTGGTCATATAAGATTACAAAATTGCCCGTTGGTGTCTTTTATGGCCCCTTTAAAATTTTATATCGATGTATCAAATACCTTGTATAATGATTTAAATATAATATTTCCCAATGTAAACATACCCCCATAGGCGCCGTAAATATCAGGTACCACCTGTACCATATTAATTGTTCTTTATACCTGGCGGGCAAAATTGGGAATTTACAACCATCATTAAGGTTATAGAGCCAGGAACTGGATCATTATCCTAACCTTTAGTCTGCACCATATTTTGGAAGGGCATACTATCTAGAAGGAGGAAGCCCCTTCCTATGGTGGTGTATAACTACCACGTCTCCTATCACCTAGACAATTTAGTTTATCAGTATAATCAGACAAGGCTTGAACTGTTAACATTTCTCAGTGAAAATAGTTTAATTTTTGTAACTGTGATAGTGTTTATTTTATAATTTGTAGTTTAAAAAGTGATAGCTGATCAAAATGGAACCAGTATCTTTGTTTGGACGGGATATGGTGAGTTAAATTAACCAATATATACTTATATACCATTAAGGTATGGAACACTTTATATACATGTGACATAAATATAGGCAATAATGAACTAGTTATTGCCTATATTTATGAGAAGTTATTTATACTTTTGATCTCAAAATGATCACACTCTGTATTAATAAAATAACTACAAATGCTCTATATTGCGCCCACTCTGGTCTAAACACAACAAAATCATTTTATATTTTTGGATAACTATAACCTAATAACTATAACTATAATACCAACCTAATTGCTAATTGCACCAAATTGGGTATGCAAATAGCATACCCAGTTTGGTGAACAATGAATCGGAACCAACGGACCCATTCGGTGGCCAGCTCGTAGTCCAGACCTGACGCCACTGGATTTCTGTTTATGGGGTTATCTGAAAGATGCCGTGTATTTAACACCACCCGAAATCGAACAAGATTTGAAAAGGCGAAGAGTTCAGGCCTGAAGTGAATTTCCTTTTCCATTTTTTTTTATATAATGCCACTTCCAGCGTCTCTCGGAGATGTCAATTATGTGTTGAACAAAACAGTGGTCAGTTTGAACAATTGTTGTAATACTTGTTTAGTGTTCCAACATTCATTTTATGCCTTTATAACATTAAAAACCAACTGCCTAAATGTTATTTTAATAAAACTATTTCTCACATTTTACGGTTGCTTTAATTTTTTTTCATGTACTAATGTTAAACAAAATTTGGGTTTCTACATCATTGGATTCAGAAATACTCTTCAATACAGCTTACAAAATAAACCACGTGGTTTCATTTGAAAACCAAAAGTTGGCTATGAAATGTCATAGAATACAAAGTTTGCATTACTTGGCCCAGATTGTAGTATTTTACAAGTGATTTAATTTGGTTTTTAAATTTTCAAGATAGGACGATAAATGACAGAGTTATACTGGTGGCTGCATTCCGTGCACCCACCCCTGTATTTCTTTTTGTTACCTTTCAGTCCTTTCACCAGTTTTCCATATTATGAGTATTGTCGTCGATCCCCCGCTCCCTCACTTCCGCGGGCGGCGAAAACTGGTAGTACCAGCACAGATTGAGTGTTGTGCGAGTCGGCGCGGCCCGCTGGAGTCGCCATTCGTGAACTCCTAGACACCGCGCCCTCGTCGTCGATGATCTCGCGGCTAGGCGCCGCCCCACTTCGCGCTCCTGCACTAGGGGTGGATGCGCCTCTCCGCGAAATGTTGATCGAGGCTTCCCATATCCTCGATGCGGCCGTTCGCAACCTCGCTGGTGGAGAGACCCGCTGGCTGGTTATTTCCTCGCTGAGGTTGGGTGTCGAAGTCGACACCGGCGTGTGTCGAGCTTCGGGGGCTCCTAAAACCCGACCGCTCCTTGTCTTCATGGCTTCGGCGAAGTAGTCTTCCCGCTGCGATGCGGACGATGAACTTGGGGGAACGTGCGAAATACGCGGCTGGCGCGGATGGCTTCTAAACGTAGTGCGGCTTCCCGCGCTTTCCCACTATGGCTTCGGAGGATCCGGCCTCCCGACCTAATACTTGTTAGCCGGCGCCCCTCGGAAGAGATATCCACTTCAAGTACGAGCAGTGTTTCATGCCACGTCCAAGAAGCAGAGATCCCAACGGTACGGCACGCCTTCACTAGCGGTAGGTGGTCACCAGGGGTCGTAACCCCTGTATGTAGGTGATAGAGGACTTAGTACAATGTCGCACCTAGTTGCAGGGCTTCTGCCCAGTACTGATCCTGGAATAAAATTAAACACGGGTTATATAAAGCTCTAGGCAGAAATAACTCACCGAGTAAATTGGCGATGGCGAAGCTAGACGATACACTCTAGCTCGTTCCTGGCACTAAAACACTGGCGTAGATAGCTGGATAACGGCTGCAGCTGCCCCTTGGCGGCGATGGCGTCGCCTCAACCACGTGGCGACGATGAAATCCCAAGATGGCGTCACCCCGGCATCCGATGGCCCTCGGAGGCGATAAAATACTCGGTGAAATAACTCACCTGGGTATTCTGCGAAGCCTTTATCAAATCGGTGGATGGATACGCAGTGGAAGACCGCTACCAATCGTGATGGACGTTCACGTGGCGTGGGTCAACGGCACTAAAATGGCGCGGCCACGTGGCGATCGTGGGCATTAATGCGTCGAGTGCGACGACTTTTTGTTGATTTTTTTTGTCGTGGTTAATAATATCTGTGTGAAGCACAGTTCACCAGAAATTTCGCTGCAGAATCTAGTCGAAGACTGGAGTAAGCGATAAGAACGGCGAAGCGCGTAAACTAGACCAAGTGTAGGATACTAAGGACACGAAGCGACAGGTCAGAGAGTGCCTGTATCGATACACTCCAAAATACACGCGCAGAGCGGGGAACCAATCGCGTCACGGATCGAGGTTACTCATAGAAGTACTGATTTTCAGAGAGAGGCATATGACAGTATTAATAAGGAGTTTGCGATCGATTTGATCAACGTTAACATATATATTTTTTTGTTTATTTATATTCTTTATTCCTTTGCAATATGCCATGAAAAGTTCTAGGTATTGGACATGTAAAAGATCTATGAAACTCCTAGATCTATGACCGCAAAATAAATTTTCGTGTTTTCTCAGGGATATAGACAATAATCATAAAATCAAACTATATAAGTTTGAAATTTGTTTCTCGTTCATACGTGGAGACGTCGTATCTGCCTCTTTTTTGCTTGTCTAATACTTAAAACTTGCTCTAGCATATTTGGATAGAATAAATAATAGATATATAAAATTACTAAGATCGGCTAAATTTATCACCATGTTATTATTATAACTAATAGTATTAGAAAACGGGGAATTGTCAAAAAAAACGAATATTTTGAAATGTGTAACACTTCCGGTCACAAAATTGCCCGTTGGTGTCTTTTATGGCCCCTTTCAAATTTTATATCGATGTATCAAATACCTTGTATAATGATTTAAATATAATATTTCCCAATGTAAATATATCGCCATTGGCGCCGTAAATACTAGGTAATATCTATCCCACATTAATTATTCTGTGTACATGGCGAAAAATGAGAATTTACAACCTCATTAAGGTTATAGAACCAGGAATTGGATCATTATCCTAAACCATAGTCTGTACCATATCTTGGAAGGGCATACTATGTAGGGCGAGAAAACCCCTTCCTATGGTGGTGTATAACTACCACGTCTCCTATCACCTAGACAATTTAGTTTATCAGTATAATCGGACAAGGGTTGAACTGTTAACATTTCCCAGTGAAAATTGTTTAACTTTTGTAACTGTGATAGTGTTTATTTTATAATTTGTAGTTTAAAAAGTGATAGCTGATGAAAATGGAACCAGTATCTTTGTTTGGACGGGATATGGTGAGTTAAATTAACCAATATATACTTATATACCATTAAGGTATGGAACACTTTATATACATGTCCCATAAATATAGGCAATAATGAATTAGTTATTGCCTATATTTATGAGAAGTTATTTATACCTTTGATCACAAAATGATCACGCTCTGTATTAATAAAATAACTACAAATGCTCTATATTGCGCCCACTCTGGTCTAAACACAACAAAATCATTTTATATTTTTGGATAACTATAACTCCTCCAAGCATATCGCGGATTCATTATTTGCATTTTATTTTAAAAGTTCTTGTATTAATTTTTTGTAACGAATATTAATTTTACACGAGCCTTTAGTTCTAGATCGTTAATAGACAGCTCTAGATGACAAGGGCCATTGTACATACATATGTATGTTGGTTACAACCTGTTACTGTAATCTTATCTGTATTATAATATCTTACTTAATCTTTAATATAATAGGCAAATTTTCATTACTAGAATAGAATAATAACTAATGAAAATGTATATTCCATATACCTGCCTAAACACGTATTTATTATACAAGTACCTGTAGGTAAATAAATAGTTAGTGTCATTTTAAAAATATATTAATAGTAAAAACGGACAAGTAAACAGAATATTTTCTTGACATAATAATAAATAATAAATGTAGATTAATCAATATTAGTAACGGGTGTCCAGAAAGAGTAGGGGGTACTTGTAGATTCAATAAAAAAAAAAACTAGAAGTCAGAAAAAATAAATTTTTTCGTTAATTTTTAGTCAAGGTTTTGGAAAATTAAGTACTAAAGATTATGTTCTCCAAATGTGGACCCTCACGCTGCTGGCACTCCTCTAACCGTAAACGGAAATTAGCCACCACGCGTCTACACATCTCTCTGGAAACGGCGGCCATTTCGGTGCGAATGTTGTGCTTTAATTGCACTAAAGTTCGTGGTTTGTTTACATACACTTTCCCTTTAAGGTATCCCCACAAGAAATAATCAAGAGGTGTAAGATCAGAAAATGGATTCGAATATTTGAGAATACCGGTTCGACTGTAAAAATTCGCAATCCAGGTCGCCCTTGCTCTGTTCGAACCCCACAAGCGATTGAAGAAGTGAGAGTTTGCGAATTGATTGAGAAGGATTTTCACGCACTGAAACTCTCACTTCTTCAATCGCTTGTGGGGTTCGAACAGAGCACGGGCGACCTGGATTACGAATTTTTACAGTCGAACAGGTATTCTCAAACATTCGAATCCATTTTCTGATGTTACACCTCTTGATTATTTCTTATGGAGATACCTTAAAGAGAAAGTGTATGTAAACAAACCACGAACTTTAGTGCAATTAAAACACAACATTCGCACCGAAATGGCCGCCGTTTCCAGAGAGATGTGTAGACGCGTGGTGGCTAATTTCCGTTTATGGCTAGAGGAGTGCCAGCAGCGTGAGGGTCAACATTTGGAGAACATAATCTTTAGTACTTAATTTTCCAAAACATTGTCTAAAAATTAACAAAAAAATTTATTTTTTCTGACTTCTAGTTTTTTTTATTGAATCTACAAATACTCCCTACCCTTTCTGGACACCCTTTATAATTAATTAATATTCATTTTCTTTTGTGTTCTTATGTTATACATATTTATAACAATGGTACACTAGTTTTTCACAACGTACTTTTATACTAAGTATAAATAATTCAATTAAAAAATTGACATTTTAATTTTTCAAATGATCAATATTATTTTAAATATATTTTAGCAAAAACAGACGAATAAACAGATTTTTCTCTTGACATAATAATAAACAATATATGTAGGTATATAATGGATATTAGTGGTATTATTATTATAATATATTATAATAATAATAATACCAAGCATGTCTCAAGTATGTCCATAAAAAGCATTTCATATATTTAAATTTGTAAATACTATATATAAATAAATCTTTTTGTAATTCTCCAGATTAATTTGTATGGCATGAATCCAAAATCTGATGAATTAAATAAGGAAATATCCATGCTGCACAGAATTATTACGCAAACCTCAAATACTATAGATATGTGTGAAAATTTATCTTTATTGTATGGATCTGTAGGTCATATTGAAGCGGAAAGGATTCGGTTACATTCCAGTGAGTATTTAAAAAATCGAAAGTAATCAATGTACATGCAGTAACACTATAGAATATTTGTTCTTTTAAATATAATTCATTAATGTAAATAGGAGTTTGTATGTTAAATCTGATTATATTTTAGCGTACAAACTGGGTGTTTTATATGAAGAACTTTTTAATTACGAACAAGAGGAAGTAAGAAGAGAGCACAGTGGAATCATCAAAATTAAAAGTTTGAAGTACCGTACAAGGATTGATGCCAACACAAAAATAAATAAACAAGGATCTCAATATTACTTATGCTTGCTTCATTCTGGAACAACAGTATTTGCCAGCGGTGTGAGTTCAGAACAGAAAAATGGAGACATCATATTCGATGATTTCTTCGATTTTAATTTTAATTGTCTCCTATCGGAAGTCAAGATAAAAGTCACCATTTATTTACTAAATATGGGGAATATCCAAAACAACGTAAGTAAAAATTTATTGGTTTTACACACAAACTACCATAATTTACAGTTTATTTCTAATTTTAACATGTAATTGATGCCAGTTTCGCTTATAAATATATTCAAAGATCATACTCGAATAATTTTGTAGTATTTGAACAAACACATTTTAAATTTATGATTGGATATTTGCGTGCGTATTCTAAAACCCTACTTTGTTACAGAGGATCCTCCATTTTATTCCAAATTGGTTGAGAAATATTCTAAAGGAAGAAACGAACAACAATCCTGCGTATCCAACCATACCGCGTATTCAACGTTTAGGGAGCAGTATAATTGGACTTACGGAATTAAGTACTGGAAGAAAATTTAAAGTAAACGATATACCAGATCATGTAACACTGTCTGATAGATTCAATGCTGAAGTATCCATCAGTTTAAATTTAAATAATAAATTTAGTGGTTTTCTCAATATCAGCGTAGGAAACATTCTATATTTCACCAAGATGTGGTGCTCTGTAACAGGTTTCAACCTCCAATTTTGGAATTATCCTTCTCAAGAAGACGATATGGCACCTGTTGAAGTTATCAATCTGAAAAGTTGTACGACAAGCTATGCGATGTCACAGACATATACGAGCGTACTTCGCAAGGCAAGTTTCTTCGTATTAGGCGTCAACTGCAAGGAAACATCCATCACAAAGATATATTTCCTTTCTGTGGATAACTTCAGTGAATTTAAGGAATGGAAAAAACAAATAAAATTTGCGTTTGCAACGCTTAAACATTTGAAAAAGTTGAAATGTAAAACAGTGCTTTTGAAAAATTGAAATGATTTTTCAAAATTATTAAATTTTTAATAATTATAGTTATTAGTTATGTTTTGTACTAAACAACTGTAAGACAACTGTAGTAACTGTACTAATCAATTGTGTATGTATATATATATATATATATATATATATATATATATATATATATATATATATATATATATATATATATATATATATGTACGTAATTATTAATAATATAAAATGAGTTGAATAATAAAAAATGTTGTTGGAACTTGTTTTAGTTATTTTTCTATCAAGCATTGATTTCTCTAAAAGAAATTTTATATATGCTCCCACTATCAACAGTTATAGATACAATTTAAAATTTCCAAACCTAATATTTAAACAAAAATTAAGAAAATATACACTGATATATTATTATTTTAATATGTCGATATCAGATAAAGTTATTAATTAGATAAAACTTTATATTTTCCTATATTATTCATTACAAAAAAACAAATAATTTCTAACTTCGCTGGAGCGAAATATGGAATTTACATTATGGCACGTTTTGAATTTGAACAATTAATATTTATATTAGCTAAACTACTCATAATTTAAAAAGTTTGCATGCATAAAAATTAATTTACTACCCCTGAAGCCGCAGCCTGTGGTAGGGAAAGGACCACAATTAGTCGCAGGCAAACACACCCACCCTCTGTGAAAATTTAGTAGGTCACAAAATCGAGGGATGATTTATCGCCCATTTATTTAATGGCCGAAAAGCGAAGTACAAGTAGTACACCTTTATTTGCTTTGAGTCAGGCAAGTGACCCACAGACCAACACCAGTAAACTGGTCTGAATGTGAATCGTATTCTCCTGTCAGAAATCGAACTTTATTAACCAAAATAAATACTTTTTACTTGAATACGCTTTTGTTTTAATAATAACATGACATAATATTGAAAATATCTGTTAAGTATGAGCGAATAAGATTTTATAATGATCACATGTTAAGTTGTGTATATAAATATGTATAGTTTATTTGCCAAATAAATACCCCAAACAGCTCTTATCTCACACCCTGGCTGATTTTTATGGCTAGGCTTAGATAGACTGTTCCGATTATCGGCAAGATATGAGAGTATTTTATTTGGCAAATAGCGATTAAATAATAATAAATGTATAATAAATATGTATATAAATATGTAACTGTATAAATATATTTAACAGAACGCAAAAGTAATTTTTTTATGTTTTCAAATTAAAATTCTTATAGCAAATACACTCACAGACAAGAATATTGCATATATTTCATTTTAATAAGTTATTACTTTTATTTTATTTTTCTTTAAAAATGTTGTATTTTTGTATTCTTACATACCCTGCACTGAAGTCTTTTATGTATATTATAGTCAAATAAATTACATATTGTAGCTTCACAGCAGATTTTAGAGGAACTAATAAAATAGCCTGAATTTTGTTATCACATCTAATTAGAAAGAGTAAACAATAACGACAATATAACAATACTTTAACGCAACATAATAAAAATTTAATACTTCCTCATCTAGATCTAGCGATAGTCTGCATCCTTCTAGACATGCTCTCCAGAAGATCGTTGATGGTTCCTTACGGAATTTTATTCCATTATTCCTATGCAGCAATTCTTAATTCTGCAATTGAGGTTAGGAGCTGAATTTCGTGATCGTATATATCGCTTCAGAATGTGTCATTGGATTAGCATCAGGGCTCACTTGTGGACATTCTAGTTCCTCAATCCCAACATCCTCAAGGTACTGGATCACTATTCTAGCTGCATGAGCCTGCGAATTATCATGCATTAGCACAAATTTATCGTACCCAATGAAGCCGGCATAAGGCAAAACATGCTCTTCAAGGATGTTACGTGTGTACCAGTCAGTATTCATTCTTACATTTACCTCAACAAGCTCCGTGCGATTTTTCCAACAAATGCTTCCCCAAAGCATAATGGAACCACCACCAAAGCTAACGTTTTGTGCAAAATTGTAGTGTGCAAGAGGTTCCCCAGACTTCCTGAATACTCGACCACGTCCATCTGGCTTCCATAATTGTATTCTTGTTTCGTCTGTGAAAAGGACTTCCCTCCGTTGATGTTCATTCCAATTAGAATGGGTTCTTGCAAATTGGAACTGTCTCGTTTTGTGATATGGGAGAAGCTTAGGAACTCCAGCAGGACATTTCGGGTTTAAACTGACCTCTGTATCTCTCCTTAGAACTGTGCTAACACTTAAAGTGACTTGTTTTTTAATAACTCGATTTTGGTACTAATAGTACATGTTTCTTGAAAACCTTTAGCATGAATCGATATTAAACAAGAAAGCATTATTTTTAAGATAACGTTCAATATACTTAAAACTATACTGAAAACCATTATAAAAATATTTTGAAAAGTTTTATTTCATTTTATAACTTTAAGAGTGATTATTTCAATGAGGGTGTATCCAGAGAGAACGTAAACAGTTTTAAAACCTTAAAATGAACTTTTCCGTACGTAGAACATCTCTATCTCCAAACTGAGTAGCCGAGAAAAAATAAACCAATACATAAATGCAGAATATGTGTTTTATGCGACAGTTTTACTTTTTTCAAATAGTCCACCATCATGCTTTCTCATGACCCATGGACAGGATGGGGTGTGTCCACCTCAAAATCAATAGATGTCTGGTAGACGTCCCTAATCAGGATCAGTCGAAACCCGATCGACCCGACACGGTTTAGTTGAGTTATCGTGCTAACAAGAATAAATACCGACGACAACATACACACAGCAAAAATGTTTTAACCATTTTTGTTTGGTTTTTAGACTGAAAAGCGAAAAATAAACCCAAAAAAAAAAATTTTGTTTTTTCAATTTTTCTTTACACGGTTACATTACTTTTCCGCGTAAATTTTTAATATCATTACAAAGAATGTAGGACCATTTTTCAAGTATTTACAACACCTTTAAAAATTGTTGTTATAACTGTTACAAATAGTTTATTTTAAACATAACTAAATATATTAGAAGTAACCAGAATTGTGTCTAAAAAAGTGCATGGCATGCGTTATTTTATATAATTCTGAAGTGGGCGCCATATAATATTAGAGAATGCAAATATTTTCAATTTTAAATGTAAGCTCAAGCTCGTTGTTATAGTAGCAAGGTATATATTTTTTTATGTTTTACTTGGCACCGACTTCAAAGGTATATAAAACAATTACTTATAATTACATAATAAACAATAATTTCTTAACTACATTAAACGGAACAACAATTAAGTATTAAATTGTTGTAGAAAACATTTATTTCTTGCTTTTTAGTTGTTACTTTTTTTAAGTCTGTTCTTTTTGTTTTGTTAAAATTTTGTTAAAAATTATTCACTTCATGTTCTTACATAAATGCTGTCTCTGACCAAAACAACTATAACAACCTAAGATTAAACATTTTAATGAAAACATATAATGAACATGGATGGCCTAAATTGTTACAATCGATTATATTTTTGTTTAATAAAAGTAATTACTAAACTGAATTCTTCGATTTGACTTATAAATATTTTTTTATTCCGAAAATACACTTTAATATTTATGTCAATTACGACAATGTCGAAAAACACAACACCAGATACTTCATTTTTAATAATTTACTGTGGATTTTAAATATCAACTGGATAGCAGTGTATTAAAAAAGTGTACCAAGCACCCTGCATAATGGTTAAGTATTTCCCAATGTAAATATATCCCGATTGGCGCCGTAAATACTAGCAACATCAATTTTGGCCCATAATAGGAATTTATATTCTCATTAATACCCTAAAAGTTTATAACCAGGAATTTGATAATTATCCAAATCTTTAGTTTACAACTAGGTATATAGTACCTAGAGAAGCGTGAAACCCCCTTCATTTTAGGGTTTTATAAGCATATTCTATCATCAAGACAATTTAGTTTATCAGTATTATCACCTAAGAGAACTGCTAACATTTTCCAGTGGAAATACTTTAATTTTTTCAAAGAGGACCTTTGCCTGGATGTGCTAGTGTAAGTTAAATTAACCAATGTATACTTATGTCCCATCAGGGAAGAATACAATGTGACTAATCTGTAATATAATAGGCATATTTTCATAAAGTGATAGAATATTTAATAAAACTGTGTAGTCCATACTTATAATAGAAATATATATAAACAAATATGTAATTAGTATTATTTTAAAAATGTTTTAGTAAAAACGGATAAGTAAACATAATATTTTATTAATATACTCGTATATATTCGAATATTAGTATAGTTAGTTTATATTTATTTTTCATTCTTCTTTATATATATTTTTGATAAAGGGGAACTAGTTCTTCATAAAGTAAACCATTTTATTATTATACTAACAATAAGCTTAAATAATCCACTTAAGAACATCGGCTATTTAATATTACATTCTAAAGCTGACTATTTTTATTGTATATTCTATATTTTTACATTGATTTGTTTCTCACTGATTAGGTTTATATTTGAAATATGGTCTTACGCTTTTATTAGTCGTATGGAAATACATTATTTTATAGTTAAAGAGTAGATATTATAATAGTTATATGCAATATTATATATACTCGTAACATACAAAAAAATTATGATTAAGTACGTATGCTTTAAAAATTCTTACATAATAAAATATATTTAAAAATGTTTCCTATTTTAACTATATCTTAAACATTATCACAAATAAGCATGGTTGCATATGATAGAGCTTGAATAACTCTACCGTGGTGCCAGATTTGAGAATAATATGTGTAATGTCAAAGGCTACTTCAAATACTAAGAATTCAGATAAAGTGTTAAAAATTTTATTATCGCTAATCTTTAAACGCCACTGGAGTTAGGATACTTTCAAAAGGCTGTGGCCGAAATTTTACAAAGGAAATATCCAAAAATTGTACTTGTATAATAAGAAACATAACAATTGTAAATAGTAAATGGGTAATGGCGTAGTATATACAGTGTGGAAAAAAATTCTGGCATTTCTTTATAATTTAAAATACTTGTAAGGGTATTTGTTTATAACTTAAAATACTTGAAAAGGTAATTTTTAATTTGCCATGTTAAAGTACTTTAGTTCTATGTACAGTGGTGTACACTTACAGAGTCAAAGGGGTGCTGTACAAATAACCCCATAAGAAAAAATCAAGTAGTATAAGATCTGTATTTATATTTGGATATAATTCTGTCAGTTTTGGAATCAACTCTTGTTGTAAAAATTTGCAAGCATCATGCGCCAGGCAAGTTATTATAAAAAAATTAGAGCCCAAAATTCTGTTTCTAACTATACGAACGATACCCAAAATAAACCTATATTATTATTTATTTATTGAATTTTTAAACGAAAAACCTTCAATTCCCTTCAAAGTTCTCTCCACTGGCACTAGTATACTTGTCTAATCTTTGATTCCATTATTCAAAACATTTTTGAAATTCGTCTTCTATGATATCGACAGCGCTTCCGTCGTTTGTTTCTTCATCTCTGCAACGTCGGCGAAACACTTTGCTTTCATGTCTCTGTTCATTCAGCAAAATAAAGAAAAGCGACAAAGGGCTATGTCGGGTGAATACGGGGATGAGGCAGAGGGGTCATGCCATTTTTGGTAAAAAATTGGCGCACAGACAGAACAATTGAGGCACGAATCCTTGAATCATTGACAAGGATGATGCTATTGGAATTAAAAACGGTCTACAAGGAATCCTTATACACCGTTTTTAATAATTCAAGAGTTTATGTGCCAGTTTTTCTGAGTAAGAAGCAGAACTTAGCAAAAAAGCGAGAGGTTTAGCAAAAAAAAATATTTTAGAAGATTTTCAAGTATTTTCAACACTGTACTTTGGAAAATAACACTTTAATTAATACAAGTAAGCAAATCGCAATAATAATGCGCCGCCCCCTCCCTCATATCGAAGGCACCTCCGGGGTATGCCTCTAGAGGCTTCGGATCAAAAAACAAAAGTTACCACGTCGTTCGCAGGGGTCGATTTGCTGCATTGATTTTGTCAAAATGCCGAAATTCGACAGAGAAACATTTCGTACATCAGCCTAAAAATTTCGTGACACACGAAAACAGCCGTTTAGTAAATAGAGATTTTGTTTGTAAGCTTAGATGTACATTAAATTTAATTTGATTATTTATTGTCCAACAGATAAAATCCAATTACAAGACAAATATAAACAATTTACCATATAAGACCATAGTATATCTGAATATAATAAAGAAGAGAACATCAAAAATGACTAGTGTAAAAAACACAAGTAAAAATATATAAATAGATGAAAAAATGATAATAATAGTAACAATAAAAATTAAATATCTGGATTTAATTGTTATTATAGAAGCAACAATAATTTCTGAGAATCTTTTAATATCACAATTAATATCACATATATCTGAGATCTTATTGAAATTATTACATTTAAGAATGACATTAGTGCTAGGCGTTTTATAATAAAACGTATGAGTTCGTTCACTTTAGTCCTTAATATATGCACGTTTTAGTAATAACATGTGAATTATGTTGTCGATGTTTTCGAATTGTTGGGCTCTTTTAATTTAAAGCGATAATTTTTGGAACACCACGTACAAATGTATTTAATTTTTAAGTTTGTTTCACCAACTGCCACACGTTCGTTGAATTGCCTCTTAATTGTTCGGTAAACATCGATTTGTCTGGGAGTGCAGTCTAATGAGATACTGATGTTTTTATAGTTCCTTGAATTTTTTAGATTTTTTGCCTTATGGATAATGTCATGAACAATAGACCCATCGCTAAGCGTAACTTTAAGTGAACGTGGAACCCCTTTAGTCGGGCCAGACATTCCTATGCGGTTTGCTTTAATATTTCCATTTTCGGAAATAGACAATGAATTAAATATGTCAGTTACCAGTTGTTTTTCGTTTTGTGTTCGTGTTAGGTTCCCTGAGTTAGGTTTCTCACTGATGCCAAAGATAATGACGTTGAGTTTTCTTTTTCTCACTTATGTATTTCCCACACAATTTCATCAAACTGGTTGTTTCCTGCTTCAACCAGTAAATTTTTTGTTATTTGGTGTTCCAAGTCGTTTAGCTTGGATTTTAATTGCCTTTTTTCCGTACATAAGCTTTAATTTTCCTTGTCTTTGTTAATTATTTTATTTTTTAAAGTGTCTAATTGTCTACTCACTTTGTTAAACTCATCCCGTACATTTTTTTCAACCGTAGACTATATTTGTAAAGCAAAGGTCTCCATAGAGTTCTTGTCGATAAGACAATCCTTGATTACTTCTTGCGATATTTTTCTAACATCGGTTTCTTGTGCCTTAGTTAAAACTATGCTGGAATTTCTTATACGCTGTATACGCAGGAATATTAAAAAATAATTAAAAAACTTATAGGTAAGCAAACCAATTCGCGTTAAAATATACACGAAAGATTATATAAAGAAAAGCTGACAAGTTATTCACTAAACATCAAAACAGCCTCAAGCTATATCAAACATCAAACTATATATATATATTGTTACTAAATATTATAATACCGAGGTCGTCGCGTGTTCTCGCTACATACTCTCTACACTAGCTATGAAAATACTATTATATGCATTTTTAACTATAGAGGGACGTTACATATTTTCAGGTTGCAGGGATCATTATTATCAAAACAGTTTTTAGGGATTTTGGTGAGTATTCTAATTTGAAGATAGCATTAGGTACATGTTAATAGCACTATACCCTTTTTTAGCAATTCTTTTAACATTTTAGCTGTTATAAGATCTGCTCCAGGTATTTTTTGGGGTTAAGTAACTTTATTTCATGAGCTACTTCTTTTGGAGTTATGGCTCTGAGTGAATGTTGAACTTCTACAGGGACTGTTAGAGATTGTTTCACTTCTTGATTCACTATGTTTTTTGCAGGAGTAAAAATAGTTGTTAAATGTTCAGAAAATAAATTTGCCTTCTCTTGGCCACTTTTAGCTCATGGTGTGGTATTGGTCTTCCGAATTGGTGGAGCAGTGTCCTTAGGTTTCTTTTGGTTTTTGATAGATTTGCATATACAATTCTCATGTCTACTAAGATTGATAACATAGTTTTCAAAGCTTTCTTCTCGAATTTCTATCATCTGGAGTACGAGTCCATTGCCATTTTGCTCGAGCTCTTTTTTTTTTCGGCTAATAGACATCTGATTTGTAATGGTACATCATTTTTAATTTTTGTTGGATGTGTTTGAGGAGTTGTTTGTTGAGCGGCTTCTTGTAATTGTGTCATAAATATGGTTGTAGCAGTGTCTATTCAGTAGTGATTAAGTTCTTTGTGTTTTATATTTAGGTTAATACTTTAGTTTAGGGTATTACGGTAGCCTTACCAGTTTATTTCGGCATTATGTAGTTTTTGTGCGGGTATTTTAATAGCAACTGATGCTCCAGTAGTTGCAATAATTGGTGAATGTTCAGATGTTAAGCCAAAGCTAGGTATTACGTCTGTATATGTAGAATTGATTCCATTCGTCACGAAGAAGTCCAGTAGATCCGGTATTTTGTTTTGATCCGTTGGCCAGTATGTCGACATACCTGTAGAAATAAATAAGTAGTTCTGTCCATCCATTGCTTTTAAAAGTTCTTTGTCTTTAGTCGTAGAAAGTCTTGACCCACACATTGTGTGCTTACTATTGTAGTCTCCACCGGCTATAAACTTTCGACCTAATGTGCGAAAGAGATCTTTAAAATCATTTTGTTTTATATTATGCCGAGGAGGGCTGCTACTGACGCTGCCACTGTTAAATCGCAAGGTAGAGATAAGACTTTTATTAATGTGGCCTGTAGGAAGTTTTTGTTATATTTAAATAGCTCATTATGCTTGATTGTCTGTTTTATTAAGATCGCTAAACCACCGTGTGCTGTGCCATCCGGACGATTGGTATAATATACTTTGTAATGGGGTATGCTAAAATATGTTTGTTCTGTGAAATGAGTTTCTCTTACTAGTTTAATATTGATCTGATTACACACCGGCAATATTTTTATTTAATCTTTATGCTGGTCTAATCCATTCGCGTTTCATAATGATCTCCTTAAAAATGTACTCATTAGTTGTTTAGCTTACTGATTAGTGTGGTGAGCATGTTTAAAATCATGCTATTCTGTTGTTATAGTTGACGAACATGGACTTAAACTCATTCAAGGATGTCTTGTGTTAAGATATTGTTTGAGTCTGGATTCATTGGAATTATTTCATTATTGTGGTTTGTGTTGGAGTTGCTACATTTGCGTAACTTCTATTTTGTTGTCTGATGGGATTGTTTGGTTGCGGTATGATGTTAACTTTAGTTGTCGGTTAATATTTATAAATTATATATAAAAATTAATATATAAAAGAATATTGTTTTTTTTAATTTACATTTATAAATTAAAAAAATAGTAATAATCTTTTATATATTCACTCACAGTCTAATTTTTTCTCTTATTCTGTAGACCCTTGCTAAGAATATCAAATACAAAGGATAAACTCCATATGCCGAAAGACAGTTCTACTGCAGAGAATATAGAAAAAATTCAAGTAACTGGAGACAAAGAGGATTTGACTAACATGAACAGTCGGTTGGGTCAAGAGAATGGAAAACGCAAATTAAAGACCATAAGGGTAAAAATCACAATATTTAAAGAAAATCATAACAGATTTGTATTGAAAACTTCTGATGGAGTTGATACAATTGACAAAATTTCTTGTGATAATATCAACACTGATTTCAATGCGCCTGATAATAAAGAAATAATAGAGTTTACACCGCCTCTAGAAGTCAACAATAATAATCTTCAGAATGAAGAACAAGTGGTATATTCTGTTGCGTTAAATATCCCAGATATTAAAAAAAGCGATAAAGGAAAACACAGAAGAAGTATATATGAACGAGAACATTCAACGGAAGAATCTCTTCTACTTACGCCAAATAATGTTCTTGGTTATCAAAGAGAACAACCACAAAGAAACGTGACAACCGTTGACAGTAGCGCACACGACATAAACATAAATAAAACTATGAAAACCTCCCAGATCCATAAAGATGATGATATCCTAGAATGTGATGCAGATTTATGTCTAAAAGAGGCACTAGGAGGAAACTTAACGAACATCTCAAGAATGTCTAAAGTATGTACAAAAAAAATTTTTCATATATTTAAATTAGAGCAACCCAGATAAAGCAGTTTTTGTAATTCTCCAGTTCAATTTTCATGGCATAAGATCTTCACAATCTTCTTTATATTTTCAGGTGAACTCAGATACTAATATTATACCAACGTCAACCGCCGCAGAGTATTCTTGTACTGATGGTATTAGAAAAAGCATCAGGAACAGCGAAATTTCAAAGTTGGCATCAACTACAAATAGCAAATGTGGCATAGAAAACTTATACAGTTCAGTAATAAAACAAAAAAAGAACAAGCCAACACAGCCAGAACAAATTTCAGCAGCACATCCCTTGTCTAAGTCTGTCTCATTGGGTTCCTGTGACAATTGTGACAGTCTCGACAAATCTCTTATCAATCCAAAAGCTGATCAATTGTATAAGCAAATTTCCTTGCTACAAGAACTTATTATGCAAACCTCAAATGCTATAAGTATATATGAAAGTGAGCCTAAATTGAATGGATCCGTAGATCATATTGAAGCGGAAAGGGTTCGGTTACACTCCAGTGAGTATTTAAAAAATGAAAAATAATCCATGTACATATAGTGACACTATACAAACATTTTTATTTTAAATATAAAGCAACAATGTAAGTAAGAGTCTGTATATTAAATATGATTATGTTTTAGCATACAAACTAGAAGTTTTAAATAAGGAACTTTTCAAATACGAACGTGAGAACGTAAGGCAGCAACACTGCAATGGAATCATCGACATTAAAAGTTTAAAGTACCGTACAAACATGGATGTCATCGCAGAAGCAAATAAACAAGGATCTCAATATTATTTTTGTTTGATTCATTCTGGAAGAACAGTATTTGCCAGCGGTGTGAGTTCAGAACAGAAAAATGGAGACATCATATTCGACGATTCCTTCGAATTGAATTTTAATACCTTGTTATCGGAAGTCGAAATTAGAATCAGCATATATTTACTAAATATAAATACTATCCAAAACAATGTAGGTGGAAATTTATTGATTTTACACACAATTTAAAACTGTTTAAAGGCTGTAATTTCAACTGTACTGACTGTACTTTGACTATTATAAAAATATTTAAAGGATAAAAAATTTATAAAAATATGTAACAGATCATACTCAAATAGTTTTATAGTATTTGAGTAAACACATTTTAAATTTATGATTAGATATTTGACGTGTAGATTCTAAAACCTTATTTCTCTTACAGAATATCTTACACTTTTCCCCCAATAGAGCATGTTCGTCGAGAAGAACTCTAAAGGAAGACACGAACAACAATCCTGCGTATCCAACCATACCACATATTCAACTTTTAGGGAGCAGTATAATTGGACTTACTGAATTAAGCACTGAAGGCGAATTTGAAGTAAAAAACATACCACATCATGTTCCACTATCCGATAGATTCGATGCCGAAGTCCGCGTCAGTTTAAATTTAAATAATAAATTTAGGGGTTTTCTCAATATCAGCATAGGAAACATCCTATACTTCACCAAGAGGTGGTGCTCTCTAAAAGGTTTCAACCTCCAATTTTGGAACTATCCTTCTCAAGAAGATAATATAGCACCTGTTGGAGTAATCAATCTGGAAAATTGTAGGACAAGCTGTGTGTCGACTACAGATACGAGAATATATGCCAGAGCAAAGACCTTCATGTTACCCGTCAACTGCAAGGAGACATCCATGACAAAAGAATATTTCCTTTCTGCGGATAATTTGACCGAATTTAAGGAGTGGAAAAAGCAAATAAATATTGCGTTAACAATGCTTAAACATTTGAAAAATTTGAAATGTAAAACTGTACTTTTGAAAAATTGAAATGATGGTTATATTTTAATTCCGCCAATTGTAGTAACTGTACAATTATTATGTACAGTTTACAATAATTGTATATATGTACGTCATCATTAATAACATAAAATAGGATGCAAACATGAACTTGTTTTATTTATTTTTCTCTCAAGAATTGATTTCTCTAAAAACAATGATATATATGCTTCCACTATCAACAGTTATAGGGCAAACATATAAATAAGACAATTATTAAATTTAAATACACAATTAAAAATATTCAATTCTTATGTTTAAATAAAAATTAAGAAAATATGCACTAACATATGTCGATATTAGATATAATTATCAACTAAATAAAACTTTAATTTTAAATGTAACATTTTACTGCTCATAATTAAAAACAGTTTACACGCATAAAGATTTACTCTCCGCCCCTGAAGCCTCAGACTGCGGTAGGCAAGGTTACAAAATTGCTGGGAGACAAATACACCCACCCTCGGGGAAAATTCAATGTAACAAAATCGAAAAGAATATTATAGGTCTCCCATCGGCCATTTAATGACCGAAGAGCAAAGTACTGCTCCTTTATTTTCTCTCCTAAATGCAAATAGTATTCTCTTAAGTCAGAAATCGAATTCTGTTACCCAAAAATTATGCTTTTTACATGGACACGCTATTGTTTTAATCAGTAAATATATAATCTGTCATGATATTATCAAATTCTGTAAGTATGAACAAATAATATTTTATAATTATCATGTTAGTTATGTATAAATATATATAAAGGAACGCAAATATAATATTTTTCATATGTTTTCAAACTAAAACTTTTAGAATATAACCAAAATAAGATTTAAACTGTTGTCAGTGTTTACTACCAGCTTGTAATTTTAATTTACTACCAGCTTGTAATTAAGCTATTCGACTCAATGAAGAGAAAATATTATAAAGAATATTATTCAGTAATATATTAATAATTCTTTATACGAGGCTACATATGGTTTGTATAATGATTTTTTGCGTGTGTGTCACAGGTAACAATCGTATGAATCAATCAAGTGACAGTTTTGAACAGTGTCGTGTCGAAAACACATTTTAGGATAACAGTTAGTACAATACAAATCCGTCAACCTATGAAATGAAAAGGTTTTCCACAAAAACATTTAATGGAAGTGATATTTCCATCAGAATAAATCAAATAAATTCAACAAAAATCAAAATAAATGAAACAAAAATTAAATAAATTTTACAGAAATACTGAGACGCTAATTAATCAAATTATACAATAAAGCTTAAGACGTGACTTCATATTTGCATTGTGTTCGGCAAATTATTAACTGTCTATGTCGTACTTGTGGCATGTTAGTAATAATTGCGAGTGGTGTGGCATGTGATCCGTGCGTCGTCACTAAATTGATACACGCGCAAAGATCCATTATACAAATTGTACAGAGAGAACTTAACATACATATATTAGGCACAGTCATTGACACAGACATATAGTCTTTAAAGTAAATAACAGGGTCTCCCAGAATACGTGACTAGTCTCTTGGGGATATGAAGATCAGGTGAAAATAATACCATAAGTTCATATACAAATTTTTACTATGAAATATCAGTCAAATAAGATCATGCCATTTTTTAAGCAGAAGTAATTTGTAGCGTTTTTTAGTTATATTAATCGATAGCTCAATAAAGGATATTAGTCGATAAGTTAATTTTTAATAACTATATTTTGTTATTGTACACAGTGTACATTATTGTACACTGTTAGTAATAAATGACATGTTCTCATTTGAATAAATTTTTCGTAACATGATAGCATTGATACTAAACATTATTTTTGAAATAATGTTCAATATAGGTACTCAAATCTGTACTCAAAATTACTATGAAAATATTTGAAAAGTTTTATTTTATTTTTACAACTTTAAGAGCACTTATTTCAATCAGATCAAAGTGTATCCTAAGAAAAAAATACAAGTAACTTATGGTATTTTCACCTGGGCTAGATATCATTAACGAATAACCTACTTATTCTGGTATATCCTGTATATAATGAATAATATGTGGGTATACAATGAAAATTAGTGGAATTTCTTTATTTACCTATTTGTTACGAACGTTGAGGACAAGTATTTCAGAACCTCCCTAACTTTATTTTCAGCGAAAATTATATTAAAAGTAATATATTAGAAAGTAAACCAGAATTGTGTCCATGAAAATATAATGTGCATAGCACTGTCGTGTCAATTAATTGTATTATTTTATTTTTAATGAATTAGGTAAGAACCTTTGGTGTGAAGATAATACTGATGTAGTTTTCCGCAAAACACTATACACTACACTCGACGCGCGTTTAGCCAACAAATTATCTGGATATAATTAAAACTGATGAAATTTAATCATCTCCAGATGATGCCAACTTTGTTGGCGAAACGCGCGTCGAGTGTAGTACTATAGTGTTTTGTGGAAAACTATGTCAGTGTTATTTTATGTTGTTTATATTATTTTATTATAAAAGTAGTAATTTACAAGACGGATTAATGACAAAAATTCAAAAAACCTTTTTTTTTATTTTTACCCTTTGAAGTAGGCCCTGACATAAATTTTATTTTAAAATGTTTATATGCTTATATACCAACAGTTCGGATTTCGGTATATATATGTTAAATCACTAGTTTGGATTTAAACTTTTTAAAAACAATTTATTTTACTTAACGGACGAACAAGAATTTAGATGTGTGAGTATAACAATAATATCAATACTAAAATTATACTGCTCATGCAACGGGTTTGCTGCGACTTTATAAGTTTCGTTATGCTGACATTGTTGAAAGTAAAGTTAAAATATAATTGGCAAAAGATTAATTTAAAGAAAGAACATTATAAGGTTTCAGCAAATCATCATAAACGTTGGTTACAATGTATATAGTTATATGATAAGACACGTAGCAGTATTAAGTTACGTCTGGCTTTCAGATAACATACTGAAGGTTTTATGTTACCTGATAATAAAGTTATAGAAGTGTGAGAACTACTTTGAGTAATGAATGCAATACAATATATTTTATATAACATATATATATATATATATATATATATATATATATATATATATATATATATATATATATATATATATATATTGTTCATTTTCACTCTATTTCCACATTATAAGTTTTAATATGTAGTTGCAATCGATTCGATTAACTTCAATATATATTCTTTTATTTTATGTATTTATATTGTTTACTCCTTTGAAATATACCATCAATAGTTCTAGGTATTGGACAAGCAAAATAGTCAATAGAGCTCCGTACCATAAATACAGACAGTAAACAGTAATCATGAGACCTAACTGTATAATTGTAAGAAATTATTTTTTCGGTCATATACAATGTATCCCAGAATTAAACGGACATACTTTAGTGGAAGGTAGAGCGCACTCAGCTGAGTTCAAAACACCTCTATACTTACCGTTGAATGTGAATCGTTTTTGAGATACGGTGTGTTTTATGGTTTTTGACCAGAAATTTAGTCCGCCATATTTTTGAATTGACTGCACATATTTAGATAAAATTTGGTATACATATTATACTCTTTTAGGTTAATAAATAGCTTAAGTTATTTTGGAAAAATTCAAAGACCGACCTCCATTTTTCTAATATGACTCTTTGTATCGTTAACATCACACTGTATATTTTTTGTAGTAAATGTTAGTAAACTTTTAAAAAGCCTATGGACCGGTTTATGAATATATTGCCTTGGTAAACACCAAACATTATTTTAGTTCACTTTATACAAGTGTACTATTTTAGTTCATTTCCTGTTTTTAAATGTTGTTATCGTTGGACAAAAAAAATATAACAACCAAAGATATGTCTACGTTATTTTATGTTATACATTTTAAAGAAAATGTATAATGAATATGGATGACCTAACATTGTTACAATCGATCAATTGATTGTAATTTTGTTTAATAAAATTCATTGCTAAACTAAATTTTTCTATTTGACTATAGAAACAATTTTTATATTTTTATTTCTGAAAATACACTTTCATATTTATGTCACCGAGTATAACAATGTGAAAAACACAATATTGTAGTTTTCTTATCCCGATACGTCCTTTTTAATGGTTTACTGTACCTATATAATATATGTATATCAAATCAACTGGATAGTGATTCATTGAAAAGGTATACCAAACACCCTATATAATGATATTTCCCAATGTAAATATTTAGAAATATCCCAATATTTACATTGGCACGTGAATACTCTCGATTGGCGCCATAAATACCAGCAACATCAACATTTCGGAAAATTGAGGTAATTGCCGGGTTTATTCCGTAACATCCTAATTGTTCTTTATACCTGGCTATAAAGGCTACATACCTGGCTATATTCTAATGGGAATTTATATTGTCATTAATATCCTGAAAGTTTGAATTTGATAATTATACTAATATTTAGTTTAGAACCATGTAGTACCTAGGGAAGGGCGGAAAACCCTTCATTGTAGTGTTATATAAACAACTTCTAACCACCTAGACAATATATGTAGTTTATCAGTACTATCGCCCAATAAAACTGTTAATATTACCCAGTGAAAATACTTTAATATTTGCAATGGTAGTGTTTGTTTTATAATTTACAGTTTAAAAGCCATATTTTAAGCAAAATTCAGCGAGGACTCTTGCCTGGAAGTGCTAGTTTGGCAAGTTAAATTAACCAGTAAGTACTTATGTACCATCAAGAAAGAATGTGATAGAATAATTAATGAAAATGTGTGTTCCATATACCTAATAAATAAATTAGATAAAGTAATATTTGTTATATAAATATGTATAAACAAATATATGATCAGAGTTATTTTCAAATAGTTTAGCAAAAAACGGAGCAACAAACAGGGAAATACATTGTTTTATAATTAAAGCGTACATATTTATATGCAATATTATATAACATATAAAAAAAATTATGATTAAGCATACATGCATTCAAAATTCTTACATAATAATTATTTTTTAAACATTATCACAAATAAGCATTGTTAAATAATTTTAAACAGTAAATTAGTAATATGATATAGTATGCATGGTGTGAAAAAGAAGTCTGGCATTTCTTTATAAATTAAAATATCTGAAGACGTATTATACTGTATCTGTATATACAGCGGTGTATATTTACAAGGTCAAAGGGGGCTCTTTTTTTTTTAATGGTAACCCCTATTTTTTTGTTCGAGGCTATTGACATAGCCTACACATATGAACAAAGACATATTGTAAAATCTGTATTTACATTTGAGTGTAAAGCTGTTTGATAATGTATAAACTTATATTCCAACTATAATGTTGGAATTAACTGTTGCTGTACAAATTGCAAATACTTTGCGCCAGGCAAGTTGTTATAAAAATATACGGGCCCAAAATTCTGTTTCTGACTATACTCTGCCCAAACGTTCACTTTTCTAAGAGATTAAGTGTGTGACTCCTGTATACGTCGTCAATTCTGTGAGGCCCAATACCAGTGGCGGCCGGTATAATTTTTATCTGAGGGTGCAATCGATAAAATAATAACAAACGAAAAATTAAAATAAACTTACCTATGTCCAAGCCTGAGGTTATTTATATAGAAAATCCATTCGTCTGTTCTTGGAATTGGCAAAAACGTCAATGCAAGATCATTAAAATCCAGATTTTAATAATCTGGAATTGCTGCAATTAGCACTTTCTCCATACTTATCATGCAAAGTGAATTTTAGTCTGTTTTGCGCCATTGTATTTCTCAAAAACTTATTAATTCTTTTAAGCGTCGAAAGACAGTGTTCACAACCGTTAATTCACTTTTCAATTTAACTTTGTCCAAAAATCCATAAGTTTTCGTTACATTGTCAAAATCTTGAATGGGGAATTGTTTCTCATAGTCACGAAATTTATTGGGGAAAAATAGCTTCGACGCTAACAGGTGTTCTCTAAACTCAAATATATCTTTAGTTTGGGTAATTAGTATATCACACACTTCCTTAGTTTGTGCAGAAAATAATATGTCATTATGGGATCGTTTTTTTTTTTTAGGCGAATTTGAGGAAATAGTTGTCCGGATTTTTATAATTGCGTCCTCAAAGTTATTCAAATAACTGCTTATCTTGACAGCATCCAATGATCAAGACTGAAATCCTTTAAAAGGGATTTCACAATGAGGCATGGCCTTGGTGAAAAACGCGAGTCAGTATTTAAAGTTATCGTTATTTATGTAACCCAATAACATTTGAGCCTGATTTTTTGTATTGCAATCATTTCCCGCAGTGTCAAAAATACATTCTAAGCATTCTTTTAAAAGTCCAGCATTTTCAGAAACGGTTCGTACAGTTCGCGTATTAAAATTTCGTTATATATTCCACCGAATATGCCTCCATTGCGATCTCTTCCCTCTCGTTGTGGTTATAAAAATACGAACAACACGTGACCACGTAAACAGCCCAGATTCAACAGACAATACAATGCTATACATGACAATACAATAGACAACCTGATACAATACACTTGCGTCAAAGATTACAGAATAAACTTTGCTTTGTGTGGCCGTGCATTGCACGCAAATCTCATATACATGCATATAGAAATCTCCTGTTTCACGCGCCCGAGTCCTCTCTTTCTAACACATGGTTAAACGGTCCTCTGATGTGTGCTAGATGAGAACTAAACGTGCTATGTATTTAGAGTTGCAGATTTAATATCCCGTAGATAAATCTGATAAATTCTAGGGCTGGCAACCCTCGCGACATCTAAGAAGCTGTAAGCGAGCCTTAGATATCGGAACATTCTATGTATAATGAGTATAGTGATAATGTAATGTATATTAAACACCTAATAGGCATTTTTAGGAATTTTTAAGGGAGCTCACTGCACAAATGCACCTACAATAAAACTTCCACTGCCCAATACCCACACTTCTGTCTATTTACAGAGACATAGTGAATTTCAATGCGATAGTTTTCGACAGACACATTATTACTGAAGATTTTTTACTTCAGACAACAAAAATCACTAGAAAATCACCTTCCAGGCAATACATTAAATAAATCAATTTTCACAATAATTAAAATTTTATTATTTGACAATACTCAAAAAATATACTCTTTCACTGTATCGAACAAAAAATAGGGTTGTCATTAAAAAAATGCGCCCCCTTTGACTCTAAAAATGTACGCCACTGGACACAGAACTAAAGTATTTCAGCAGACGACAAATTTGAAATACCGTTTGCCTCTAAGAGCGTTTTTACAAGAAAAAATATTGCAAGGTTTTTCAAGTGTTCCAGACTTCTTTTCCACATTGTATTTTGAAAAATATCACTTTACTTAATATTTTGTTTGTAAACTCAGACGTATATTGAACTTACTACATTATACTAACAATAGAGGGAAACGTTGTATATTTTAACTTTCATTTATAGATACAATAATTAATTGATGTGGTTCAATAAAATAATAATTGGATTTACGTTAAACTGATACATTTAGGGTAATGCCAAAAAACAGATTATAATTTTTATAATATAAATTTTACATATCCTAGGAAAAATCTGCAACCCTACATGCAAAAACAGAAATAGGAGGGCAGTTTTCCACGAACATCGAAAGATTATACGTCATTCAACGGTCGTTTCGCCAACCAAGTTAGCGTTGTCAGAAGATAATTAAACTCTGTTATAATTAAAACTAACTTAATAATAATTAAAACTATCTCAAGAGCAACTCAACTGATGATGTCAACTTCATTGGTTAAACAATCGTGGAGTGAGTGTATTTCGGTATTCCTAGAAACCTCAAACAACCTCAAATTTGCAAACAAATGTAACGAAATTATAATGATTTAAATATTTTCCGATGTTCATCCCACTGGCGTCGTACACAATTGCAATGGCTTTGAGATTCCAGTCTAACAAATAGTGTAATTTACACAAAAAACAATTTGGAAATTGGGATAATCAGATTTAATTCCGTCTAGCTTATTCAATAGCACATCTTTACGTCTGACTAACAATTGGAATTCATATCCTTATATGATACCTATAATATTAAGAATTCGCTTTTAAAAAATACAATAGAAAAATTTCGCATTTATTCGCAAATTTATTATATTTAATTAAAACCCAACATGGTAGAAGTCTCTACATTTTCTTCCTTTAGCCTTTGCCTTCTGTCATTTATAATTATGTTGTAGATACTAAAATATTTCTCAGCATCTTCACTGTTGACTGGACTAAAGATGCTTTGAATAGCTGCCTTTGCAAAGTTAGGTTAGCAGCATTTTGTTGCAACTAAAATCTGTAAGACATCGACAGGAGTTTCTTTGTTAATCACTTTAAGTAGTTGTGTATGAAAATGAGTATATCCATCCATGAGTTCATGCTGTGGTGCGTCTTTGAAAAATGGTATTTTAGAGAAGCTCTCTGGAGTCAAGATTCAGGAGTGTTGATAGATGATATAAGTACGGCTGCTGCTACAGATGGACAAAATAATTAGCCAATGTGCTGGTAGGCTTCGTTTGTCAGGTTGGATCTTCATGTGTGCAGACAATTTATATAAACTCTTTTGTACTGCTGTCTTCAGTATAATGCAGTGGTCTTGGTGGATTTCGCCATTTTCATTTAATAAAATTCTTTTTGTCTTTTTACCAAAACAACCTTCACATTGACGTTCAAGAGAGGAATTTAAATGTGACATTCAAGAAAATACTTTAAATGTGACGTTCAAGAGAAGACTCTAAGAATATCCGCCGAATGACAACATATGCTTATGTGGAGCAAGTGCTCAAGTGTATACGCGGCTTTACTTGATCGTTTCGCTTTAAAAAATGATAATTATGGAGATTTCGCGGAAATGTATTAGGAATTAAAAAGTCGCATTTATAGCATATTATTGGCAAATTTCGCCTTTATCGCATCTATTTCGTAAATACGAAAATTGCGTACCCCTACTGATACCTTATTAGTTAATAACAAGGGGTTGGACAATGTACAAACACCTATCTTGACCGCTAGTTTTCTCGATTTAATAGCTAGCAAAATACTGGAGTGTGTAGGAACCTTTGGTGTGAAGATAACACTAATGTAGTTTTCCATAAAACGTCAAATCACTATACACTACACGCGCCTTTCGTCAACAAAGTTGGCATCATTTGGAGATGTTTAAAAGCTCTTTTAAAGAAAAGTTTTTAATCATCCCCAGATGATGCCAACTTTGTTGGCGAAGCGCGCGTCGAGTGTAGTATATAGTATTTTGGTGTTTTGTGGAAAACTACGCTAGCGTTAGCTAGAAAATGCAAAATAACCCTTTACTGTTGTGTCAGATTAATATCTTCCACCATCTAGACAATTCGGTTTATCGGTTTCATCAGTTGATGATTTGTTATGATAATATATTTATCTCAGTGAAAATACACTAATTTTTACAAGTGTAACAGTATTTATTTAAAAGCGATAGAATAATTAAAATGCAACGAGAATATTTGTCTGGATGTGCTCTGGATGGAGTAACTTGCAAGAAATTTAACTATTTGTGATGCTGTTTTGATATTCATTTTAATTTTCAATGTTTAATTTGTTGTTCTGTTGCAACTCACTTCTCCCCGTGACGAAAATGCTAAAGCTGCTTGTGAAACTAATATTTGACAGGTACATGAGACGCAGTTCTCGGGAGTTCTGTAATTTTTTTATATTTATTTTTTAATGCTAATACTGGTCTATTCTTATAAATCTAATTCTAAGGTTCTAACATTACCGAGTGTTTGTTTATTTTGAATTTTATTAGTGCATCATCATATATTATAAAATAAATTTTCTTATTATATAAAATTTAAAAACCAAGTCTATTATTCTATAAAATCTTCATTTGTGAAATTTACAATGGTCTTAGCATAATGAGATACGGAGCGCGTATTATATTTTAGGAGTTAACTGTTCGCCTTCTATTCGATGTGCAGTTTTAAAAACAAAATCTAAGAAAATAAGTTTAAGAAGTCCTAAGTTGAAAGGTTTGGCTACCCCGGGATCTCCACAACGGTTTCTAAAATATTTCTAAATATGTGTTTCCTTAATTAATACATGAATATAAATTTTCTTATTCTTAAAATTATAGGATTGTAAAATTTGAGAACCAGAAAACCTATACAAATGTAAATTAAAATAGACATTTCCATGAAATTTCCAGAAAAATTTACATTTCGTATACCATAAAGACCTTCTTTAAAAAATATATTTTTGTATTCATCTTTAGATTACAAAAAAAAATACAAATCTTTGTAAAAGGGTTTTGAAAATACTGTTCATTAGATCTAAAAATACTTAATATAAACTTTTGAAATGAACATGGAAAAAATTGAAATAACTGGAGACAACGTGGATTTGAGTAACATGAACAATCAGTTAGTTGGATCAAACGAATGAGAAACGCAAAGTAAAAACCATAAAAGTAAAAATCGCCATATTTAAGGACAATAATAACATGCAATTAAGCCACATACAAATTGAGCCAACCCATAGAAATACACCTCATAGCGAAAAACTATATTAGATGAAATTTTGAGTGTTTTGTTGAAAAATTTGTTGATGATTCATCTATGTTTGTTTTGAAAACTTGTGATGGAGGTGATACAACAATTGACAACATTTCACCTGATATCAATACTTATTACAACGTGCATGGCAATGAAGAGAGTATAGAGAGTATAACTGAAATAATAGAGTTTATAGCGCTTCTAGATGCCAAAAATATTGATCTTCCGAATGAAGTACAAGTATTATGATATATGTTGTTGCGTTAAACATTTCAGATATTAAAAAAGCGATCAAAGAAAACACAGAAGAAGTACATCCTTAATAGGTCAACAAGACGATGCAAGCGAGAACAACCACCAAGAAACCTGAAAATCCTTGCTAGAGGCGCATACAATACACATAAATAAATCCATAAATACCTCCCAAACCTATAAAGATGATGAAATGCTAGAATATGATGCAGATGTATTTCTAAGGAAGGCACTAAGAGAAGACTTGATGAGTATCTCACGCATGTCTCAAATACATTAAAAGTACTTCATATATTTAAATTAGATCATCCTATACATATATATAAAACAGTTTATTGTAATTCTTCACTTCAATTTGCATGGCATATAATCTTTATAATCTTCTTCATACTTTCAGATGAACTCAAATACCAATTTTACATCAACGTTTACACACAAACAGCAAATGTGGTAAAGAAAACTTATACAGTACAGTAAAAAACCTAAGAAGAACAAGTCAATACAGACAAAGAAGAGTTCAGTAGTACGTCCCTTGTTTAAGTCTGTCTGATTTAGTTCCTCTGACAATTAACAACTGTCTCGACAAATTTCTCATGAATCCAAAATCTGATGGATTTAAAAAAGAAATTTCCGTGCTACAAGAAATTATTGCGCAAACCTCAAATGCCATAAATAAATGTGAAAGTGGATCTAAATTGTATGGATCTGTAGGTCATATTGAAGCGGAAAGGATTCGGTTACATTCCAGTGAGTATTTAAAAAATCGAAAATAATTAATGTATGCAGTAACACTATACATATATTGCTTTTTTTCGTTAACATAAATAGGGGTTTGTGTATTAAATATGATATGTTTTAGGATACAAACTGGAACTATTATATAAAGAACTTGTCAAATGTGAATATGAGGAACTAAAGCAGGACCAATATAGTGGAAAAATTAAAATTAAAAATTTAAAGTTCAGTACAAACATGGATGTCATCACAGAAAGAAATCGACAAGGATCTCAATATTACTTATGTTTACTTGATTCCGAAACAACAGTATTTGCCAGCGGTGTGAGTTCAGAACAGAAAAATGGAGACATCATATTCGATGATTCCTTCGAATTTAATTTTAATTCTCTCTTATCGGAGATCGAGATAAAAGTCAATATTTACTTACTAAATATAAAGAATATTCAAAATAACGTAAGTACAAATGTATTGGTTTTGCGAACAATGTACCACAGCTTAAATATTCTTTGTAATTTTAACAAGTAATTGATGCACGCAGCTAATTTTATAAAAGAAAATAATTAAAAAGTCATACTCGAATAATTTTACAATATTTGAGTAAGTAAACACATTTTAAATTTATGGTTTGATGTGTTTATTCTAAAGCCTTACTTTTTTACAGAGGATCCTACGCTTTTTGCCCAACAAAGCATATTCGTCTAGAAAAACTCTAAAAGAAGACATGAACGGCAATCCTGCGTATCCAGACCTACCACACATTCAACGTTTAGGGTACAGTAAAATTGGATTTACTGAATTATGCACCGAAAGCGAATTTGAAGTAAACAACATACCACATCATATGACACTCTCTGATAAATTCGTTGCTGAAGTTTTGGTCATATTAAATATAAATAATAAATTTAGTGGTTTTCTCAATATCAGCGTAGGAAACATCCTATATTTCACCAAGAGGTGGTGCTCCTTAAAAGGTTTCGACTTCGAATTTTGGAACTATCCTTCCCAAGAGGATGTAATGGCACCTCTTGGGGTAATCCATCTGGAGAACTGTAGGACAAACCGTGTGTCTAACACAGATCCGAGTATATGTCCCAGGGCAAGGACCTTCAGATTGGATGTCAACTGTAAGGGAACATCCATCATAAAGACATATTTTCTCTCTGCGGATGACTTGAAACAATTCGAGGAATGGAAAGGACATATAAATATGGCATTCACAATGCTAAGACAATTGAAAAAATTGAAATGCGAAACTGTACTTTTGAAAAACTGAAATGCTGCTTGTGTTTTGCTTTTGACCATTGTAGTAACTGTACTACTCATTTGTATGAGTAGTACATGTATATGATTATTAATGAAATAAAATAACATAAAAGAATGAACGTGTTTTATTTACTTTTCTCTCATGAACTGATTTGTTTTAAAAAAGTAATATATATATATATATATATATATATATATATATATATATATATATATATATATATATATATATATATATATATATATGTGTGTGTGTGTGTGTGTGTGTGTACGCTTCTACTTTAAAAGATACAAGGAGAACACATAGTTAAAGAAACAATTTAAAATTTCCAATAGTTAGCTTTAAACAAAAATTATAGAAAATTAAGAAAAAAATATATGCTAACAATTATTTATATATCAATATCATATAAAGCTATCAATTAAATAAAACTTTAATTATAAATGTAACATATATGTATAAATGTAAAACTTTAATTTCAATTGACTAAACTATACGGGTGCTAAGTTGTAACAAAACAAATTAGAATTATGCTATATTTTCCTATATTATTCATTTCAAAATATTCTTGTAATTACTGAACTTTAATATGAAATTGATATTATAATATGTTTTGAACTTCAGCAGTGACTAAACTATTAATTAAACTACCCTTGATTTAAACCAAGTTGGCACACCCAAAAATTAAATTCACACCCATACTCTGGGAAAATTTGTTATTAAAAGTATATTTGCTTTGTCTGTAGAACGAATATAGCAAAAATGTTATGACTCAAGCATTTGTCAATGGTTTTTCAGTCGATTTGTGTAGTAAATATTTGTGAAAATTCGTGTCTGGTCCGACAAATGGACCACCTTATAATTTAAAAACAATTAAACTATATCGGCTCAATAAATAGATAATAAAGATAATGAAGACACTCATTCAGTATTATACTAATAATTCTTTATGTCTGACAACATATCAGAAACAACTTGATATACATTAAGAAGAATATTTTAAAGTATATATAGTTTATTTCATCGCTATTTGCCAAATAAAAAATTTTAGAACATACCGTTGCTTGTTTTGATGTGTAGGCTCAGGTAGACTGTTCGGTTTATCGGCAAGATAAGAGAATTTTTTATTTGGCAAATAGCGATGAAATGAATAGTACAGGTTGTCCCAGAATATGTAGGTAATCTCTCGGGGGTACGTAGATCAAGTGAAAGTAATACTGTAGGTTTAAACAAAAAAAAAAAAAAAAGATTTGGAAAAAACCACTAAATGGGATCATATAATTTTTTAAGTAGAAGTAATTTATAGTATTTATTTATTGACAGTAATCAGTAGTAAAGAATATCGTTTGATAAATACATGCTTTAACTATTTTCGTATTATAAGTAATAGATGACATGTTCTCATTCCAGTACTAATTTTTATGTCATTTTGAAACGATGATTTAACTAAGATTTTCTAACTGCTAAGAAGATTCTTAGTTGGATCACCGTTTGAAAATGACATAAAAATTGTCGAAACTGCAGTCACGTTTCTGTGAAAATATAGTGGTATAAAACTTAGTAGTTGTTTTACTCATCTACGTTGTGAATTATGAACTACCACAGAGTAACGGCCTCCTCGATTAATTTCTTAATCAATATCAAATAAGAGTATACTATTTTTAAAAGAAGGTTCCTTGTACTTAAAACTACTCAAACCTATTACAAAGCCACAATCTTAAAAGCTGAGATTTGAAGTGCTAGGGCTAGTGCACCTCCGACACTATTGGCATGCTATCAAGACTTGTATCATACCAGGCTAATGACCTTAATTTGTTATGATTTTTTGCATAAAAATAATCGAAATCCAATATAAAATAAAAATAATATTTAAAGTTTTATTTTACTATCTTAAATTTAAGAGCGATTATTTTAACCAGGGTTCTTTCATCTTCCATTCCATAACTATCTTAAGAAAAAAAATTATATAAACTTATAGTATTATTTTCACCTGAGCTCACACCCTGAAGAGATAACCTATGTACGTATTAGGAGATATCCTATATACAGAGTCTCTCATATGAGTAATACCATGAATCATATGTGGCAGTATTATAATTAATAGGGTTTAATTATAACGATCTTATTACGTTATATTAATTTATTTAACGTAATGCAAAACTAATAACATGACGGGTGATATTCAATTTTAAATTTTTGGAAAAAATACAAAGAAAATATAATGACTTAGACAATTTACCATATATTTCGTGGTTATTCACGAAATAGTGAATTATTATTCACGATTGGCATTGTGAATAATAAGTCTATTTCAATTATATAATACATTTATGCAAAAATAACATAACACGTGATTTTTCTTTATTAGAAATATCATATCTTCAAAACGAATATAGAAAGTTTTATAAGGGTGATAAAATAACTTCGTCTATCGCCCTAATAAAAATTTACTTTAGAAGTTTTTTAACCTTTGATTCTTCAATCATACATCTGGACGTCTTATTTTTCTTTTTGTTTTTGCTTTTTCACTACCTAGAACTTTCTTATTGTATATTTCGATAGAATAAATAAAAAAAGATACAGATATAAACATAAACAGATACATAAAAGAAATACTGATGTGGGTTAAATCGATTTCCAAATTATTATTATAACTTACAATATTGAAGAATAAGCAAATTTTAAGAAAAACAAATATCTGGACATATGCAACACTTGATGTACATAGATACATATATCATAAGGTAAGAAAATAACTATATGGCGTCTTATATGATATCATCCCTTTAAACGTTTTTACTGATGTAATTAATATTCTATGTAATGTATTTCCCAATGTATAGGCGATAATGTTATTCATATCATCTAATATCAATAACATAATAATATGGTATTCAATTGCATGCTAATTGTTCTTTATACCTGGCCAACAATTGGAATTACATCATCATTAATACCCGAACAGTTACTGACCGGGAATTGGATAATTGTCCTAATCTCTAGTTTGCACTATTTAATAACTAGAAAAGGGCGAGAACCCCTTGGCCGTAGTTTATATAAACCTCTCCTGTCACCTAGACAATTTAGTTTATTAACATCATCAGCCAAGAGTAGATCAACTGTTAACATTCCTCAGTGAAAATAATTTTTCAAATTGAAACAGTGCTCATTTTATAATTTAGTAGGTATTTGAAGTGATAGTATATTCAAAATGCGACGAGAATTTTCGTTTAGATATGTTAAAGTAAGTTAAATTAACCAATATGTGCTTATATACCATCAAGAAAGAATGTAACGAAACACTTTAAATATGCGTCCCAGAAATATAGGCAATAATAAACTAATTTTTGGAATCAATTATAGACGTGGTCTCAAAATATTCCCGCCCAGCAGTAGCCGAAAGTGTCTCATTATACTCTTTCTTAATGTGTACCTATAAGAAATTATTTTTCAACTAAAGATAATCGTTATCAACAAAACCTAGTTAAAATATAATAAATACAAATATTCTACATGGAGCCTATCCAGCTCTAAACACTCTAACTTTATTTTGCATATTTCGGTAATTATAATTATCCCGAGCACATCGCGATGTAAGTCTAAAACATGTTCTTCACGAATGTTTATTTTGCGGGACCCTCACTTTTTATGTGGCCCTATAACTTGGCGGAGTAAGGTCAGGAACTCTAAGTGGCCAATTCCAATAACCAATATATTACTTTTTTTTAATAGATATAAAAATTCTATTAAATAATTAATTAATTAATTAGTAAGATATAACGAACTAATCACTCCATTTCCGTCATATATTAATTATGTTTCAGCGGGTGATATTTTTTTAACGTTAATTTCACATCTTCTAAACGAATATCAATATATTTGCTTATTTATATCGTATTACGTCAGAATTTGGAAAATTGAAATACTTAATCCAAGCTTACGCAGTAGAATACTAATTATTCTTTATACCTATATTAATATTTTCGCCAATATTTCAATGGGAATTTGTATTTTGATTATTCTACTCCGGTGGCGGCTCTAGCATTATTTTGTGGTTGGGCGAAAATAGGCAGGAAATATCTAGGGTGGGCGAGGGCGTTAAATATATTATTTTATGTGCGAATGTGATATAGTGCTCTTATAGGTTGGGTGAAAAGGATTTTGGCTGGCCACGCGCCCACCCCTGTCGCCGCCGCTGCTTTACTTCAAAATGTATAACCAGGAATATCTTAGTTTCTGGTTTGTACGATTCCATTTCTAGAAAGGGGCGAACACCCCTTCATTGTAATGTTATATGAACCTCTTCTATCATCTAAATTATTTTGTTCATCACATCAGTATTGTCAGTCAAGAGTTCATAAGCTATTAGCACCTCCCAGTGAAAATACTTTAATGTTTGCAATTGTAACTGTCTATTTTATAATTTACTACTTGAGAAACAATAGCATAGTCAAAATGCAACGATAATCTTTAGACACTGCAGAAGTTGCAAAGAAATTTAATTATATGTACTGCTGTTTTTTTTTATCATTTTGCTTTACAGCTTTTAATTTGTTGTTTTTTTTTTTAGTTTACTATTTACTGTGTAGAGAGCTACCTGAAGATGCTTTTCAAATTAATATTTACCAAGTGCGTGACACGCAAATCTGGTAAGTTTTCTTTATATTTATGTTTTAGTTTTATTTAGTAACATAATATTAGTATAGGCTCTAGTAATATCGCGGTTTTTTTGTTTATTTTTTTAGTAGTTTATCATTAATTATATAATTTAAATTTATTTCTTGCATTGTTTAAAAACCAAATTTAATGTCGAGTTGAGCATGATGAAATTTAAGATGGTCTTCATAATGAGATATGCAAGTCAACTCATATTTTAGGAGTACCTACTAGGCATTTACCTTTAAAAAATAAAGTTATGGAAAAGGGTTCAGCCACTCCAGCATTTCCGCAACCATTTCTAAAATATTTCATGTTTTAATAAGCTCTGTTCTTGATCAAAAGATAAATATAGTAATCTGCTTTTCTCTTGTAAATTTTAAATTGAAATGGACATAACTTTAACAAGAAATTGCATTTCGTGTAAAACATTTTTTTTTGTATTCATCTTTGGATTATAGAAAATACAAATATTTGTAAGAGGATTTTGAAAATAACTGAATAGGCGACTCCTTTTGTGTAATTTTTATTGGCAAACGTTGTTTTAAATTTTCGCATATTAACTCCTAAAATATGCCATAGATGTTAAGCTTCCGAATCAAAATATACTCACTTAAATTTGAACAACCATATCTACTACCATTATCTCTAAAGCTACATACTACAAACTTTTACAATATTTGTAAATACTTCATTCAATAAATAATAATATTCTGTTATATACTGGCTCATAGTCTAATTTTTTTCCTTCTTTTGTAGACACTTGCGTAAGATTGTCAAAGGATCTAAAGGATGAATCATACATCAATGAATTTGATGTGCCCATAGACAGTTCTAGTACGGAGAATCAACCAATTGCCATATTATCAAAGAACCCAGAACAACAATCGAGTATTAAAAAAATAACAGAAAACATAATTGAAGAAAAACGATTTACTCCGAATGCAAAAGAAAGGAAATTACAAAGAATGCATAACTCAATTTATTATGACCTGGAAAAATGTTTTCTTAACAACGGATCGCCTTCACAACTACACACGAAAATTTTAATAGAACCCAAGAAAAAGAAGTTAACTGCAAATTATACAGTAACGAATACCAAATCTAGTCAAAACAATGCGAACGTTTCCTCAAAACAGCATGAATCATTTAATAAGGACAGAAGGAATGACTCTCTAATAATCCATGAAATTATAATGGAAAACTATGGGAATGTTTTTCAAAAGGTCTACAAAAAAAGTGCTGAAAGAAAATTCAAAAGAAGTACATCCCTAATAGATGAAAAAGATGACTTGGAAGAATGTGTTCAAAATAAACCTGTAAATACCTCCCAAACCTGTAAAGATGAAGAAATCCTAGAATATGATGCAAATGCATTTCCAAGACAGGAGATTTGATGGGTATATCACTAAAAAGACAAGCCAACACAGCCAAAGAAAGGCTTAGCAGTATATCCCTTCTTTAGGTCATCTAAGTCCTATGACAATTATGTTGAATTTTATGTTTGATTTAACATATTCTAAATTTATTACTTTAAATTTGATGTACATCTGTAGTATCCAGACATACCATATATTTAACTTTTAGGGGGCAGTAAAATTAGGCTTTCCAAATTAACCAGTGAAACAAAATTTAAATTAAACATATATCATTAATATACTTTCTGATAGATTCAATGTTGGATATTTAGTTCAATTTAAATCTGTTTAATAAATTTTGTAGTTTTCTATATCAGTGCAGGAAACATCCTATGGACCAAGGGGTGGCGCTGTCTAAAAGATTTTTATTTTCAGTTTTGGAACTTCCTGAGAAGGACTCAGGACGATGATATAGCCCCTGCTGGGAATAATCAATCTCGAAAATTGTAGAACAAACTGTCACACAGATACAACTCCCAGGGCATGTCCCAGGGCAAAAACCTTCATACTGAAATGCAAAACTGTACTTTTACAAAATTGAAATGCTGTTTGAATTGAAATGTATGTAAATTCACTTCTGACTATTGTACTGCCCGTACTATACATTTGTTTATATGTGCATAAATCTTAATCAAATAAACTAACAAAAGAATGAATGTGCTTTAATTATTTTTCTATAATGAATTTTCTCTAAAAATAAAATTAATATATACACTCTCACTATAAGTTATAAGGAGAACACATAGTTAAATACACAATTCAAAATTTCCAATACTTATATTTAAACAAAAATCATAGAAAATAAAAAAAAAAATAAGTAATGTATATTCATATGAATATCAGAAAGTTATCAAATAAAACTTTAAGTATAAATGTAACACTTTAATTGACAACTATATGGGTGCCAAGTAGCATCAAAACAAATTAGAATTATCAACTATTTTTCTATATTATTCATTATAAAAAAAATTTAATTCCTAGCTCCGTTGAACTTGAATATGGAATTTACATGATGGCATGTTTTGAACCTCAGCTGTAACTAAACAATTAATATTTAAATTAGCTAGACTACCCCTAATTATGCCACAAGTGAAAGCAACATATCTTGGTGCCGCTTCTAAATATTGTTTGCCAGTGGAAAGTTTTGTCAGAAATCGAAATCCGTTATCCTGTAATACGTAAACACCTTGGTGATTTGTTCTAAGATTGTCTATTTGCTTTTTATAAATAGCAGACCAGAAGTCGGTACAAATAAATTTCATCGTATCCAATTCATCCTTAAATCTAGGCATTTCCTTTGTTAACCTAAAAATTAGTTGTTTTAGACTCGCAAATGTTTTATCGATTTTGATCAATAGATAACATAGCAGATATATAATTACTGATATATTCTATGTACATAGACAAAGATTTCAACATATACATAGATAGCAGATGAAAGCTATAAAATATGCTACAAAATGTTTCTGTGTGCCAGCTAGTAATTTTAATACAATACTACACCTTTCAATTATCCTATAACCTGTGGAAAAACCAATATATTCAAGGGTTGATAAATCTTCATCCTAAAATAATATGATGAGTTTGCTTTAAAAAGTCACATATTTGAATAAACCTTTATTTCCTTATTTTTTGTTTCATCATTGTCTAAAGTATAATTCACAATTTCAGAATGTAGCAAATCAAAAAGTGACTCGTCGCCCATTTGAAATTCACTGTATTTTTTTTAATATATCTATCAGGCCAAACAAATTAATTTTTAATTTTTATTGGTTATGTTTAAGTTTATGACCTGCTTCTTCTTCTCCAAGTGATAATAGTTATATAATTCATAGAATACCTATATACAGTAATATTAATACCACAGATCATAATATTAATATAATTAATATTTCATACAAAAATATTATTAATATAAAACAAGTTCATGTTAATATAAACATAGTGTATTTTATATAATTTAATTTAGAATGTCCTGCGCTAATATGTATGGATCAATCAAATGTATATCAATCTATAACTTTATGATGCCAAAACTACCAGAATTGGATTTGTTGTTTTACCAAACGAAGTAAAATAAATAGAAACAATTATTTATAAATTGGTGAAAATTACACAGCTACTATAATACCGTAAATGTTATGTTCAGATATATTTTATTTCATCTCAGAACAGAATAGAAATTAGAGATCCTGGGAGTGTCACATCAGGAGGCAACAATCAGCCAGTTCTTTTCTTTTAGGACAGTCACATGAAACAGATAGTTCATATAGTTAATCGAATTTTGAAATGAGCTAAACGGGTTACAACTAACAATAAGACTTTTAGTTCCAACATTTTGGAACAGCACCCATAAGTACAGCTAATCTCGGGCAGTATTCAGAATATGATACTTTTTATAATAGATAATAGAGTATTTTATGGTATTGCATCAGCAGTTGATTAAGTGTTAAATTGAAAGTAAAATATATGTGTGAGTAATATTATATGAATATATCTGGTATGTTATAGTTATATTAATTATAATAATTATAAATATGTACTAATAGGCATTTAATTGAGATCTCGTTTATATGTATCGTTACTATTTATTAATGTATATGTATGTATATATATATATATATATATATATATATATATATATATATATATATATATATATATATATATATATATAATTAAACAAATAAATTATTACCGTTAGAAATATTACTTAATAGCGCTATACTTTAGTTTTTAATTTACAAACAAGGTTACTTACATGGAAAGTTTGTTGATTTACATACATGGAAACAAAAGCGCAAAACACTTTTCCATGAAATTATAATATTTTTAATTATACTAATATCCAAAATTGATATTTAAAATGATTATAATTTTAAATGAAAGATTCATATATGATTTAAATGTGTAAACAGATAATCAATTTTATTTAATATAACTGTATATTACATATAAATATTACAAACGCACATAAGTTTATTTTTACTTGTGTGCTATTTAATTGTGAGCTATTAATGTTCATTATAACTGCATATAATGTGAAAGGAAAACGACTGTTACTTTAATTTCAGGAAATGAACAAAAGTCAGTGTGATCTCTGAACGCACCTTGACTATTAGCAATAGTTCACTAACGAACAAACCTTTCATTAAATAGTACCGAATGTTGCCGTAGTGTCTTTTTTTAGAAGATAAAAACCACAAATAGACATATTGATAGTCCCCCACTCAATTTTGTTTTGGCCATAGTATACACAAAATTATTTTTTGATTTCGACGTTATGTGTATACTTAAATTGAAAAAGTGAAAGTACTAGTATATAGTAAAAACGTAAATACTTATTAAAATGCAATATCCCATATCTTCCAAGTTCTGTGAATAAATGGGCTCATGTGTACAGATAACATTGGTGTGAAATTTAGATCAGGTAAATATGCCACATAAAAAACCCTTGATATTTAAATGTTGATCGCTTCTTTATTTTGCAACATCGTAAATTAACAGCTGATTTTTACAGGTGTTGCCCCCTACCGGAAGAAATTTTTTGCGTCTATGGCTATGGCAGCTCCGCAGCTACGAAACAACATTTCAAATAAAATGAGTTCGTCAGAAGTTGCCGGTGCGTTAACAAATACTTGTACTGTATGCGGTATTAGTGAAAATCTCTTACGTTGTGCTAGGTGTAAAATTACTTTTTACTGTTCTAAAGATCACCAGAAACAAGATTGGAAGAAGCATAAAGTGACATGCACGAAATTTAAAAATTTTAATTCTGTAGAAAATAAATACGGCCATATAGTAAATAATCAAATATCTAGTGCAATACCTAGTGAGGGCAGTTCAGAAAATGAAATACTGAGCTCGATTGGAGAGAATTTATCGACTAATAACAATTCCCCTGAAGAAAAATCTTCGACGGAAAAGGTGCTAAAGTCGGTAAACTCCGCAATGCCCATTAGCGGGAAAAACATTGTTCAGCCGATCAAAAAAGATATCAGAGATTTCCCGGGAATAACTCTTCATTCAGGCATGGCTCCTTTCCCACACAATATCTCAGACGACTATCTCGAAGAGATGTGTCGTAGTGTTATACAAGATTTGAGTGATTATGGGGTATGTGTTCTTAACAATTTCCTCGGTACTGAACGGGGTCAGACGGTTCTTTCAGAGGTGTTAGAGATGGAGGCACAGGGTGTATTTCGTGATGGACAATTGGTTTCGTCAAAAGGCAATAAAAAGGATCTGAAGACTATTAGGGGCGATCAGATCTGTTGGGTCCATGGGAAAGAACCAGCCTATCCAAATATAGGCTACCTAATAAGGCAGGTGGATGCTGTCATAATGAGGGCAAATAAGATGGTTAATAATGGAAAACTTGGCCAATATAATATAAACGAGAGAACTAAGGTGAGCTTTTTGAAATTAACTTAACATAGTAACCATTATTTAGTAATAGTAATTATCATAGAATATGTTTTAATGCAAATTAATTCTAAGATTATAATTGACCTTAGTAAAATGGGTAATGCTATTTGATTATTATAGAAATTAATGGTATAATGGTTTTCTTGAAACATAACTAAAATACAAAGTATTTTATATTAATGTATTCTATGATCAATGTACTAATTTACATCAGTATTTGTAAACGATTGTAAATTTTGGGGTTTTATAAAAATCAGTAGTTTTGTAAAGTTATATAAGCCAAGCGCCCCTACTTATTTTGTAATAAGTTAAGTAAATTTATTCCAAACTGTTAATAAATCCATAACTGTAGATATCTTTTGTGGAGATAATGCACCATTTAACAGATGCATGTAAACATTTTCCATTCCTCGTAGCATTCTTTTTATATTGCCCGATATTTATAGTGACTCGATAGGGCTACAATCAAATTATTTGCGAATATAAAATGTGATAAGGAGTGATTTCTAGTTAATATCGGGGAATGCAAATATTAATTTTTTTTTTGGGGGTGATTAACAAATTAACAGCTATAGGTTGACTCATTACTTCTCTTATTTGTGACGATTCGCAGGACGTCCTCGATTTTATAGTATTTTGGAATATTTAGCAATGTACCATACAACAAACTTATAATCTCATTTAGATGGGTTTTTTTTTAAATTAATTCTTATGATATTGCTTTTTGTTATATTTATGTAAATATGTATTTTAAAATAAAAAAAGACAAGTAAAAGAATTGTATTAAACCAAATTTTTGTATTTAATACAAAAGATGATGCATAAAGATTACGAAAGAACTTTCCAGTATCATTTGTTAGAATTGAGGTGAATACATTACCTATTTCATAGAGCTCAACAATCATATTAAAATTTGGTAATACCAAATCCAGGCTGGTAAAATACCTTTTTTTTTGTAGAATTATTTTGTTCATAGCCTTGATAAACTGCCTTTACTGTAGGTAAGGTCATTGAATTTATAATTGTGCTTCGTTATTCTAAATTATGCATAATAAAAAATGAACGTCAATTACATTAAACACTGATTTACGATTTTTGCTATGAAACAATCTGTTTTATCTGGTGATATGTACAAACTATGAAAAACATGAGTACAAATGATATTCATATCAATAGATCAATAGTATATCTATATAAGGCTATAAAATTATATAATTTTTAACTTTGACTGAAAATTACGTCATGTATTTACAAAGTACATTGGAAACAATATATATTATGTAAGTAATGTTATGGATCATTCATATTTTTCATGATCAGTACATAATCAGAATGTTTTATTACAAAAATAATTTTGTAATGTTCATTATTTAACTGCCACTCGTATAATTTGGTTTATTTTTTTAAAAATCATTGATAATTTGCTTCCTAAATTCATGGTGCCAATGATATGACCACTCGCCAAGGTAAAACCACAAATTAGAAGTATCTATTTTAAAAGAACTAGTTCATTAATGTTTAGAATTATTTGAAGGTAGGCAAAGTTGCCGAAAGGTAGTTACCCGCTAGTTCAATACCCATTCCTTTATTAATTTATGCAAAAAAATGGCAATGGCAATGGCTAAATTATTCTCCTTGTTATTATCTATAATGACAATGTCAAAGAACTTTTTTTCATGCAGTTTACATTTTTAAAAGTGAGTGACCCACGAAACAGTATGGAATAATTAACATTGAACAGAATGGTAATGGAAATAATAGCAAGTTCTAGGAAAAATTAATAAAAAAGGAGCTCTACTGCATTTAAATGAAGTCATATAGGTATACGTCAAAAAACAATCAATTTGATTATACGCTTTCAATGCATAGTTAAAAAAAATAGATACCAACCAACCTAATGTAATAAAATAGAGGTCAAGAAAATCATAAAATGTGTAAATTCAATAAAGTGTCTTTTTAACCTTCTTTTACAGCGTATAATAAGACGTCAACTGTTTTCAAATTAAGTTGTAATTTGATTATGTAGGTACTCTATATTTAAATCTAGATTGAATCTTACCTATTTTTAACATACGGTATAGATTATTACATAGCTTATGCACAATACATAGCTTATGTATTTACAAAATGTATTTTTCTCGTTACAATTAACGTAACTTAAGGAGTAAATAAACGCTGTAATATTGTGTTATAGATTTTAATCATATACAGTAAGGGTAATAACATTAATTCTTCTAGAATTATAATAGAATAAATAACGCAAGGCAGCTAGGTCATTGATGTGTTAACCACCTCGTTTTTAACATTGTTGCGACACATAAGACCTGCATTTAGAAAATTTGTCCACATCATTGTCTACGTGCCATTTTTCACGTTTTGCGGGTCATTATTTTTGCAAATTGCCTGCCACATAATTTAGTATCGACCGGCTAGACGCCCTCGTCTACTGATGTGAAGATACGTATGTAAATTGAACTATTATACATAATGTCGAAAGTTCAGAATTTCTTTAGTAGCTTATTTTTTATAAATTGAATATATTTAATTCCATCGTCGCATACATGAAGTTATTGTTTCTGAAAATTAATATTCATTCGATAGAAAATGTAAATTAGGTTAGTACTTCTCCTGGCCTGTATTACAATTTTACCTATATACCTACTATACTATATTCGGGAAGCATCGACGATGAATGACCTATAAAAATAGACAATTAATTTGACCGTGAAAATAGACTACACTACGAATATCGCTAGTCATTTGTAAAAGTACTCGACGCAGCGGTAGCGGGTGTAATAAGAATGTCGTAATCAATGAGAAACTGCGGCCCAGAGACGACCCTGTACGTGTGTACGCGACCATACACACAAGATATAGCAAAGCGGAGCTTGTAGCATGATCTGGCGTTCGGCATTTGTTTATAAACAAATTACCAGTCAACAAAAACGTAGCTAGCATCGACCCGCTGAATGGGAAATTCGTTCGAACGTAACGATGCCGTTATCTCAATTTCTGCCATCTGGCTATCTCGATCTCGGTCCCATGCAAAAGATTCGCTTCGCGCCGTCTCTGTTCCGTGGGATAGAACGCAGCATGCGGCTGGTCACGTAGGCATGTCGATGTATTGTTTCCGTAAATGCGGATTACTATTTTTAGGTACACGTTGTAAATATTGGAAGATTTATTGTCTCCGATGGGAGTTTTTCTTTGGGATAAGTGACGTTTCGGTTTTTCTCTTGTTTTATTTAGTCGATGTGTTAAAATATTCAGAGTTAAAAATGGTCGATTATTTGAAACAGTCCGCGCCAAGCTATCCGTCAAGTCACGGCCAATCGCGGACCGTGGCGTCTGATTTAATTATACCTGTCCCAAATCTTATACAACCGGTGCGTCTACCCGGGACACCTTATGGAATAGCTGCTTTTGCTGATTAACTCCACTAATGAATTACTAGTATTATTGATTGTATAAAATATACATCCGTTTGTTTTATATTCGTTCGCTGTTTTCTTTAGCCTCACACTTGGTCTCAATGTACCACGGAGAAAGAACGTAATGAGATACTCTTCATAAGTTCTCGTTAAATATAAAAAATAGAGTTAATTATGTTTCCACTAAGGACATCATTACTACCATTAAATCATTGTTGCCATTACTTTCTTCCTTAATGGTACCTCAAAGAAACGATTCAGTGTATTACTGTTTCTTTCTCTTTTTGTTTATATACAAAAATTATTGTGCTGATACAAAAGTAAAAATGATTACCAATAGGCAATTTGGATGATTTTTAATTATGTTGTCAAAACATTCTAAAGGTCATTAAATCCATACAGCGATAAATTTACCACTTTTTGTGCAATAATAGATGCAAAATAAATAGATGAAATTTTAAATTATTATCGGCGCGCGTAAACATAAGAAATGCAAATGGCTGTCGCGTGACGTCACTGTATATTATTTTGTTGAGAGATAGATGGGCGTTTAGTGTAATTTCGTTAAATATTCCTTTTTCGGTGTGCGAATCTATTTATTATTATTAGTATTGAACAATTGTGTGTAGACTATGGCCCCCAGTTTGTCGCTCAGGTACTGGTTCTCTCTGGCAGCTGAAAATATGAGGTAGAATGCCCTTTTTCAAACTTAACCTCTGTACATTTCCCAGTCTGTATTGCCAGTAATTTTCCATGTCTTCCTCCAACTGTAAAAAAGATTAAAATGTAAATCTTATTTAAGTATCTATATCTAATGACCTCCAAAACAAACATTTTCTAAATATTCCATGCGGCAAGTAATATGAAAACAGCATACAACGTGAAAGTGGGGTTATGTACAAATACATCTAAAACAAATAAATGTTATTAGGTACTCACAATAAAATGATCCTCACAACAATATAGCGGCGTCGAACTTGATTGCTTTATATTTTTCTTTTCGTCCCTTTTCATTCCTACGCACCATTTCTTCCGCATTCTTTCCTCTTTGGGAACCGAGAAGAACATTTTTTCGGGCGTTGATACCGTAGTATTTGTACACATTGGCACGATGCAATACTTATAAAATTTGTGTTTTATACTTATAAAATTTGTGTTTTATCGGCTCTATACCGTTAGGCACTTTATAAAACGCACTTGTTACAGATTTTACAAACTCTTAGTACTAAACCAAATCAAAACAGTGACGATTGGGACACTTCCCCATACAATGACGTGGACCAATCAGACTAGCGTTTTCGAACACGTGACTTTGTTTACATAAATGAGTGAATTAATTCTATTAATTGTGCAAAAACTGCAGATTTTCATGAAAAATGACTAATATTCTTCTTAAGTACTTATTATATGGCAGAAAAAATATATTTTCAGGCGTATAGAAGTTTCATGCAAATTGCCTATTAATTATAAATACATATTGAATGAGTGAGGAATGAGTGAGTTGTACCCTCAATATGTGATATAAAAAAGGCGAATTACTTGTAAATACTTCATAGATAATTAAAAATTAGTTAATATTAAATCAGTCGTTTCCCGTTCGTTATGCAATCAACAAACCATCTCACAGGTACTTATGCAGTGGGAAAATCGGACTTTCGACATCGGTAACGGATATGGCCTCAGTCGACATATTCGTTAGGTTGTCGCATACAGTTGCTCTCATCATTATTTGACCAGTCTGATAACTGTGAGAGAACAGGATAACGGCCCCAACGACATGATTTTAATATAGAAAAAATAACTAATATTAAGTGTTAACAATAAAAATTAACAGTTAACAATAAAAATTATATAACCAAGGTTTATATAACAGATGTGTAAAAAGTTGTCAAATCTCATCAGTCATCACAAAATTATCTGAACACCTAGAAATAATACTTTAAGTCTTTTATCTTTTATCGTCCTGACCAATTTTCTTGCCTAGTTCATATAGACTGTTGACCATTCCTGCTGTAATACCTATTTCAGTTGAACTTTGTCGTGCGAACAATAATCACAAAAATTAAGAGATGTAGAAAAATCCTAAATGTTTAGGTGATTTTCAAAGGGCTGTAACTTGGAGAAAAATAGTCGCAAAACATTTAAAAAAAAAAGCAAATTGAAACTCCAAGTTTTTAGTTTTCAGATCGAGTAATTAATTACCAAAATCAAAACTGACTTTATTTGCTTTGAACGACGATAACTCCACGAAAAAACATCGTACAAGACTTTTAAACTGCTCAAATTAAAAGGGAATAAAATATCTAAAAAATCTTTATGATGAAATCACTGAAAAAATGTATTGAAGTCCGTGGACCTTTTGAAAGGCAAGCAAAAATGTTTTCCCATGGTTTTCCATTCTTATGATTATTCAAAAACTGCTGATGGAAACATTATCGTTACTATACCGAAAAAGAGAGGAGCCGACAAATGCGAGAACTTTAGAACGATTAGCCTAACCTCCTATGCGTCAAAAATCTTAACCAGAATAGTGTAGAAGAGGATGGAAAATAGAGCGGAGGAAATACTAGGATAAGACCAATTCGGGTTTAGGCGAGATAGGGGAACTCGCGAAGCTATTCTAGCGCTAAAAGTAATGTTAGAGAATACAATAGAAAAAGGAAAGAACGCTTATATAGGATTTGTAGATTTAGAAAAAGCTTTTGATAACGTAAGATGGGAAAAAATGTTCGAGATACTAAAGAGCGCGAGATATGTTCTTCAAATTTGAACTTGGTTTTTTAAAAACACTTTATTTTCATTAAAACGACTTGTTACAATTTTTAGAACTTTATCAAAATTTATTTAACGACTTAAGTACAACAGTGACGTGAATACTATGAACTGATGATCATATATTATTCTTTACTACGTGGGGAACTTGCTTAAATAGACTAAGCTTATCTTTTGCTCTATAAGCATTTCATAGAATATAACTCCTCCCGACGTAGTATGAAAAATCAAGGAAAAACATCGTTTTTGTCATCAGTTGACTGATTTTTCAGTTTTGTTTCCAGTGACTCTGATGGTTTTCCTTTCCTATAATTAACAATGAATTTAAATGGGTTTGTTTTTGTTTTATAACATTTTACAATATGATATATGCTGTAAAGTAATAACACAATTAATATAAATATAATCACATAAGTCCAGATAGATGTAGCCATTAGTTTCATTTCTATTAACGGTTTGACTTCTAACTGATTGATTTGTTTTTCAATCGAAGTGAGGTGGTGCAGATCTATTTCTCGATAAACATGGACCTCTTGTTGTGCTGATTCCGGCCTAACGATTGGAATTTGGGGGAGTGTGTATGGACTACCTATAATTTTAGTTTGATCGTTGATGAATACGTCGTTATTGACGTCGACTTTACATTGGTAAGGGATGCGAATTAGTGATGGTTCATGAATGTTCGTAAAACCTGCTTCGTCGCATGTTTGATGTATTTTCAATGTTTTTTGAGGGATGGCGATTATGTATTCGGCGTTGACAGGGCTGACCAAGTCGGTGTTGACGTATATAGGGGTTAACGGACACTCTTTGACTTGACCTCGAAGTAGATTGGCTATACAATCGGGTTGAGATAACAGTTTGTCGGCATTTGCGATACAATATTCATCAATAAAATGGCAGGGTTCTTCTTGGTATAGATGATTGGTTGCATTCAATAACAGGTAAGGTTTTTCAGATATCAAGGTAAGGTTATTTATTGGGATTGGAAATAAGTGATATAAATCAAGTGTTATTGATGCTATGATAGGGAAGTGAATTAATATTAGAATTTCTGAATCCATGTATTTTACTTCTGTGAATAAGTATTTATAATAATTTCGTTCATTTTTGAATAAAATTTGATTTTTATATAATTGGTTCATTAAAATTTTTATTTCTCTAATTTCTTTAATACTTAATATATTTGTAGTTAAGGTATGTATTTGGGCTAAGGATACTGAAATTTGTAAATTATCTATTGATTCCATTAATATTTCACAATTTTGCATTAAAGAGTTTAGTATATGATATGACGTTAAATATGAAGCTATTCCGTCAGTGGTAATTTGCAAAGTTGAAATTTGGTTTTGTACATATTCATTATTCGTTTTAACTTTGTTTAATAACTTACTGGTTTCATTTACAAAATCTTTCGTGACTGTTACGGATTTTTCTAAGTCATTATAAATAGAAAGTTGATTTTTTCTTAAGGTTTCTATTGCATTGTCATATCGTGTTCCATCTTCATCAGATAGGGTACCAAAGAGCCATTTTTGAGTTCTACCTACGACATTAATTAGGGCTCTCTTATTTCTAGGTTTTATCTTGAGATTTTCTAGTTTTTGATATGTAATATTCACAGTTTCTTGTATTGTAATTTTGAGTCTTTCTAATGAAGGTAAGTTTCTTTTTGTTTTACATATTTTTGTATCTATCAATAAATTTTGAATCTGTTGTAATTTGTTTTCGTAATTAGTTAAATCAATATGTTTGATAAAAACATGAGAATGTGTCGTTATATGAGCTTCTCCTAAGGAGAAAGGGAATAAAGGGTTATTTAAAGGTGTAACCGTAATTTTATCTGTTTTAGTCGATCTTCCTAGAAGAGTGACTAGAAGAAGCAGAAGAAACATGACTGGATGGCCCTGCAAGTAAATTAATGTTTTTAGTTCCTATTCCTAAACCTGTCCGTCGTGTAGGTTTTATAATTTTTTTATGGTAATTTCCCTTTTCGGTTTCTACTATAGCATCTTTATCTTTAACAACGATTTCTTTAGTGTATCGAGGGGTGATTTTAGGACGTCTATCTGACTTAACAAATACTTCATTTCCTACCGTAATTTGCGATGGGTCTAATCTGTTTTCATTAATTTTGGATAAGTCTCTAGCTTTGGTTTGTGCGTCATTAATTTTGGTTTTCATTATTTCTAAATTTTGTGCATGATTGTCTAGGTAATTAGTAAATATTACTTGATCTGTGTAATCAGTTGGATTTTGATAGTTAATATTTCCTTTTATTATTTGTAAGGGTGTAAATTTCGTACTCGTATGGGTACTGTTATTATAACCAATGAGTGCGTACGTCATCAATTCGGTAATTGGAGCTTGTTTTTGTGCGGTACGTAAAATTCGTAATGATTCGATTAGTGTCGAATGGAATCGTTCGACTGGGCTGTTGGAATTTGGATTTCTGACAGTTGTATAATGTAAGTTAATTTTATGTAATTTGCAAAAATTTTCAAGTTGTACATTTTTGAATTCTGTACCTTGGTCAGAGGTAATTTTAATAGGTATTCCATAATGTGAAATAAAAATTAACAAATTGCGAAGTATCTCTAAGGCATTTGTAGTGGTAGGGTAAGCCTGGGAAAATTTGGAAAAACTATCCGTTATAGTTAGGAATTTTTGTTTTTCGACGGAAAATGTGTCAATATATATATGTTCAAATGGGTTTTCTCCAATTGGTGTATTTTTATATATAACTTTATTTGGATGTCTTTCGTATTTGTTTTGTTGACATAATGCACATGTATTTATATAATTTGTAATAGAGTCTTTCATTTTTGGCCAGAAATATATTTTTGAGAGGGCAGATAATGTTTCTGTAATTCCTCTGTGAATCGTTTTAGTTTCGTGATGGAATTTAATTTTTTCAATTTGGTCTTCTAATGTCTCGATATCTTTTATGAATACGGGTGATCTAATAAATTTAAAACTTTTCGCTTGAAAATGAGTTTGTATGATTTGTGTTATTTGAGGAATGTATTGATCGGGAATTAATATACCGTATGTGGCTTTTGGTCTGACGTAATTTTTTATATAATTAATTACATCTTCTCTAAAATTACGTATTCTGATAGTTACTAGGTGACGAGTATAGTTTTCAAATGGAGATTTAACACGAGTAAAAGAGGATAGAGTGTCATTTCCGATATGGAACAAAATTTGATTATGAAAAGAGTTAAGTGGTTTTTCGGTAACTTTTATTTCGAAAATAGGATTTTCTACGGCTGAATGAATTGTTTCATTATCGAATTCATCTGGGGGTATTATTTCATTTATTGGATTTATTAAAATATCTTGTATCACGTTTATTTTTGGGGTCTCGTCTATAGATTGGTTTTCTAATGTTTCGTTTATTAATCGATCTATTTCTGAAATATCATTAATTGATTCATTTTCTGAAATTTGAACTATGGGTTGTGATTCATTTGTATGAATATTGAAGTCGGCTAATCTATCAGATTGGTCTAAAGGATCAAATTCTCCGTTTAATGAAGAATTTTCATCACCTGTTGGTTTAATGCGTGAAAGTGTATCTGCAACCTTATTATTGCCTCCCTTGATGTATTTGATTTCTTTATAGTTATAATCTTGCATTTTGATTTTCCAGCGTAAAAGTCTAGAATTAGGTTCTTTTATGGAGGTTAACCACTTTAATGGACGGTGGTCAGTGAAAATAGTAAATTCTTTACCGTATAAATAAGGTCGAAAATAGGCGCAAAAATTAATGATAGAAAGCATTTCTTTTTCAATTACTGAATAATTTTGTTCGGCTTTGTTCAATGTCCTCGATGCGTAAGCTATCGGTTTATTATTTTGAGATAGGACCGCTCCAATCGCATAGTTTGAAGCATCGGTGGTGAGCTCAAACGGTTTAGAGAAATCAGGATAGATCAATATCGGTTCATTTGTTAAATAATTTTTTAATTCATCAAAACTTTTTTTATAATTTGGGTTATTAATATCAATTTTGGTTCCCTTTTTTAAATATGCTGTCATTGGTTTAGCGATTTTTGCATAGTCTTTAATAAATTTTCGGTAATAACCGGTAAGGCCTAAAAATGATTTAATTTCAGTGACTGTTGTAGGAATTTTCATATTTTTAATAGCACTAATTTTATTTGGGTTGGGCTTGACACCCTGATCGGTAATTATGTGTCCTAAATATTCGGCTGATTTCTGTAAAAATTCGGTCTTATCTAACTGGATTTTTAAGTTTGCTTGGCGCAAAACGTCAAATACTCTTTTTAAATGAATCATATGCTCTTGTAAGGAAACTGAATAGACGATAATGTCGTCTAGATAGACCATACATATATTATCTTTAATTAGATCCCGCAAAATATGGTCCATAACTCGTTGAAACGTACTAGGCGCATTTTTGAGGCCGAAGGGCATACGTAAAAATTCGTAGTGTCCTCGGTCACACGTAAAAGCCGTTTTCTCAATTGAATCGCGATGCATAGGGATTTGATGATAACCTGAAGCAAGGTCTATTGTCGTGAAATATTGACTTTTGCCTAATTTTGCTAGTGTTGTATCTATATCAGGAATTGGGTATCTATCGTCAACAGTTTTAGAATTTAACGCGGAGTAATCTATTACCATTCGAAATTTCTTTTTTCCAGACGCGTCCATTTTTTTGTTTACAATCCATATAGGATGAGCGTAGGGGCTTTCGGAATGTCTAATGATTCCGTCCCTGAGGTATTGATCAATTGTTTCGCGGACTAACTCTTTGTGTACATGGGGGTATTTATAAATGTAAGGGTGCGTAGGAACTTCATCGGTTGTTCTGATAGTGTGACATACTTTATTTGTAGTCGTTAGTTTTTCATCGGTTTTATGAAATAAGTCTCGGTATTTGGTACACAGTGTATACAATTTATTTTTTTCTTCCGGGTTAAGGTGTTCTACTCGTAAAATTTGTTTCAAATCTAAAATTGGTGTTTCTGTAGATACAAAATTTTCTGTGAGCTGTTCTAAATTAAAAATTTCATGATTTTTCCTATTTAAATTTTCGTATGTGATATCAATTAATTTTAAAGTACGCGGTATATTTGTATGATTGTGAATGAGAACCGGGGCGAAATAATTGTCTACGGTTGTGATACCTTCTTTAATTAACAAACCTGATGGGTTTTGTTCATGGATAAGTATCGTTCCTTTTTCTATTTGAACTGGAAATTTTGCAAAACGTTTTTGAAAGGGTTCGATTATAATTTCATTATTTAGCGGTAAATTTTGTCTATACAAGAATGGAATAGTTATATAGCCGTCTGAAATAGTTTGATTCGAAACTTCAATATCTAAATTTAAATCTTTTAATATATTAATTCCAATAACTCCATCAAAGAAATCGTGAAATTCAAATGCTACAACTTCAGGTACATAATTAAAATAATAAGTGGCGGCATGATGAAATTTTGGATCCTGTATTTTTGGATGATTTCGTAATAAAATTTGGAATATAGGGATATAAGCTACTTCTTTCGCAATTACTGTGCCTCCTGTAGTTTTAATCTTTGTTTCCGTGGAATTTAAAGTACCGGGAAAAAAGTGGTTAATTAAGTTTGGTTTTAACATGTTAATGCTACACCCTGTATCTAGTAATAGTTTTAATTCTGGATCGTGATCAGTTGCCGGTATATAAATATATGGTAAAGGGGCGGCACCGGAAGTATGAACTTCTGGGATTATTTTTAAATTTGTTATATTTAAGTTGGATAATTCGTTTGCGTGGTGTTGCAAAAATCCTGCTGTTTCTCCGGTTCATATGAATCAGTATCATATGACGAGTAATAGGGTTCTGGGTCATTGCTAGCTGTGTAAAGTCGTTCTTCGTATTGTTCCATATTATTTTCTACCGCATCAGCTTCTTGGTACGTATTTATCTCTGTGTCCTTGCTTGCATAATGTGAAGGTTTCGACGTAAGCCTCGTATTAGTTGACATTGGTTGATTATAATTATGTCTATTCGGCACATTAGAAGGAATTGTTGAGACTCCGGACATAGGTACCGGTTTATTATGATTAAACGATTTATTTTGTGGATTCCACACATTTTGTGGAGGGCCAAATACCTGCCGATTTGTAGGTAATTGTGAATTTATTGGTCTATTAGTTGGTTGTAAGTTAATCGGTTGCGACGGAAAATTTGGTCTATAATTTTGATACTGAATATTTTGTTGTGGTCTTTGAGAAGTCTGTGGTTGATTTCGAGAAATATGAGGGCCTGGTAAAAGTTGATTAGGTCTTATTGGTCGCGGAATTAATTGTTTGAAATGGTTTTGGTTTGGATTTTGAAAAAGTTCGAAATTTTCATCCTCCTGTACTAGAGCCATTGCCGCTTCTAAAGAATTTGGGCCCTGAACTATTATTTTATCTCTTAAACGCCTATCTAAATTTCTAACAAAAATTTTACAAGCTAAAGTATTGTATTGCCGAGTATGTACTAATTTAGTGGCAGCATCCATACTAGTTATTGGTATTGTAGTAATTTTTTGGGCTAATTTAGAGCGTAATATTTGTAGTCTTTTACCGAAATTTTGATAATGTTCATTTTTTTGAACAGTACATGTCATGAGCATTTGCTCCAAGTTATCTAAAGATAGTTGTTCTCCGTAAACGTTTCTTAATTCTTCGCGTATTAAAGGCCATGTATTTAATTCAGTTCTTGAACCTATAATTAAGAGAGCATCCCCTTTTAATTTACCTATCAAAGCTTGGCGAATAAAATTACTCATATCTGCACTAGCAGCATTGTATTGATTGTAGAAATTATCTGCAGCCGAAATAAAAATTTCTAAAAGGTCTCTATTTCCTTCAAAAGATGGAATTGTTTCTAATACTAATCTAATAAGAGTGTAATTTATCTCTGGCATTTTTATTTAAAAAAAAGTAATGAGAAAGAAAATGAATAAAATAAACGAATAATGTATTCTTAGAATTAATTGTTTAATTATTTAAAATCTAAATGAGTTCTCAACTTGAAATTGTTTTTCGTTTTTTGACTTAATTAGGTACCGAAGATAATTTACTTATTCAGTACTTGTACTGATTATATAAAATAATTGTACACGTTTTTTCCGAAGCGAATATTAAATGAATATTTTGTCGAATATTACTTGATTTATATTGCTTAGGATGGGATGGTGCACTGTATCGACCTCACCTTTGGCTCACCTCGCCACAGAGCCTTAAACTGCCTCCTCTCTGTGTTATGCTAAGTTTGTTACTGAGTTGTTGGTGACACAAATGCGGAATAAAGGATTAATTGAATGCAACTTACCCTGATGGTATCTGGATCCAATTATGTCCTCTGGATTTTGGGTTGTCACGTTGTCCTTGCAGATGGAAGGTGTCGTAGATCCCAGCCAAATCGTTGAAACGAACCACTGAACTTCTTGGAGTTGGTGTGTTGGAATCCTGTTCGCAGCGCCAGATATGTTCTTCAAATTTGAACTTGGTTTTTTAAAAACACTTTATTTTCATTAAAACGACTTGTTACAATTTTTAGAACTTTATCTAAATTTATTTAACGACTTAAGTACAACAGTGACGTGAATACTATGAACTGATGATCATATATTATTCTTTACTACGTGGGGAACTTGCTTAAATAGACTAAGCTTATCTTTTGCTCTATAAGCATTTCATAGAATATAACTCGCGGGAATGAAGTATAGAGATAGGAGAGTAGTACACAATCTATACAAAGAGCAAACTGCTGTTATAGAAGTAGAAGGGGAAAAAAGGGAAGTAGGTATTAGGAAAGGAGTAAGACAAGGATGTACGCTATCACCACTAATTTTTAATCTGTACATCGAAGAGGCGATTAATGTGGTAAAAGATAGAGTGGATTTCGGGATTAAAGTACAGGGACAGAAATTAAAAATACTGAGATTCGCGGATGATATAGCAGTATTAGCATCTAGTAAGGAGGAATTAGAATCAGCATTGAACGAAATGGAGGCAGTGTTTGCAGAGGAATACGGAATGAGGGTGAATAAAAACAAAACTAAAGTGTTAGTGTGCAGAGGGCGCGAGAGCAGAGCAAAAACGAAAGTACAAATTAATAATGAAAGATTGGAGGAAGTTAAAGACTTCACTTCACAGGAAGTAAAATAAATTGGGATGGAAGAAGCGATAAAGACATAAAACAAAGAATAGCGCAGGGTCGAGTAGCTTTTAACAAAAAGAAAGCACTTTTATGCTCGGGGGTAGTAAACTTAGAAACAAGGAAGAGATTTTTGAAAACATATATAGGAAGAGGAAGAATATAGCAAGTAGGAAGATAAAGCAAGTAGGAAGAAATTAGAAGCTTTTGAGATGTGGTGTTACCGAAGAATGATGAAAATACCATGGACTGATAGGGTTAGAAACGAAGAAGTATTGGAGAAAGTCGGCGAGAAAAGAAGTATGTGGAAAAACATAAAGAAGAGAAGAGATAGAATGGTAGGCCACTTGCTGAGACATGGGGGAATAGTCCGCGATATTTTAGAGGCAGAAATAGGAGTGAAGAAAGACAGAGGTAGGCTTAGATTAGACTACTGCTCACAAATAGTAAGGGATGTAAGTTATAGTACAATTAGCGAAATGCGTAGGTTAGCACAAGATAGGAGTAGCTGGAGGTTAGCGTCCAACCAGTCTTAGGACTGATGACCTCATGATGATGCTGATGGAAAAAAAAATTTCGAAATGAAAACTTCAAATCGAATCGAATTTTAAACGAAATACTCTAAACAATTAAAATAAAAAAAATTATTTTATTTTGCCCGTGATACACCATACTTCATGTGAAATGTTGAGTTATAATATTTAATAAAAAGTGTTATTTAAAGCAAGTCTTTTGAGCTAATGTAACGCGACAGTGTTAGTGATAAAAGGAGTCTGTGCTTGTATTAGTGCATAACCAAAGTGTAGTGCATAGTAAAAGTGTGTAATTACTGGACTTTCTTAGTTTCTAAGTTCTTGAATATTTAGTAATAGAATTAAGTTAGTTATTAGTTTCATACTAGATGGTAGTAATATCATTATAATGAAAAATAATTAATTATAATTATAAAAAAATAAGGCAGTGATAATGGAAAGATATAAATATAAATGATCTTTTATTTTCACTAAAATTGCGTACTGTAATATGAAGATTGATTTAAAATTTTTAATTATAAATATTAAATAAATATGTATGTACAGAAGTCAATTTCCGTGTGTTCAAAATTTTTTTTTTATTTTTTATAAAGAAATCATTCAGAAAGCTATTATTTTAACAAAAATATTAACCCTAAATATAAATCATCGCATTTTTAGGTTTTTTTTTTTTGTTCTCGTAGGTAGCTGAGCTTACAAATATATTTATGTTGTATAAATTCATATAAATAGCCGTCAAATATTATGATTAGTTTATCACATATTTAAAATAACATATAGAGGTTTCGCTCAATGTTATCGGAGTTCGGATAATTTTGTAATTCACATTACTGTGTGTGGTCGGTCTCATTCAAAAAACAATGTACTATTTGTAAATTTAACAACGTTTAAGTATAGATTGTGGAAATTCGTACATGTGGAATGATGTAACACTATAAAGTTGGGGGACATAAAAACGATAAGTTGGGTTAAGAATTACAAAATTAATTAATGTTAAGTGATGTAACTTAACCATGAAACTATTTATTGTTTTTACTGTTACAAAATGCGAATGCAAAACAATATAAAACTTAAAATAATAAACATAGAACCTCATGAAAAAGGGAAATGCCATGGAAATATGTTGCGACTATATAAAGAGATATTAAAAGCTGTAAACTGTTCAGTAAAGTGTTATTGAAGTACTTTGATGTGTTTAAGCTCAACACAATCAAATCCGATATCGCTTATCATGTTATCTGTAATTTTGTGTAGCGATAATATTTGACTGGCGCCAACATTTTTCAATTTGTTATTAAATTATTTTTAATGCAACGAAATTCGCAGATTCTATAACCCTAAACTTGAAATTTCTTTACATGTTTGCCCTGTTTGAAATACAGTGCTGGTCATTGAAATAGAGCCAACGCGAAGAATAAGTAAAATTAGCAATAAAAAAATATAAAGAAATACAAAATTGTTCTACAGTATAATAATTGCACCCTAAGTAAAGAATACACATGTGTATATATATATGACAGTTATAACGTTAACGTTTAAAGATAAAGGAACAAGAAATTTATAAAAGTGGTTGGTCGCTGAAATAGAGCCACTATAATATTATTACATTTAAAAATCTAAATGTTCACTATAATTTTCATTATGGTTAACCAACAGACAGATTATGCTTAGTACTTTGTCGCATGGACTTTATTTTGGACGACTGCCTCACAACGACGTGGCATAGATTCTGTCAGTCTTTGGCATCGTTCAACTGGTATGGAAGCCCATTCTTTTTGAATTATTTGCCATAGTTCTTCCTTATTCCGTGTACGATATTTTCCAATTGCAAGTTTCAAGTCAGCCCACAGGTTCTCGATCGGGTTGAGGTCAGGCGATTGAGACGGCCATGGTATAACTGATATTTTATAATCTTCAAAAAACTTCTTAACTTCCTTTGCGGTATGCTGTGGGATCATTGTCGTTTTAGAATTTCCATGTTAATAACATTTCTTCACTGTCATACGGGAGCATCATATTTCTTAGAATGTTTATATATACATTCTGATAATGCCTTTTATCCAGTAAATAGGTCATATGCCGTAGTATGAAAAAGCTCCCCACAGCATGATATTACCACCCCCATGTTTAACAATCTTCTTGGCCTGGTTTGGCGGCCTTCGCTCATACTTACGACCGTCAGAACCCACAAGATTTATTTTAGTCTCATCGCTCCATAATATGTTTCTCCAATTTTTAGAACCATTTACACCACTCCACTCTATGTGCTGTTTTGCAAATTGTAGCCTATTTTCAATGTTCCGTGATGTTAAGAGTGGTACTTTGCTAGGAACTCTGCCATGTACTCGTACATTGTATTCTTGCAATCGTCGTCGGATGGTATGTGAGCTAATTTCTAAGCCTAAATCGATTTTAACTTGTCGTGATGACTTAAAAGGATCCAATTTTATCACACGAGCAATTCGTCTATCAGTAGTTTTCCGTTTGTTACCCCGAGTTTCATTACACTTTTTAAGTTTTAATGCATTTTCAATCAGTTTCTTTGGTAATTATACAGAAGTGATAGTCTTAAAAATGCCTACCAAATTTTTCCTACCCCCATATTCTCGAGGGTGCTGAACACGAATCTGGTTCAGTTTCATCCGCTCGGGTACAGTTTTCGAGAAAATGGATTTTCCACTTTTCCTCAATACATGCCACTTTCCTTATCAAATAATTTTCACTTCACACTACGTAGATAGCTCATATTAATACGAGTAGATGCTACAACACTTCCTTTATACATATCATATTAAACCGTCATAAAACCTATTATTCATTACAATTTTTTTAATTTCCTTCAAATGTTTACAATTCCGATACAATTGTCGTCCATTGTAATATTTTTAATCGTACGTCCTCTATATGAAACCACATGCACTGATTAGTAAACAGGGCGCTCCAAAAGGTAACTATGAATATTAACTGAACTAAATACGCTGAAGGAACCCAACCTAATCCAACCTAACCTAACCATAATAAGTAGACAGTTGGGTTAGGCTAGGTTTGGTTAGGTTCCTTCAAAATAACAGCGTATTTAGTTGTTAATATTCCTAGTTAACTTTTGGCGCTCCCCGTAAACTAATCAGTATATATGGTTTCACATAGAGGGCGTACGATTAAAATATTACAATGGACGACAAATGTATTGGAATTGTAAACATTTGAGGGAAACTAAGAAAATCGCAATGAATAATAGGTTTTATGACGGTTTAATATATGATATGTATAAAGGAAGTGTTATAACATCTACTGGTATTAATATCAGCTATCTACGTAGTGTGAAGTGAAAATTATTTCTTGAAAATTATCGTTGAAAATTGAGAATTAGAGTCGTTCGAACTAAAATTTAGTTATGCTAGCGTATAAAGGCGTTGTCTTGCTGAAATTCTGTAGATCGTTTATTTATGTCAATAGAATATTTCTTAAAAAATCATACTCTTCACGATTAAATCGGCCAAGTCGAACGGCAAATTCTCAAGCCAGAAACGAGTCGAAATAATAATTTCCAAAGTGAAACACTCGGTTGCTTCACTGAAATTCCGCGATTTCGAGATTTTTTGTTTTTTAAGTTCGATAAACAATTCACGAAAAAATCATACACTCAAAATAAATATACAGTAAAAATTACCATGTAATTTACTCGTAGTAACGCATTCATAATTCATAGTTTTCTGAAAACGTTTACTATATCTTTCAAAATATATTATCACATGGTGTAGTAAAAATTTACATTTTTTACTGTACCACATGATGAAATATTTTCAAAGGTATATCAAATGGAACTGTTATTATTACTTTTCCGCACTCCACTATACGCGGAAAAGTAATGTAATCGTGTAAAGAAAAAATGAAAAAACAAAATTTTTTTTTGGATTTATTTTTTGTTTTTGGACCTAAATACAAAAAAAAAATGGTTTTTAAAAAATGTTTGCTGTGTGTATGTCGTTGTGGTTGTCGTCGGCATTTATTCTTGTTAGCACGATAACTCAACTAAATCGTGTCGGATCGATCGGGTTTTGACTGATTCTGGTTGGGGACGTCTCCCAGACGACGCCTATTGATTTTGAGGAAGATAGAACACACTCTACCATGTATATGGGTCATGAGAAAGTACAATAGTGGACTATTTGAGATTTTTTTTTAGCACTATCACTCAATTAAATCGTGTCGGATCGATCGGATTTCGACTGATTCTGATTAGGGACGTTTACCGACGTTAGGACGACATCTATTGCTTTTGAGGTGGATAGGACACACCCCACCTTGTCCATGGATCATGAGAAAACACGATGGTGGACTATTTGAAAAAAGTAAAACTGTCGCATAAAACACATATTCTGCATTTATGTGTTGGTTTATTTTTTCTCGGCCACTCAGCTTCGAGATAGAGATGTTCTATGTGCGGAAAATTCCGTTTTAAGGTTTTAAAACAGTTTATTTTTGTATTTATTTATTCTCTTATTATTTATTTTATTATAGCTCTTTGGATTAGTGACAGATGGATGATTTTCTGGCAGACATAAACTTCATGAAATCGTGTTATCAGTAGTTTCATTATACTAGGAAATAATTAAATTAATCTTGTTCTTGGTAGCTTTTTACTTTCTTTTATTTCTTCGCGTAAACCAGTAATTCTGGTCGTATTTTACAGTAATCTTTACAAGTCTATCTGGAGCCTTCGTTTTCGCTTGCGGGAATTTATATTAAAAAAAATAAATTTTCCGTTTATATGACGAATTCTACAATATTTTCCTTATAGCTATTCTTCAACGGCAAAAAAACTCGGCAAATCTTAAGCTGCCTCACTTTTTTTTTATTAATTTTTACTTTTCCGCACTCAACTATACTAGCGGAAAAGTAATGTAATCCTGTAAAGAAAAATGGGAAAAAAATTTTTTTCGTTTAATTTTCGTTTTTGGGCCTAAAACCACAAAAAAATGGTTTTTAAAAAAATTTGTCTGTGTGTCGTCGTCGGCATTACAATTTCTTGTTAGCACAATAACTCAACTAAATCGTGTCGGATCGATCGAGTTTTGACTGATTCTGATCGGGAACGTCTCTCAGATGACACCTATTGATTTTTAAGTGGATAGGACACACCCCAACCTGTCCATGGGTCTAAATCGTGTAGATCGATCAGGTTTTGACTGATTCTGATCGGGAACGTCTCCCAGACGACACCTATTGGTTTTGAGGTGGATAGGACACACCCCACCCTGTCCATGGATTATGAGAAAGCACGATGGTGGACTATTTGACAAAAGTAAAACTGTTGCATAAAACACATATTCTGCATTTATGTGTTGGTTTATCGGCCACTAAATTTCGAGATAGAGCTGTTCTGCGTGCGGAAAAGTCCGTTTTAATGTTTTAAAACTGTTTATTTATTTATATGACCTGCTAACTTCATATATGAAGTTAGCAGGACTGTATTAAAGAAAAATTCAAAAGCGCCAAAAATTTTTCTTTCACGGTTAATTAACGGCTAAAAAATGGTAAATGCTTATGCTATTGCGAGACCGATTCGCAAAAGCTGACCTGCTAACTTTATGGACATGAAAGTTTTGTCATCGTGTTCAGTGAGACGCTTAGTTTGTAGTCTGCCATTCTTATTAAATTAGATTTGAACTTTTTTCGCGGTTTTCAATATGAGTAGGTACCCCATTATGCATAAGAAATGCAAACCGAAAATAGTTATGGTGTTACGCTTGGATATTTGTCGAAAATATTTGATTTTTAATGTGAAACAATTTTCTCGCGATTTCTACACATTGCGGAAATATTTGTTGAAGATAATGTTGGTTTTTCCCCATTACGCTCGTGACAAAGTACCATATGGCGACGATGACACACCGATCAACTGCAAAACATGATTCACTATCGATATGTTTACGTGCGAAGTCAAACAAGCTCAATCTCAATTATCTGCAGAAGCCGTACTGCTCGGATAATTTCGAATAAAGCGCAGCATAACTGCAACTTGTGGGTAAATCCCAAAACCATTGTATGCATATGAATTATTGTTTGTTTGGTTTAATAATCAATTCTTCAAATTCCTGCCTTTCTCGATAAACGCATACAACCTTTATATAACTTCTCCTTGGTACATACATAATGCGGTTGCTCTTAATTTGTCCTCTCTGAACGCGTGTAGCACGTAATTTGATTTTAAGTAACATGCCTGAGAGTTTTACGGCGTTGGGAATTAACAGTAATAAAAATGTAATAATATTAATAAGCGACAATGGTGCGCGATTATAACAGTGTTATTTGATACCGACTCCAAACAAACTTCTACTTTTTCTTAGAATACTTGTATTGTTAACACATGATAGATATACATAGTTTCGACTTAAATTTCAACTCGACTCTATCTTCTTTTTGCCCATCTCCTCCTTACGCCACTTAAAACGGATTTGTGCAAACATATAAATACTATAGGACGTATAGTGGCTCTCAAAACTATTCGTACCTTCGGCGATAATACCCATGGCGCTGTCTGATCTTTTCTGCTTTACAAATTCTGCACTATAGTGTACACTGGTTGTTACTTCTACATTAGGAGAATAGATGTGCAAAATATTGTACAAAAATTGACAATAAATACCGTAAACCGGGGTTACATTGACTTTGCGGGTAACGTTGACAGTTTTTGGAGCTACATTGACACACAACGTTTTTGTGTGTTTGACCTTCAATTTCGTGCAAGACAAGAACGCAGGGAAGGCGGGAGAGGCGGTAGCCCCTCACTTTGCTCCCAAAATCATAAAAGCTGCACTGGCTAATAACATTTATTTCACAACTCTTGCACCAAATTCAACTCATATGCTACAGTCCCTAGATGTCGGGGTATTCGCTCCCATGAAAAAACAATGGCGTAAAGTTCTTGATAAATGGAGACAAGAATCTAGAAGAAAGGGGTCGATACCAAAAAAGCAGTTTCCATTGTTATTGAAAAAGTTAATAGATGCTATTACTCCCAAATTAAAAATCAATTTGCAAAGCTCGTTCAAGACCTTGCGGACTTTATTCATTTGATCCCCAAGCTGTGCTGCGAAAGATTCCGTCGGAGCAGACACAAGAATCAGAAAGAGTTCTCGACAATAGCTGACTCGAATTCCTCAAAGAAACGAGGGGCTACAATTCAGAGAGAATGCGCCACAGAAGAGGCAAAAAAATGCTCCACAGACCAAGAACTCATTAATGTTGAAGCACAGCCTTTTAAGGCAAAACAACCTGAAGCGACTATTGGGCAAGATCAAGAGGGAGCAGTTTCTGAGCAAAACCAGGAGGAATCTATTTCGGTGCATAACGAAAAGGAAGCTATTATTGAGCAAAGTAAAGAGAGTATTTCAACAACTGCATCAACTTCTGGACTTTCCCAAATACCTGCTGGATCTGTACCCAATTCAAAGAAAATAATAAGATATAAGACGAAAAAACTTTGACAGTTCTAGTTCATCTGAATATGAAAACATCTAACTTAGTGAGATGAAGAAAATAGAGACGAGACTAACCTGTGCACAATTTGCAAATGTGATTACAATCACTATAATTCAACAAAAGGCTGTGTCACTTGTCTCTAGTGGGTATGTGGCATTTGTAACAGAGGGTCTAGAAAACTGACTTACGAGTCAGCGATGTGAAGATGTGAAGATTCAGGCTAATTTTTCACTTTTTATTTTTTATTTTTGTAAACATTGATTAAGTTTAAATGTTCGATTTAATGATTTTGACAGAAGACTGATTATAAGGTCGTAACCAAAGTCCTATTAATGAGTAAGAAATTGTGTAAATAAATGTCTCCTTTTTCTTATTCAAAGACTTCCTTTTATTATGTTTTGTCGTTTAAACAATTATAAAAACGTCAAATCATATATATTTTTGTTTAAAGGGTGTCAAATAAACCCGTACTATGTTTAAGTTTGACTTCTATTCGAAAATAATGCTAACTCAAAGTAACCCCGGACTAGAGGTTACTTTGACACCTTTTTAAATAAAAAAAATAAAAAAAAACTGCGAGTCCAGGGGGCGCCATTTCTCACAGATTTTAAAGCCAGAGATTCTATTGGTTTGATAAGCTATAGTGAGCTCGAACTAACGTCTTAATTTTTGTAAGACCAAGGAAAACCTCTCAAACTATGTATAATTGTAAGTAGCCCCGGTTTACGGTACACTATTGGAAAGTTGACTTTCATTTATTTAAAAGGTATGTGTAACGAAAGTCAAAAAACTATTCGTATACGGTTACTAAATACAGAAGAAAAAATGTCTTCCTTAAATCTAATATTTTGTTGGCTCACCCCTTGTTGCAATAAAAGCCTGTAGGCGCCTTGGCATGCTGCTAACCAAATTCACTTATAGGGTTTCCTTGCTGAATACCTCACATTTTCTTACTCGTGTTTCAATTTCATACCACAGATTCTCAATCAGATTGAGATCAGGACTTGGGGGGGGGGAGCCTATGAGGTGCATTATATAACATCCACTGTCTTACAATATACGACGTATGTTTATGGTCGTTATCATGTTGGAAGTAGTATCCGTTGTTTAACCCTAATTTTCTCGCAAAATATTAGGCGCCTTGGCATGCTGCTAACCAAATTCACTTATAGGGTTTCCTTGCTGAATACCTCACATTTTCTTACTCGTGTTTCAATTTCATACCACAGATTCTCAATCAGATTGAGATCAGGACTTGGGAGGGGGAGCCTATGAGGTACATTATATAACATCTACTGTCTTACAATATACGCCGTATGTTTATGGTCGTTATCATGTTGGAAGTAGTATCCGTTGTTTAACCCTAATTTTCTCGCAAAATATTTAGACATTTAAATTTATCCATGATTCCATTGATAACTATGTAAGTACCAACGCCAGTGCTACTTATGCATCCCCAGACCATCACAGATCCTTTCCCGTGCTTCACCGTCGATTTTAAAGGTTGCAATTTCAATTCCGTGTTGGCTTTGTTCCACACAAATTTTCGTCCGTCAGAGCCGAAACATTTGGACTTACTTTCATCGGAAAACATAACTTGTCTCCAAAAGTCATGCTCCATATTAATATATTTTTTGCAAATGACAACCTCTTTCGTCTATTAATTTTGTTAATAAATAGTTTCTTTCATGCTATTCTATCGTATTTGTTCCTTCTCAATACTCTACGACATGTTTGGGCACTAACGGTTTTATTAATGCGTTCTAATACATTTTTGGCTAATTCAGTAGCCGAAATAAAGGGCTGTTTATTAACTTAATTTGTTAAGTATCGTTCTTTACGTTCTCTTAAAATCCTCCGCCTTCCCGTCTTGTATTTGTAGTTTATTGCTGTCCCTTCTCTTTGTATTTTTTTAACAATATATGATACTATATAGTTGACTTCTTCCTATTAATTTTCCAATTTCATTATATAACTTTCCATCCTTATGCCTCTGAAATACTTGTTCTTGTTCCTTTACTGTAGTTTCGCACTTTTTACTCCCCATGTTGTAAGCTTTATTCATATTATGAGAAACTAGTCTAACTACGTATTTGTGGGGACCAACCAGAAAATAATTCTAAGATTCGTCAGTGGATGGTATTGCCTAATAAATTGACTCTAAGTAGCCGTACGAATAGTTTTGTGACTTTCGATACAATCTTTTAAGCAAATGAAAGTCAATTTTGCAATAGTGTATTTATTGCCTTCGATTTTTTGCATACAGTGGTGTTCAGATAAATAGCACATGGGCGTTTTTCATTGTAAATCTTATTTCTATGATTTCAATGTTGCTTAAATAAACAAGGTAACAATAGGATGCAACAAAATATTTTATTTCCTGTTCATCAAAAGAACAACATAACTAGGAAATACATTTCATAAAGAAAACTAAAATAAAAATGTGAAAAGTAAGTGTTCAAATAAATAGCACAGTGTACATAGTTACTGAAACTTATCAGTACAACTAAAAAAATACTACAAAACGTAACAATAACTACAATTTAGTTTAATATTTAGTAGGGTAACCTTTATTTTGAATTACAGCCAAACACCGCTTCGGTAAAACTTTCCACCATACGTTTGCATCGTTCTATAATAATACTCTCCCAAGAAGTCTTTACAGCAGGTCACAAGTCGCGTGAATTAAATATTTTTCGTTTTTATAATTAGGTCTACGTCATTCCAAAGGTTCTCAATCGGGTTGAGGTCGGGGCTTTGAGCGGGCCAATCAAGGACAGAAATGTTGTTCTCAGACAGACAAGTCTTCACTAAATGAGAACAGTGTTTGGGGTTGTTATCATGCATGAAGTGCCATATTACTAGCATACATTCGTCAAAATTAATAATTGTATTCCGCGAATTTCTAATTCCCCGTTTCTAATGTTGTATTTCAGTTCCAGAAGAATATTGAATTTCAATTCATTTTATTTTTGTATACTCATTTTTTAGGTAGTCCATTAAAAATTAAAAAAGTAGGAGTAATTAAAATGGGTTACGCACTTTAGGCCCACCCTGTATTTATATCGTAAATTAATATCCCACTATGAATACCTCTATATGTTTTTTTGACTATTTTAAAACGTCAAGATAAATGATTAATTCTTAGAAATACAATTGTTATCTGTTATCTCTCGCCGAAATTGGCATAATTGTTTGTAGCGACATTGTCACGTATTGTTTAATTTTAACATGCAAGATAAATATTTACAAAGATAATTGGTATACTTTTCATTTTGTACGTCCATTGTTATTTATGTTTACACGTATTGTCGAGAGGTGACATCGGTATAATATGGACTCTATCACGACCTAAAATTTGAAGGTGTAGTAAACAGGGTGACATTTTCATTGAATTTAAGTCATATCATAAACTCTAATAGATGTTTGTCGATTTTATTTTTCCGCACTCCACGCAAAGCATACGCGGAAAAGTAATGTAATCGTGTAAAAACATTTTCTTCTAGGGTTTATTTTTCGTTTTTCGGCCTAAAAACCAAAAATCAATGGTTTTTAAACCAATTTGTGTGTGTGTGTCGTTGTCGTCGGCAATTATTCTTGTTAGCACGATAACTCAACTAAATCGTGTCGGATTGATCGGGTTTTGACTGATTCTTATCGAGGACGCCTCCCAGACGACACCTATTGATTTTGAGGTGGATATAACACACCCCACCCTGTCCATGGGTCATGAGAAAGCACGATGGTGGACTATTTGAGAAATTTTTTCTTGTTAACACGATAACTCAAATAAATCGTGTCGGATCGATCGGGTTTTGACTGATTCTGATCGGGGACGTCTTCCAGGCGACACCTATTGATTTTGTGGTGGATATAACACACTCTACCATGTTCATGGGTCATGAGAAAGCACAATGGTGGACTATTTGAGAAATTGTCTTTGTTAGCACGATCACTCAATTAAATCGTGTCGGATCGATCGGGTTTCGACTGACTCTGATTGGCGACGTCTACCAGACGACGTCTATTGATTTTGAGGTGGATAAGACACACCCCACCCTGCACGATGGTGGACTATTTGAGAAAAATTGAAAAAAGTAAAACTGTCGCATAAAACACATATAATGCATTTATGTGTTGATTTATTTTTTCTCGGTCACTCAATTTCGAGATAGAGATATGCGGAAAATTCCGTTTTAAAGGTTTAAAACTGTTGCTACGCCCCAAGAAAGGGGTTGTGCCGTAGCAAGGGTTGTACGGGTGGAAGTCTGGAAGTAAGTCCTGAATTCTCTTTCGTGATTTCTCTCCTTCACTTTGGCTACTCGCTAGCTGCAGTGGAGGTGGGAGTGGATGCCAAGGAGCCCCACCCGTTTTCCAGCCGTGGTCAAGGGAGAGAAACTTTAATTATACAAAAAAACGGGAAATGTGCCTATATTAGCAATGAAACTACAGTACTGACCTTTCTATCCTTACATGCATATACATATCATAGAATAACGTAACTCTAACCTAATCCTATGTTTCCCAATCACACTGATCCGTCTACTTATTACACGTGCTACTTTCTGTGTTGCGAACTTCCGTGGTAACTAATTGAAATGGTTGACCTTTGTATGGCTACAGTAGGTTGATCCTGCTACCTGCTCCCTCGCCTCTAAGAGACATTCAGAGGTACTCTAACCTCAAAATCACGTAACTGGTACAGCAACGGGAACAGATAAAGAACAAAACCCAAAAAAAGAAAAAAGCCTTAAATAAGAGACAAGTCTTAGTCTCTGACTGTTATTACTGTCTTTAATCGATTTTACGGGCACAAAGTCTAAAATATCATACCTTCGTTGTTAGGCGGCCTTCGATGATTATTTTTAACGAAAAATCCACCAAAATGGGTGAATGAACACTATTTTATACTATAAATGCACAAATATGTATCTTTGCAAAATAATCTTCACTAAAGGACACTACTTCTACCAATCAACTAAGATGTCTGACCTTTTTTTTTTTTTGTTCCCTCATGCCAACAAAAAACCCTCAAATCCGCAGCAGTTTTATATAGTACGGGGCCACAACCGCATAAACAGATAGGAAAGTTTTGTACGCGGGCCTATTTATTTAAAACCGTAACACTGTTTATTTTTTTACTATTTAGTTTATTGTTCTCCCTCTCTGATGATGGTAACTAAAACTGAAATTGAATTTTTTATTTCAATTGTTCGAGATCTCAGGAAATACGAATTCAATAAATTCTAACTGTTTTTGTTATGGTTTATTTCCAATATCCTTGCAGTGTCTATTGATTTAGTGAAATCGCGAATTGTTAACGATTGTGGCAAAAAAAACTGTGTTGTGCTCTACTATGTTGGGCGCCTAAATATTCCGTGTAGAGATTTCGATGAATTTCAAGACAAGGGGGCCCTATATTTACCTAAATACTGATAACATTATTGTGTTAGCGATTGCCGTAACAGGGAGCTACTTTACGGATGTTAACAAACAAAAAACACTCTGAACAAGCCTTGTTTTGTTTACGTTTTATTATAAGTGTCTATCACAAATTATGTTTAATATTATTGTAAAATTAGGCGATTTGACAACTTTACAACTTTTTTGCATACCATCATATCATCAATGAAACTGGCTTTGTGTTAATTTTACGTTCTATTTAAATATACCTCGATAAGGAAGAAAGCATTTATTTCGAAATTAGACCGAAAATAATTAAATATTACACCTAATAGAACGAAAATTGCCATACATACATTAAATTGTAAAAAGTCATATTTTGGTTAATAAATACATCAGGGAGGTGGCACTCCCTGTCACGTAGTGTGATCTTGCAATTACGTGTACAACGGCCGCCAGGGGTGCTAGTGGTCTTGCAGTCTCGTTTCCCCCTTTCTCTTACGTCCCTCGCCTACAGTAGCAGTAAACATAACCTCGCGTACATGTAAACAAACGTGTAATGGCGAGTTGTAATCAATATGCAGTGTATAAATATAATAGTGTAAAATGGAGAATCCGCCGAAAGTAAAAAACAAAATGCGTGTGAGACGACGTGGCATAGTGCCCGCATGCAATTACGAAAAATAACGTTCCGTAGAAGGCGAAAAAGTGCATTATTTCAGAGCACCCCCAAACGAAGAAAAAATAGAACTGTGGCAAAGTGCTGTTCGAAGTAATTCGACATTATTTAAAGTTTTGTATTGTTATTTCAATCGAAGTAATGATAATAATTGCATTAGTCTAAATACACCTTTTCTTTTGCACAGGGGCCATATAAAATTGTTCGCGTAAAGAGGGCAGCAGTGCCATGTAAAAATTTGTCAAAATACTCGCTTCGCGAAGAAGAAAGAAATGTGGCGTATTCTGTTTTCAGTAATGTGCAGTGAAATAGATAGCTTAATTTTCCCTTCAACAATACTTTGATTACTCCCAATTTACAATATTATAATTTGTAGTATATACTACAAACTTTATTTGCATCTGTGAATTAATATTTTGAAATGATTTCTCTTATTTGTAACAGAAATATTCATAGAATAAGTTTCAGCACTTTTCAGACAGATTATATACGTATGTGTACATATTACGTCTAAATAAAAAATTATTGCAGAAACATAAGAAAACATATTTTTTATAATTGCAAATTAACCTAATTCAATTTCACCTATACGGTAAACAATAATAATCGTTACGTAATACATTGTGGCTCAGATAATTTTTCTATAAATTCATTTTGTTATTAATTTTACATTATCCGTTGCGTATATATTGAAATTTAAAAACATTTGTGTTCAAATTTACCGGCAATTTCGCGCTGCAAGACAACTAGCGCCCCTTGTACAGTAGTTTACCAGCGAACTACCCCAGTGACAGGGGGCTGAAATACATAGTCATATAGTCATCAAAGATAGCGTAGCAGCGCCATTTTGAAAATTATTTGTAAAGATCAAGAATATGTGAATAACACTTGGAATATATTTATTCAAATGTTGTTTCTATATTGACATTTTGAGAATATGTTGGCATACTTTTTATGCAGTGTAGTAGTATAATATTGTATTTCAGGTCCAGAAGTGTCCGCGTTTTATTTTTGTACACTCTTTCTGTTAGGTGGCCCATTAAAAATAAAAAAGTAAAAGTAATTAAAATGGGTTACGCACTTTTGGCCCATCCTGTATTTACATCATGTATTCCTGTATTTACACAAAATGTTCGCATACTTTTTAAAGCAGTGCCACCCTACAAAAAAGTCCATAAGTCCAAAAGTTTTTACATATCCAAATTTTATTTTGTGTTTACATTAAAAATAAATTATAGTTTAATGGAAAACAATAAATTTCAATAAAGAAAACAAATAACAAAATGATAAAAGTAAAAAGAGATATTTAAAATAAATGCTCAAAATATAAAACTCTTCTCTCGCCCGTTCAAGTGTTTCTGCAAAAATTAACCTACATTCTTCAGTAATTATCCGCTTCAAGACGTTAACGGATTTTATATATCAAAATAGCTAAAACTACGAAGGTTTTAAAAATAAAATCTGAATATTGCGTCCCGAAGAAAACGAAAATTCTTAGTCCGGAAAATTTGAAAATTTTTTTTATTCAGCACCATGCCAAATTTATTAATAAAGGTATTTTTTTAATGCTTATAAAACATCAACTACTCACGAAACAGCTTGTAGGCTGTAGCTACTGTTGGACTTCTATGAATTATGTCAATTAACAGTTGACAACATTTAAATTCAGCATTTAAAAATCTTAATCAAAACAGAACATTCAGAAAATGAGACACCGAAATCGTTCAATTATAGAAAAGTTATAACATTTGTAAACTGTATGCTAGTCGTCGTCCCGTAAATGTGTCTAAAAAAGATTTTGTTTTAATTACAAAAATGAAAAATTTGCCAGGTACATTTGTACATATCAAAATTGTAAATATTTGGAAAGAAATAACGTTTTTTTTTAACTTCCAAATCCAGAGCAGCTTACAGGCTATTCTTTTCAGGGTTATCGACTACAATATTGTTGAACGCAGGTGGTAACTTTATGTGGGGATGGTGTTGGTGTAAATTATACAAAAGCTGTAAACACCAAAGGTCCTGATGTACAGTATTTCATCTCACATTTGTGAGAACCATCGTTTGATATATTATCATTTTAAATGACGAGACACAAATCTCGAGCACAATTTAACTCAATCTCAAGCGTCTGACAAATTTTATTAGATTTGGGTGAGATTATTCAGAAAAAATACCTAAAATAACATTTAAATATCTGCATAACAAAGTAATAATTAATTGTGTAGGTGAAGTGTGATTGAAGATCATAATCATGTCTTGCTGTGTATTATCGGGAGAAATTCTCGAGAACCGAATTTTAAATACAATTAAGTGTGTTTATTGACGTTTTTATATCGAGTTTAATCCCGCAATTATTTTGTTATTAAGACGTAATCCCTTCCGAACATTCAATTATTATAGATTACCCGATTATCGCTGAATGGTTGATAATGTTGTTAAGAAAATTTATAATGCGTTTAAATTGTATTTACAAATTTACAACTTTATTGCGCCGTAAATTTTAAAATGTATTATTTTTTAGACGTTTTATTTACTGTGTCTACAATGGACTAAATATTGAATTTGTTTGAATTGAATTTTACTTGTTGAATTGATATAAGATTAGTAATGCTAGAAAAAATAGAAAAAAGTTTATAACTAATCATATAAGTTGTCAACGTGATTTTTTGCTTTCAATGATTTTTTATTGGCATTACTACGTTATTTATTTTTTTGTTTATAAGTTGGAGTTTTAAACGGTTTTTGATACATTACCAGTACTCTACAAAAACAGACGAGACGAGGAAGGACTGAAAACTTATAAGTCAATACAATAAAGTGGGAAATCATTAGAAAGTGTAGAAAAGCGAAAGAACAATGGATAGAGGATAAATGCAAAGAAGTAGAAGATAAGCTTCAAGTAGGTAAGACCGATGAGGCTTACAAAATAATTAAGAGAAACTTCAGGGATATAGGACCGATAAGTAGAAACGTTAGGAGTCAATCGGGGGACATACTGATCGGAAGATATGAGAAAGCAGATAGATGGAAGCAGTACTTAGGAAATTTATACGAGGGTCAGGAATTAGGAGAGATATTAGAGGAAGAATCTAGCACCGATTGGGAAGATTTAGGAAAACCTATATTGAGAGAGGAATTTGAAATAGCACTAAGGGGGCCAAAGAACAATAAAGCGCCGGGTGTAGATAAAATACAGGCGGAAATTTTGAAATGTGCGGGACAGAAAGTAGTAAATAGGATGTTTGAACTGGTAAAATACATATACGAAACGGGCGAGATGCCGGAGGATTATAAGAGGAACATTATCGTTACTATACCGAAATAGAAAGGAGCCGACAAATGCGAGAACTTTAGAACGATTAGCCTAACTTCCCACGCGTCAAAAATCCTAACCAGAATAGTGCGTGCAGAAGAGGATGGAAAATAGAGCGGAGGAAATACTAGGAGAAGACCAATTTGGGTTTAGGCGAAATAGGGGAACTCGCGAAGCTATTCTGGCACTAAGAGTAATGTTAGAGAAAACAATAGAAAAAGAAAAGAGGGCTTATATAGGATTTGTAGATTTAGAAAAAGCTTTTGATAATGTAAGATGGGAAAAAATGTTCGAGATACTAAAGAGCGCGGTAATGAAGTATAGAGATAGGAGAGTAGTACACAATCTATACAAAGAGCAAACTGCTGTCATAGAAGTAGAAGGGGAAAGAAGGGTAGTAGGTACTAAGAAAGTAATAAGACAAGGATGTACGCTATCACCACTAATTTTTAATCTGTACATCGAAGAGGCGATTAATGTGGTAAAAGATAGAGTGGATTTCGGGATTAAAGTACAGGGACAGAAACTAAATATGCTGAGATTCGCGGATGATATAGCAGTATTAGCATCTAGTAAAGAGGAATTAGAAACAGCGTTAAACAAAATGGAAGCAGTGTTGACAGAGGAATACGGAATGAGGGTGAATAAAAGCAAAATTGAAGTGTTAGTGTGCAGAGGGCGCGAGAGCAGAGCAAAAACGAAAGTACAAATTAATAATGAAAGATTGGAGGAAGTTAAAGACTTCACTTATTTAGGAAGTAAAATAAATTGGGATGGAAGAAGCGATATAGATATAAAACAAAGAATAGCGCAGGGTCGAGTAGCTTTTAACAAAAAGAAAGCACTTTTATGCTCGGGGGTAATAAACTTAGAAACAAGGAAGAGATTTTTGAAAACGTATGTATGCAGCACGGCACTATACGGTTGCGAAACCTGGACGATAGGGGAAGGAAGTAGGAAGAAATTAAAAGCTTTTGAGATGTGGTGTTACCGAAGAATGATGAATATACCGTGGACTGAGAGGGTTAGAAACAAAGGAAGTATTAGAGAAAGTCGGCGAGAAAAGAAGTATGTGGAAAAACATAAAGAAGAGAAGAGATAGAATGGTAGGCCACTTGCTGAGACATGGGGGAATAGTCCGCGATATTTTAGAGGCAGAAATAGGAGTGAAGAAAGGCAGAGGTAGGCCTAGATTAGACTACTGCTCGCAAATAGTAAGGGATGTAGGTTGTAGCACAATTAGCGAAATGCGTAGGTTAGCACAAGACAGGAGAAGCTGGAGGTTAGCGTCCAACCAGTCTTAGGACTGATGACCAGTACTCTATAATTCTTTGCATGTACGTCACAGGTAACAGTCGTATGAATCAATCAACTTACATTTTTGAACAGTGTCGTGCCGAAAACACATTTTAGGATAACAGTTAGTACAATACAAATCCGTCAACCTATGATAGAGTAATGAAAAGGTTCTCCACAAAGACATCCAATGGAAGTGATATTTCCATCAAAATAAATGAAATAAATTCAACAAAAAACAAAATAAATGAAACAAAAATGAAATAAATTTTACAGAAATATTGAGACGCCAATGAATCAGATACAATAAAGCTAAGACGTGACTTCATAATTGCATTTTGTTCGGCAAATTATTAACTGTCTATGCCGTACGTAGTTGATTGAAACATGTCGCTAGACATACGTGCTGGTAATTGTGGTATATTAGTAACAATTGCGAGTGGTGTAGCATGTGATCCGTGCGTCGTCACTAAATTGATCCACGCGCAAAGATCCATTATACAAATTGTATTAAGTATATTGTAGTGTTCCAAACTTGTATATTACATAGATTTACCACAAGTTACACCGCTTTAAAAGGGGTTTAAATTATTCTTTTTTTTCTATTGCCTGTCTGAAAAACTACAGAAGATAATATACAAAAAGGGAATATCCATACTTATTTTCATACCGAATATCTTCATTTTCGCTGTAAAGAACCCTTGGCATTTCAGTGAGTTAAAATGAAATAGAAAAATTTTTGTTCATAGGTTTTGAGTTTAATAACCGTATTCAGGGAAAATTCGTATATTTATTACGTAGTACACGGTACAAAATATGTATTTATTTTGTTTTTGCCTATTATATGTGAAGGCTTTTTTTAGGTGAGCCAATGACACGATAAGAATTGGTCTGAGTTTTTTTTCACATGACTTAAATTACGGTGCGAATCCAAACTGGCATGGATGTTTGTAGGTATAGCCAGATCTTCTGAGGTAGATTATCCCATAATTACCTCGAAGAAGGTCTCCAAGTCCCCTGAAGGAATCTGATGTAACGATGCCAGTCGTTTGGAGCTGGTCTAGATTGCCGGCGCGGAGTAATTCGAGCGTGGGCTTGATTCTCACATAAGTCGGCTGGGGTGTGTTCTGTATGTGTCCGGGGTTAGGTGTAAAAATACTTACCCTTATATTTTATAGGCGAGAGAGTTTGTTTCATATTAATCGCGGAAATTGGCGGAATTTGAAAATTAATATGGTTAATGATTAAGGTTCAAACCCCTACCAAATTCATATTAACATGGCAGTATTGTGTGACAGTAACAGCTCTGAACATTTGCAAATACGGGTATAGAAATATAATTTAAGTAAAGTAAAATTAAGTTGTAAGTAAAAAATTAATTCGAATTACCAATGAACTATAATTTAAGAAAATACAACAGTGTAAGTAAATATTTACCGCAAGATGCCGGAACCCACATATTTTTATCTACGTTATCTATACGTACATATGTTTCACTCTATACTTGAAAAGTGTTTGTCGAATCACTTAACCTGACCCCCGGTCCTCAAATTCAGGCATATAGGGCACTTATACGAAAGAATATTGTCGCCAGCCTTCCAATAAATTTGAGTAGATAATAACTTTACCCTGTTAATATTGACAAGACTATCTGATTTATTTAAAATTGAAAGACTTCTGGAAAAAATATGTTTATATAGCTAACGGTGTATCTAAAGGACAACTAAACAAGGTATTCAATATACGAGGGTGAATAAAATATAAACGAGCCTTTTTTTTTTAATTTTTTTTATTTGAACTTGAAAAAAAAAGAATAACAGCACATTTTTCTACATAATCTCCTGATCTGGAAACACATTTTCCCAGCGTGTAGGTAACTTTGTAATGCCCTGCTCGTATAATGAAGTTTTTTTGTGTCTCCAGCCAATTGCGCATGTAGACCTCAACCTCTTCATCGTTGTTGAATCTTTGCCCTCCCATGGCTTCCTTGAGAGGACTAAAGAGGTGAAAGTCGCAGGGCGATAGGTCGGGGCGACAGGAAGGGTGTTCAAGTTCCCAGCCCAATTCCTCCAATTTTTCTCTGGTCAGGGCTGCTGTATGAGGACGAGCATTTTCATGGGGAAGTTTCACTTCTCTCATCGGTAGGTCACATGTCGCAGTTGTACGCCGCATTAATGGTCCTGTGACCATGCAAAAAATCGAGATACAATAAGTCACGCTGGTTAAAAGAAACTGTAGCCAAAACCTTGCCTGTTGACAGCCTTGACTTGGCTTTCACTGGCCCCTCCCTCGCCTTAACGTCTCCACTCTTTGCTCGCTTGTTTCGACTCAGGGGTATAGTGGTGCACCCACGTTTCATCGCAGGTAATAACGTGAGTGAGAAATGAGTCTCCCACTTCCCGAAATTTCGTTAGAAGACGCTCACACACCTGAAAACTATGCAATTTCTGCTCAGTTGTCAAAAGGCGATGGACCCACCTTGCGCACACCTTATGAAACCCTAGCTCCTCTGTGATGATCGAAAAGGTGCTTCCATAATTTATTCCAACCTTAGATGCAATCTCATTGGTGCTCAGACGTCTGTCACCCTCAAGAAGTTGTTGAACGCGGACGATGTTGTCGCTGGTGCGAGGTTGGCAGTCTCGGCTCTCATTTTCAACTTTCTCACGACCCTCCACAAACTGTTTATGCCATGCAAACACCCTAGCTCGGGATAGTGTCTCTTCCTTGAACTGCGCAGTCAATCTCGTCAGGATTTCAGATAGTTTTACACCTTCCGTGGCGAGAAACTTGATGATAACACGCTGCGCAATTGATGAAGGCACCTCCTGCTCAGACATCGTCACGGTGGGTACTGAAAGGAACGAGCGAGGTCGCCCATCTGCTCTCCCCCCTCCTGACATCCCTACCCAACACCCCACGAAGCGGGAACCCTCACGTGTTACTATTGCATGCCCATGACCAAAAGACTCGTTTATATTTGATTCACCCTCGTATGTATAAATAAATATACAGCATAAGTTCACCTAAAAATTATTGGATTGGTAAATCGGGTAAAATCAGGTAGATAGTCCATCCTACGTCTTCATGGATGAGTCTTAATTGTTGTCAAAACTTTGTGAAGAAAAGGCATATTTAATGAGTTTTGCGTACCGCCTTTATGTCTATCCGAAACGACCAAAAATGTGGCAAAATATATTAAACAAGGAAAAATATGGTGGATTTAGTCCATGATGTGACACGAACAGCTACAAAGAAGGCAATGTAAAATACAGTAGTTGTGTAAGTGTTTAATAATAGTAATGCACGATTCAAACAGTGGCGGCCGGTAATAAGGGGCACAGGGGACGCGCCCACCAATGTTTTAAGAAAACAAACACTTGTTTTCTGTTAATTTTCTAAAAATTATAATAATAGGAAACCTGGAATGAAACTTTCCTCTTTTTGGGTAAATAAAACTCGATTATTAAAAAGGATATCATATGAGGAGTGATCAAACAAAACGCAATATATCCATTTTTAAAAATATGTGGAAAAACGAAAAAACTTTTAGTGGAAAGGCCTTCGGGAATAGAAAAAAGTCATTTGGACATAATGCGCAGAATGGATAAAGCATAACAACACAATATATTTTTTAGCTTTTGTATGATATGAGGAGTAATTATCACGAAAAAAAATGGATTCATTACGTTTTGATTGATTGGCAGGTGAGGTTTAATAAGTTTTATTTGAATAAAGAAAGGTTATCCTAAGAAACTGATGCTTAACGTATTTGGCAAATAATAGCAATAAACAAAAAAACAAAAAAAAATAAATGTGAGCACCATGATCACATTGCTCGTGTTCTTCTGCCTCTTCTCGTTCAAGGATTTACACATCAGCACTTAAGAGGCTCCTATACCAAGAAAACTGTTGGTCATCCATCCATTCTGGACCGAACTGTTCATCCATGAGAAAAGGGTAGAGATTTTTTTTTCTTCTCTGGAATGGCGTTTTTAAGTGCCACCTTCTTCAGTCTTAGGTTTCGGTCGGTTTTTCCTCGTTTAGTTAAATTTTTTGGAGTTTCTGTTAGCGATTCAAATCTGAAATTCTGGAAACCAACCACCTTTATTGTTGTTGCCTTCTTTATTTCCTCTTTTATCAGATAAATTCGTTTCATGTCATAAATTCCTTCTATTTTTTTAAAGTATTTTCTACTTTTTATATCGTATAAATCCCAATCTGTCAAGTTCCTTGACAACACCAAAGTTGAAATATATATTTTTGTACTCCAATCTGGACTTGATAAAAGGGATTTTCCGTAATAACTTCTCAACTCTGCCGGAAGAAAGCTATGTCCTCGAACAGGGTAGGTTATTCTTATTTCCCTCACATGTGCAGGGATTGACACGTGTGAGGGAAACACATTGGCGCATACAATTTGAATGAAAACAAAATAAATTTTGCAACACTTTGGATTCATTACGTTTTGATTGAGTCGCTAACACTTAAGGCTCAGTTTCAATGGGAATTATTACGTTTTGAATAAATCTGAGGTCACCAATGGATTTATTTCATATCTAAGACAGGTGCACTGTACCTAACTCTGAATGACCAAAAAGTGGATATATTGCGTTTTGTTTGATCACTCATATATTCACTATTTTTTGTTTAACCCTCAAGCACTCGCATTCTGCAGAGTCGCTTCAAAAGCGTGGCGGAAAACAGGTCACGGTTTTATTCGTTATTATTTTTTAAGGTCTATCTATTTTTTCCAAGTATGTTCTGTGAACTATCAAAGAAGAAACTTCTCTATATATAATATTTTTATATTTTCAAAGGAACATAAGCGTCTTGTTCAACATAACATTTGGACGAATGTTTCAGTCATCCACATTCAACAAGTATCAGTCGTCTTAGAAATTGAAATTAAGCTTTTTGTTTATCATGAAAGCACAAACATAAGCCAAAATAAGGATGAATACACAATTAAGCCTTCAAAATTTATAAAAATTTCAAAAGAAGCAACACATAATTTTTATACTCAAAAGAGGAGAGTTTTCGGATTGTTCTATGAACTAGAATAAAGTAAGACAAATAGAAGGCAAAACTATTCTTCTTCCTTGTTTTCGTTGCTGAGGCACCGTTGCCAGATTACTGTACGCTGACTATGCATTTTACAAACACAGTATTTACACTTTTCATAGGTAACTTTGGTTTTACTGTTTTTGTGAGAACCACATTAGTAGCAGGTGGTTCGCCCTGTGCGAGCTGAAGTGTTAAGGCCCCCATACCCAACGGGCCGAACGGCCCCGAGCCGATCCAAAATAAAACCTGTTATTATCCGACTTATATGTTACTGACAGAGATCGTATCGATAAAGGTATATACCCCATAGAGTTCATTCGGCATTTGTCCTGGATCGGCGTACCGTGTACGGCACTGATGAGGACTAATAAGTTCGAAACAGCTGGGTTTTATTTTTTGAAACTTTATCTGATCGTGCAGAAACACGAGAAAGGGGTCGAGGATCGCTTCTAGGTATAATTCAATGCCTGGCGGGGCTTTAGCCCGAGGAGTAGTTGTTTCCTAGAGCGATTATGTAATAGCTTTGCTATTCGGGAATTACTTTGATAACCGCTTGGCGGTTTGGTGGTTCCTTTATCGATTTCCGACATATGTTACTCACAGAGATCGTATCGATAAAGATGTATACCACATAGAGTTCATTCTGCATTTGTCCTGAATCGGCGTATGTACGGCACTGATGAGAACTAATAAGTTCGAAACAGCTGTATGACGTTCGGTTCCGATCCGGGACAAATGTCGAATCCTACATGTGGCGGGTTTTATTTTTTGAAATCCACCTACTAATTATATAAAAGTCACACTGGCGCAATCTCGTGCCAAAATTCATAATGAAAAAGTACACGATCACATCTGGCGGTTCTATTCGATTTCAAGGCGGGCTCTTCACAAAATTGGAAAGGCGCTGTCCTTTTTCCGCATATGCGAGTGCTTGAGGGTTAAATTTACAATGTGGGGAAAGTTATGTATGAAAAATAACATCGTCAAGGTACCTCCCTTCACGCCGCTGTACTTCCCAGAGGCACGACCAAAAATTTGCGATGATAACTCGCTCACATAATGCTGGTTCAATTATCTGGATTTCGTCGCGTATTCTGGCTTTTAACTGAAACAAAGTCCGTCTATAAGAAGAGATACATCGGCGTTAAATCGGAACGTCTGAGCGGCCAAGTAATGTCGGAGTTAGTCATACCCAGCCGTACTTTTTCGTTGAACGGGGTCATTTCTTGATGATTTGTTTCCCAACAGATAATTAGGAAGACGAGGATCAACTGAATGGCTGCTACTTTTGCCTGATTGACTCTCTTGAATTCGAGGCTTCGTGTGGATTTATTAAAATCGCAGAACTATTTTAATAGGCTAAACCATTTAGAGGATCTAGTTTTCAACAATTGTATAGGGTCTTTCAATAAGGACGCTCGATTTTTAAATGTGACTAAACAAGTTGTGTGTGAGATATCCACTCAATGAAGATTAGAAAGAAGAGAAAGAATGTTTTATGGCATCAAGTATGGAAGATAACACCGTTTAAATGTCTGCCGCCACTTTGCTTAGCGGCACGTATTCGGGAAGGCCCATTTTCGATGACTTTGTCGCATAAATCTGGCTGAATTTGCTGGATGGCGTTCGTTATGTTGACTATGAGGGCATCAATTGTTTGCCGTTTATTAGCATGACCTGCGATTTAAGATAGCCCCAAAGGAGAAAATCTAAAGAAGTAGGATCGATGATTCCGCCAGATCAAAACCGCACCAAACAGTCACTTTCTCGGGATGCATTTGTTGCTGGTGTATCTCATGTGGATTGGTATTGTCCCGAATCTGATAATTTTCCTTGTTCACATATTCATTCATCAAACGGGCCTTGTCGCTGAAGACGATTTTTTTTGGCGAAATTTGGGTCAACTTCCAACTACTCGAGAGCCCAATCAGCGAACACACAGCGTTGTCTATGGTCGTTTACCTATGTTCCTGGGTCATTTGGATTTTATACGGGTGCAGACCCAATTCCTGACGCAAAATTCGCTAATTTGTAGTCGCAGAAAGGCCAAGTTATTGTAAACGACGAGAAATTGACTGCCTCGGGTTTTCCCGTACACTCTCACGCACAGCAGCGATGTTTTCAGCAGGCCTTACGTTTTAGTGACGTACAGGTGCTGGCTGATTATTTATCAAACCGGTTGCCTCGAATTTGGCCACCAAATGTCGAATAGTCGACTTGGCGGGGAGGATAAAAATTACATGATGTGCGGAACGTTTTTCGAACGGAGCACTGATTTTGAAAATAAAATTTGATGATTTGCACACGTTGTTGAACGCTTGATGGTGATTTTCCATACACTATTGAACAGTTCACAACAAATTTAACAGCTGTTGATTTAACAACATGGTCGCTATAATCTAACAAATTTCGAGCGTCCCTATTGAAAGACCCTATAAGTATTATTAATAGACAGAAGAACGCCTTCACCTGTACATTATAGTTTTTTATTATTTCCTTATTATTCAATAAAGGAAAACGAGCTGTCGATGTAAACACATTGAACGAAGCCAACCGTACGACGATAATAATAAACAAAAGTTAATTCGGATAATTAATCCGGATCGTCACGTAGACCGATAGCTGAATTTCACATTCACGATTCACAAGTAAAGGGTGATAATTTGAAATCGTCCCGAAGCACACCTAGCGGATCGACGTGGACGTTTTCACCCGTACTTACATAAATACGAACATGCATGTGTGTGTAACGAACGATGTTCTTGGCGTACGTGACAATGAACAGCGCGTCAGATTTTAAAAGTACCAAACTATCTGGCAGGTCTCACAATATTTACAAACAGTAATAATAAGTAAATAATACCGTCAAGTACACGTTTGCATGTTTATTTATATTTTTTTCTACTAGCTGTGAAATAACATAACACGATGTTACGCAATAGCGTGCGGTATAGTGGAAGGACTTGTTCAGGGACTTGTATAGGGAAAGACTTGTTCAGGGATGTTGAATATATGGGAGAAAGAGAGACACAAATTACATATACTTGTACAGGGTGTATAAGAAATATTTTTTATTGCAAAAATATCCGTAAACATAGTAAATGATGAACTACTTGTGTTGTATAACCACTAAGTATATTAGAGAAACGTTTTTAATGTTTAAATCGACAGATTTACACATCTTCATTTTCAATTAGTTTTACATCATTGCTGATTAACTGCTATGGTTATTTTGGAATTAGAGTATAGTCCCTTCAAATTAGACAAAAAATCACTGATTTTGGGAAATTTTTCCTACAGCTAAGCGACCTATACAGAATGTTGTGTTAGGAAGTTTTTTGCTCTCCAACTTTTTATGTGATTGAACTTTTCTAAAAAATGCATAGTTTTGCCTATAAATTGCACCGCTCTCTAGCGGCGCAACTAAGCAGAATTTCGAAAAAATGAAAAGAACCAAAATTGTGGAGAATCGCAAAATCTACAACACAAATCAGATCATGTTTTCCCAAAAATGCATAGTTTTTCAGAAAAACGCAAAAAATCGAAAAAACGGTAAAAAACACGTGTAATGTCTATATCTAAAAAATAATATCTTTTTTTTATCATGCGCTAGGTGAAAAATATGTTGACAACCCCAACACAACTTTCTGTATAGGTTTCTTAGCTGTAGGAAAAATTTCCCTCAATTTTCCTAATTTGCAGGGACTAGTATGGAATATTGACAGAATATGTTTCTGGAGAGTGTGCAACGAATAGTTTTTTGATATTCAAGCACCAAAACTATTTTTTCATCCAGAATGCCCCCACCTATTTTATTATTATTATGTTTTGTGGGTTTGGGTCTCATCAGCCACTGATCGCATGGATAGTCCCTTGGCGATCCCCTCTTGTCCGGGTCATTAAAAAATGCTATCCCATAAGAGGGGCACGTCCCTCGCCTTAAGCCTCGCCTCTTCTAGGATAACAGGTGTCCCTAATATAAGGCACCTCCTCTCCTCCAGTGCGGGGCAGGTGTAAAGAAGATGAATCGAGGTTTCCTCGTCTTCTCTGCAGTATCTGCATGCCGGGCTGTCAGTCAGTCCCAGCTTATGCTTATATGCATTCAGGCTACTATAGTGGCCCGTTATGATTCCCACCAGGATTCTGGCTTTTTGCCTGTTCAATTTAATGAATTCTTGGGCCCATTTCTCAATCTCTGAGTATTCGATGAAGAGTTTGGTTATTCGACAACCCGTTACTCCTTTCCATCTTTCTCTATGCTGGTCTCTTGCCCAGTCATTGATGCGGTCTTTGATCAGATTCCGACTTATTCCCACTGCAGGTTCTGGTTCATAGAGATTTTCCCTGGTCCCTAGTTTGGCAAGGTCATCTGCAATTAGATTTCCCTTAATGCCATTATGCCCAGGTACCCATAAGAGTTCCACCGGTCCATTCCCTGCCAAGTGGTTCAATGCTTCATAGCAATTATAGACCAGCTTCGACTTTGTCGTTGCTGAATTCAGGGCTATCAACGCCGCCCTGCTGTCCGAGCAGATACATACCCTCTCCTGGGTCCGATTTTGGTCAGCCCCCAGAACACCGTATGTAATTGCAACTAGCTCGGCCTGGAGTGCGGTAGTGTATTTACCCAGGGGGAAGGTTTTACCTGTCCCATCACGTCGCCTATACACCCCCGCACCCGCTCTTTTCTCACTCTTGGCTCCATCCGTGTACCAGATGTCTCCATTGAGCGGTAATCCAGCTCGACCCTCTATCCAGTCGGTCTTACTAGTGAGGATGATCTTATATTTCTTGTCAAAGAGGAAGTGGACACCCGTACTGCCAGAGGGCATCCATAGGAGCCCCTCCTCAGCTAGCTCTCTTGAGAGTCTATTCAGGTTCCCTATCTTCCTGTTCAAGTTTTCCACCCTGTGCATTGCCTTTGCAGCTTCCGCTTTCAGGGTGACATGGTATCAAGAGGTGGTATTGCCGTCAGTATCCCCATCGCCTCGATCGGTGTCGATCTTGAGGCTCCGGTTATACTTTTTAGAATCAATCCTCTTAGCTTGTTAAGTCGTTTGACTTCCGACTTTAGACAGGCTCTCTCCCACCAGATCCCCACCTAAATATGTTCTCATTGAGATGCAAAACTAAATTCTGAAATTCTATATTACACTATCAACGCATTTCTTTCATTGTTTTCCTGTTATAGAAAACTTTCGATATACATATTCATACAATGATATTAATTATGTTGTCATGGTTTTTCTTATTTCTGACCGTCAACTGAAAGTGCGCGAGTTAGCAGACATGGTAGGCATTTCAAAACGTGCTATACATCGAATATTGATTGAAAATTTGAACATGAAAAAGTTGTGCGTGAGATGGGTGCCGCGATTACTTACAATGGCGATTAATTACGCGATTAACAAAAACAGCGTCGTGAGAATGTTTCAATCGAATGTTTGGCGAAGTTTCACAGGAATAAAGCAGAGTTTTGGCGTCGATTCATAACCTTGGATGAAACATGGCTCCATTACTTCACACCTGAGGCGAAGGAACAGTCGAAATAATGGACTGAAAGGGGAGAATCGGCTCCAAAGAAGCCGAAGAGACTTCCATTTGCAGGCAAGGCGTTAGTTTTTTGGGATACGCGTGGCATAATTTTCATTGATTATCTTGAGAAAGGAAAACAATCAACGGCGAGTATTATGCGAACTGACTGCAGCGTTTGAGTGATGAAATCAAGAAAAAACGGCTGAATTTGGCTAAAAATAAAGATTTTTTTCATCAAGTCAAGGCACCAGTTCACACATTCGTTATCGCAATGGCCAAAATCAATGAATTAAAGTTCGAATTGTTTCCTCACGCACCCTATTCCGCCAGATTTACCTTCCACCGGTTATTCTCTGTTTCCAAATTTGAAAAAATGGTGCGGTGGTAAAAGTCTGGTGGTCTCACTATAAACAGGCTATCGAAGCTATTGAATATCTCTGAGGAAAGTGTATTGAGCTAAAAAGAGACTATGTAGAGAAATAAAGATATTTTTTCCCAAATTTATTGTGTTTTCTCTGTTAGGTCGGGTACTTCTAGGACTACCCTCGTAGTTAGCTCTCGACAAACAACAATACAAGTAAAACGAGTGACAGCTTCACCTATTTGACTTCAACAAGTTTCCCAAACATTTGTAAAAGGTGGTCCAACCAAAACGCACAATGTTAATTGTAAATAAAACAAAAAGTTTTCAGAGAATTATCTTAATATTTTTTATTATGATAGAAGGATCTATGACACGAATTATCTCATCCTTTAGCTCTTGAATTGTTCTTGGCTTATTGACGTACACTTTTTGTTTTAAATATCCCCAAAGAAAGAAGTCCAACGGTGTCAAATCACATGATCGTGGCGGCCAATTAACATCGCCACGACGTGAGATAACACGACCATTGAATTTCCCGCGCAAAAGTGCCATTGTTTCGTTGGCTGTATGGCAAGTGGCACCATCCTGTTAGAACCACATATCGTCCAGGTCCATATCCTCAATTTCTGGCCACAATAAGTCCGTTATCATCTCGCGATAGCGAACACCATTCACGGTCTTGCCACACGGCCAACTACTTGGCCGACCTCATTTTCGAAGAAGTACGGCCCGATGACGCCGCCAGCCCATAAACCGCACCAAACAGTCACTCTTTGTGGATGCATCGGCTTCTCAACAATCACTCGTGGATTTTCATTTGCCCAAATGCGGCAATTCTGCTTGTTAACGAATCCACTGAGGTGAAAGTGTGCCTCGTCGCTGAAGATGATTTTCTTTGTAAAGTCACCGTTCACTTCGGTCTGTTCAACCAACCATTCGGCGTATTGACGACGCTTGAAACGGTCAGTAGGGTTCAGCTCTTGAGTCAATTGAACCTTGTAAGCGTGTAAATTCAAATCATTCAAAATTCGCATCAGTGATGTTCGTGAGATGTTCAATTGTTGGGCACGACGACGAGTCGAGGTTGACGGCTCTTCTGCTACACTATCGCGAACAACAGCAATGTTTTCCGCAGAACGAACTGGGCGAGCATGCACAGGTGTTTTCACATTTCCTACAGACCCGGTTTACTGAAATTTATGCACAATTCTCCCGATTGTGGACACATTTGGTCGATTATGCTGACCAAAAAAGTCACGAAGTGCACGAAATGCATTTTGATTTGAACGCCCATTTTCGTAAAAGGCTTCAATAATCTTAATGCGCTGCTCAATTGTGTATCTCTCCATGGTTGAATTTGTCAAACACTGAAACAAAGAAATGTCAAATTAAGTTGGGCAAAAAACTTGACGTTAAGGTGTGACTCACAATTAACATCGTGCATTATGGTTGGACCACCCGCTAGATAAATATTTGACGATCTGCTACTTTTCGCAACATTTGTCAGCGACTAAATTCCATTTACATTTTGTTACGTTCAGAAATTTTTTGTTTGTTTCGTCACTAACTACTCCCTAACTAACTGCTTTTAAACTTTTGGATGTTATGGGTACATTTACATGAATCATCTCATTTCTCAATGTACTGATATGATGTAATATAGAAAACCGTATATATTGTGACCGTGACATTGTTTTATTTCTTGAGGCTATAATTGGGCATATATCAAGAGCAACTACATTTGACCTAGAAATCCAATGAAAATCGTTTTTAGGGCAAGGGACATCGTGAGTAACGTGACAAACTGCACACGGTTTCCCCCAGGTGCGTTATTGACTCTTTTAATATAAGCTGAGGAAATGGCATGGGTAGGGCATGTTGCTCGTCACGTTTTGCATATCGGTGTAAAACAATACTTCTCCCAATAAGAGGATATCTGATATAAACAATTGTAATTTATCATAATGATTTATCCTGTTCAATAACAATTTATTGATTATTATCATTTTGGATATTTCTAACAATTTTAAGTATCGTGAACAAGAAAATAAAGATGATACCTAGCTAACTTTTCCACTTGGATATATGATATAAGAAGAATTACTATTCATTTCATCGCTATTTGCCAAATAAAAAACTTTTATCTTGCCGATAAACGGAACCTAGCCATAAAAACAAGCCACGGCATGAGATAAGAGCCGTTTGGGATTTTTTATTTGGCAAATAGCGATGAAATAAACTATAGATATAATTTGATATAAGAAGAATTAAATTTATAATATACTTTTAAATAATAATATGACGAAATAATCTTGTCGTTACTGATCAACAATTAGTAATTTAATTAGTATATTTAGGATATATTTAGAATAGATAATTTCTGCAGGAAAGTGGGCGTCGTCTATTTTTTACAGAACATTTTTTTACCGTTTACATTTCAAACTGTTCCTTTTGTGGTATTAAATAAATTTTATTCTATCTATTTTGAATTTCTTTATATTTTTCCATGTTCCTTTATCGATACAATTATGTCGTGTATCTTTTTATTTTCGTGTATTAATTATTTTTAATTATGCAGAGATTAATTAGTTGTTGATAATGTTAGTTATTTTTTAAGAACCATGTTATTGACAATTGTACATACACATACATAAAGGGTGGTCCAACCATAATGCACGTTGTTAATTGTGAGTCACACCTTAAGGTCAAGTTTTTTGCCCAACTTAGTTTGACATTTCTTTGTTTCAGTGTTTGACAAATTCAACCATGGAGAGGTACACAATTGAGCAGCGCGTTGAAATTGTTGAAGCCTTTTACGAAAATGGGCGTTCAAATCAAAATGCATTTCGTGCACTTCGTGACGTTTTTGGTCAGCATAATCGACCAAATGTGTCCACAATCGGGAGAATTGTGCGCAAATTTCAGCAAACCGGGTCTGTAGGAAATGTGAAAACACCTGTGCATGCTCGCCCAGTTCGTTCTGCAGAAAACATTGCTGTTGTTCGCAATAGTGTAGCAGAAGAGCCGTCAACCTCGACTCGTCGTCGTGCCCAACAATTGAACATCTCTGATTCGAATTTTGAATAAAGATTTGAATTTACACGCTTACAAGGTTCAATTGATTCAAGAGCTGAAGCCTACTGGCCATTTCAAGCGTCGTCAATACGCAGAATGGTTGGTTGAATAGACAGAAGTGAATGGTGATTAAAAAAAAAATCATCTTCAGCGACGAGGCACACTTTCACCTCAGTGGATTCGTTAACAAGCAGAATTGCCGCATTTGGGCAAATGAGAATCCACGAGTGATTGTTGAGAAGCCGATGCATCCACAAAGAGTGACTGTTTGGTGCGGTTTATGGGCTGGCGGCGTCATCGGGCCGTACTTCTTCGAAAATGAGGTCGGCCAAGCAGTTACCGTGAATGGTGTTCGCTATCACGAGATGATAACGGACTTCTTGTGACCAGAAATTGAAGATATGGACCTGGATGGTATGTGGTTCCAACAGGATAGTGCCACTTGCCACACAGCCAACGAAACAATGGCACTTTTGCGCGAGAAATTCAATGGCCGTGTTATCTCACGTCGTGGCGATGTTAATTGGCCGCCACAATCATGTGATTTGACACCGTTGGATTTCTTTCTTTGGGGATATTTAAAAGAAAAAGTGTACGTCAATAAGCCAAGAACAATTCAAGAGCTAAAGGATGAGATAATTCGGCACATTAACGACATTGAACCTCAATTATGTCTCAGAGTCATTGAAAATATGGACCATCGGATAGAGGTATGCCACCGAAGCCGTGGCGAGCATTTGGCCGATATTTTGCTTCACACATAATTGTCATAGATCCTTCTATCACAATAAAAAATATTAAGATAATTCTCTGAAAACTTTTTGTTTTATTTACAATTAACATCGTGCGTTTTGGTTGGACCACCTTTTATATGAAATCCATGTTTCGAGATACAGTGCGTTAGAAAAGTCTGGTAGAAAAGTTAGAAAATATATTTTCTGGGGAGTAGGTTGATTTAAGAGGAACTCGTTGTGCTTTTTCCTTCGTGAACTTCGTGAAAAATAAAATTTGTTTTATAAAACCGAAAATTGTGGATGAACTGATGGATCAAATACTGTTCCACATTGGGGCAATAGATCCGAATGTTTTAAATAATATCTGGATGGAAACTCAATAGTTTAAAGTTCTCCTTAAGACAGAACGATCGCAACATCGGTGTTTTATTTATTGAGTTTGATTTTTCATTATTTACTTTATTGTTATTACAATTTTGTACATTCATAAATATATTACGGGATTTATGAAAAATATTTTTGCCTTTTAATTACTCTTTTTTAATGCGCAGTATTCTTATTATTTCTCGTGTAACCTACATAGTCTTGTTAGTTAAATATTTTTGTAGCCTTTATGTGCAAAATAAATGTAAACAGTGTTATTTTGCCTTAATTAGAAAGAATTCGTCTACAAGATTCTACCGAAAGAATATATTGTTGCTATTTAAAAAAATCAATGAAGTCCTATTCGAAATTTGAATAGCGCCATCTACATTATCTGTACATAAAAATGTGCGCAATAAACAAATAAAATAGAATTCATCCGATTATATTAAACATATCAAATTTATTCCATAAATTTCTAACGCACTGTAATGTATAAGTATAGGTATGTGATTTGGCGTAAAAAAATGTTTAAACGCTTTTTACATATCACAACTTTGTATTACGCATGTCGGCTACATAAATAAAATAAATCTAATAAAAGTATCAAGCAGCAAAAGGTTACAATTTCAATAACACATTTACTAAATTGCATTAACTAAATTAGCATGATATTACTAACCATTATTTATTTATATACAACATCTGCATACTTTCCACGGTCATTCAAGGCGAAATAAATCGGTTTTTATTTCTTAGAAACCACATCACAAACATTCCCCCTTTTTCGTGGTATAAATTCAACTGCATTAATTAAAACGTCCAAACAACAAACGCCAGTTTAAGGCTAAAATTGTAGGCTTATAATAATAATAAAGAATGAAACTGTCGGACTAGTAAATGTTTAGGCAGATTTGAATCCGTCGAGCTGAGTGTAACTTTTCAGTAAGGAAAGTAAAACAATCGATTTAACGACATTGAATTATACATACTTCATTCGTATACAACTCAATGACTAAATGAAGCTGTCAGGAGCAGAGCTTGTTCCAATATTAAATTTTCTAATGATAGAACAGTATTCATAATTTGGTCTATTCGGTTAAATTTGAAAATCTATTTTGACCAGGTTTTATAAGTAAGCAAAGTTTGCTTTACCTTTCCTTTGATGTAAAAAATTTTTAGGCTGTAGCCTGTGTCTACTCTCAGCTTATCAAGTATGTTTATATAATTAGACATTATTCTCTCTCTGCTTTTGTTTTATTAGTTTGTATAGAAGTAATGTTAAATTAGTAACATATTGTATTGTATTGCAACATAGGACTTTAATGTTCTTTCTAAGTCTCGAACATTCTCAATGTGTGGCCTATATCTATTATTTTGATCAATGTGTGGCTTATATGGTGAGGGAACATTTACTTTTTTGTTTTGACGGTATGAAAAATAAGAGAAATCATGCAAATAACATTAAACAAATACTGTTTTCCTGTTCAAGTATACAACGTAGGTTTTTCAAAACCGATGACAATATACTTGTTTTGATGGAGATAATACGGATTAAGAATATCATATGTAAATAGAATTGCAAGCTTACACTTATCAATGATTTATAGCAAATTAAACGACATCCTGTGTTTCAATATACGATCAGTATATCATTCACCCTTGACATTTTTGACTTTTGGTTGAGTTTTTTAACCCTTTATCGTACACGGTGAAGTTATTGTCATCCCTAATAGTTTTTCCATCTGACAATCTATTTTTAACTGTTTGTTGTGACTAACAGTCGACGTTTTTAGATCTTTGATATTCCATTTTTACTCTTTCCGTTCACGTACTTAGATAATCAACAATTTGAAAAATATGATAATTGAATTGTTTTGTTATAAAACAGACTTTTCATATCACAAAAAAAAAATGATTCTGTTCACCACACCTAGCTATCTACGAACAAGCCCTATATGCTATATTATGTTTCTAAGTGTAAATAGGTCCGAAGATAACTAACAGAGATAACTGTGCTTCAATATTCAAAATTGCGTGTGAAAACATTGAATATATATTTTTCTTTTTTTTTTTCTAGGCGATGGTTGCTTGTTATCCAGGTTTGGGATCTCATTACGTGAAGCACGTAGACAACCCAAACAGAGACGGTAGATGTATCACAGCAATCTATTACTTAAATCTTAACTGGGACGTGACGAGAAGCGGTGGTCTGTTACGGATATTCCCTGAAGGGTGGCGTGAAGACAAAGTAAGTGTTAACCTAAACTAAGGGTTGGTTGGTATTTTTTTTTTTTTTTTATTTGAGTAGATCAAACGCTCAATAGAAGCTATGAGTTTCTTAATAAGAAATTTTTAATTAAACCATTTGGTTATAGGTTGCGGATATAGAACCTCTATTTGATAGACTGTTATTCTTCTGGTCGGACAGGAGAAACCCCCATGAAGTACAACCCGCCTTCCGCACGCGGTATGCCATAACTTTGTGGTACTTCGATGCTGCTGAAAGGGAACAGGCACTTAGGCGGTTTGAAAAGGAAAGTAAGTATTTGTATTTTATATTTTGGTCTTTTAGTTAATTACTTATTTTATTTGATTACACCATTAAAGTTGTTTTTAATTTATTTTTAATTATATAACCTGTCTGACTTTACCTTATGTATACATAAATCAAATATGTGTATTAGTGATGTACTGAAACGATGCAAAATTTTAAATGTCAATATTTACAATGTATTTCATGTTTACTTTGGAATATTCTCAAAAATATCATATATAAATAGCCCCATGAATCAATTACTAAGAAAAAAATAATGTTTGAGGTTATGAAGTTGTGACTTGTTAAAATGGTTAAGGTTATGCTTATTGTGGATAAAATTATGTATAGAACATTATTTTGTTCTATATTTACATCTTTTGTCCTTTATAGAAACTCCACATAAACAAAAAAGATGTAGGACCATTACCACGAATAAATTAATTTTAAAATAATTGTTACCATCATTACGCACAATTTTGGCAGGGAAAAGATCGGTGGAACTCTTATGGGTACCTGGGCATAATGGCATTAAGGGAAATCTAATTGCAGATGACCTTGCCAGACTAGGGACCAGGGAAAACCTCTATGGACCAGGACCTGCAGTGGGAATAAGTTGGAATCTGATCAGAGACCGCATCAATGGCTGGGCAAGAGATCAGCACAATAAAAGATGGAGAGGAGTAAAGGGTTGTCGAATAACCAAACTCTTCATCGAATACTCAGAGATTGAGAAATGGGCCCAAGAATTAATTAAATTGAACAGGCACAAAGTCAGAACCCTGGTGGGAATCATAACGGGCCACCATGGTAGCCTGAATGCATATAAGCACAAGCTGAGACTGACTGACAGCCCGGCCTGCAGATACTGTAAAGAAGACGAGGAAACCTCGATTCATCTTCTTTACACCTGCCCCGCACTGGAGGAGAAGAGGTACCTTATATTAGGACCCCTGTTATCCTAGAGGAAACGAGGCTTAAGGCGGGGGACGTGCCTGAATTGCAAGAGACTACCCATGTGATCAGTGACTGATGAGGCTCAAACTCATATAACATAATAATAATAATAATACACACAATTCCTTAAAAAAGTACAACATACGAAGTCATATGGTATTTACACTCTAATCACCAATAGAATTGGTAGTTCTATTTGAAAGACACATCCTGTTATAAGTTATCAACTGTAAAACCTGTTTGTTGAAAATAACAAAAACTAAGTAATCATAGGACTATGATTTTCAATATTAATTTAATGTTAAAAAAAATCCATTTCATAAAACAATGTTGCAAATAATACCCGTTTCCAGAACCCCTCGTAAAATATTTTTTTTCAAAACCAGGGTGATGCATTATCTCACTTTTGGTAGACTATACAGAGTGAATCTTTAAATTGTACATATAATTTTATTTGTGACGTATTTGGGTCTACAGAACACTTATTTTTCTCGAAAAATTAAATCTGACATCCTGGCCATTGTTGAACACCGGTAGTTAACATTTTATCATAGAAATAAAGTGTTTTCAGTTGAGTTGAAGCAGTATGAATTTTTCAGTTTTAGATCAAACATTTATCCAGAATATTGTTATTTTTAGTATATTAAAAATGCACTTTTATTTTTGTTTAAGATCGTATTGTGTTACATAAAAAATCAGGAAGGTGTAATACCACCGTTGAAGTGGTTTGAGAGTATCTTATCTTGCAATACTGAATATTATAAGCAGTTATGTTTAGTCGTTATGCAACCAAACAAACATAACACTCAAATAGCTTGACAGCACATAGCAGCCCTGCTTTTACTGGCTAATAGGGCACATGATTTAGTATCTTTGTAACGTTAAATGTATCTGGTTGCAATATTTATGGCGAGTTGTTTTATACTCCAGATGTTGGTTGATGTGTAGTATTATGAAGAAAAAGTTATGATACTTCTTGACTTGACTCTTCTGTACAAGCAAGCAGTGGCGGCTCGTGATATCCATATTAGGGTAGGCGATAGCGGCGTATGAGCTTCATCAATCCTTAAAAATAGCGCCGCAGGGGAAAATTTTTAAAATTTTCAATGTCACGCGTTATCCTGATACTTCAGAATTTCAATGATGGAATTTCATTTATACAAAAATATAGACTTTCACAAGAATTTTTTGAACTTGATACCTCTTTGTTATTCGTGAATAATAATAGTTATTGTGGGTATAAATAAATTGGAATAAACGAAATATATTTATTGAGTATTATACCTATATTATGTAAATTGGGTTGGCAATAATACATTATTTTAGGGCGCTTTAGGGTATAGGCCTCCTCCTCCCCTCACAGCATTCCTTAACCATCGCCATTATTGACTGACAATTACAAAGTGGATACCTATTACTTTTTATAATTTAAATTAATGCGCCTATCTTTAATTAATGAAAATTTGTTAATTATATTTTCCGTGAAGTCATCAGATTTCTGAAGTGTGCTAAATAATTCCTTTTCAATTGAAATAAGTGCAAGCGACGATAAACGTTCATTCTTCATAGAGTTCCGACTATGCGTTTTAATACGTTTTAAACAAGAAAAATGTCTTTCAACCGATGTACTTGTTGCTGGAATTATAGCAATTAAAACAATAAGTTTAAAAACCCCTGGAAATATTTTTCGAAATTCATATTCCACAAAATATTTCAACATTGACTCGATATTTAATGTTTCAAATTGATCATCACAATATATAACCCAATATCCCCAGTGTAATGTCACGGCTTATTCAATGCGAAGGCGTCTTCGGATCTGCCGAAGAACGCCGATCTACTTCAGGCGCCAAATGCATTCGCCTCCAACTGCTTTGTTTAAAGAATATAACTCGCTGCAGACGCCTGAGCTGCGATTATTTTGCTATTACAACAACGCTGTTTGTCGTCTTACCGACATCTGGTTGACGTGTAGCTATCGATTTTCGGGTGGTGGGATGGAGAACCGAGCCTGGCCTGGTTGTTCTGTTTAGGAATAAAATAATTTAATTCGGCGTATCGCGGCGCCGTGCGGTGTATATAAAGGGTGTTTACGGCACCAGCGCCGCCGACGGCGATAGATAATTTAATTAGTATAAAGTAGTTATTATTAATTATATTAAATATTTCTGTATTATCAGGGACGTTAACAGTTCATTGTAATTGCGCTGTTATGAGAAATGACATAAAATTTTAAAGGTAGGCGGCGCCTACCTTGCCTACCCCGACGAGCCGCCACTGCAAGCAAGAGTTCTATATAAGCTTTGTAGGTCAAAATAAAAACTGTCAGTACCCTTGGGGAGTTTTGGGTGTTAAGTAAAAGTGTATGTCAACTGAATGAGTGTCTGAAAATATCATTTACTCTTGAGTTTAAAAATGTAGCTTTCTGTCAAAGCAAGGCATGAAGTGGAGCTTTTACAATAATATACTAATCATTTATAGATGTAGACGCAGTGGCGGCGCATGGGTTGACATTTTGGGGGTGCACATTTAAAAAAGTTTCGCAATTTTTTTTCACACTTTGTTACATTCGTGATCACTAAATTTGGCTGTGGATGACCGGCACTTCTAATTTTCATCTTTTCTTCCAAAGATAGCGACTAAAAACGATTTGTTTTTAAATATTGTATGGTAATATCGCTAACACTGGGTGAATCCTGCATCCTGCATCATATTCACAAAATGAATAAATAATAAATCAACGACCGACGCCGCGATGCGAGAATATTGCAGAGTGCACCTGTAAACTGTGCACATATCGCTCATTCTAAAGAACAATGACACATCTCGAAAATATCGATTTTTCAGGAGAAGCATTTTAAAATTCCAAATAACATCTTTATCAATTATTTCTTTAACAAGAATATTTATACTCTCAACTAATGATAAAAGGTTACGGTTTATGTCTTATTGAAGACGTATTATAAAAATTTTCAGGCATCAAACAATAATTTCTATTTTAGAAGCAATTTTTCTTCTCTTATTTGATTTATGTCATTGTTTGTCAAAAAGTTTTCATGTGATTCGTAAGGAGTCGAAATAAGAAACACTGAGCAAAGAAAAACGTATCAATTATTGAATTTGGTTTTATAAAGAAAAACGTAAAGAACTACAATAGGTACATAGGTGTCTAAAAAAAATATTAAATATTGTTATAGTATCCTTTATACCCTATAGGAATTACACTTCTTTTGTTGGTTGTTTCAACAAATAGTGAAAGTAAACTCTTCTTTTGATTTTCATTTATGCCAAGTTTATTATGATACGCTTTGAGCAATTGACCATATTCTGTTTTTCTCCCCCTATTACTTCGTGGTTTCTCAACCTCTACTTTCTCAATATGTTCCTGGTCAAAAGACTTTTTATAAAATATCTTGGAAGGATATTCCTTATCCACTTTGAAAATTTGTATATCAGATATTTTTGCGGATTTAGGAAAATTTCCTAAGCCAATCCAATTAGCTAAGTCTTTTAAATCATAAAAGTCATCATAAGATAGTTCTTGTAGTTTATAAGGATTTCCAGTCTGCTTAACAGTTCTTATTAGTGTATAATACTGTTCCGGTAAATATATAGGGCCTGATTTCAAAGACCTTTTAATGTTCCGTTCTAGTAACGAGTGTGCATTGTCTCCCTCGTTTTGGGCGTGCCCGGTTATGAAATATTTATGAGTTATAGTTTTAAGCTTTTGTAAATTACCAATAGCGTAGAGATACACTGAAAGAAGAAATTTGTTTTTTTGTTGTCCTGCACAGTTGTCCGAGTAAAAAATTATATTTATTTTCTGCTCAAAAGACTTGTTCAAATTAGTCAAATAGCTTAAAACGCATAAACCAATCTCATTGGCTCCCCTGTTGCCTTGTCCCTCGTGCCAAACATAGCATTGAACATCATTGGTCTTGATTTCATAAATAGTGAAATTAAATACATTTAATTTTGAGGTATAAAAAAAGAAGAAGTGTTATCCCTTGGGCAAGGCAATACAGCTTGAAGATCGTACATGGCCACAAAATCTTCAGATTCTTTGTCAGCTTGTTTTTCAATTCACGATAATTCTTTTTGACGTAAATGATATTAATATTTTTCTTTCGTTCCTTCTTTATCAATGTCATTTCCGTTTTCAAATGACACATAAATCCCATTGGTCTTTTTTTGGTGTAAAAAAAGAAATATTATATTCTTCATTGAATATTTTATTATACATATATTTTTAGAAAACAAAGACATATCACGAATTGTGACACTGTTAAATAAATTATAATAGCACATGTGTTAGAAGCTTAAAAAGAAGAAAGACCCAACATGAAATATGACCTTTTAAAATAAAAAATGTCAGTGCACGCTGTTGTCATTTTAACATAAATAAAGAGGCAGTTCTAAATATGACGCTATTGCGTAAATTTAAATACTTACTGGTTAGAGACTTTTTGGAATGTAACACTATTTCACAAATAAACACAGCTTATGGTTTGAAGACTATAGTAACACTGAACATGTCACTGTTGCACATGCACTTATGGAGGAGCCGCCACTGTGTAGACACTAATCAGTCAAAATATATGTACAACTCAAAGACCACAGTTTACAAACATAGAGTTTATTTCATCTCTATTTGTCAAATAAAAAATCCCAAACGACTCTTATATTTTTATAAGAGTATAAGGCTTGTTTTTATGGCTATGCTCAGGTAGACTGTTCCGCTTATCGGCAAGATAAGAGAGTTTTTTATTTAGCAAATTGCGATGAAATGAATAGTACGTACACTTTAAAGGATTTTTATCTAATTTTGTTGCATTGATTGTTTCAGGAAAATCCTTACCAAACCAGACAAATTGATTAGGAGCTAGCTAACATAAGTTTCTTATTGAATTGTGGGACATTATGCAACAGTTCTTTGAACAGTCTATTATTTATAATTACGACCTATGTATATACCTGTGAATTATTTCTTTTTATACATAAACTATTGTTATGGTTAAGATAGGAAATGTGTGATATTTTGAATAACTTTAATCTTAGCCATAATTTTGCTGGACGTTCTGTTTTGAACTTGTATTGTTTATTCGGTATTAAAACATTACTTAATTTTTAAGTGTGCTAGTTTATACATAGTCAAGATATATTTTAATACTATATGTATATATAATCTAAGTACAATTGAGTACTGTACACAATTAAATAGTTATATTGTGTACTGGATGTTTTCATTTATTACTACCATTAAACTAATAAATTTATATTAAATTTCGTTTTGTGTTATTTTAAGGCTGATTCATACTAGACGCTCAGGTCACACTACGCTCATGATCCGTTCACAGTCAAAGATTTAGGGTAGTATTCACATTTTACATTCAATTGGCGCTCATTTTTAATCAGTATGAAACATGTCAACACATTTCTATAGTAAGATGAATAAATATTATATAAGTGATTTGGCTGCAACTGCCATATTGGATGATGAAGAGCAACAATATGAGGGTGGACCCAAAAAAAAACGGGAATTTCGTCATATCTTTATTTCTTAATATTTTTATACCAAATTTTGATCACCTTCAAAGTATCCTCGACCACAACGCACCTCTGCAAAGGATCCTTCCATTGTTCAAAACATTTTTTTAAATTCACTTATCGGGATGTTCTTTAGGTCTTCCAGCGATTTTTGTTTTACCTCCTCCACAGTGGCAAAACGCTTTCCTCTCATGTCCCTTTTGAGTCTGGGGATCAAAAATAAATCACAGGAGGCTAGATCCGGAGAGTAGGGTGGGGGGGAGACAATTGGTGTCATGCCGTTTTTGGTCAAAAACAGCTTTACGGAGAGAGCGGTGTGGGCCGGCGCGCTGTCATGATGGAAGAACCAGTCGCTTGTGTGCCAAAAATCTGCCCTTTTCTTCCAGATACTCTCCCTCAATCTTTTCAAAACCTCCAAGTAGAACTTCTGGTTAACAGTTTGACCCGGGGGAACGAACTCCGCGTGTACAACACCTCTGCAATCGAAGAAACAAATGAGCATTGTCTTGATGTTTGACTTCACTTGGCGAGCTTTTTTGGAACGAGGAGAGCCAGGTGTCTTCCACTGGCTTGATTGCTGCTTTGTTTGGGGTCGTATCCATAACACCACGATTCATCACCAGTAATCACCTTGGAAAAAAATTCAGGGTCCTCTTTGAGCTGATTTTGAAGCTCAAAACATGCCTGAAGTCGACGCTCCCTTTGCTCGCCTGTGAGAAGGCGAGGGGCAAATTTGGTTGCAACTCTTCTCATGTGCAAATCTTCGGATAAAATCCTCTGAATTGGAATCCATGATATTCCAGACATCTCACAGAGTTGATCATAGGTTCGGCGACGGTCTTCACGAACGAGAGCATTAATTTTGTTGACGTTTTCGTCACTTCTTGACGTTGAGGGGCGTCCTGAACGGGGTTGGTCTTCAATTGACGTTTCTCCATTTTTAAAACGTGAAAACCACTCATAGATTCTGGTTTTACTTAGGGCAGCATCCCCACAAGCAGTCTTAAGCATTACAATAGTTTCCGCGGCCGATCTCCCCAACAGGAAACAAAATTTCACAGCCGCGCGTTGCTCTCGACAACCGGCCATCACGTTTTCGGCAAAATGGAAAAAGTTGTTTCACTAAAAAAATTCCCAGACGAGCTGATACACTCACAGCGACAGAACTTCGCACACTAACTCAGGAGACGTGTCCCTAACGGACACCAGATCGAACAGTGGGTTTCCCCACCACAGCGCAATTCCCGTTTTTTTTGGGTCCCCCCTCGTACAAGAAACAATAAGATATGGGTTCATGACATTTGGCAAATTTTTCAGTCTATATAAAGGCCTTGTAGATGATGAAACAAAATTTTTACAATATTTTCGCATGGCAAAACATACATTTCAATACATTTTGGATAAAATTACAACACACTGACGCAAAATATTCTTTCAAAATATCCGCGAGGCGAAAGACTGCAGTCAAAGATCGTTTTCATACTGTGACTGAAGCACCAAATATGAATATTTCCATTTAAATAGCACGTCACAATATTTTATTGCACCTAGAGTGAAGTGTGAGAGCATGACCTGAACTATAGTGTGAATCGACCTTTAAAATTCTTTGGGAGCAGTCTTCGATGCCCATGGAGCTAGAACATAGCATGCTATTGGATTATGGAAATGTAGGTAGTATCTGCAAATACATATACTGTTATACAAATCCAATAAAATATAATTGGTTCTCTTGTAATAATTTTTCAGTAGATATAACATACAATCTCAAAAATGTATGCAAGTGTAGTCATCGTCGGTTTGGAAGAACACTATGATATCTCACAAAACCTAATTTTTCGGTTTTTTCCATTAAGCCTAAACTTAAGTTACAAAACTATAAAACCACTTGATATTGATTTTGTTACTTAATGCATAAATCTGTTAAAAAGACATACCCTTCTACTGACACAGGGTCTACTATAGGGAGATAATTTTAATAAAAAAAAAAACGCTTTTACTTTGGCAAAATATGTATTATAAAACCTACAAAACACAGTCATCCAATGAATTTGTAAAAGGTGTATACGCTTTAAATTGAAAGCCATTATCACAAAATGATCCCTAAAAAAAATAAACAATTAGTATACTAAATAAGAATAAGTGTAAAACTATGTCTTTGTGTATGAGCATTAATTGTAAAGCTAATGTTTAATTACATTCATCTTGTACATCTCTTTTTTTCAAAAAACATGTATACAAGTATAGGGTATAGTATAGATAGATATTATGATCATCCCCCATAGCATTTTTGTTTTTTAACATTTCAAAGTTTTGGGAATTTTAATAATGAAATATCAATCTATGCACATTAAAAATATTATTCTAGCGCTTCGAGTTTCAAACAATAGGTGGAAAATAGCCATTTCGAGTAAAACTGGAAGCGCTACTTCTGTATGTTAAATACAACACGAATTATCGTACCTAAAGAGTTTTACTCAATAATAATAAGCAAAATCAAGTTTAATTTTTTTATTTTAGAGGTTATAATTAAAGTTGTACCTGCGGAAGGCTGAAAAGAATCACAAGTACTAATCCAAGGCCAGGGTGAATACATATCAGCCCATTTTCTTTTATAAAAAAGTATACGCTAGATATTAGTTACTTAAAACACCTGTGGGGGCAAGTTTGAACACAAAAACATTTTTGTGCTTTGGAATTCTGACAGTAAAATTAACACATTTTCGATAAAGAAATTAAAAACATTATCGTGCTTGGAAGAACTATTAGATAATAATTTCAGTTAATTATAATGGTGAAAAATATACATTTTCATAATTTAATTAAAAATCACTTTAATATCTAATATTTCTTAGATATGCGATGATAGTAATATCATTACTCTAGCATTTTAATTACAATCACTATATACATAATAATCCACAGACATACAAGAAAATAATAAAAATTAAAAAAGTGGAATTGCAACTCTTACATTAAAAATGTGGCTTATTTTACTACAATAATAATTTATATTCCAATAAAAAAGATATTTGTCTTTAATATAAATCAACTCGTACTGTGATTTTCAAAAATGTGTAAAATTTGTCACATTCTTTTTGTACCTTGTTGAATATTGCGCATTTTAGAAATAAGGATACTTACTGGGTTAACAATTTGGCATTCTTTATATTCTCCGTCATATGCCTCGGACTTATCACCAACCACTACCAAGTCTGGCAATGGATATAACCTTAAGCAGTAGTCAAAATCCCAGTGAACGGTTAAGGCGTTTAAGGGCAAAGGACTTAAATGTCCTTGGCTAATTACTGTACGTTTTACCTAACGCAACATAGATATAATTCGTTATAAATTGTTTCAATAAGAGGAATTAATAAAAAAGAAGTTTATCGTTTACATCATACCGAGCATGCATACCTTAATGCATAAGAAATGATTTCAGTTTAATCTACATCCTTTCTTTTAAAGTTTTTTGTTCTGATTTATGATGGCAAAACATTAACATTTTGGATATAAAAAAACTATACAAAAAAAAAAAAGGAAAGGGTGAAAAAACTTACACAGTCAGCTATTTCATCTTTTGAAGGCTTGTATAAAGTTCCTTGTAATAACTTAGCAATTAAATCGGCTCTAAATAACACTATTTCTCTTGTACAATACTGTAACCTACAGGGATTTGTTGCAAAGATAGCTTTTGGTAAAATCCTCGTCATCTCATTGGTCACATATGTTGGCAGAGATAATCTTAATAAAAAAATGTTAGTTTTTCAACTAACCATTACAATTCAATTGTAAATATATCTTAAATGACATACCTGGGCACTATATGAGTCGTACATGGATCAGCCAAGCCGGGAACAAACAAAAACTGACTAACATTAACGATATTAGGATATTTCGATAATAATTCTGCCAGTTTTTTAAAAAGTTTTCTCAGGGTGTCCATCATTTCGCTGCCATGAGACTCTGACATGAAATTTCCCATGAAAACAAATGCAATAGGTGGGGAGGCTTGGAGCCCCTCAAAGAGAAATTCGAGTTTTTCAAATACCTAAAATAGTTGTTAAATTTAATGTTATGGTAAATAAATATTTTTAAAAAATATATCAGAAGTGGTAAATAATTCAAAAGAAAATATTCTTATAATAATTTGCCTTAGGTGTTTTCATTAAATGGCATAATTTTTTGTGAATTTCGATTCACAATAATACAGTATCTTACTTAGTTATTCAGATAATATAAATCGTAGTAAATATGTCACAAATGTTCAATATGTGAAATGTCATAAAAAAAATATATTTACATAGTGGAAATATTTTTTAAACATATACAAATCTATCAGGCATATATTTGAAGAGCATAAGGATTTTTAAAGAAAGCATATATGTTATAAAGAATTATGAAAGCATAATTCAGAAAATTTCTAGTTAACTTTGCCACACTGGCGAGAAATATTTTGTTTTTGTGCTGATGTTATATAACTAATAACCTTATTATAATTTCTACCGGCACAATCATCTAAAATTATATTTTGTAGTTTGGTCCACAGAATAGCTCATTGTTATATCGACTAAACTTAAATTGTTTTGCATTTGTAGTGTACTATCAATCATGTCTTTTATGAATTTCAGATATAAGACGCCATAATGTGATTACACTATTAATCTGTTTTCTCAGATTGACATATTCTCAGATGAGAATACGATTTGACATGGATGTTTATAGATCTGGCCAGATCTTCTGAGGGTAAACTATCCTACGTAGAAGGTCTCCTAGTTCCTTGGATTGATCCGGAGTAACGATGTTAATCACTTGGTGCTGGCCTACATTACCAGATTGATGTGGCGTGGGTTCGATTCCCACATCGGTCGGCCGGAAGTATCTGTGTGAATGTACAGGAAGGGTAAAAATAAAGGTGCAACAAAATATGGACGGCATAGCATTACTTCTGTAATAATTATATTAAAATTAGAATAAACACATCCACTTCACGTATCTGTGAATCAATGAAAAAGCATGGTTGCGTTAAATATTTGTAATATACTTTTCAGATTAATTCAAAACACATATTGAAATAAGAAAACATTATTAAACATACACATATTATACGTGTATGTAAAAAATCAGGGTGTAATAAATTTATAAATTGTCAATAAAAATATTTTCAAATTTTAAAAATTGATTAGTGCTTTGAACAATGTTTTATTCAAAACGATAATTTGTTACAGCATTAACGCTGAAGATGAAAGAAAAACCTCTTTATTTAATATTACTAACATATCGATATAATATATATTTTTATTTAACATTCAGTTTCTAATTATTTTATATAAATCATTTTTTACTTTACATCAAAACTATGTTTTACACTGTAATGTTGAATGCTCAAAATAATAAAAGATTTCTTTCTATAATGTTACTGACTAACATGGTATAAAAATATATTTTTTTAACATTTAATTTCTAATTATTTTATATACATGCATTTCAAAATAATTTTTTTTACATTAAAGATATGTGTTTTTTGTATTTATAACTGGCAGTTATCGTCACATTTATTAGGTAACAAGTTGTAATGCATAGAAATACATTAAAATATTAGTACGTATTTATAAAACTAAATATGGCCTCCTAGATATTCGTGTGCCTCTTAGGAAAAATTACAACACAACACAAAAATTATAACATCACAATAATCAGTTTCATTGCACCAAGTACTTTTAGTGTTACTTCTAACCTATCAGTGAGCTCCAATGGGGATTCAACATAAATCTATTATGAATATTTCCCAAAACTATTGCTTTGGCTTCTTCTGGAGAGCTGTCATCGATGGAGACTACTTCCTCAATAAAAGATTCAAATGTTGCTGGCTTCAGCTCAAACTGAATGCTCCCTATATAAACACATATTTTTCCAGATCTATGAATACAGATTCTTCCAATTTTTCCTTCTGGTAAATCAGATAAGGTGCAATCATTTAGTTTCTTATTTTTTGGATTATCCCCTCCACTATTAAATGGAAATGAATCCGGAAGTTGCCAAAATGTTAGAGGTAACTTAGAGTTAACACTACTGTTCATATGATCATTTGACAATAACCCATCTATGTTAGATGTATCAAGTTCAACAACTTCTTCCTTGGACGGATCTCCTATTAATTTACTGGTACACCAATTTATGGGTTTAAAAGGAACATTTACTTCATCATCACTATCGTCATCATATTGTAACATTTCCTCACATACTCGAGAATCTATTTCTCTGTTTACCGTCTCTATTTTTTGATTTTCATGTTTTACAGGTGGTGATTGTTCTTGATTTCTTATAGACACACGATTGTGTGAGAGTCGAACAGTATCTCCTATTCCCTCTGAAAACACTCCAGAGGACTGTAAAAATCTGTCTTTTGCTTTATCTTGAAGCACGGTAGGGTGTATTTTTAATTTATCAACCCTCTTTATCGGCACCTTTACTTTATCTTTATTTCTGACAACATTGAGATTGGGTTTATAATTCTTTTTTGATAATTTTGTTCCGCCAAGGCTGAGATCTCGAGGTAAATGTAGAGATTGCAGTCTAGATCCTGGTGAATTGTCTTTAACAAAATTCTTTATATTGAGTTTCTTTAACTTTTTCGTTTCCATAACAAATATATCTTCTGACAAAATTGCTAGGAATATTAGATACAAAAAGTTATATTCCGTCCATTAGACTATAATAGGTACTAAGATTAATACACGATACGTAAAGACAAACTTTCAAATCTGTATATCTGTTTTTAAACCACAGTCACCACAGATCATAAAGCTGTAAACATAACAAATTATACCAACAAGCTCCGACATGACATTTGACAGAATCAGTAACCAGTCAGTCATATGTCATATGATGAAAACCGGATCTACAATGCTGTCACGCGTTATAAGAGACAAAAGATATAATTTAAAGAAAAAGAGATAAGGATAGCGAATAACGAATTCGCATCATACCGTAATAGACTGCAATATAGCAGATTTTTCTTGACGCAACCCAATACCACAAATTGAAACTTGGTCGTACCAACAACTACATAGAAACAACGCAATTAGCCAAATTGGATCGTACGAATGTAGAACTCTCTTGAAATAGAGTGCCTCGATTCCTGGGGAAATACCCAAAAATTGAGGAATTAGTTTTAACTGGGTTCTTCTCATTTCAATCTAGTTTAGCTTCACAAAATGTCACATAATTTTCTAAAGTATTGTAATATTTGTTGTCACATATAGCAACCATTTCTGCGTTATTTTTGACTATTGAATAAATAATAATATCACAAGAGAAAATAGGAATAATCGATTTATAAAAAAGAAACAGCTCAGACATTTGCATAGAAAAAAAATATACATACCCTTACAAAACAGCAACTCACACATAAGGAAAGGAATTTTATTAGTGTTTCTTCAAGCCAAGATTATTCTATTCACTAAATTTATTTTAACATTAATTTGAGGTTGTCTAAAAACACTAAAATGTGTTAGAAAGGACTGGGCGGGGTTTTTATAACTTTTACAAATACAATACACTTATTACATTCTCTTCAACCACAAAGAATATTTTAATGCACCTGTATATACATACATATTTCAATAGTAATACCATAATCTCAGTAGGAAAACAACATTTATTGCTGAAGATTTGATAGCAAATCATTGATAGCAAAATATTCATAAATAGGTGTATTGTTTGTGGTTAAGGAAAATATAATAAATGTTTAGTTATATCATAAAAGATTTTTGATATGTAAAATTTTGATATGTAAACTTAGCAATTGAAGACCACAGAGGAAAAGGGGGGAATGTCCCAAATATCGAAAAATGAGCTGATACCGCCAGCGGGTAGGCAAACCTCGATACTTAACGGGGAAGGTCCATATACGTGCGTCATCCTGTCTCATACGAGTTTTACAGGAATATATTTAATACTAAATTTAATATATCTTTTGGGTATCCACACTAGGATACATGCAGTTCTTGTGATCAGTACACCGCAAGTAAAACAAGTTTAAACTTAAAATTTAAGAATTCACCATCACCAACGGTCACTGCCGAAATATTGAAATCTTTGATAAACCTGGAAAATGAAAATATGCTTCATAGAAAGAAAGCACAAGTATTTTACGATCGAAAACGAGCTTCAAAATGTAAATGTCAAAAAGATTGCGAAATTGAAGCCATCTGTATGGACTTCCAGAAGTACTTTCCCGTGCCAAATATCACTACAAATGACATTTACAATAAGCGGCAATTATCTGTCTATTTATTCAATATCGATATTTTATCAAGTGGTGAATGAGTAAATCAACATATATGTAGTAGAACACAAAATAAGTCACTGCGACGTTTTGTCATATGTTCACACGATCATATGTTCGTTTGTTTACCTTATATGTATATCCCGAAACAATTGGTAATAGGGGAAGCGACGTAGTTATTTCAATGTTACACCATTTGATTGAAAATTACCTTGACCAATATAGAAAGCATGTGGAATATTATAATTTGATCAAATATATGCACTACATTGTCCATATCAGTCTGTTAAAATCACTTTCCCAATTAGGGGCCATTCTTACTTAGAGTGTGACAGAAATATGGCAATTATAAAACAAAAACACGCTGCTGAGCTTCCGAACGAGTGAATGAAGGAAATTCAAAGATCTAGAAATAAACCAACACCCTTTCATATAGAAGATCTTGGAACATCTCACAGAATATTATGGGATTGGCATATATTTTTTAAACAATTACCTTATAACAATAAATGCACATTTCCAACACACTCGATTAGAGAAATAGAAGCAAGTATTGTTCGTCCACGACTAATATCGCATAGATCTTCCTTTAATGGACCATGGGAGAAAAGTCCCATATTGCCTCCAATTCAGAAGAGGCACAAGCCTGAGCATGTTCTGCAAAGTAATGAATTTCTATTTCCTGATAGAAAATATGAAGGTATGTCTGTTATTATAAGTATTTCATGTTGCGGCTAGATCTTCATGTTTTATATCATTTTAGGCCTCATTCCGATATCAGATAAAAAATTGAGCAATTTGCAAGACCTGAAAAAGTTTTGTTCTATAGAAGCCCAACATTACAATGACAATTTACCTCACACAGATAAAGAAAAGAAAAGTGGAAATATCAAAGAAGAAACTACAAATAGTACATGTGAAAAAGACAAAAAGAGAAAATGCGGAACGAAGAAAATATAAAACTGGACAATCCTCTTTACTTTTCAGAATATATGTATATTTTTGTGACAATACCCATTCTTCCTATGAATAATGGGTAATGGTTTGGGTTTTGTATTTTTTTATATAAATACATATTGCTTTTAGGTATACTGTTATTAAAGACTCATTAAATATACTTTCATTAATTAAACTAGTAAGTTTTTATTTCAATTTATCAACATAAAAATAAGTGTGTTCAAACTTTAAAATTTGATTTTCTCGAAACTAACATTTTGTGACATACCCCCTTTTTCCTCTGTGGTCTTCTATAATAAGAATGAAGGGTACATCACAAGCAAATATTAGTAAACAATTTAATATAAACAAATCAGTAATATCCCATATATTGAAACGTTATCGGGATAGACAAACAGTCGCAATTGCCCCGCGTTCTAGTCGGCCTTGAAAAACGACGATAAGAGAAGATACATTAATTTGTCGGAAAAGTAAACAGGACCCATTTTCAAAAGAGGCTCAAATTAGAGCAGATTTAAGACTCAACGTGTATTCAAGAACTGTCAGCAGATGCCTAGTATATGCAGGCTTGCATACCCAAAGACATGTCAAAAAGCCATTATTGAGTAAGAAAAAATATAAAGGCCCCACTTACATTTACACGTGACCACTTCCACTGGACTACTGCAAAATGGAAAACTGTCCTGTTCAGTGACGAAGCGGAGTTTAATCTCATAGGAAGTGATGGTCTGTGTTATATACGACGTCCTCCTGGACAGAGATTTAATCCACGATATTATATTGAAAAGGTAAAACATTGAAGAAATCATGTATTAGTGTGGGGCTAATTCTCAGGCTTTGGGGTAGGACCATTATTTAAAATAGAGGGTATAATGGATCAGTTTAAGTATAGAGATATATTGCAGAATGAAATTTTACCTCATGCCGAATGGGAAATGCCATTAGCTCGGATCTTTCAGCATGACAACGATCCAAAACAAACAGCAAAGCTTATAAAAACTTGGTAATATACAAATATTATCATGGCTGGCTCAGTCTCCGGACTTAAATCCAGTGGAAAATATGTGGGCCATTGTAGACAGACAAATTCGACAACACAACATCTTTTCAAATCACCAAGAAGCTTCATAGCTCTTTCTAATGCATGGCAACAAATCTCTCCCAAAATAATAGACAATTTAATATCATCTAGGCCTCAGAGATATGCTGCTGTAATACATAATAATGGACATGCTACACCATATTGATTCACAGTTGTAACTTGTATTTTTTAATAACTTATAAGTTGCTTAACTTATGTCACTATCGTAATAAGCGTTTAGTTTTAGTATTAATTTATATATATTTATTATTCATTACTAGTACACCAACAATTGATCAGTTAGTTATATACAATGTAAAGATTATGTTTCTGTAAGAAGATTAATAAAATATGTTTTCTATTTTTATTGTTTATCGAATAAACAATATGTTGCTTAACTTATGTCGACCACCATATATCCTGTTTGTAATGTAATCTTAACCAGACCAAAATATCACCCTTGTTCCAGTCGCTAGATGCCTTGAAAATGAAGTAAACACAAGAGATTTGTGATTATGAATGAAGAAAACATTCTTACACATTTTAAATTATGTTTCAACCAAATTAGGGTTTTAAGAAACCAATATGTTTCTGTGTATATATCATTAAATTATGTATAATTTTTAATAAACCCACTATCTTTGATTACGTGTTCTATGAGTCATAAAAGTTGCCAAAACATAGCATATAACCATAAGATAATCTACTTACAAGAGGGTGGTCAAGCCATACATCAGAAAAAAACATGATCATCTCATTTTTATTCCTTTCCATGTGTTTTTTGAGTTTTTGTGAATCTCTTAGAGGAGTATTTGATGTACCACCAAAATAATTTATGTTTCCAAAGGATGGCCTAAAATAAATTGAATTATATACTTTTAATAAACATTGTGGACTATTTAAATATATATTACTGTATATGGCTACCTATTACCTCGAGTTTTTATATTCCTCACCAGGAGGTAATACAATTGTTGACACTTTTAGAATTTTATCTTCATAATAACCATTTACAAGAACAAACGAATTTTCTACAAAAAATCCGCCATGATATCTGAAAAAACATAAATTCTGTATATACATATGTAGATTGAACAACTATCCTATTTTTATTTCGAAACATTCATCATACTAACTAATATAAGATATACTAACTTTGCATGGGTTAAATCCAATTGTACTATCCCAGTAGGATCTTCTAAATAGTATTTTCCTTCTGAAACTTGAAGCAATGAACCTAATATTAAAGTGCGATCTAATGTAACATAAGATACAGTTAATAAATAGTCAACAGTTTGTAATTTCAGTTGTGTCCTTTCATTATCAACGTTTTGCGCAAAATTCCGTTTAGTTCTTTGAAGTATCGTAGAATATCTGTCCAAAAACATTTTTGCTTTTATATCGGCCCCTGCTAACATTTTTGATTTGTTAGTATCATGAAAATACATTTTTCGATCTGGGTTGTATGAAAGTTTTGGAAAATCAAATGCATTTATTATACTAAATATTGTTTCATGTTGATCATATCCAGAATGAAGACACACCTGAAATGAGGACGTGTAGTGGGTTTATTGGGTACATAAACTGTGTAATGTATATAGACTACTACACTAATGTACAGGTTGTCACCTCAATAGCTCGATCCACATGTTCCCTTTCTATACTTTTCTCTGAAAGGCACTGACTTTCTAAACTAGTGCATATTTCTTTAACAACCTTGTCAAAAGTTGCATTATTTTCCAACTGAATGTGTTCTTCCAAAAATTTGTCGATGATTAAGGAACAAAATTCGCTAAAAAGAGTTATTTTAACAATAAATATACCTAATTGCTATTACCTACCGCCTTATATTAAAACCACTTAATTTCAATGCATTATGCAGTTTCTTTTTTAATTTTTCTGTTTCAGACATTATTTTCAAATAAAACTATAACCTAAAACACTCTTACCGCGAATATTTACTTTATTAAATATTTAAACTACGAATGATTATCTAGAATGCACATTTAAACTACTAATAATTCGTAAACAAATGATTACCTATAGAAGAAGAAGCTGAAAACGACGTCAATGACGTCAAAATTGTAAAGATGGCATTTAGGTTAAGTTTTTAAATGTTTACAAAAATTTATTTATATACACGTAATTATTGAATTTCATTATGTGGTCGTTTTTCTCTCGGGATCCTTCAAAGGATTTTAATTTTGAAATAGGGGAACTAGTGCCATGTTTAGAGAATAAAAGTGTGTGGGCACTTCACAAAGGCAAAAGAAAGGTAAATACCCTGACACAATAACAATATCTTCCTTTTTCTATATTAAACATTGTACTTATATTTATAGGGTAGTAATGAAGAAGTTTCAGTTTTTGTTTTTGACGCAAAAAATAATTCTGAATCTCAGATAGAAATAGCGAAGGCATCAGTTAAAAGGCTGAAGACCTTAAGACATCCTAGTGTGCTAACATATTTAGATAGTTTAGAATCAGAAAAGGTACTTTATTTGGCCACAGAATATGTAGACCCTTTGGGGAATCATTTAGAAAATTTAACTTTGGAAGTACCTCAGAAAGACTTATATGTAGCTTGGGGTATTTTTCAAATTACGGTATGTTTATAATTAAAACGATACAAAAATGTAGGTCAACTATTTTTGTTCAATTTTTACAGAGGGCTTTGTCTTTTTTGAATAATGATGGCAACCTTCGTCACAACAATGTAAATATTTGGTCTGTTTTTGTCAATTCATCAGGAGAATGGAAACTTGGCGGGGTGGAATATGTAACGAGTATTCAGGATGTAAACTCCTCATTCAAGTTTATTCAGTCTCTTGAAGTATACAGCCCCCCCGAAAAGAATGATCCTAGTAAGCAACGTTTAATTACAAAATGGTAAGAAATGTTATTTTTGAAAGTAATCTGTATTCTCTGTAATTTAATGTTTTAGTTCAAATGATATGTGGGGCTTAGGTTGCCTCATATGGGAAGTATTTAATGGCCCCATATACCAGCAGTCTTCTTTGAAAAGTGTAGATAAAGTAAGTAAAACTATACTGTAAAATTAGCTTATTTATATTTATAAAATACCGTACACATTATTTTAGATACCTAAACAGTTAGGCCCATTATATTATGAACTAGTCGGATTAAACCCTGCCTCAAGGCCTAATCCTGCTGATATCATCACTAGATGTCGTAAACTGGGAGGCTATTTCAAAAATGATCTTGTTGACACTTTGCTCTTCTTAGAAGAGATTCAAATTAAAGATAAAAATGAAAAAAATAGATTTTTCTCTAATCTAACCCCACACTTGGATAATTTTCCAGATAATGTTTGCAAACATAAAATTTTGCCACAATTGATTACGGCATTCGAGTATGGAGATGCGGGCTCTGCTGTATTAGCACCAATGTTTAAGGTATGTGAAGGCCTTTTTGACCCTTAAGATGTTTTAATAATAGCATTTAATAATCTGTTTTTTGTATTTATTTGTCAGTTTGTTATTGGTTTGTTTAGTAAAATGTATATCACTGTTTAGAATTGTATACATAGTTTTTCAAGACTCAAAAACTAATTTGCAGTTAGGAAGATTATTGGATGAAGCAGAATATCAAAAGAAAATTGTGCCATGCGTAGTGAAACTATTTGGAAGCAATGATAGGGCTACTAGGTCAAGACTGCTGCAACAGTTAGAATATTTTATAGGACATCTACAGGCCAGTACCGTTAATGATCAGATATTCCCTCAAGTTGCTCATGGGTTCATGGATACTAACCCCACTATTCGAGAACAGACTGTAAAAGTAAGTAAATTTGATTACCATTGAAGTAATTTGAGTGAAGTAAACAAAATGGAGTAATACCTTCAATACTTTCATATATTTCTTGTTGTCTATGGGATATATTTTAAACCTCGTGGAAATAAATATTTTTTCAATGGAAACCTGAATAGAAAAAACTACTGTAATAGGTTAATCTTAAACCATTTTAATTTAAATTTATGATAATTTTAAAATAATCTTTATAAAATCAAATGGTTATTTTAAAAAAGATTCTACTAAAGCGCATTTGTATGAGGTAAACTGAAATATCTGCAAGAATATTTTAATAATAAATTAATAAATGAAGACTGAAAGCTATTAAAATATAATTTGTGATTTACTTTTTTCTTGTAGACAATTTTCTTTTTCCATAATTGAAAAAAATCTGTTTCATCCACCTCATTATTAATAGGGTTGCTCATCTCACTATATTTACAGATATACTGTAAGGTGAATAAAATCTATTGACGCTCTTTTCTTTCCCAGTCTGTGATACATCTAGCACCTAAGTTAAACTACAACAATCTGAACGTAGAAGTGCTTAGGCATTTTGCAAGACTTCAGTCTAAAGATGACCAGGGTGGTATTCGAACTAACACTACAGTGTGCCTAGGAAAAATAGCTCAACACCTGCACCCCCAGATTCGTCAGAAGGTGCTCATATCCGCCTTTATTCGAGCGATGAGGGACCCCTTTCCACCAGCGAGGAATGCAGGTAATCCATAATACCGAATCAACTATTCTCTAGGATAACTTTTTCTTTTAATAATCTGCTAAGGGGTATTGGCACTGGCCGCAACTCAGCAATATTACCTCTTGTCGGAGGTATCCTCTAGAATTTTACCTGCTCTCTGTCAATTGGCAATGGATCCAGAAAAGTCGGTGAGGGATTCTGTTTTCCGTACAATCAAGGGATTCCTTGGAAAACTAGAGAAGGTATCGGAAGATCCCAGTTTAAGGGAAAGCATGGGTAAGTTTATGATAATGTGAAATGTGTAATGTGATTGTATATGTAGAATAGCACCATGCCATCTACATGCTAAATAGATAAGCAAATCTCTTAGCGAAGGGCATCGTAGATGCCATTCACCGCATGGGATCTTGTTAGTGCAGGATGCATGAAAATTGTAAAGGGAAATATGCAAATCTAATGTATTTTTTTTTTTTTTGTCTATATTAGAGGCTGATGTTAATACAGCTACCCCCAGTTTGAGTAACGCTGCAGCCACTTGGGCCGGATGGGCTGTAACTGCTGTCACTGCCAAATTTTATCGAAGTCAATCCGATACCGTTAAATCGATGAATCCTATCGCCACCAAGATGCTCACTAAGCCAGGATCTTTAGGTAGCATTTCTAATCCTCATTTGATATAAAAACTGATCATTAACTGTTTTAGAACAACCATCTAGCAGTAGTATTTCAACAACAACATCAAGTGTAACGTCAATGACATCATTAGAACATGAAGAAGGTAGTCGTGGCAACGATTCGGTATCTGACTACGAATATAACCATTGGGAGGACAACGAGAATTGGGGTGATATGGAGGTAAGCTATAAGGGTAATAAATTTTTAGGCTAATTTTCTATGTATATTTCTTGTTCTCATAAAATAAGTATATATTCTCAGACTGGTGGTCAGATGGCGAGTAGCAGTGGCAGTGGATGTGCTACTGGTACGAGTGACCCTACTAGTCCACCATCTGGCTCAGGTCCTGCTACTAAGGTGACTGATGGGTGGGATAATGAGGAATGGGGCAGTTTAGAGGAAGAACCGGTGAGTTCATAGGCAGAGAGACAATCAATATTAAGAATGAATTATTAAATATTCTTAATTATTTTTCACTAAACTTATTTCAAAAGAGTTAAACGATATAAATATTACTTCCAGGAGGCGGAGGCAGAACTAACATCTCCCTCAGAGGCATGGAGTCCTGGCGACACAGCTCCTATCATACCACCAGAGTCACAGAAACCGTCTTCCGGTTGGACTCAGTCTGCAGTCAGCAATAGAAAGCCCCAAACAAATTGGGAGGATTCGGAATTCGAAGCGTTAGAAGAGAATCCGGGTAGCAATTATCCTAAATTGGAAGAGGCGCGAAAGAAACGAGAGGAGAAAAAGTTATTGCGGCAAAAAGAACTGGAGGCCAGGAGAGCCAATCGAACCGTGGGAGGCCCAATGAAATTAGGAGCCAAGAAATTATAATTAAGTTTTAACCGAGGGTATATTAGCGTAAAAATTTGCTGGAGATAAGATGAATCGTTTTTATGAGGTGATATATTTCTCATGTACGTATTACAATTTTGGAAAAGTTACCTCTGTATTTTCAAAAAAAAAAAAAAAAACTGGTCTTTTTACAGTCGGTATGCCTACTGTATGTGTTATAAATGTGTATGACATTCTGTTAATAAAAGCTATTGAGATTTACTGCTAAGAGAATCGAGAATTTGATTTCTTATAAATGATATTAATGAATTTATTATATACAGATCTATAGATATCAAAGCACAGCAAGGCCTAATTATTTTGAAATAAAAAAATACGCCTACTTGTAAAGAAATAGCTCGAGAATATTTGCTTTTTTCTACTGTAAATGGTGCAAGTGTTTATTTTAGAGTGTATTTTGATCTATACCAATTATATCAAAATTTACCTCAGGCATAATTACTTGGTATTAAAGGAGTGTTGCTTCTATTTATTCTATTGCAGTAATTTCTTGCTAAATTCTTTCAGAACTTCTCTAGATTTCATATTTCAGGAGGTCAGTACATCCTCATCATCTATGTATTATATTCCTGGAGGAAACTCCATAAATGATGTAAATTATTTTAATTCCTGTGTTAATTGAATTAAAAATTTTTTCTCTTTTTTCCCATTTTGTTATTGCTTTTACAATTGCTTTTACGCATATAATGCCTTTAACATTATGTATGAAATAACATTGTTAACTTTTGAAGTAAGCTAGAAGTTCATATATATTTTTTTTAATGTTTACTTCTCAAAGCCACCATATTTTGAAGAAGCAACAACATTCACAGAGTGTTGAATTCATCATCCCTAAAACTAAGAAGAATTATAGAAATAATGATATTTACAATCTTAAAAATCTGTCATTACAATCTCAGAAGAATTAAAAAAAAGTTTTGTCCAAGGACTTAATTAACACCCTGTATATCATTATTGGGCAACTAAGAACATAACGATATAACTAGTTTGTTCCAATTATAATTTAGAATGGGCATTATACTGAGTTATTAAAAATAACTTTTTTGTTGTTTATGAAATTTTAATAATTTTCCATAGTAACCCGTACTGATCTGGTGAACTGCTGGTGGTGATATTGTTTTATAGGAATTTTTATAATTTGTCTTTGAAACTAGTGTCGTAACATTCTTCCATTTAATAGACTGTTTTTAGTATTCAAGCCAATGTTGGATCGATTTGAAGGAAATATTCAAAATATATATGTGAAGATTTCATTCAGCAAGGAGTATTTGTAAATTTAAGAAATAAACCAGGTCACAAAATAGAGGGCAATTTTTTTTTTAATTTGATTTCAACAATGAAATCAACTTAAATCCTTTGATGTCCATTTGTGTTTTATTATTTGAAAAATTCCGTGACAAAAATGATACTAAAACCATATAATGTTTTATATCTCGAGGACCACCCTCATAATTTGTTTATTTGTTATCCAAACATTTTAAAAGTGTTTCCTTATATTAATTATACTAATTAATACGGAAAAAGCTAATTAGTTTCTTTATATCAAATTTGAAAACAATATTTTTAATTTCCTCTAAATAAGAATGCCAAAATATCTAAATGTTTACCTTAATTTACCTAACAATTAGAACATTTTTAACTCGACTTTTATTACTCTAAAAATTATATAACATCCATGTCTGTTATAAAATGTTGTTTGCTCATAATACTACTTTATAAATATATGTATTTATGACATGAAAACTTAAAAATATTTGAACAGATAAGAAAGATTTTAGATGTACAGAACCTTAATTTTATTTTATATATTTTTAAATTAAAAGTATGTTTATAAAAAGATATTAGATTATTATTGTGTGATATTAATAGACTTATTTATTGGGTGATATTCCTCGCAACAGTTAATTGTTCATTTGGCCCATTCTTAAAACTTTTATTTTGCCCCCTTAAAATATCTACCGATTTCTCTAAGTTATATTCTAATTATGAAAAGTAAGGAGCTTTAATTGCTGCTTTTACCCAATAGCAAGTATTTTTCTATTAAGAAACATATTAATTTTTTTTCAAATATTTTCCACTCTTTCATACATCTTAAATTAGAAATAAATGCGTTCGTTGTTGCCCTTGATGGCTATCATATTTCTAACTATTTTATTCCAACTTAGAACTATTATGTTCTTTGTTAATGCTACTTAATTTGTTTTTGGTTGATTTTTTTTTTACAAAAGCAGAAAATCGATACACGTAAACAAATGCTTCCATCTATAATGCAGTCTAAAATACCTGATATAAAATATGGCAAGTAATTATGGTTGCTATAAACAATTGCAAGTTTTATAACAACGTTTATTTATTTAGTGTTTATTTTTTTATATATATTTCCTATGTGTGTGATGGTGTAATAAAAAATGGAAACTAAGAGTAATCAAAGAGCTTAAAATGTAATACTCGATTTTCGGATAAGATATATATGCAAAGTATAATGTTAAAATTCAACTTCAAACTAATAAATTTACATTCAAATAAAACTAAATATTTAAACCTCTGTAACTTGTTTTGCATATAATTCAAATATCAAGAGAGACAGAAGAAATTTTGAACTTTGAGATTTTGAACGATGGCATGTAATTTTTAACATATTGTTTGATCGAATATTTAAAATGTTACAATATATTAAACTAAATCTCTTTCTATTTGTTTTGGGAAGTCCATCTTATTTTTTTTTCTTGCAATTTATTGTGTATCAAATGTCTCTTTTACAAATTGCCCTATATTTTATACATATACACTTACTTACAAAATCACTAGCGAAAATGACTAATACTTGTTTTAAAATATCTCTTTATTATTTTTGTATTATCTCTTAAACACACTGTGACAAGTAAAGGCCATTTTGAAGCATTCTCTTTCCGTGATTAAATTAGCATATAATTTACTTTTATATTACAGCTAGGATAAAAGAAATCTGTTTTTAGACTTTATTATGCCATAATATTAGCTGCCTAACAGTTTTTGAAATTTTATAGATACTAATACATTTACAAAAATACATTTATGTATTAAAAATTGTATTAGGTACTTTTTTACTGTGACATGGACAACATAAACCGCTACATAAATGAAATAGTTGCATGCTTATTCTGTAGTTTAAAAAACATTTTTAGTTGTAGGTGAGTTCTTTTTCTGAACCATTACTTTTTAAATTCTTACCAAAGTATAACTTCCCTGTATTTGTGTAAATAATAATTACTATTGTAATATATGTTGTATAATATTTTGTTATTTGTTTTGCCATTAGTTAAATAAAATTCTTGTATTTCATATATTGAGTTGTTTTAAATTAGATGGGAATGCAAAATCTACAATATGCAGAGACTACACAAACTGATGTTTCATAATTTTATCAACTATCCAAAAATAGTATACATATACTAAGTAAAATATATTTCCTATTATCTCAGCCATAATTAATCATAATAAGACATAAATAAAATGAATCGAAGTAAAATTAAGTTATAAAAATTTATTTGTTGCATTTCAAAAATTTTTTTATATGTATGAAATGAGTAAGCTGTTTTATTTACCTAATGGTATTTTTGTTTAAGGTACACAAACCATGAGTACATATTTTTATTTTTTGCAAACTTCTTATACATATTTGTTAAGTACATATAGTTGTGTAAATGGAAAATATTTTTGTAAATATTTAGTTTTATCTTAAAACTTATTTCACATTATTTTTGTATGTTTCTTGTAATAAACTACTAAACATATATTCAATAAATTTTTTTATCATACACGAAGGCTTTATTTACTGCCATATTTGTTCCTGTTAAACAATGTAAACAGTAATAAAAATTTTATTAATGAATTTCGCAACACAATAAAACTATAATGACTGAATAATTCGAATCTTCCGCCATATCAATATTTACATTTTTAGTTTCAGCTGTCTCCGTAGATAGCTGACATTTTTTTTATGTTTAGTGTACGTCAACATTGAAAAACTTAAAAAATGTGACAAAAACGTAGAAAAAATAAGTTTAGTTACCATAAAAAATGTTTTTCAAAATTTTGAGGTGTAAACATATGCAAATATAATGTAATTTTATAAAACGGATCGTAGAAAATGTTCACCAAGAGAAATCTGGTTGATGTTAAAAAGTCGACTGCTAAGCTACAGGACCCAAAAAAAGATGTAGCCACAAGAATAAAACATCTTAAAATCATATTAGGTGAGTCTTTTTAATAAATATATTGCTTTCACTTCGCTTTTATTTAATTACCAATTTCGTGAAAGGTTATATTAAAGTGTCAGTGGCTGTAATAGTTTTTCATTATTTCAGACAATGTAGATATTGCAGAAGCAAAGGGGTTGTTTGAGGCCAATTTCAGCCACATTTATCATATACTTTATGATAGTTTCGTCCAAACAGAAACTAATCTTCGGCAGAGGGGTAAGTCGATGCCTTCTACTTTATATTTTCGGTCCATTGTCCTTTAGAAAGCTGAAAATGTTTATTTCATTTGTACAAAAGCGTTACTTCAAAGTATTAAATGTAATTAACAAACAATTCTTTTATTTACTAATTGGTACATCTCAGATCTTAAAACGAGTCGCACATGGACATAAATATAAGGGCTTAATAACGTTAAACAAATCAATAATTGTCTGTTTATTCTGTCTAATATACAGTAAGTAAAGGTTACATTTGCCTTTTTCATAATACATGAATTATAAATGCAATTTTATTTCAATTTAATATATTTAAAATTTTAGTTTCAAATTTATTTTGTCACATGAAGATAGATTTAAAAATTATATGCCAAAAGGTATAATTCTAGGAATAATCAAAATGCAAAAAGCAACATCAGCTATAATTTCCTGTATCATTATTCTAATTACCTTTCTCTGTTAGGCCAAATGTAGTTGTTAATTATAAAGTTCGAGTTTAATATTATCTTGAAATAGAAGTTTCTTAAAATAGAATGTTAAAAACAGGTTTATCCATCTAATGTCTAAAGTGTCCTTTGCAGTGTTTTATTTGTAATAATATATCATTTGTAATGATAATCTATCTTGGTTACCATTAATATCATAGAAGATATCTGTAAAATAATTTTATATAATTTTTTTTTCAGTAAAATTACATGAGACAAAAGCTATATAAATATCATATTACATTTAATATTATAGATAAATATAATACATGAATTTTAAAATATATATTTTTATTGTGGGGTTTGTTTGAATCATTCATATTCACTTTTTTTATTTTTATTTTTTTATTTTACCTATTAATAGGTGACATTTTGATTAAGAATTTAGGGTTTTACATAAACATGTTATATGGAGTATTATAAAGGGTAATATTGGGTAGTTGGGTAAACGTTCTATGCTATTAAAAACAAAAATATTTTTTTTTTGTTATATAGTTAGTTTTTGAACATATGCTTAATATTATTATTATTATTACATGTAGTATGTGATTAAAAGTTTTATATTTATATTCTTAATGTTTTATGCTTAATTTTAATTAACTAGATTTCCATTAATCCATTGGTGAGATTGAATCTTATTGAGATAAGATGATTATTAAAATTATAATTAAACAAACGATTAAAACAAATGGAAAAAATGGACAGATAAGTATGATCCAAAAATTCTAAGAAATAACGCTCACATAAAACACATACTTACCGTCTATTTGAATCAATAAGAGAAAAAACAAACAAATATGAAACAAAACCAATTAATTGCCATTAAGGGATGTGTAACTAAATTAGGATTTTTTTAATAATACAGTGTTTTAAATAAATATTTTTTTGCGTAAAGCTAGGGCAAATGTGTACCTCCGTGTATTAAGGACTAAATTTCTGTAGTTACTTGCATGCCCATATACTTTATATGTGTTTGCCATGTTTCTAATGCAATTTCCTGTAAATATCTTAAACTAATTCTTGATGTATATTTTTTTTCGTGGTGTCAGAGCTCTCCTTTCACTTAGGTAAGTCCCCGTGTCTGTCCCATTTTGCAAAAGTTGCCAATAACAAAACTAAAAAATTACAGTACACAAGGCACATAAGGAGGAGTTGGAATGCACACTATGGATCCTGGATCAGGTGTTGTGCCTCCTCCCGGAGCTGATTCACAGAAGATGGCAACTGCATTCCCTGGGACGGCTTTTATCGAAACTCCTACATTCCGGGAACACTATCAAGCTTCGGTGGCAGGGCATACGGTACTTCCTCATGTGGTACCAGGCATTGAACGAGAACGCGCCCGATTACGTTCACAGTATGTTTGCGGCCTTAGTACCAGGATTCCACAACCAAGCCATATTGGCTGCTCAAACTACGAGCAGTGTTTTCCATGATACTGGCGCCCAGAATCCGGTTTGCGCATCCGAGTTGCTGCCAATTTTACCGCCGTCTAGCGGAGAGAAACAACCAGATCACCCCAGTAAATTCTATTTAGAAGCGCTCCTAGAACATATGGTTCATACAGTTGTTAAGCTAGAATGGCAGGATAAGAGCGCGTATCACCACCGTTGTTTCAATTTTCTATTGGAGAAGTTCAAAATTTACTATCTACCTAAAATTTGCCCCAATATCTGTAACGAGACGTCATTATATAGGCCTAACTTAGGTATATATTCATTGGATTCGTGTAATTTGATACGAATTTAACATTTAATGTCCTTTTAGAATTACCTACTTTAAGGAGACTAGAGAGTGAAACAGAGTTCGTCCATTGTCGAGTAACATTAATAATGTGGGTGACCAACTATATGCATCAAACGAAAAAGAATGGGGATGGGGGTCCCTCATCTATCCAGAATGTACAATCACCATCGCAACAGTCGCAGTTCTCCCATGAAGACGAGCACGATTCGTCTCATCCAAGTTTAGATTCCAGTAAGTTATAATGAAAATCCGAGTATTTTTAATTATATTTTGATAGAATAACACTAACTGAAGTTGAAATAATACTGGCGTTGGATCAATTTATCTACTAATACAAATATAGAGTATAAATATACTCTATAATTTGTATTACTGTTAAGGTTTCACTTTTTTTTTTACAGCAATTTCCTTGCAAACAAACAGGACTACCAATGATGAGGAACTGGCACCCCAAATAGTACGCGACGTTCTATGTAGCACTAGAGACAATGTTAATTTTATTCATGAACTGTATCGACAAGCCTTTCTACTTAATTTCACTCACGTTGTGGCTATTAGGAAAATCATCGCTGTTTATAAAGATCTGATCCAGGGTAACGTTACTGAATTACCACCCTACGCATTAGAACTCCCCGAAGATGTGCCGAGGGTCAGTGACGAACTCACCCCAGAAAGTGGTAGACCGGGAAGACTAAGAAACGATTCCTATTTGGGCGCTATTCACAAAGAAAATTTGTTGGTTAGAGCTGGTATGCAGGTACTTTTAATATATTTAGTTTGTTTCGACAATTATTGATGTCGTAATTGTATTTTAGAATTTGTTCCAATTATTCATGACACATGCTGCCAATGTTTTCTTATTGGAGATAAATTCCCACATCCCGAAAATGCTTGAGGAGCAAACAGATACTTGTAAAAGGGTCTTGAATATTTACCGATACATGGTAATGAATACTAGAATGGATAACAGTACATGGTACAGGATTTTTTTATTGATGAAAAATTTTAATAAATAATCTTTCTCAATATGTCTATTATATTTCCTTTAACCATAGCTGATCTAATGCATCTGTATACATATATTTCGATAGTAATGCTACCTTTGTCAGCAGTATATTAAACAACCTGCAAAATGCATAGGCGTGTCATAAACTCTCTTTTGCTTAGAGTATACTAAAGTAAGAGACAGTCTATACAATTCTCTCAGTTAAAGGGTGCTACAGGTCATTTGAATCTAATTTTATTGCTGTTTTATTTCGCTGTATTTAAAATTTTTCACATTTATTACAACTGATTTTGTATATACCCAACTTATTACCATTCTTCTGTTTTATGTTTAGTATTACCTACATCTGTTCTTTCATTTCATTTAAATTATTGTATAGTAAGGTAGTTTTATGTATTCCACATATTTTTCCTTCCCTTCAAGGAGCAATCATTTAATACATTTTATATTTTGTTTGCTTTGAGCTTTCCTTACCGTGTTATAAACTGCCGTATTGTAACCATTTAATATTGTTGGTTTACCTTCCAATAAGAAACAATATTCCTGGTAATAAAATTAGTGGTGCTATAGGAAGGGGAATATAGTAATGTGTTGTGTTTGTGAAAACATCAAAAGCAATGTCTAGTACAAGTGCTGTTTTTTACTCCTCATTAATTTGTTACATTTTAGGGAGCAATTATTGTTAGTGTTGCTTCAAATAACATCGTTAGTCCTTGGGGAGACGCCGCCAAAGAAAAAAGCAGTCTCTTTAGGTGGAAAACTATCACCTGCTATCTTCCAGACCCTAATAGTGACTTGGATTAAGGCAAATTTAAATGTAATGATTTCTAGAGAGTTGTGGGACAGGTTCTTACATGTCCTAACCTCTCTGACTACTTGGGAGGAGTTGTTAAAAGAATGGGCTGTAAGTGTAAATTCATCCAGGAATCAGTATAATCGGTTTTAATCAAATTTTAATTACAGAAAACGATGGAGACTTTGACGAGAGTTTTAGCTAGACACGTTTACAATCTAGATTTAACTGATCTACCTTTGGACCGTATGATTGAACATAAGTCGAAACGTGGCCGCAGAGGCCCTGCCAGACCTGAGAATAATGCAACAGGTAGTACAAATGATGCTGGTCATCCGATGGTGAGTCGACAGGATTCTAGTTTGCCGGACGGACATATGCTGTCAAAACCCATCAGGCTAGGTCTTCCCAGAAGTTACAGTGAGACAAATTTAACACTGAAACGTAGATCTACATACGTAAAGCGCCAAAATGTAAGTATATTTTTCCTTTTTTTCTTAGAAAGTTCCCCCAAATTAGTTTCTCACCTTTTTCTCACTAAAAAAAATCCACTTAGAATAATAAGAAAGGTACTACATACACACTTCTAATGAATGATTTACTTTTATTTAGAGAGAATTGGGAATCTTTGATAATTCAGGATAATTTTAATAATATACAAGGCGTTTCCTTACAATGTGCACATATTTTTTCCTAATATCTACACCTAATAAACTTTTAATAAAGATTATATGCTACATTTATTATATCGTTACAGAATTATTTAGCTCTTGATTTTTATGGATTTAACTTTCTTTTACATTAATTCTAATATATCATATATATCGATACCCCAGTTCAACAGTGTAACATCTCAAAATTGTTAGTTTTGAGATAAATGCGATTAAAAAATTCTTAAAAGTTACCTTCTTTGACAAATCTATGTTTTCTAATATTTCTCTGTAAAATTTGTGGTAGTAATTCGTCACTATACAAATGTCATTAGGCCAAATTTCTTTATCGGTAATTTTTATCGGAAATTCATAATTTTTGGAATTTGATAGAGTTGTTACACTATTGAAATAAAAATATTTCAAACTGCTACTGGATCATGTAATGATAAATAGAAACAAGTTTTTTTTATTACAGTTGTTTATGAACATTAATTAAACAATTAAATAATCTGAAATTATTTATTTAGTATAAAGAGAACATAAGCATTGAAAATATATGAAAAAGGCATTTATAAATAGTTTTATTCACATTCGCTTTCGCAATCTGTTTCTCTATTTTGCTCCTGTAGGTTCTCATAAAATGGCCAGTGTTTGATCATTTTCTCGACACAATTCAATTAAATGTTGCTTTTTGGTAGTAGGTATTGGCAGGGGATCTTTATAAGCAGGAAAAAGTTCTACTTTTTGTTCCTTAATCGTCCTAAACTTAGCTCTAATATCCATTGACTTAAAACTTTCCTCTTGATCATAAAACATTTTGTAGAAAATAATGTACGGTTTCTCTTTGTCCACTCTAACGACTTTAATATCATTCCAAATAACCTTTTCGTTGTCCTGATTATTGGTACATTTTTTACCTAATTGTGTAGATACTGCTTTGAAATCAAAGATATCTTTGGTGCAAATTTCACAGACTTTGTATGGGGTTCCTACTTTTTTTGCTCCTTGAATAACAGTTTTTTATTCTGTCCAACACAGTTGTCAGAATATAAAATGATATTTCCACCTACACAGCCGTCACTTGAAATATATTGATAAAGACAGCTTGCAATCTCATTTGCCCCCCTTTTTTCCAAACCCTCGTGCCAAATATAACAAAATCCTAGTTTTTGTGGAACGTCAAATATGGTAAAATTATATGTAGCTAAACGCCGTTCATAATAAAATGAGTTTATATCACCATACGGTGTTGGTAGGACAGCCTCTAAATCAAAACAGCAAACTTGTGTATTGTCTGCGTTCTGGCAATCAATTAATTTTTCCTGGCTGCTCGGCTCTTTTTCTTTTAGATGCCTCTCATATTTGTTTTTAATTTTTTCTTTGCTCTCTTCACTTCCGTTTTTATAGTTTTCACAGAGTGAACACTGATCCTTTTTTGGAATATGAAAGGAATTGGAATTTTTTAATCCTGGTCCCTAAACTTTTTTTCTTGTAGTGAATTATCAGTATCAGATGCAACTTATATACTTCGTCGCCGATTTCCGGTTTTTAAAAAACAAAACTTTCACAATTTGAATTTTGGTTTAATTAAAATATTTGTTGTAAGTATGTGTTTACAATTTCAATGTTATATCCTGACTGACTGTATGGATGCAGAACAAAGCATAGGTCTCAAGATGTTGCTGTCAGCACTTTTCCAAGAATTGAGATAAGGACTGCTAGCGCAGTTGCAAGGCGGCTGACATAATTTGCATCACTACTAGATAGTTCATAATCTTTATCAGCAATACTGTCTACCAAAATCATGAAATGAATTGTGAGCATTATCCGAAGACAAATCACAGTCAAATATTTCTGTGCCGGCTTTTTTCTCATTAGAAGCAATTGTTATCTGAAATAGTAGTAATTAATAGAGCCCGTTCTTTTAGTTAATTAGTACAGTTAAATGGGCTCAATTGGCACTTGGATTAGTTAGAACGATAAATCAGGTTGATTAAGTTTCTTTACACCTTGGGCGATTTGTTGATACAATGTTAGTGTTTCCAAGAATATTCTACTAATGCCTAGACGAATGTGATATCTACAATTTGTTTCTTGTCTCACAAACATGTTTTTTTAAAGAATTACTGTAATTAAATTGACTCATTGTCCACAAACGAAAGTAACAAACAATACTTAAGTATCCCTGTTGACTCACTAAATTTACTTCAATAGTGTAACAACTAAGTTGTTACCATATAGACAGTGACAATTTAAGACAATGTTAATAAAATTTAAATTCAACATCGTAACAACTACACTTGTTACTGTATTAAAACTAAAAAATATTTCATCACCTAACATATTCATAGGGTAACTATCGGCATCTATTGTGCAATAATGAAACTAATAGTTCTTGCTCTATTGAATCATGTAAAATACAACATTGTCTTTCACATGGTGTGACATTAACTCACAAGAGCTTTTTTTTGAGTTGTTACTCTATTGAACTGGGGTATCGATATATTACACAACACAAGACATATATTATATATGTCTTGTGTTATTTGCTTGTATTAATGTTTTGGATAGCAAAAAACATTTATTCTATGAAACTTATTGTGATAATTGACAATTTTCCAATTCATGAAAAAAAAATTATATTTTTCCACCTACAATCAATTTTTATAGTAAAACAGTTTAACAGAAGTTTATTTTTTTAGTATGTCAATTAAAGTACTACAGCAGAAAATTAATATAAATATTAATAAAAGAAGAAGATTGCTTTAACAGTTCTTAAAATGGATGTCGTCATTTAATAAAGTATGTTTTATTATTTCCTTAACAGTTACAGTTTCTAAAATAGTCAACAACCTGCTATACACTAATATTTTATTAAACTTTAGCTTTATAAAGGTTTACCATGAGAAAATTGAGTGGCATTAAATCTGGAAATCTAGAAGAAATTGATGGATCATAAATTTATACTTGTTAATATATAGGTGTATAACTGCCATTATTTTAATAGTTGATAGCTTGGACCTAAATAAACAAAAAAAGCATTATTCAACATGCGTCCTCAGCTCAACCGTTCTCCATGTATTATTATTTGGATTATCAAAGTAGACCGACAGATATTTGGCATACCTTGACAACATTACAATAAATTGCATATCGGATTTATCATGCGGATGCATGCGGTCATAAAGTGGGTCTGTGATTTTGATCCACTTTATGCTAGTATAGTTCCTGCATTTGGGGATGGCCCGCGATTGTCCAATATTCAAAAAAAATAATCTACTTAGAATACAAATTGTATACAAAAAATTAACCTATTAAAATATTTTAGGTTAATTTTTTTAGGTTACATTTATGTTTCTCATAAATGGTAAAGTTGAGACCACTGTTATATAACACTTATTTTATTTGTTTAGGTCAACTATAAACTGTTAAAATACTGGCAGTTAACTTCTTACACCCTGTATATACTAAGCATACATTTATGTTGGGTTTTTTAATTTATTTTATAAATCATTTAATGGTTTTATCTGATCAATAACAAATATTCTTATTATTTGGTATACTATACCCAAGAAGACGTTCTCTAGTCTTCTTGACTATACCATAACTGATGAAATAAGTTCTGTCAAATTTAAAAATCCATCATGACATTTGTAGAATCAAACATACTTTTATGAGGAATTTTGAGCAATCACCATGATTTAGAATTATGACAGATACATTTTTGGATTTTTAACAATGTAAATTAGACCTAAATTTCCTAACATATGTTTTGTGAGTAGATTAAGATTTTTACACAGTAAAATAAAACAAATGCACAGTACTTATACTAGAACTAATGAAAATTCAACTGTGACTCACACCCAACATTTTTGTGAATGCTTTGGTAGGTATTGCTGATGGCTTCCATACTGAAACCCAGAAATACACCTCTGGCGAAATTTATCTGCAGTCTTCAAATTTACTTTGTTTATTTTTAACCCAACATCACAAGCTATCTAAAAACTAAAATTTATTTTATAATGCTGTGTTTATAGATCTTTTTATTAAATTTATCACTTTAAATTTAGCTTGTTTTTTTGTGTATTTTCTTTGCTCGTGGAAATCTGCCAATAAAAATTACGGTAATAGTTCATGTGACATTTATACCGACTTATATATAGGTATATAAATTTATTACACTTATGTCATTTAAATATCAGACCTCGTAATGCATGCTTCATAATCATATGTATTAAAAAAAAATGCATAAACACAGAAAATACAGTTTAAAATTGAATAGTTGTATTGGGGTAAGTAATAAGTGTATTTTATTTACAATGAATGTTTTTTTTTTATTTTCTTATTAATATCATTATGATGAATAAAAAGTGTCATGTGTCTTGGTTCTGTCTTTCAGTCTAAGCACAGAAGATCCAAATCTCTGGAAAACCTCCCATCTCCTGACACTGAGTCCACGGACCGTACTCGTTCCCCTAGTCCAGCTCCGTCCAGCGGTCTCGAAAGTAATTCAATAAAAGACTCGCCTATACAACTCGACATGATTTCATCCGAAAATCAATCGTTAGAACTCTCTGGCGAAAATAGAGGAGTAGTTTGTGGCGGTACAGTAAGGGGATGGATTCCAGATGTAGCCGTGATACTCTGGAGGCGAATGCTGGGGGCCTTAGGTGATATCAACCAAATAACTGATCCGAAACTGCACGCGCAAGTGTTCGAATATCTGGTGAAATTGACTGACACCCTAATCAAGATCAAGCACAATCAGGGGGTGTCGCCTGATAATACCCCTCAAGCACCCGAGTTAGTGCCCCCTTTGACATTAATACTGCCGTGGTGCTTCGGCGCCTTGATGTTACCTGATAGTTTTGAGGCGGGGAAGTTGAATGCGCTGAGACTTATCTGTACTGTAACATTGAATTGCGATGCAAAGCACAGAAATTATTTGCCGCAATTTTACCGTTTCTTGCATTCAGGTAATAGCTAATAAAATATTGTTTATTTTTTTTAATTTGATTCCTTTTTACAGCCTTAACAGGGACCTCAAGATCGGTTCTGAACACGTGTTTAAAATACCTCGGCCCAAGATTTCTATCCCTTCAACTACCCGGTTCATCATTGCTTTTACTAGATCTTGTACACGCCTGTGATACCATACTGAACAGCACCGAGAATCTCGAGAATAGTCCGAGAACAGAAGCTGTCTCAATTCTAGCAAATTTGTTATCTCTTCCGGATAATTTGGGTTCGTTTTCCGTGTTGGAACCTGAAGGGACTATTCGAGTTATGACATGTCCCGACATTAAGGTATTTTTAGTTCTGCTGTCAAATACTTTCCTTTCAGCGGTTTGCTTTTCAGGAACACGTGGTCGGTATTTTGTTGAGGGCGGGAAGAAGAGAGCCGAAAGGAAAGGCGAGATGCATCGCGTTGTCTGCTCTCGGGGTTTTTGTGTATAAGGAATTGAATGACCAGACGTTTCACTCTAAAGTTGCAGATGCAGTTAATGTTCTGCTGCTAGCACTGATGGTATGTGTTCCATATTCGTTAATATAGCAATTACAAAGTAATTAAACGTTAAAAATTTTATTAAGTGATAGAATAATAAATGACAGTAGTCGTTACTTAAACGGGAATATCTGGTACATACAATCGCTATTTGCTTTTAGGAAACATTAGTCTTTTTTATCTTGATTTTTCGAGCACTTAAAGAGGCAAATAGACAAGGTGATTTTTCTAGTTTTGTTAATTTTGTATCATGTGAAGAATACTTTAAATGTTTTGGTATAAAGTGAAAGCACAAAAATCATAATTCATAATTAAAAGAAAATGCTTGATGTGATCATAAATTAGGTATTTTTACAGTAAATCATGTTATTGGGGGTTGATTTCGAAGGACTTATTAGGTAAAGCAGAAGTTGCTTTGTTTTATGTTCTTTTTCTATTAAAGATTACACAAATAAAATTAATTTATGAATCAATAATGAGGGACAAGTTTGTCAAGATTCTAACTATTTTAATTTATAATATGGAGTATTGATATTCCATTTAAAAATAGATATAAAAATAGTTTTATATATCTTGAAAATTATATTGCATCTATTCCAAATATTTTTTCACACAACTATTATAAATAACACATTTTTATAACACTTTTATATCACAGTAATAACAAACTACTCTATCAGATTTAAGACAAAATCAAATTATTTTTCATGTTCAATGTTACACTGAATGCTTATGATACTTTTTTCGGCTACCCTAAACTTTGGTATATTTCCCCTCATTTGAAAATGTAGCTAATACAGAAAATTTTACGTATTAGTATTTTAAATGGTATATCAGAAGTATTAAATTGCCTCTTAATCAACTTTCATTGCCGATGATGAGTTTTTCAAAGCTTCTGATACAGTAAAACATTTAATTCACATTGAGAAGACAAAACATCTTAAGACGAAAAACTTCAAAGACACTTTTAGCATGTAAGGGTATCAATGATATTGAAAATCAAAATTATAAGTTTTTAGTGTTTGCACATCTTAGAGTTTTCGATATTGTAAACTCGATATGTGATTTTCAATAAAAATAGGTTTTAGTGCATTTTCTACATGCAACAAGGATATTTCGATTTCGAACATTTTAAAAACATTCTTCAATTTGATTGTAATATAAATGGAACTATGAACAAAACGTTAATAGTAGGTATACATGTATATCATCATCATTAGGTCATCAGTCCTAAGACTGGTTGGACGCTAACCTCCAGCTTCTCCTATCTTGTGCTAACCTACGCATTTCGCTAATTGTGCTACAACCTACATCCCTTACTATTTGCGAGCAGTAGTCTAATCTAGGCCTACCTCTGCCTTTCTTCACTCCTATTTCTGCCTCCAAAATATCGCGGACTATTCCCCCATGTCTCAGCAAGTGGCCTACCATTCTATCTCTTCTCTTCTTTAAGTTTTTCCACATACTCCTTTTCTCGCCGACTTTCTCCAATACTTCCTCGTTTCTAACCCTATCAGTCCATGGTATTTTCATCATTCTTCGGTAACACCACATCTCAAAAGCTTCTAATTTCTTCCTACTTGCTTCCCCTACCGTCCAGGTTTCACAGCCGTAAAGTGCCGTGCTCCATACATATGTTTTCAAAAATCTCTTCCTTGTTTCTAAGTTTATTACCCCCGAGCATAAAAGTGCTTTCTTTTTGTTAAAAGCTACTCTACCCTGCGCTATTCTTTGTTTTATGTCTTTATCGCTTCTTCCATCCCAATTTATTTTACTTCCTAAATAAGTGAAGTCTTTAACTTCCTCCAATCTTTCATTATTAATTTGTACTTTCGTTTTTGCTCTGCTCTCGCGCCCTCTGCACACGAACACTTTAGTTTTGTTTTTATTCACCCTCATTCCGTATTCCTCTGTCAACACTGCCTCCATTTCGTTCAATGCTGATTCTAGTTCCTCCTTACTAGATGCTAATACTGCTATATCATCCGCGAATCTCAGCATTTTTAGTTTCTGTCCCTGTACTTTAATCCCGAAATCTACTCTATCTTTTACCACATTAATCGCCTCTTCGATGTACAGATTAAAAATTAGTGGTGATAGCGTACATCCTTGTCTTACTCCTTTCCTAATACCTACTTCCCTTTCTTCCCCTTCTACTTCTATAACAGCAGTTTGCTCTATGTATAGATTGTGTACTACTCTCCTATCTCTATACTTCATTCCCGCGCTCTTTAGTATCTCGAACATTTTTTCCCATCTTACGTTATCAAAAGCTTTTTCTAAATCTACAAATCCTATATAAGCGTTCTTTCCTTTTTCTATTGTTTTCTCTAACATTACTCTTAGCGCCAGAATAGCTTCGCGAGTTCCCCTATTTCGCCTAAAGCCGAATTGGTCTTCTCCTAGTATTTCCTCCGCTCTATTTTCCATCCTCTTCTGCACTATTCTAGTTAAGATTTTTGACGCGTGGGAAGTTAGGCTAATCGTTCTAAAGTTCTCGCATTTGTCGGCTCCTCTCTTTTTCGGTATAGTAACGATAATGTTCCTCTTATAATCCTCCGGCATCTCGCCCGTTTCGTATATGTATTTTACCAGTTCAAACATCCTATTTACTACTTTCTGTCCCGCATATTTCAAAATTTCCGCCTGTATTTTATCTACACCCGGCGCTCTATTATTCTTTAGCCCCCTTAGTGCTATTTCAAATTCCTCTCTCAATATAGGTTTTCCTACATCTTCCCTATCGATGCTAGATTCTTCCTCTAATATCTCTCCTAATTCCTGGCCCTCGTATAAATTTCCTAAGTACTGCTTCCATCTATCCGCTTTCTCCTCTCTTCCTATCAGTATGTCCCCCGATTGACTCCTAACATTTCTACTTATTGTTCCTACATCCCTGAAGTTCCTCTTAATTATTTTGTAAGCCTCATCGGTCTTACCTACTTGGAACTGTACATGTATATATTCAATATATACATACAATATATACATGTATATATTCAAATATAAACATTATTCTCATTGTCTGAAATGAATTTCCTACAAGATTACCTGTCACAATTCGAAACTGACAAATTTTTATTCTATTCTACTAACTGTAAGAAGAAAAACGTGACCAGCAGGGTTCCTATGCAACATTTTACATGCTTCTTTCTACATTTTTTATTTATTGCCATATTTTAATAAGAAAATTTTAATTATTCGTTTTTAAAATGCTCATTGTTAAAATAACAGTTATATTTTATCATTTTGACAATTTTTTGACAGTCTGTTTATGGGGGTCAAGTTTAGCTTAGAGCCACTCCTTCACTTGATCCCTCCGCCGCCCTCCACCCCTCAGGTAGTCACAGAATGACAGATACACTCAGCCAACTGATGTGGGAATCAAACCCACCCAAACTTGACCACATTAGCAACTAATGATAAATAAGTAGACTTACAAGTTTACATAGATGTAGAAAAAAAAGCAAAAAATACCAAAAACCACAAAACAATACAATTTCTATATCAGCTCGGTAACTAATATAACACTAAATTTAAAAGACTAATCTGATTTCACAAATAGTTGGTAACTTAGTTTAATTTGATATAAATGCATTTTAAACATCATAAAGGAGTAACTGTCACTTCAAGAGGATTGAAGAGGTACAGGATTCTGCTGAAATAATGTAATTTTAAAATTAAAAATGGACATGGAAATCAAAATTTTCCGTAAAAATTAACCTTATCCGTTATATATATATATCACAAATTATGCAACAAAAGGCAAATTGTGCTTAGAAAGCGACGTATCTAAACTGTTCTAGAGATATTTTAGATACTTTGCATTTTTATAGTATGCACTATCCCAAATAAAACATTCCATAGTATAAGATTGTATAAGACGAAATTGTATACATGCACATTGTATTGAGTGCTCAATTGACATTATTATAATGTAAATTTTAGCTGGATTAAATATGTTGTTTTCTACACAAGACATGCACTTATTTGAAACTTTTTCCTTTTTAGTTTAATAACAAAATTGTAGCGCAACTCGCTACCAACATATTATTTCTGTTGTGCGATCATGCCCCCCTACTCTGTAAACAATATCCACGCCTTGGTAATTTAGTAATTCGAGCGTTGTGTTCTGCGCTCTTCCTACACTCGCCGCTTGGTTCCATTGCCGGTGAAAGCGATAAGGCCCTTGGTACGGCACTCCTGTTATGTTTGGGTGAGTGGTGCATGAAATTAGGACCCATGAAACTTCTGGGGGTATCAGAATATGGGGAGAATAGAGGGACTTGCCTATTGCTGCAGGTTTTCACGGTAAGTGTTTACAAAAACTATATATCAGTGGAATATGTTGCATCACAGAAAGGAAATGTTTTTAGGAATATTTCTTGTTTCTCTTATTGAAATTATATACCACAAATCCTTTATTGTTACAAATGTATTGATGATATTTACTTTTTACTATCGTTAATTGTCATACATTAATTATCCTTAAATTTTGTTCTACATCCTTATAGGTAATCTGGTGACATTATGACGATTAAATTTAATCAATAATATTTTTACCTTTCCACTTATTGCACTACATGTTTTAATCAACTTTCTACAGTTGATCTTGGGAACTGTAAAATATTTAATTTCAATAGAATTATTGAAATTAAAAATACATTAAATAATATTTCATACAATTTAAATATTGATAATAATTTCAAGAAATATCTTAGTTGTGAAAACATTATTATTTTCAATACACTAAGCACAAAAATTAAGGGATGGAAACATTTTTTAGATGATTTTTAGGCAGAGGGCTGAGAACTAGAAACTTGGAGCTTCAATTTACTTTTTTTTAAATTGCTCTGCGACTATTTTTCTCTAAGTTATAGCCCTTTGAAAATCACCTAAAAATTTAGGATTTTCTTTACTTCCCTTAATTTTTATGCCTAGTGTACAGTATAGATCTTAATAAAATAAATTACATGATATAACAGTAAATTGTAAAAAGATAAAATTAGAGACTGACCTACTTTACCGATCAAAATTAGTCAACAATTATACATGAAATATTCAATCGTCATAAAATTAAATCAAAATATTTCATGTAATTATAAAAGTAATACAGTTATTGTGAAGTTCAGTAGCGAAACGTCGATTCAAGCTGAGGGTAGGCTGTCCTGAATTAGGCTAGGGAGGGGGCTGCTCATTTTTAATGCAATATATATATATTTATATATTGAATAGTTGAATCACAAAAACAATTTACCTATATTTTTTTGTATATCAATTCCATTCGCCGCGTTTTATTTTCTGCAAAAATATCTATAGTTCTTGAAATAAATTGGTAGGTTTTCCGCTTTCATTTTCAGTTTATAATTAAGTATGCGTCTTTAGTTTTCAGTTTATCTTCTAAAGATAAATTATTAAAATAGCCACTTTTATTAATTCGAAAGTCTACTTACTAAATGGGCACTGTCTAGGGCCGCCATTATCCTTAAAAATAACACTAATCACTACAAGTAACCACAGGTCAATATTATAGCTACTGTATTACGCAAACTGATTGATCAGACTAAATTGCATGTTATTTTTCGCGTACTTCCCTCTCCTCCACTGCACCGCGGATCTCTGTAAGTCCGTTAAAACCAAGCCGCTGTCTGGGCTGGCTGTCGACAGCCCAGACAGCGGGCAGCCAAGGCTTGCGCACTGCCGGTTGCCGGCGCTTCAGTTTAAATGGAAATAGGTATGATAATATGAATAGAAAATGTTTATCATTCTGGCAAAGGCAAGTGGCAATATAAAAAAGAGGTCTACCATCTAAAATTTGTAGGGTAGGCTGCGCCTTACAGCCTTAATGGACGCTTAGCCACTAATGAAGTTAAATATAGAATAAAATATTTCATATATAATCCATAATATTTTAAAACATCTTAGTTATTAGATACTTTATTTATAATAGAATAAGGAACATGCAAATGAAATGTTTTTTGGGAATATTTTATGTTTATTTTATTAAAATCGTGTATAAAAAAATCATTTATTGCTACAAATGTAATGATGATGAGATTCACCATGAACCATATTTGTTTTTCCATTCAAAATACTTTTTACAATCGTTAAGTGTCACACATGGTTTAATTGTCTTTAAAGCTTGCTCCACATCCTTATAGGTGATTTTGCGCAAAATATTAACTCTGTTGGCATTTACACTAATTTGTTTTAATTTTTCTCTGACCACCGTCATAGTTGCTTCTTTACACAAGCTTTTTATGTCGGAACCCGAGAAACTCTCTGTTTTCTCAGCAAGGCATTGGAGCTCTTCTTTCTCTATACAATGTGGCTGTTTTATGTAGTGTTTCAGAAGTTCCCTTCTGTTATATTCGTTTGGCAATTCGACAAAGATTCTTTTTTCAAATCTCCTAAGTAAAGCCGGATCTAAACTCCATGGACTATTAGTGCTGCCTAATATGAATATGCCTGATTCTGTACTAGTTATTCCGTCAATTTGAGTCAGCAATTCGCTATTAAATCTCCGAGACGCTTCGTGGTGCGCCTGGGAATTTGGTGATGCTAAAGCGTCTAACTCGTCAATAAAAATCGTTGTCGGTGCAAATTGTCTTGCTATTTCAAATAAAACCTGTAGCATTTTCTCCGATTCTCCACGCCATTTGCTGATGAAGGTACTACTGGTCACATTTATAAACGTTGAGAATCCTTCTGTGGCCAAAGCTTTGGCTAGTAGAGTTTTTCCGGTGCCCGGAGGACCGTATAGTAACACCCCTTTCCATGTTAATACATTCTTGAAAAGTTCTTGATACATTATTGGGTAAGTTGTTGCTTCTTTTAATTTCTCTATTGTATCGTTCAAACCTATGCAATCCGTCCAAGTTACGCTTAAATTTCTTGGTATGAACTCCTTTATTATTTGTTTAGCCATTTCTCGCCATTCACTGGATCGATTCTCGAATTTCAAGGATGCTTTTTCTGTTATTGTGATCTCCTGCGTTATTTTTGAGTTATCATTTGAAAGAGAAATAATTTCAAATTGAAAATCTTCATTCTCGGATGGGCTGGCATATTTTTCTTTGTCTTCCGGAGATGCTGGTTTGACACTTGGCTTTTTCTTCATTTTATTAGGAATGGTAGTCTCAGACTCACTTAATTTCCTTATGATCTTAGGATATTTTTGAAATTTAGTGTAATAATAGCTTTGATACTCCTGTAATATTATATCCAAATCGATATTTTCACATGTCTGATACTGATCCGATAATTGTGCTTCATTCTGTAGTGCTTCTGCAGCCGTGAACAGCCTATTTTCTTCTAAATAGTTTTGAATTAAATACAAGATATTCCTCTTTCGATCACGAACTTCTGTTTTGGTTTTGTCAAATAAGTTTGGTAAATTTTTCAACGCTCTTTTTGGAGTCACAGATATTTCGGCCATATTTATTTGAGATAGTTAAACAGAATCAGTCGAAATTGTTTCTTAGAATATATAGCTATATATAATAAAATGACATGTAATAAACTTATTAAAATAATTTTCTAATTGTTTATTTGTCCGTTTCTATGACAATTAAATTTAATCAATAATATTTTACCTTTCCACTTGTTGCACTACATTTCAGTCAACTTTCAACTAACTAATAAATAAAATAATTTCAATTATTTATTTTATGAATAACCAATGAAGTGTTCAAGTATAATAAATAATGTTGCATATAATTTGATACTGATAATAAAGGATATCTTAGTTATAAAGAAGTTATTACTTTTAATAGAAGATAGATCTTAATAAAATAAATTACATGATTTAAAAGTTAATTGTAAAAAGGTAAAATTAATGTCTGACCTATTTTAGATACCTATCAAAATTAGTGAACAATTATTCATGAAATATAAAAATAAATCAAAATATTTCATATAATTTGAATATTCATAATATTTTCAAATAATATCTTAATTATAAAAGACTAAGACTAAGATAGAGGTAAAATGGTGTTCTCTTATTCATACGCCCTCATTAAAACAGTGTTTTGTTTACATTCATCATAAATCAATAACAAGGCATTTAATTGTACTCGATGCTACACAATAATACAGAGACGGTAAGAGATCGCTAGAGAACATGTGTTATATATTAAAACCATTTACCTATTTGATCTATTCCTAGAACTACTTTTTCAATAAGGATACTTATTTAACTAGTAAGAGATAATGATCAATTAGTAGAGTTATTTATTAATATAAATGACTTTTAAGTATGTGTTTGTGTAATTTGAAATATAAAATTTTCAAGTAAGATATTTTTTATGCCATACCATAAATACTATCATTTATACTATATCATTTAATTAAATTATTTATTCATATATTCTATAATTTATTAATGGAATATTCTATAATTCCAGTATGTGAGAGTTAAGATGCAATAAGTCCTTAATTTAATTACATGATAACAATACTTTTACCAATAACTTATTTAATACACTATATTAATAATATACATACATATATACATATAAAAAGCACCATTTTTTAAAGCATATTCATAATGTTTCTCGAATAATAAAAAGTTATCCAAGTGAAGTCTAGGATATTTAGCTAGTTACAATGTCAGTTCTATCATAATTTTTTTTTTGCTTGATTGGATGAATCCTATGTCATTTTTTCTATTACAATCTAATCTTCTAACAATCCGTCTATTTTATTGTTTATTAAAGATTTTATTTCCACCAGGAATTGATTCCCAAATTGAGAAACAACATAAAATAATGAATAATTATAAGCTGTTATATCACTTAAATTCATATAGGTCCTATACGAGGTCATCCTTGGGATAACATCAAATGATGTTCGAAGTGGCTTAACACCGCCCAGCAATAACGACGATTTTGACCCGAATATTCTCTCGGACGATTTAGAAAAATCGCCAGCACTTTCGCCATCGAAAAACAGCCAGTGCCAACAGGCCATCATGCTGTGTGCCAAGACCGTGTTAGCCCATCTAGTCACTCACCTAGGCCATTTTCCCATGGCCATCGGGGCCGCCAGACTTAGTTCACTCGTGGTGGAACACGATGACGTTCCTAACCTCACATCCGATGACTTATCGGCGAGCATATTCTCCGCCCCGAACATTCAGGTTAGATTTTGCGTATGTCTTGAACTAGGGTGAAACTTAAAGTCCTTTGATTCCAGCTGTTTATTTTTTCAAAAAGCGTCATTGCCAGCTTAATTGAGTTGCCGGCCTTAGATCTACCCGGCGGGGGAGTTACGGCTGGTCTCTCAACGGCTGACAAGCAAGTGAGGGTGCTGCTGAGAGATCTCTCGGGGAAGTCTTGTTGGGACGCGTCCATTCTATATCGCACTCCGGACAGCATTAAAACCGAGGAGTGCGATATCCATCCTCCCATAAATGCCTCAAAGAATTTATCAGGGGATTATGTTCAACTAGAGAGTTTGATGGTGAGTTCTCCTCTTCATACGTTGCCGCAGATGGCAATGAGGCATAGACCGCCTAACATCTTACCTGAAGTGTCAAATGCGGCGCCTGATTTGGACCAGCTAGATGATGTAAGTTAAATCATTTTGAAAATGTTGATTTTGGTTATTTTTATAAAACATTTTTGAGTAGTTTTTATGTCCGTAATAAAATGCTTGAAATACAGCCTGTCAAATGTAATCAACATAATTGTTACTTGGAGACCATTAAATTAAAAAATCGAGTAAAACCAGGTAAATGTATTTCATATTAATATCACATTATGGAACATATTTAACAGTAAGTGGCGTATTTAATAATGAGAAAAAAATTTTTGAAGTTGTGCTTCTTATTATGTGTATCCGAGAGACCAAAAATAGTGGTAGAAGTCATGACAAAGCATATAAAAAAGTTACAGAACGTGATATAACATAAATAATTACAAACATGCAGGAAAGTGTTTGTAAAAATTGGTTCACATGTTATATTCTTTATTTAAATCAACTCTTTGAAGGACCAGCTCCGAGCATAAAATTTAAATGCAGAACAAATTGTTAAAAAAATATATGACGTTCATCAGTTTGATTGGCCCTCACAGTTATTCGATGCTGATTCTATGAAAAATATTTGGGCATCTATAAAACGCCAGTTTCATGTAAAGAATGTATGGAATCGGAAACAGTGTATCAAACATGGAGGATTTTATCCAAAGAATAGGCTGTTAATTTAGTAGGAAGCTTGTCTCAAAGATGCCAAGCAATTATTGACAACAGTTGTGACTGAAGAATCTACTAATATGACCACTTTTTCATTTTTAGTTAATAAATAATTTGGCAGACTATGTGTTTGAATACCATTCTTTATCGTATATATGCATGTACCATCAAGAAATAAAGTAATGAGACTTGATAACATTCGCCTAATAGGCAAGAATGAGTTAATTATGCTTTTGACCAATAAACAGCATAATTAACTCTAAATTAAATTAACCACGTTATTATATAGTGGGACTTACAGGGGGATATATCGAAAATGTTTCATTACTTTCTTTCTCGATGGTACAAGACAAAGCAATGAAGATGGTACAGTTTATATAGTAGGAATTCTCCAAAAGGTAGGAACAAATTGTACTCATTAAAATAAGTTAAAACCTTGCTATAATCATTTCACATGAATCACATTCCTATGTAGACAACTTTTAAAAGAGATTTTCAGATAAAATTGACCTTTTCGTTTCTTTTGAGAGGTGAATTTTTTTGTAAAAATATTCATACAAAGAACTATGTTTATTTTCAATTGTATCACATACCTTCGAATTTGGCATAAAATCTGTAATTCGTCCTGCATATATTTTGAAAACCAGTTTCATACTATTTTAATATCAATTTACTTTTTAAAGCAAGTAATTTTTTTTATTTAGAAGTCTTTGGTCACAATTTGTAATGAATTGTATTTTTTAAGATCAATTTACATGAAGATTGATATAATTATAACAAGGAAGCTCAAATCAAACAACCTTTTATTCTAAAACCTATATAATTTATAAACTTATTTATATATAATTATCAAAAATGAAAATTAGTGAAAAATATATGATTTAAGAAGAAATCAGTTTTATCCGAATAATCTTTTAAGGAACTATAATTTCCTGGTGATATGCTGTCGACCAGATTTTTATTAGAACTTTTTGACTTATTATAAAATTCTTTAATATCACAATTTACAACCATTCTAAACGCCATCATTGTTTTAGTAACATGTTATATAAATTGTGGAATGTCTCAATATTAACAAATGCTTCTCAGTTGTTACAGTATTTAGGTCACACTAGCCCCGAATGTCTAGAGAGCCTCAGTCGCAAGCTAAACGAACCTGCAATGCCTCCCATGTCCATGGAGCTCGAACAGGAAACCATAGCCTCGGTGATAAGTCAAAGGAACGCAGAAGTGGAAGAGACTAGGTTAACGCAACACTTAGATTCTATGTTGGGATTGCCTACCACAAGACCGAGCAGTCGGACGGATGTCAAGAGTCCCTCGTTCGATGTTACCAGCAGTCTCCAGAGTATGTGAAAGTGACAGGTTTTATCAAATACAAATTTTAATTGTCTTGTTTTAGGTTCCATCATGAATGTGCAACATAATGACTTTCAACAATGCCGTCTCTTATTTTCACAACTCGGGTTAGGGGGGTGGGAACGGAGGCAACAGTTGCATTTGTTGAATAAAACTGAACGTCTGCTTAGAGAGTTGAGAAACTTGGATAATCAGAGTTGTCGAGAGACACACAAGGTAAGACGTTTATGTTCCATAAGCAGTAGAACATCTGTGGGGTTATTCCTTGAATTAACTGCCAAATGAAATAAAATTTATTCTTGGATATCTACTTTTTCTTGTTTTTAGTAGTTATTTTTTGCTTACTAGCTGATGTAAACCGTTAAAAAATTATACTACATCACAAATTATCCATATAGTTTCAGTGGTTATTTTTCTTTGAGTTTTCTATCCCATTTAACGATATTTCAGTGAAAATGTTGTAATATGTAGGGCGTTTATTTCTATAGCACCTTAAAATTTAACAAGATAAACTTTAATTTAAAAACCGTTGTATTTTAAAATAAAAACTGAAATATATTAAATTGTTATATACATATAGTGTAAAAGCCTGCATAAGTTTTTAATAGATTTCCAATGGATTTTCAGCTAAAAGCAAAAGAAAAAAAGGGGTGCTTCTATATACAGGCTGTCTCCTAAAAAACGCCGCAAGCCATAACTCCGTTATTTATAATCTGATTTTAAAAAACAAAAAATCAAATAGAATGGCTCTAAATACACTCTAGAGTGAGAATGTACTTAAACTTTTTTTTTTTTAAGCGATAGTCAACTTTTTTTTTTTCAAATGGCAACATAGTTTTTTTTTATTTACTATTGTGCAGATTTCTTTTCTGAATCCACAATGTATAACAAATGGACTTTTGTGAAATATTTGTCACAGAAAAATGGTGAAAACATTCGTCGATACCGCAATAGACGTCCGGTCGCTTAATTGATGACAAACATATTTTAACTAATCATCTGTGCCGTGGAAAACAAAAAAAAAATACAACAAAGCGAACAAAACCCAGAACAGAATTAGAATTTAATTATAAAAGAAACATTACATGAAGATCAATTAAAAACAAGTTGATTAAATACATGCAAAGATAAACGCGAAACTACATTAAACAAAGTTAAACAGCATTAATCACGAAATAAATTAAACAAAGTACAACAAAGTTTAACTCGAAACAACTAAAGAAACAAATTAGCAAATCAAATAAAGTTACAAACCTACAAGTGCTGCTTACCGGCACAATCAAGACATACCTGGTATCTTCTGAATACTGTATTGGTCGCATTCAATATAAAATTGGGGGGGTATTTCGCGACAGGCAAATATAATTCTTTGCCTCAGAATTTCTTCATTTTCTGGTCGGGTTAAATAGACATGATCTTGAAGATAACCCCACAACGAAAAATCAAGTGGTGCAAGATCTGGAGAACGGACAGCCCATCGAATCGGTCCATAAGTTCCTATCCACCTTTCATTAAATGTAGTGTTTAACCAATTAGTATTCATTCTGGCATTATGAGGGGTAGCCCCATCTTGCTGGAAATAAATTCTATTGAGTTCTGCAATAGGTAGTTCATCTAAAAAATTCTGAAGTTCTGTCAATATTTGATAATATTTTTCTTGATTTAGGGTGCCGTCAATGAAAATTGGTCCAATCAATCTATTACCCAAAATGCCACACCACACATTAATACTAAACCTTCGCTGAAAATTAGTTTGGACAATAATCCTTGGGGTTTCGTGGCTCAAATGTCGGTGGATGATATTTCTATTAAAAATACCATTGACACTAAATGTACATTCGTCTGACCAAATAATCTTAGTGTGGAAAAGTGGGTCTCGTCGCACTGAATTTAAATACAAATGGCAAAATTGTTGTCTTCGTTCTCTATCGTTTTCCTCTAATGCCTGTACTTTTTGAGGTATGTATGGCTTAAATTTGTACTTTTTCAATATTGAATTCACAGTTCGTTTTGAAGCTGCAATATTATTTGAAATTTCCCGAATGGAGGTTCTTGGGTTTTCTTCAGCATTAAGAAGAACATTGAGCTCCGTGTTTTCATTAAATTCGCGTTCTTCTCGTTTCGGTTTCTTAAATGCCCCATAGTTTCTTAAATTTTCTTCAACTCTCCCAAACTTACGTGGTTCTGAAACTTCTCTATGAGGAAGCCGCTCTCTATAAAGGCGGACTGCCGCACCACGATTCTGATTACACTGAAAGTAAAAAAATAACTTACTGTAATGATACTATGACACACAAAAGCAAAATAATGTAAAAAACTGGAATGCGGAAGTTGAAATGACATTTACTTGATTTGTTGTTTATTTTTTGTTTTCCACGGCACAGATGATTAGTCACAATACGTTTTCATCAATTAAGCGACCGGTCGCCTATTGCGGTATCGACGAATATTTTCATCATTTTTCTGTGATAAATGTTTCACAAAAGTCTATTTGTTATACATCGCTGGATTCAGAAAGGAAGTCTGCACAATAATAAATAAAAAAAACTATATTGTGATTTGAAAAAAAAAAGTTGACTATCGCTTTTAAAAAAAAAAAGTTTAAGAACACTGCGATATACTCACTCTAGAGTGTATTTAGAGTCATTTCATTTAATTTTTTGTTTTTTAAAATCAAATTATAAATAACGGAGTTATGGCTTGCGGCGTTTTTTAGGAGACACCCCGTAGAAACAAAAAATACAAATAATAAACTAAAGGAACTAATAATAATAATAAATATGCTATAAGATATAGTTACAACCATTTTTTAAGTGAAATTGACGAAAATAATTATGAAAATATATAATAATTATAAGAAAAAGACAGAGTTCATTCATTAAAATAACCCTACCTAACCTAGGAATGTTTATGAGAATTCGCTCAGTTCTTTAAATATTTTCATATGATATAATTCATAAAGTATCAATCAACAATGGAAAATTTTTCAAGAAAAATTTTATTAATTTTGCAAGAAAACCTCTTTACTACTGCTTTTAATGTTATCTAAACTACTAGCTCTTTTGCAATTAATTTTATTGAAATGGATGGCTATCATTACTTTCCATATTTATCCCTAGAGGAGAAGCAGAAGGATGTTAATTACAACTTCATTTAGGCTATAGAGTACTTCAATTATTTCCTTTTTGTGTTGCTTAGTATCTGATGTCTGTGTATATAAAATTATGCCAGAAAGTATCCTGAAACCCTGTATATTGGGAAAACTAAGAAATATAAACTGCTAGAGTAAAAAACAAAATTATATTTCATAAAATTCTAAACAATTATGACAAACGTTAATATATACTACCTCAAATACATTACACAAGACATTTTTTATGAAATCTTTTTGTATAAAACCTGTCCTTATCCTCTCTAAAATTTTATCTTGTGTATTTATCTAAAAATCCCACATTCAGTTTGCAGTAATATATGTTGCTCCTGGTCAGGAAGACAAAAATTCCATACTGTCAAACCAAGGCGGTAGCGTAGCTTATGAGCAGTTCTTAGCAGCGCTCGCTTGGGAGATAGAACTGGAGGGCCATACCGGTTTTCTCGGTGGCCTGCAAAGGCAAGGCTCGACAGGCCTTACAGCTCCCTACATAGCGACTAGCTTCCTCGAGGCTATATTCCACGTTTCCACCAGAATGCCGGGTGATACCCCAGAAGACCTATTAGGCAAGGTAGTAACTTCCACATAATGTGACTAGACGATGTTAAGTGTTTTTATTTTTAGACGCGGCATCTGGGAAACGACGAGGTTCACATAGTGTGGTCCGAGCATAATAGAGATTATAGGCGTGATATCATTCCTACTGAGTTCTGTGATATTTTGATAACCATTTATCCATTAGGAAGTAACTTAAACCGTGTAACGGTGAACTGTAAGGCAGATGTAAGTATTATTTTAATACTTTTTAGATTTTTTTTTTTTATTCATACTACACAAATTGAAATATGTACCACCCATTAACGATTATATAAAATCTGGGTGATTTATCAAAACTATTACAATCTACTTTGTGTGCTGCTCAAGTAGCAGCACTATTACAGCTATTGAATCCTACTTATTACTGTAACCTGAGTTGAAGCGACTTGTCTTGTATAGTTGTATTACAGTAAATAAAATGTTACCATATATGTAAATTTATACCTCATTCTGCACAATGGGAGTGATATTCACTATGACTGACTGGAAAATAGAATTTACAATTTACAAATAAAAAATTTTGAAGAATTTTATGCCTTGCATGGAATGGCAACGGCCATCCCATGTTGAACATCGATCCTCGTCCGATCACCGAAGTCAAGCAACCTCGGGCGCAGTTAGCACTTGGATGGGTTACCGCTTGAAAACACCGCGTGCCGTTGTCGTGTCAGCCTGCAGTACTGCTGGGTGGATTGAGTAGCCCAGTAGTACTGTTGCCGGTCCCAAGCCCGGAAGAAAGAGGAGGGTTAGAAGGCCAGGTTAGCTGCCTAGCCTCTGTAAAAACAGATACAGCTCATAGTACAGATGATATTCATCGAAGAGGAACAGGTCATAGACCTACTTTAGAAGAAGAAGAAATAAAAAAATTTGAGGAATTTAGAATATGATTTTTTAATAAGATTAACAAAGTAATTAACTCATAGATTCGATATATGGCTAAAGGTATGGATTATTGAGTTTAATTAGAATCTTTTTTACGATTTTTATGAATAAAATATTCATGATTATTGAATAAAATCCAGTCTTGAAACGCCAAGTTCACAACTGCTTGGCATTTTGTGAAATGTTCATGGATTTAGTCTTCCTTCCTCACAAAAAAAATGAACCACTGTGTAATAAAGTAGACTGTAAAATTCTTAGGGCTGATGTATTGGAATACTTTAAATGTTGACTTTCCCAATTTCATGTAGACTTCAGTCTCTTAGAGAAGGTAGCAGACATTAGAAAATAGAAAATTATTCAAAGTAAAGATTTAATACATAAACAAATGTAACAGTTTAAGATGGATACTCCTTTTGCAATTAAGTAGGGGGCAGGTGAATATGGAACTATAATAATTTAATAACCTGAGAATAGTTTTCTACAATGATAGAGTATATATAAATACAATATACACAAAACCGCTGAGACCTGGAAATGGGAATTAGTCCATATCAATATTTTACAATTCCGATGATCATTTAATCTATATATAAAAAGTTTAGAGGTTCTGCACTAAATCTCCCATCATCGGAATCATTTAAATCAGGAGATACTGATATAACATCATCCTCATCTGATAAATCTATTCGCGGTAAATATAAGAGCCTGTAGAATCGTCTAAGATATATTCCCTGAAGTACGTCTCCATGTTTTTTAATATGATGACATAATTTTGACCACTCGTCTGCTGTTATGTTATTAAATTCCTCTCGCTAAGTTTTTCACATTTAATTCATTATTAATTAATTAATCATTAATCTATTTTCCATAGGGCCCATACTTTTTCAGTAGGGTTCAATCCTAGGTGATATGGTGTTAAATGCAAAACTTTACAGCCGTGTTCTTCTAGCAGTGACCAAACTGTATGCCCTATATTGATTATGTTGGTTAAGCCGTTTAATCATTCTCTCCTTTCAGCCTCCACTTGTAAAAGATAAAATAAAAACACCGCATAAATTAGACAAACCCTCAAATCCAAAATGAAAGCTGTCTGGGTGGGGAATACACATTGAGAAAACGCGGACAACACCCATTCCCACTGACATTGCCAGTGCCGGCGCTTAGTGTTCATAAATGTCATACTCTAATTGTTAGCAGTTCACATTAAAATTAAATACACTCTTGCCAAATACACTTATTTGTCTCGACTTCTTTGAAACATCTGTTTTGTTTAGTTTTTTTTTAGAAAGTTTAGATTTTTTTTATAAAGTTTTCTTTCTAATTACACGGAATTTCAGGTACCACATTTTGGGGTTCTATTTAATGAAGTAATAGTAGAGAGTAGTATTTTGGCTGGGCTAGTGAGGGCTACAGCAATTTGTGCTAGTCGTGCAAAGAGGGTTACCTACCCGTTATACCAACAATAGTAAGTAATATATTTAATTTTTACTTTTTTTTTTTTTTTAATAAAAAACGTACATTCTTCTATTATTCATGTATTTTTAGTTATGAGGAGCGTGCTAGGTCCTTAGATACAGTAGTTACGAAACACAAAAATAGTACAACATACGAAGACTTCATATCGAGGGTGTACAGCCCGGTAGCAACTCCCAGTCCGTTTTGTCCCAGTGGTTCCTCTTCGAGCGGTGGCGGTGATGGGACAACTTGCAACCCTTCCATGTTAGCGGCAGCCTTACTTGACTCTCATGGCCATTCTCATAAAGGCCCTCAAAGGGCGGAACAGAAATTCAGAGGTGAGATATATGTTTTATTTTATGTACCATTGGGAAAGAATGTAATAAGACACCTTCGATACATCCTCTGAAATATAGACAAGCAGTGAATTAATCATGCTCTTGATGGCACCGTCCCATATTGATCAAGAGCATAATGAATGTTAAAATTGATTCATTACTGTCTATGTTCAAGGGATGTATCGAAGGTGTCTCATTACATCCTTTCTCAATGATACTTATACTAATATTATGTCCATAGAGATCTAATTTATTGTGTAGAATTGTAATTAACATTGTAATTTATTGCAAGTTTAAACATATATGATCATAGCATCACCTAAAGAATGGTTTTGATGCGGTTATAGATAGTAAGAAAAGAATATACACCATAATTTATCGGCATGTTAAGATCCGCTGATGAGAAATAGAATTGCGATATGATTGTTTCTTCTATTCGTACTTGGTACAATGTTTTGCTTATAGGTGTTGCACAACAATAATACTTTATATATTTATCAATTCCTGAACATATCTATGAAATTTAATGTTAGTTATATGATTTTTTTACTGCAAATTACATAATTAAATTTTTCTTATTCATGAAAAAAATGTGTGTATATTTTATATCATATCGAAGTTTTAATAAAAATTCAGAATCAGCGTCTGTTAAAATTAAATCTCGCAACTTATTGAACAACATTTGTTCTTTCAATAGTCTTGAGGAAGTTTCTGACGCTCTAACAATTTTACTTCAATTTTTGAAAATAAATAAAACCTCTTATAGAAATAACTAAAGATAAACTAAACTGAATTATGTGGGTATTTGATTTCTTTTTTTTTATGTGAAATAGTTCAATCAATCATCGAATACATAAATTGATTGCCAAATACAGATTCAATCGCTATTAAAAAGATACAGCAAATTTTTTTTGCTGTTTTAGCATTAGCTAATGATGCTTCAAGGGGTGTTAGGTTTACCAACCAAGACTCACAAAATGTGGAATCTAGCATATCTCCTAGGCCCCTGAAAAGACTATCTACAAATCTAAAGAATTCAAAGAAATCACTGAAACAAGAGATGTCAGTCGAATCCCCCCCGGAAAGCCCGTTGCAAATGACACGAAGGAAATAGATGTATACAAAAGATAGGCACTACGTTTAAATGTTATTCTTCTACACTCTCTTACATAGTGGATTACATATAAGATAGTACGTCTTTATCGGCACTTTACACTATGTATGTTAGTATTAAAGAATTTGAGTTTTAGTGAACCATAACAGTAACACCAAAATAATTATATTAACGTACATTCTTATTATTACTGATTATGCGACATTAGGAGAAAATGTACTGTTCCATATTTGTATATTTCGCCACAAAACTATTCTATGATCTCGCATAGTCGGTGGTTCTTTTTTCATAACAGAATAATCATTTGTGTTTAATACTTTTTTATTATTACGACTGTTTGGTTTTCGTTTTTTTTTTTTTTTTGTTAAGATAATATTTATTGACATTAATGGTAAGATGTATTAAATGAAATAAAGTATATTTATTAACTATTTATTTACGTTATCCAACATGTGCATTTAGCAATCTGTGAGTATTTTTTGTTACAATGTGAATATGTATCTGTTTCAGTATTACAGTATATTTGTCAACAATATACTTTTTTTTTATTATCTTTGGAAGACCCACAGTGTCTCGAATATATCTCTAATTTTACAAAGAACTACTTACGCAGTTACATTTTGTATATTGTTGAAAATTAATACTGTTTCAGTATTAATGTTTTATATATATATATATTTATTTTTTCATTCAATATTTCATTTTTAGAACCATATGATGGTTTGTATAGTACTTATAATTGAAGCTTTATATTAATAAAATTTGTAAGTGACATGTGTTAATTTATTATTTATTGCTTTAAATAGTATTACACTTTTTTAGTCAACATCATTTTCCAATAAAGACTAACCATTAGTATATCTTACTCTATATTCAGTATGGGTAAGTTATTGATATTTGTGGTTGATAAATATATTGTTCTTTTGTTAGTGTTGTAATAATAATTTGAAAGTCAAGAGAATTTTCAGTATTTTATATAATATATATTGATCATGTCACTAGAGTGATTGTACTTATCTGTCAACCGTTCACTTACCTGCCGAACGTAGTATACATTTACGAACAAACCTTTCTGATATGAAACTAGATGTGGTGTTCTATGATATAATCATAGATTACGAAAAATAATTTTCCACCTAACCTGAAAATAAGAGTGATTTCATTAAAAGTCAAAAATGAGTGACAATAAGCCAATATTCCGAGAGCTAAATGCCGATGATCCCGAGCCAGAAGCTACAGAAATTGAATCTTTATGTATGAACTGCCAGCAGACTGTAGGTAACGAACATATGGAATATTAAAGAACCTAACCTAAAACGTTTTAGGGTATCACAAGATTGCTCTTAACAAAAATCCCCTTTTATAAAGAAGTTGTTTTGATGTCCTTTATATGTCAGCATTGTGGAAATGAAAATAATGAGATTCAATCTGGAGCATCAATCGCAGAAAAAGGTGTTAGAATAATTCTCAATGTAAATGAGGATATAGATCTAAATCGGCAAGTTGTCAAAAGTGATTATACGAGTGTTAAAATAGCTGAACTTGATTTTGAAATAACGGCTAAAAGTCAAAAAGGAGGTAAGAGATCATTGATTATTATTTGGTTTATCATAGTCTTTTATCACTAATAGTAATTTAACACTAAATTGTCTATTACTGCGTATAGTGTAATTGTAGTTTCTGCTCGGTAAAAGAGCAATAACTACACTATTGAATTAGCAGTTCTTGCAAGATAAACATACTAAACTATTAAAATGTTCTATTATATTGATTTCAACAATACAACCTATTATATTAATGTAAAGTATTGGTATATATTCTAGAGATAACTACGGTCGAGGGTATCATTGATCGAGCTGTTAATGGCTTAGAACAAGATCAGCTAATAAGAAAAATACAACACCCTGAAGCTGCTGCTCAATTAGATGAATTTGTTGGAAAACTGAAGCATTTAAAGATGATGGAAAAACCTTTTACTCTTGTATGCAAATTAATGATAGAATTTCACTTCATTTTTAATTCGAATGTATTTTTATATACATATGTATTATAATTATGTAAATTAATACTTATGTAACACAATACTTTTAGATATTAGAGGACATTTCGGGAAATAGCTTTATAGAAAATCCAAATGCCCCCAAAATTGACGACAGATGTAAAATGCAATATTTTGTGAGGAGTAAAGAACAAGACCATGAGTTGGGAGTATATTCAAAGGAGGAAGTGACTGGAGAAAAAGACAGTGCAATCCTACATACGATATCCGAAGACGGTTTTACATTGAGTGATTTAGAAGGAGAAGTTTTACAATTTCCAACAAATTGTCCTAGTTGCAGTTCTCCTTGTACAACCAATATGAAATTAACAAGTATCCTTTTTTCATATAAAAGATATTACAAATTTTCAATTGGACTTATAATAACCACCGATATTTCCTGATGTAATAATTAGATATCCCTCATTTTAAAGAAGTTGTTATAATGGCCACGATTTGTGAAGTATGTGGAGTAAGAACCAACGAAGTTAAGTCAGGTGGCGGTATCGAACATAAGGGAGTGAGAATAGAAGTTGATATTAAAGAAAAAGTAGATTTTTCCCGGGATTTACTCAAGGTTATTATTAATATTCTTCATAGTGTTAAAATATTTTTAAACGTGGTTTCTAGTCTGAAACGTGTTCCTTAAATATACCGCAACTGCAAATGGAAGTAGGATCGCACGCCTTGAGTGGGCGTTTCACTACAGTGGAAGGTCTAATAGTAGCTGTAAAAGAGCAATTAACCGATCCTCAGCATTCATTTATATTTAGAGATTCCCAACCATCTGCTACCAAGCAACAGTTTGAGAACTTTATTACAAAAATCGATGACGTTCTAGAGGGCAAATTAGCTGTTACTCTTGTACTTGATGATCCCGCAGGAAATAGCTATATACAGGTTAGTGATCAATGAGAATGGTAAGATCTGTGATAGGTACTGCCAGTAGCGGTTTGATTATTATTTTGTTATAGAGTATGGGAGATGACGACCAGCCTGATGAAAGATTAAGAATAATTCGTTATGAGAGATCTTTTGAACAAAATGAAGAATTAGGCTTAAATGATATTAAAACACAAGATTATGAAACATCGTAAGTTCCACAAGGTTTAAGCCTGATTGTTGTAACACTGATTTTCTAATCTATTGATGAATAATAAGTAGAACTTGCAACAGGTTGACTTGATATTAAATTGTTATCAATATATTTTTGTCGGTAAACAGCAGTAAAATGAAGCACAAAACGAAATCAAAGCATTACAACAATCTGCCCTTAGAGTCCCTTTATGGATGAGTGGTGAATAATAGTCAACAGATTAACTCCCAACTCAATACTGATATATTGAGTGTAAATAAAACCATGTTAATAAATTTATATATTTTAAAATGTTTTCTTTTTTAAACACTAATATTTTAATGTTACATACATCAGAAATAGAAAGTTACTAGAACAAATATAAGATTATAATAACAAGGAATTTATTAACTAATTGCAGATAAGGTAAGTTGATTGTATAAATTGAATTAAATGATTTTGATATCCTAAGTTCACTGGTGGTCTGTGGTCGTAAGATGCTTCGTAGTAAATATACTTTGTACTATAGTGCCATCCGGTGACAAACTGAAATGTAAATGTACATATCAAGAAGACTAGAGAGTAAGGAGACATAACTCCTCGAAAAATCAGTGGTGGGGGTGGTACGAAAAACGTCGGCAATATGGCAGGCTCGCGTAGAAACGCATGGGATCTGCGCATGCCGTTTATCCTCGTCTATCGCGGTTTCTCTCTCACACTATCAGAATATCGGGTTCCATTGAGCCGCGATCAGGGCTTTTGCAGGAACAATTCACAACGCAATAGTACCTCGACGCTTTAAACATATTCAACAGAAAAACTGGAAACGCTCAAAACACAACAAACAAAAATAACCTCGCTCGATTCTACGGAATGAACGCCATGACGAAGCACACCACGTGATCACAGTGCGGACGCCTACGAGCAAAGATTCTGTCTCTTTGCTCGTAGGCGGACGCTTTTCGTGCTACCCCTACCACTCGAGTTATGTCTCCTGTTCTCTAGTCTTCTTGGTATATATCAAGAAAACTAGAAAGGAAGGAGACATAGCTCCTCAAAAAATCAGTGGTGGGGGTGGCACGAAAAACATCAGCAATATGGCAGGCCCGTGTAGAAGCGCGCGGGATCTACGCATGCCGTTTGTCCTTGTCTATCGAGGTTTCTGTCTTACACTATCAAAATGTCGGGTTCCATTGAGCCACGATCAGGGCTTTTGCAGGAACAATTCGCAACGCAATAGTATCTCGACGTTTTTGATATATTCAACAGAAAAACTGGAAACTCTCAAAACACAGAAAACAAAAATAACCTCGCTCCAAGAAGATTAGAGAGTAGTGTCTAGTAGTTCTCTAGTCTTCGTAACAAAAGTATCAAAATATAGCACAGAAGAATCCTTAAGTCAGACAACCTATTAGTAATCGATATTTCTGTATCAGTTACAAATCGCAGCGATCAACTTGGTAGCTGCGACGTGAAGTTGCCTATTTTGTATAATATTGATATAGCGCCGGCTATCATCACCGATAAAGCATACATCATCTACAAATTATTAGTAATCTATAACCTATAATTAGTATAATTTTTTCCTCGACAATTTCGTTGACAGTAATTTAAGATTCTACTGCAGAGTATGTAACATAATAGAATATTTGAAGAAAACACATATTGATTGCATTTAAACACATATTTCATGGTGGAAATAAGATGTATACAACACATATTTCATGGCGGAAGTCAAAACGGCAGAAAAATGATTATATTAAAGTGCGTCCAAACATGTAACAACGAAGCGTAACGTAACGTCGACGCATAACTTACTGTCGTGACACCATATCGCAACAGGACACATATTCTTCAGCTGCAACAGGACATCGGTTCGTAACACCATCCATTCCATTCATCGTAGTTGTTTTAGTCCCGTTCAGACGTGGAAGGGGGATAACGTAAAGCCATCGCAGTACAAGCCTTTGATGTGACGCTGAAAAACCGACAAGCTACGGAACGCTCTGATGTTGCGCGACGACGTTACATGTTACGCTCTGTGCCCTTTAAATTGTCACGGGGCGGGGTTACGTTACGCTTTGTTGTTGCATGTTTGGACGCATCTTTATATTATTACACATAACAGTTAAACATTTATATATTTATTTCTACTGTAAATATGACATAATTAAGGAATGTGTATTTTACATATGAAATAACAATTAAAATATGAGCCACTTAATACGCAATAATAGTTTCACTATTATTGCGTATTAAGTGGCTATTGAATAGTTTTTCACTATTCCTATAAAATTTGTCGTAGCGCAGAACTACTTTGTAAACAGAACATTCACTTGCATAAGCTCTTATAAAATCATATATCTATCATATGTCGACTTAAATAAAAATAATGACCTGGGTTCAGTTAAAAATCGCTGTTATTTGATGGTCAGTTATAAATAACTCTAATCGGTTCACACAATCAGAAAATCATTTTTCTCCATTATCTATCCTCTAAAATATATCAGAGATACAGAATCTTGATGTTTTATGATTTATGCTACTATATAATCCTGTTACATGAAGTTCACATATGTTTCAATTTATCTTAGTCAGATGATATCAACGAACTGATTATTTACATTTTATTTCCGTATACAAACCTACGAGCAAAGAGATAGATTTTGCTCGTAGATACAAACAAATAAAGCACTACCGAGTGATCGATGGTTAGTGTTCTACCACGATTAATTAATCTCAACCATTCATTTTGACGGACGGCATATTTTTAATCTATGTTTGTAGACTATTCCAACTAAATAGCAACTAATTAATTTCATATTTTAAAATCAGGTTACATTACAAGACGTTGTCAAAATTATCGTCAATAAATACGAATACAAATTTAGATTGGTTTCGACTCCAATAATCAAACACTTTTAAAGTAATGCTTATTTGCCTCATAGTTTGGAATACTAATTAATTTCAGAATACCTATCGATTTTATGTATAAAATTAATAAAAAGTATATTAAGCTAAAAGATCTATATTTATAAATAGTGTAAATATAAATATGAAGTAAATCTTTTATTATACAAAATCTTTCTTATTAATGTCAACGCTGATGGAAATGGTGAGTTTGTGAGTTAAATACGATGACTTTGTAATTATTAAATGAATACGATTATCGGTAACAAAGTCACCCAGACAAGAGTGCATAATAAGCTTTTTTCCGTTTGGTATTCCATGATATACAGATGTTCTGTGTAGTTCATAAATGGCTGGGTATTCTTTGGTTAATAGTTCTGTTCAGTGTTCCGTTTGAGGTTTTGATTTGAGATTTGAGGCTCTGTGTTTTGGCGTGCTAGTTTTGTAGTTGTTTAAGGTTAATTATCAAACAGTAAATCAAAAATGTATTTAATGTATTACTTGGATGAATCCGGCAATAGAGTATATACTCTAAAGGTAAAGTAATCTTATTTATAAATAATATTCTGACATTATATTTGCTTTTTCTAGAAAACGGATCCTTCTGGAAAACCAACAGTGACTGCTCATCCAGGTAACTAAAATTGTAATAACAGTAGAAATATTTGGCTAATATAGCAGTATTATTTTAGCTCGATTCTCCCCGGAGGACAAATATTCAAAACAAAGGATTATAATTAAGGGCCGATTTGGGTTACTAAAAACTCAGCACCCAGAACCAGTGTATTAAGAAGCAAAGAGGTTTCAGCATTTTGTATTTTATGTATATTTAAAAAAGGAATACTTATATTTGGGGACTATATGAATTGTTCTAATTTATAGTATACAATAAAGTATATTCCATTATAGTAACCTGTCGTTGCCATATTGTAGTCTGCAATATCAAATAAATATATAACCTTTTTTATAATGGTTTATTATTATTATTCTAAAAATTGTTTATGACAATATGTTTTTCTTAAGATATTACATTAACACATTCACTGTTCATTATTCACTGTTATCAATCTTACGTATCGAGTTCATCTATTATCTTATAGATATTAGTGCAAACATAATCTGCTTTTTCAGGTACTGTTTTTTTAAGGTTCGTTAATAAACTTTATGCATTTTTTTCAAATCAACAACGTATTGCCATAATTACTACCTTCAGTAATGTGCTCCCATGATGGAATGTCAACTACTATATGGCTTCTTCATATGCTTGTATTACAACTACTATCATGGCACTTTATTTATATCAGGCGCACTAGCATACAAATTACAACATTGTACTGTATGGGCATAAGCATCAAATGTGTTGATGTCATATATTTCTATTTTAGGAAGTCCAAATATTTTTGTTAAACATACATAGGAATTTTTCATGACCAAATCAATTTTGGAAGCAAAGAAAAGACTTTAGAATGAGTAATTGTTAATTCAAAATAATTTAAGCTTAATGTAGATCTTTATAGTGTTAAGAAATATGGGGTGAATAATAATCCGATTTTCGTTATACCCCAATTTATTTAAATTCTTAGATATTACAAGTGAATATCTGAACAGATTGGCGCATATATCTCAACCAACTATTGAAGGGTCGGTTCCTCTATCGAAACCGCGCCGAAAGCTGATGTCATAGTTTATACTACATGTCTCATAAAGTATTTGATTTAATATCAACAATTCGGCGGCGGCTCCGGCAAGGTTCTCCCAACTCGATAAATGAAGAACAATGGTAACAAAATATTGGAAATAAATGACTAAAATTCTGCTGGCTTCACAATAGTTAATAGGGTTGATCAAACATTCTTATCAGGTTTGTTAAATAAATTAAGTCAGTATCTTTATTTTTAAGGTAAATAATTACAAATACACTTGTTAGCATTGTTATTTAATTATTGAATTCATATTTTCTCCATCATTATGGAAGTTATTAATTTTTATTATTCTCTAATAAGAATATCAAAAAAGAAGTTTGTTTATGTTTAAAATGTAGTGAATAGAAGTAAAAATGTTATTACCTGTATTTATTTTGGATGTCTTGTAAATAAAAGATATAAAATGTAAGAAAATGCTAAAATATTTATTCCATACCCATTTTATGTCATGTCCACATTTGTCAGTAAGTTTGTTAAATAAATTAGGTCGGTACTTTTATTTTTTAAGGTAAATAATTACAAATGCATTTGTTAGCATTGTTTTTCAATTGACAGTGAATATATCTTTTTGCCATCATGATGGACGTTATTAATTTCTCTTATTCTTTAAGAAGAATACCAAAAAAGTAGTTTGTTTCAAATGTAGTGAATAGAAGTAAAAATATTAACTATTAATTTTAAATGTTTTGTAAATAAAATATATAAAATGTAAAACAAGGCTAAAATGTTTATTCTATACCAATTTTATGTCATGTCCACATTTTCAGTAAGTTTATTGAATAAATGAAGTCAGTTTTTTTAAGATAAATGATTACAAATGCATTTACTAGCATTGTTATTCAATTATCATTGCATATATATTTTACCATCACGATGGAAGTTATTAATTTTAAGAATACCAAAAAAGTACTTTATTTAAAATGTAATTAATATAAGTGGACATTCATCATTGTATTCATTTTGGATGTTTTGTAAATAAATGATATAAAATGTAAAACAATGCTAAAATGTTTATGCTATACCCATTTTATGTAATGTCTACATTTTCAGTAAATCAAGAAATTGTATTAAGAAAATATGAGTAACCACTGAAGAAATTACAAACGTTCAAGAAGTAGGATTACTCTTAAGAAAAATAATTACAATATATACATAATTACAAATATAGTTGTAGATTTTAAAGTTCTCTATGTAATTTCCTAACGTTGTACTTTAGATAATTAGATCCGAAGAGTTTTAAACCACACTTATCTGGGTAAATCTATAAATAAAAAAATAATTCTCATTCGCTTTTATAATTATTTTGTATCTGAAACATATTTATTATAATTAGTTTGTTGAGCAAATAGTATATTTGCATATTTTTTTAAGGTTCTTTGTTTTTTTTAACAAAAAGTAGAATAAAACGTCAGACATTTCGATTTTAAATGGGACACCCTGTAGTAGAAAGAAAAGACACCACGTGACCAATCTTATCCAATTAAGTTCATTTAGCTCCTCGGTAGATGTCGTAAGGTTCGTCTTCAGTAGTAATGTCCGGTCCGGTGTCTTTTAACCCTAGTGCAAATTATTACTTTTAGTTAATTTTAGGCTCCACTTTGTTTCTGCAATCCACGTTTGTTATTGAACATTAAACATTTTGTGTACAGACATAATTCGACGAGTGAACGTTAAATGTATTCTGTGAACGCTGGTAACGGAATGTTTAGCTGATGCCGTGGCCATTCATGTTTTGTTAATTTATTATTATAATTAACAGTGTGTTAACGTTATTTGTGGCTTATTAGCGGTGCTGTGGCGATACCATCGGAGATGGTTAGTATACAAATTTTAAGGCATTCGAATTGTGCATGTTTTGGGTATTGTTATCAATTGTTACCAATGAATGTCAAATAGGTTAGTGTGTTCCCGCAACCCATTGTGAATGGTTTTCAATTTCTTTTACAGGACACGAGAAATAAAACAGAAAAGAATCGCAACGGTGACAGTGATGCAGAGGTGAGCAATTTTGTTACTTCGTCGTGTTTAATTTATTTTAGATAAAGTTTACGTTACGGGCTATTTTTAGATGAGGAATCTCCGTTTAAATAACTCATGTTTTCTACATTGAGATGGTCGGAGGTTTAAAAAATATTCATGTGTCTACCGTTTCATATTTAGTTATTCTTAGGCTCTGGGAGTAGTTATTGTGTTTTGTTTTACACCTGTCACATAACCAACAATGCTAATAATAATACACTCGATTTTTACTTGGTGTAACTTTGCATTTTCTTTAATACGCATTTATAGGTCGTACATGTACACTTGTAACTTAAAACCGTTGTCAGTTAGCACAGTGCTGTGGCAAACAAAAATTATACATAATTTTGTTAACTGTGTATTTCTGAACTGAATAGTCCAGGATTGATCATGCAAACTCTTTATCAATTGTATTGGCATAGATGTTTTATCATATTTGTTTTGTTGTCAACTTGTTTATTGGCAAGCATCGCTTTATTTTTGTTTTAACATAACGAGCCACCACTGACATTAGAAAATATTTTATTTGTTTTATATTTACGCTTGCACCAGTATTTGCGTACGTGAGTCGGTATACGTTTGCGTTTTTAAAGAAAAATAGTCCTTTTTAAAGTGCACGTATAATTAACCTTATTTTTATTTGTTTCCATGTGACATAGTGAAAGACAAACATTAACATGAATGCATAATTAAATACCAATAAAGATAATTATGGCTTTAAGTGGTATCTTTCGTAGGCGAAAAAGGGGAGTAATAGAAACGGTAGTAGTTTCTCAGTTGATTCAAATTAATTTTTTTTAATAATAGCTGTATATTTTTTTTCGTATTTCTAGCCGAAGACGAATTCTGTTGGGACGATCCCCCCACCCACCCCCCTTAATAAGAACAAGCTGACGACGGGGACTGTCGCGGGGCCGATTTTAAAAAAGGATAAGAGACATTCTAGTTCACGTTTTAATATAACAAAAAACCAAGAACTGGAGATGCTGCCTAATTTAAGAGGTAAACTTTGTTTATGTTTATGTGTTATTTTTTGTTTACTGTTTGTTTAGCAGCCTTAAAAAATCGAATATTTATACGTTACCTTACTATTATTAGCCGAACAATTGGCGGGGCGGTCGTTTTGGACCAATCGCATTTTTTTATACTGGACCAATGAGATTCTACTATTGCATAATATGTTTGTATTTAAATTTTGCGGAATGAATTCATTATTAAATAGGTCTATTATTGTTTGGTATTTAGTAAACTAATACCTACTATGAAGTCAACTTATATATTTTTTTTTCTACTTAATGTCTATATTTTATTCAACTATAAATACAATTAAATAGGAGCATTAAGTCCTATCGAGACATTTTGATTTTTGATGAATTAAGATGGCTAGAGGTAGACTGTTCGGTTAACATAAAGCTTGAAGTAATATTGTATTACTAGATAAATTTAATTGATATCAATTAAATTATCATTTACTGTTCTGTTGAATGGTCTAAAAAATTATGTACTACCTATAAAAGAAACATTATCGATTAATAATATACAAATATTAATTTAATCTGAATGTCTTATTCTCCCAGAAAAGCAGTCAATCAGTATTTGAGGGGTTTTCCAATAAATGCAATAATAGTATAAATATTAGGGATTATTTGACAAATTTTATGATTTTTTACTGCAACCTATTATACTTAAAAATGTATTCTTCTGTAAACGTGCGAATATGTATGTTTTTTTGAAACACTGATGTTTTTTTCTTATTTGAGTTAACATCAAAGTGCACTATTCATTCGAATGTATTTTTTTGATTAACTAAACTTTCGATTTCTGCTGTGATTATCGAAGCATAACATTTTTATTCATTTATTTTTTCATGTTTGTAATTATAACCACTGTTGATTTTGACCAATTTGACCTCGTGTCATTTTTTTTTTTATATTAATTAGGCTACTTATCATGACACCTTAACAAACCATTTAATATTTTATTTCCTTGTCGGAAAAGGGACGTCTAGTGTTACTTTAGTGCTTTAAATAGACGTTCAAACAGTTTTATTTGTGAAGTATTTAAGAAATAAAATCTGATTTGTACCTATTTCTGTATAGCTGGTATAAATTAGAGTGCATAGGCCACTAGGTTGGAAGGATAAAAGAAACTGAGAATTTATAATGTTTGGTATCATAAATTACATTTAAAATAAAGACAGAATTATCTGATTTTATCTCGTCAAAATGTAATCTTTAAATAAATAAAAATGGGGAACTGGGTCGACTGTTTCAGAATATTCAAATTAGAAAAGAATTGGATATAGAACGGGGAGAGTTTATGTAAAAAATATTCTGTTAATATTGGCCCCTAAAAACTTATTGATCGGTTTTTTTTTATCAATGAGCCTGCTTTTACTCACTAATTGATTGATTAGTACTATAAAAAAGTACCATGGTGGAATGAGACAGATTTGGATTTAGTTTTAGGTTTTCTGCCTTCTGCCCAATTATCAATTGCATCGCTTCTTGTTCCATTTTAAATTCGTTTATGTTGAAGCTGTTTAAAATACCTTTAAATTGAAACTTTAAGAAAGGATTTATAACTTCTCAAGCATGAAAACTGAAAATACACTGAAAAACTCCTATATTTCAGTTGAAAGCAACCGTTAACAATTTATTACCTCTAATCTGTTTTATCTTATTGTTATTACAATTAATTGTTCATCTCGAACATTGTCGAACTGTATGTAGTAGTCAGTAATTTCGAAGTAATTCAACATACCTAGTTTATGTAGTGACAGTAAGTTTGATAAGTTATGGGAAGAGTTCAATCAAGGGATTTCGCTTCACGAAATCAAGGGATTTCGTTTATACATATATCTATTACAATAAATTAAAACAAAGAAAAATATTGATGTGAAAATTTGGACTCTATTAGTACACAGAAAAAATACACATTTTTAATAATAATCACTTCCAAATGATTCGTCGACCCATTTTTATACCTGATGAGTAAAGTCTGCCATTTTTAATATTGCTAAGTTTGAGTCGTCGTTACGACAACGCGTGCGGCCGATACATGTAATTTGTCAGACAAACTAAACTATGTTTATATTCGAGAATTCCGGGTGGATACGATATTACATGATCCCACAGGACATAAATAATGTATGCCTGTTCACCATGTGGACAACAAGCGGTGAACTAAATTTTCCATTATGAATTTGCAATAACCTACCATGACCTACTCACTGTATGTGATGTTGAGTATGTTACTAAGAGGTTACCATTGGCGTAGAGAGACAGAAATATGTTCATTACACTTTTTGCTTTATGGGGCGCTTTAGTATTTTTTGTTTATGATCTGAGATATGTATATATACAGTTATGCCAGAAACTATCCTTGATATCTGGTATATAGCGTGAGAAAAAAATACTGGGATCCCTGGATAGCTTTTCGAGTTGAAATTTTCCGAAAAGTTGTCGAATTTAAATGAAGGAACATCTTGGTTTCAAGATCACCTTGAAATTTTCAAATATAAAGAAAATCCGCAATACAAATAGCAGACACTGTTATGTGAAAGAGTCTTGGTGCATCTAAACGCAAAAGTTCATTCTTTCCATCGCGGGGATTCTTTATACTTCAAATTTCAAGTTGATCCGGAAACCAAGACAAGACGTTCCTCCATCCTACAACTTTTGTATTTGAAGTTTTTTTTTTTTTTTTTTAGAAAACCACCTCCAAAAATTATTCAGGGGTCCTGGTATTTTTTCAAACGTTATATATAGGGTATCAAGATAGTTTACTGATACACACAGTCCTAAGGGTGTTATGGCGATTCAAAGATTATGCCCAAGAACGGGTTTTTATTTTATTTCTCTGGAGTCGATTTCAGCGTCGATATGAATTTCGGTGTATGATTTACCACGAACAAAAGCAACTTTCTGGAGTTATTAGTTTGTTGCAGACTCATCCAGGGGCGTGCCGGCAGGGGGATAACCGCGATTTAATTACTCGTATTTTCCTTAAACGCTGCATTTTTAGAATCTTTTAGAACACTATTAAATGATATTTTTACATAAGAATGGTATTCTTGTCAAAATCTGTGGGACTAGCAGTTTTTGAGAAAAAACGCTCTAAATAATATAACGCGTAAACTCTCTCAATAAGTTCTGCTTGTATAAAAACATTAAAGTAGGCTTATAAAATAGGTTTAAAATGAAAATCATCAGGTATGCTTACAGTTGACATAGCAAACGAAATCTATTTATTATTTTATTATAAACAAAATAAAAACTCGTTCTCAGGCGCAAATTTTGAACCGCCATAACACCCTTAGATCTGATTTGCGGACCGTTTCTATGAACAATTTTTCATGTTTTCTTCTGTAGAATCACCCCTGAAATTATTCGAACTCAATTTCCGGACACCCTGTATATACATCCCTCAGAAAATTAGTAATACAAAAAATACTAAAGTATCTCACAGAGTAAGGAAACTAGTAATTAATATCACATACAGTGAGTCGGTCATGGTAGGTCATTACACGTTCATAATGGAAAATTTAGTTCACCAAATGTTCACGTGGTGAAATATTTTATTATACGTTAATTTACCTTTTCTATCATAAACTGATTTTAGATTATATTTAGAAGAGGAGAAACTCATGTTTAATCGAAATGTGTACCAGATCCCTGATACAAACCATTTTTATTGTAAAAACATGCAGTGCTTTCGTAAATTAGTACATTTAAGGAATAACTTTTAGGAAACTCTCTGACTCGTTAATTTTATTTTATTTTTGAATTTTTTTAAATATAACTAATACTTAGGGTGATTTGTGCAGGAGGTATGATATCGATTTTTTTATGGCAACACCCTTTTTTATTACGGAATGTGAAAGAACACGTTTTTTTACATACTCTATACAATAATTACATTAGCGTAAGTATAGTCGTTTTTAAATTATGATCTTGTTTCGTATCACGGAGAGCGCATTGTTGTACCACATCTATACTAGGCACAAACATTAAGGGATGTAAAAAAAATCCTAAATTTTGTAGGGGATTTTCTAAGGGCTGTAACTTGGACAAAAATAGTCACAGAGCAATTTAAAAAAAAAGCATATCGAAGCTTCGATAATCGAAAGAATCGGTGCAAGAATGAATTGAGAAAGAGGTAAAAAATTTCGTATTTAGGAATATTCGTTTAACTCATAACTTTGCAAATTATGGATAGACTAAGGACTTGAAACGTCAATTTAAAAATTAATTGCAAAAAGTTGATATAAATGCATTGATTGCTGTATTTTCTTCCACAAATCTTGGAATTTTTACTGAGTTCTTTAGAGCACAAATCATTTCCACAAGCTTTCATAAAAAGAAAACAGTATTTTTTAAAACTAACCCAAAAACCCCTTTATATTCGAATCCTTCTTGGATATTAGAAAGAAAAACGTTTTTTAATTTTTTTTCTTTATCATTTTTTTTAGTCAAAATCTAATAACTAAACCCTACTTGAATTTTCTGTACGATCATTATTTCCTGAATAATTAATTACCAAAATCAAAACTAATTTTTTTGCTTTGAACGACGATAACTCGAACGCGAAAAATCATCATACAGGCTTTCAGCTCCCTCAAATTAAAGAGGATACAATTATCTGAAAAGGCTTTATGATGAAATCACCGAACAAAAATTATCAAGTCAAGTCAGTTATTGAAGTTGAAAGGCAAACAAAAATTGGTAATTTTTTTTTTCGGATGGTTTGGTTTTCTTATGATTACCCAAAAGCTGCTGATTTGAATTCAAGATCTGAAAACTAGAAACTTGGAGCTTCAATTTGCTTTTTTGAAACTTTTTCTCCAAGTTACATCCCTTTGAAAATCACCTAAACATTTAGGATCTCTTTTACATTCCATAATTTTTATGCCTATATAGTGTATTTATTATTGCCTCAAGGGTTGTTAAGGTTTCTATGAGTTTATAGCAGTTTGTTTATTAAGGTTACAGTAAATAGTTTGGATTCCCTAAATTGTATTTTATTATGGGAACGGTGGGCTGATTTTATTTCGAGATCATATTTTACTGTGAAAAATTATCTTGAACTTCTAGTTCCCTTAGCTGTGTATTTTCAATAGCCTGTTCCAGCAAATTCGATGGTCAAGAAACTGATACAAAAATCAACCACCATCGTGTCACAAATAGATGCCAGGGACAGACTATTAAAATACACAGTTGAGGTAATTGAATGTTCAAGATAACTTTCAGTAAAATATGATCCAGAAAGAAAATCAGCCGACCGTTTCCATAATAAAGCACAATTTAGGGAACCCAAACTATTTACTGTAACCCTAATAAACACACTGCCATAAACTAATATAAACTTTAAGAATAGGTTAGATACAAAAGATAAACGATTTT